>JAJJWW010010444.1:0-600000 GCA_023531295.1 Papaver armeniacum
ATTTTTTGCAACAGTATAAGTCAGAATAAATAGGAAGTCAAGCATGAACTTGTAACAAGAAAATATATCATCGGTTATCATTCTGACTGTCAAAATTACCTGCATCGACCACTTTGACTGGTCATAGCCGACCTAAGAAGCTCATTTTCTCGCGGGAATAAGCCGCACTCCAAAAATCCATCTGCATACACCTTTTCTATTTCATCCTCCACAATCGGGACAATATTTTCTTCAATCAAATTCATCTCACATTTAATCAATTTTCATTATTCAAATAGTTTAATACAAAAAGAACTTACCTTCTAAGTATCAAAATTTTTGTTAAGTATGAAATACTAGGGGGATACTAAGTATCGCCATGTGAAATTTAGTTCACAAATTCATCTAACTTAAACACATAAACTCACAAACTTGCATCTCGCTCTCCAACCTAATGATCAGCTTGTTCTCCAACATTTGCTCCAAACTTGTAACGAGCATCAATTCAATTAACTCGCAAACACAAAAAATATCTATTTAGATGCCGGAAGTATGCACAACAAAACTAGGGAGGGAGAAATTATGAGGTTATCATGCTGCCAGTAAGAAGAGGCGGAGCAGGTGCAATCCCCACTTGACATCGACTCTAAGACTCACAACTTACATGAATTCTTTAGTTCCAGACCTGGTGGAATGGTACCATGGTTGTTCACCAAATCGTAAAACAAATTAATAGTAAACACCAAATTATCAATTTGACTATTTTAAAGTTAAGCCAAATTAAAGAACATGATATATATAGCTGCGCTAAGTACCAACCCACTAACATGATATATATTGTACCTTGGATACTAAAACACTCAATTGGGCCAGCACTCAATATATGCTCTCGAGTGGTTTATGCAAGTCACCAAGTGCATCTCCGAGACAGTATCCAACAAACACAACTCATTAGGCACTCAAGAATTACAAACCTAGTCCCCTTCTCAGGCACCACAAAATGTCCATGCCTTAACACTCACCAGCTAAAACAACTTTACTTGTATCGTAATTTTGCTGATTCTTCCCACCAGCCGCAACACCGCATTCTAAAGCATAAACCGAGTGTCAACGCCACAAATTTAAACGTAGATAGTTTACAGTATAATACCAAGCGAAGTATCTATCAACGGGATCGATATTTCCGATCTGTTAGTACGCGTCAACCGACCTTGTGCGGTTCCTCGTGCATTTACATATAACATAACAAAACCACCTACATATACTATCAAAAACAGATGAACCGAAAGAAAATATCCATTCATAAGCCAGGTTTGTGCTCACATATAGAGAAAGTCATTGGCTCAAAAAAGGCTGTTTCAAGTAAAGCTCTTTACATGCACTCGCACAAGCAGTATGCGCATCGGCCAGTAGCATACGTACAGCAAAGTGTGAACTGCCAAAACAACCAAAAGATCCAAGGAGTATGCATGATCAACATAATGCATAAAGTTTCGAATCGCGAAGTATAACAAAAGATCTCGATAAGTCTACGGAAGATATTAGGCATGCTCAAAAGGTCGATTGACTAGGGCTCAAAGAAAGGGACGTAGTCCTTTGCTTGGAGGCTACAGTCTTGGACGAAGCAATATCCCCTCCATCACATCTCTCTAAGCGTGGCCGCATACTTGTTGAGCTGATTGCATCCGCATGAGAATATCATCGATACATACCTGGGCAAGATGTAGTAGTATACAGATCTCTGGGAACTGATCTCGTAAAGCACCCAGCACAGAGTCACCGCTTGCAACTACTTCATTCTCTGGTTCTAGACCAACGAATAAAGCTGGTCCACCACGGGTTTGATGTGGCTTAAGTCAGATGTAATCTCAAAGAGGAACTTGTCAGAACTCGGTGATAGCAGTAGATTCTAATGTGAAACTTGTTAAGATGTGAACCTCGTTTGCAGGTGAAGCGCAAGCATTGCATGGAGTATGCGAGGCTACAACTCTTTGGAGGTGTCGGGAACGCTTGGGTTAACCGACACTGGAATTGCATTTGATTTCTTCCAACTTACACCTACACAAACTTCACAAAGCCATCAATCAATCTACCAACCTTGCCACCTATTTTCCACCTATCCCACCAAGACCACCTCCTCTTCGCTAGCCTCATCTACCGTGTGACGCTGGCCGAGCAAAGATCATTCTACAGATCGAGATATAGGACACGTAACGAACCCTGTCTCTAGAACTGCCCAAAGCTTTAGTCATTGCACTAGGTTCTTCTACCGAAGACACCGCATCCCCGCTTTTCTTTGATCTCATCTTGGGCCTTCTTGAGCTTCTCCCGTAGTGCGAGCATAACAACCAAGTAAATTCCTAATATCTTAAATATCTAGACATGTTTTTGAAAAGAGTTGTAAATAACCGAAAGTAAACCGACTTCACAAAGAAATGGCACCGCGTGCTAGTAAAATAGAACCACCTTCTTTGTAGTGAGTTTTAACTCCAATATCCTCGGAGATTACCACTGCATCGTATCGCGCCTCCTAAATTTACAACATCACAAATGCTAAGTATAGCTTTCCATAAGGATGCTGAGTAAGTCGGGAATATAATTAGAGTTACAAATAGTTGTGAATATAAATGTTTGAGCGTTAGCGAATATACGCAATTTCGCATCACTCACCATGCAGATGAGATTTCTAACACCACTACAATGCGAGAGCCATATTGCTGTCTTTTCCTCTATGCTTCGACTTCTACTTTGTCATTTCTTTCTACTTCATTTTCGCATGTAATTTTATCCAACCCTCTTCTTTGACATTTGTGGAACATTTAGAATCCTTTCTTCATGAGTAGGATGAAAGTCATAGTAGGCATGGCGTAACTCACTCTTCAATCTCCTCTATGGACTCGAACCTACCTCTCAATATTTTCTCGATGTCCTGTACATCACATATTCACTGAAAGATAGAACAAATTAATGCCTTACTTATTTGCAATAACGATAAAAGAAGTTAAATGACGAGTGAAGGAAAACATGTTCTGGTAAGTATTGTACCTTCGTAGGTTTTCCAAATATCATCTCTTATACTTTTGATCAACAGACATCCCAGATTTTATATGAAATAGCACATGTGTACGAGCCAAGGCGCCTTCGTGGACCTAATGCTGTTAGGTGTCTCGAAACTCGTTGTCCATATTCATTGACTCTCACCGCCGCTACACCTGTGGAAATTCAAACATCAAATAGGGAAACCAAAATGTAGCTTAAAAGAGAGTATCCACGTTAACAAAGAAAGCTACCTAACACCTCAAAAAATAAGTGATCAAACAAATAAACCTAAATAATTAATGTAAAAAGAGAGCTAAAGAGCGCCACATTGTATAGTATTATTGGGCAAGGTAAAATATATCGCAATCGCCTATTCAATAAATGAATCAGAATGAGCAAATTTTTTCAATTCTCATCGTCACAGTTAACCGAACCGAAGATTAAGGAACTTAAATTACATCCATCGTAAGACGCTTAACCCTCGTCAGAGTGCATCGACCACAGACCATCACCTCTTCAGCAAGATCCTTTGAGAAACACTTGAGTAGCTGGTGCAGATGTAAGCCGACTCATCCACTCCATTATGCTTTTCATTTTCTGGCTAAGTCATCTTTACAAACCTTTGAAATCCGATCAACTTCTTGTGCAAGTACTTCTTATCTCCAACACTAACCCAACCACAAGAAAAACAGTTTCTTCAAATTCCAAATAGTTCAAGTTGATTATATCTTTAACGATGCCTGATAAGTTATTTCACTCACTTCGACTTGCTATGTAATGTGCTTCTAGTAATACCATCGACACAACCGCTATTCCTGTGCATGGATACACTTTCACCCCTGATTCTTGTTTACCAAAAGTAAACCCATTTACTCTGGTATTTCTTATACGATTGTGCCTTGAAGAGTGGTTCCTGCATCAGCTCTCCATAAGTTGAACCGCTTGGCTTTTAATAACCGTCATGACATCATAAAGTGCAGCTGATCACAACCAAAACCATAACAAAGTTGTGATTCAAAGACCACTACTAAAGCTTTAGCGGTAACACGAAGACCATCAGCAACCATAGATGAAACTTCTTTGAGGTCTCACCATTAGACGTCACTCGTAATATGTAAGAATCACATTCTTGCAGCTCAATACCAATTCAAAGACTATCGATGATGCAAACATAATAATCGACAAGAACTCAATGTTAACTAACAAAAACATTCTACTAAAATGCTTACTAAGTCACCATCATGCTACATCCCTCTAATTTGTAATATTTTCATTTCGCTCGAGGAGGACTAAACAAAATTTAGACTTGAATAAACATAAAAGAGTTAAGTAAAAGTTACCTTTGCCAAGTATTCATTCCAACATACTTAGGATAGGATCCAGCTATAGTGCATTGCTCAAATTATAGCTTCGATTCGAGTAGATACTCATCTCCTAATCCAAGAGGCAATCTCATCTGCACCATCATAGTCATCATCCAAAAAAGCCTCGCCGAGTATGTTTGATGAGTACCACCACCATCATCTCGACACGTCCTCCATAAGGTATAGTTAGCTGCTCGCAGCTGCATACCCTCTGGCAATGCACCTCAATGTACCTTTTATCACGCACTAATCCTTTAAACCTTTCATTAACCTACAAGAAGTTAACAGATCCGCAAGGATGATTATGTCTAACAATACTAATTCTCAAACTTAAAATTAAACAACAAAGGGGTATGTAATTTACCTCTCAAAGGTACATCCACCTAAATGCGACCTACCACGATTAAAGCTTCATCTGCCGATGAATCATCTGTGGATACTAATAACAAAAAGATGAGGAAAATACTTTTTCATTACGCATATGCTTCCAACCTAGACTAGACTTTCGCTTGTAGAAGTTCATCTCTGATAACCTTTTGCGCACAAAATGTTGAAAAATATACTAATACGGAAGAGAAACTGCAGATCTTTAGGTAATGTAAGTCGCAGTGGTGCCAACTAGCAATGGAAATGCAGAGATCGCATCATTACATGGTAATCGTAGACTTGATACCTTTCTCAAATTCTGGTGGACTAATGCTCACGTTAGCTGCGTAAGATTGGAACAGTAGCTAGAAGGCACTTCTAAGTTCTTTCAAAGATCAGACAAAAAGATACTTTTCATCTTTAGTTAAGGCAAACGATCCATCTTCCATCGTTGTTTTAGCCAATTGCACTAATCCTCTTTCACCCATAACCGCTTTTTAATACCCATAGACTCATATCTTTACGTGCATTTACATGCATACTTTTTGACTTACTATTATCTCCATGAGAGTGTTAATGACATGCTCATATGTTCTTTCTCGATATGCATAACATCTCAGATAACGATCGGACCATATCGATCCCCAATTCGGCAAATCATGGAAGTATGGACCTTCGAGAAAATAGAGAGCTGGCAGAAATATCTTCATCGGCACTGCTGCAAACCATCCGCTCTCGCTCCTCTTTTACGTTTACTGTGGTTTTACCCTTACCCCGTTTTAATTTTCATATCTTTCTACAATCTTGAACTTGCAATCTCGTTAGTGGCCATGGAGCTTTACCATCTTCTACCCCTTCCACTGAAATTTGTTTTGTCAAACCAGTACATTGTGTTGGGATGGCAAACCATCTTCGGTTCCTCATATAACATATCTTCTACCTGTGCACCACTCCAAACTGCTTCACCACCAAGGTGGGACACGCACAATACCCATGAGTCATCACATCCAGCTGGTAGTACCAATGTCTGAAAATCATGAATGGCCCATAACAACCTTGCCTCAAAAAGAAAACTCGGAGTTCAGAAGCCGCTCAATGTCATAACACCATCATTCCATAACTCTTTCAACTCCTTATCAATGGCCGTAAGTAAACATCAATATCTTTACCCGGTGCTCTCGACCCGATATCAACAAACATAACATGGAAAATTGCGCGCCTCATACACATCGAAGGAGGAAGGCTGTACGGACACAGCACACACCGCCAAACACAACTGTAATCCGACTCAAAGCATCCATTTGGATTACAGCCGTCGCATGTTATCCCAAGAGTAACATTCCGTGCTTCCTTATGCAAATTCAGACGTAAATTATCCGCACACCTCAAGTCAGAGAACGACCTGACGACGACATTAACATCTCTCCGTGCTCTAGAATGCCAAAGCATTGCCTTCATGCATCCATGGTATACTATAAAGTCTTTTCAACCTCTGCAATTACTCGGGAAATGCCTTAAAGCCTTTTGCGAACTTGTAAGTTTTCTCATCATTAAAACTCTTACGTACCGAGTGTTCTGACAGACAAGGACACTTCACTCAATGAACTATTATCCTTCCACAAAAGTATACAATCATTTACACAAGTATCACAAGAGTCACATAATCCATCCCCAGTGCCTCTTTAATAATCTTCGATATCCTGATACCTACATGGCGGTAGGTTACCTCTCGAAGCAACTCTTTCATCACCTCTAACATTGCGGTAACACCATTGTCTCGAAATTCCATACCGAGTTTTATATGTTGTTCATCATTATGCAGCTGACATTCATCGACTTTCCATTAGACATGCGGATATAACTGGTTCTCTTGCCTTCGCCGCGCGATCTCTTTTTTCTAATTCACACATCTCGCCGGTTCCAATACTCGTCCAACCCCGTCGCCACATTCCTCAATCAACACCTACTTCTACATTCTCATCCATCCCTTCCTAACATTCTCATCCACATCTCGTGGTAATATGCTCATTCAAACCTCGCAGAAGTCATCATTATCTCGTTACACATTCTGCTGTAGTATTATCCTTATGCAGTCAATCAGGCCGCTGGGCCCGAACTCTTCCCATGATGGGCCGACAAATGTACACCCCCATGCATACCATGTTTGAGAGCAAATGCAATAGATCTCACTCAAGGCAACTAAGCTCTTTACCATTCATACAACGACGACAAGGGCATGAAAATAAATGACTCCCACCACCATTATTCTTGCAAACCTCTAGCGAATGACTTCACACCTTGTCTCGTATTCTAAAGACTTACGAGACAATTTCAATTTCTTGATCACTTCAACTATGACATATTACCCCTTCAAAATTGATATTTAAAAGAATCAAATAAAATCACTTAGTCCTAGTGGTAGGTTGTCGGCTTCATGAGGTTAGGGATGACAGAATATCCCCTCAAAGAGGAGAGAATGAGCTATAAGTAGCTTAGTACATCACCACTGTAGATACATGGTCATCATGCCACACGAGTACATAAAACTGCACTGCTTATACACAACTTAACTATACAAAATAAAATAACTTAGTCCTAGTGGTGCAGGCTGCCGAAGCCCCGCAAGTTAGCTGTACGTAAACATCCCCTCAAAGAAGAGAGAATGAGCTACACAGTATTTTAATGAACAACCACTAGGACCGTTATCATCATGCTCACTGAGTACATAAACCCGCATTCGCTGATACACAAACTTAACATACAAAATAAAATAACTTAGTCCTAGTGGTGCAGTGGCTGCCTGAGCCCTCGCAAGTTAAGCGGTATACGTAAACATCCCCTCAAAGAAGAGAGAACGAAGCCACAAGGAGCTTGTAAATCACCACTAGGATGCGAGTATCATCATGCCTCACAGAGTACACAAAAACCGCACTCGCTTATACACAACCTAACATACAAAATAAAATAACTTAGTCCTGGGGCAGCAGGCTGCCAGGCCCCCGATAGTTAGCTACACGTAAACATCCCCTCAAAGAAGAGCAGAATGAGCTTACAAGTAGCTTTTGGTGAATCACCACTAGGACTCAGTATCATCATGCTCCACAAGAGTACATAAAACCAGACCAAGGAGTACACAACTTAACATACAAAAAATAAAATAACTTAGTCCTAGTGGTACGTGGTTGCCGAAGCCCCTAGTTAGCGCGTAAAACATCCCCTCAGAAGAGAGAATGAGCTACAAGTAAACTTTTTGTTTTTAAATATATATCCCAACACACCTCAACCAGATACCCTCATTTGGCCATTCACAACAACTGGAAACTATTCAGCAAACACAGGCTACCAAATCCTCATAACCCCTAAAACCAAACCCAAAAATAACCAACCAAATGATCCCCAGTCAACAACCACCACTGGGATTGCCTCACAACACAACATACCACCTCAATCCATACCAATACCCACCACTCCACCACAACAGCATTTCAAATCCATCTGGAGTTTGGAATGCCCACTAAAAATCAGGCTTTTCTTATGGAAAACCAGCTTAGAAGGACTACCAACATTCAGTCTTTTGGCAGAGATAAATATCACTACAACAAACCTCTGCCCGATATGTAGAACGACTTCAGAAACGACACAACATATTCTGTTCCAATGTATACGAGCACTAACCGTATGGCAACAGATTATACTATCTCTCAATCAAACCAACCCAACAAACCAAACGAGACTTACGCAACAACAACCAACAACCATTTGGGAAGCTATGCACCACCAGATCCCAAAACAAAGAAGGGCTATCTTTGCCTTTACCTTGTGGCATTTATGGTTAGCAAGGAATGCGGCGGTCTACCGGAATCAACTTCAATCTCCGACTCAAATCACTCAAACAATACATGTAATGTTCGAAGAATACAGCTGGGCACAAAAACACGTAATGCCAATTCTACGAGAGCTACAACCATCATTATAACAATAGCAACGACAGACTACATCAACATCACTAATGATCGGATGGGAGCCACCACCTGAAAACTGGATCAAGATAAACACAGATGGCACAACAAAAGGAAATCCAGGAATAGCGGGAGCAAGTATTATCGGAAGGAACTATCAAGGCACATTACTCATTGCTATGGCAGCACCTTTGGGGATTACGACATCAACAACAGCAGAAACATGTGGGCTACTACTAGCTCTACGCATAGCAACTCAACAACAATGGACTAAGGTATGCTTTGAAATGGACTCACAACTGGTGATCCAACTACTACACAAACAACACAACCCGCAACCTTGATACTTAAGAACTATGCTAGACGAAATAGAGGAACTCATGCAACAAATCCCACATATGAGACTACAACATACCTACCGTGAAGGAAATCAGGCAGCCGATGAACTAGCAAATCAAGCAGTTAAACAACAAAAAACACATCTAGCGTCGACTTCGACAACAATTTGGCACAACAACTGCCCAACTTTTCTTTCCAACATCTTGTATGCAGACAAAATTGGGACTAAATACCCAAGAAATGTAACCTCTACTTTGAGTTAATGAATCGGTTCACAAGCTTCAAAAAAAAATGTCTTATGAGAAAAGTTATTTTTTATTTTATTTTATTTTAAATATTTTTTTTATTATTGGATAAGAGTATTACATTAACTAGTTGGAATCCTAATAAGCTAAGCTCCAACGACATACTACTACATTAATTGAACAGGTTGCCGTGCTAATCTACCAGCGAGCCTCATGGGTAACCTAGCCAAGGGAGCCGAAGCGGATGGGGGGCAAGCTAACACAACCTTTCATGTTAATTCCTGTAATATTAGGCCATTGGGGGCTCGAACCTGGGACTTCCTGTAGCGCATGAAACTTTGAGAAACGGGGATGACCAGCTAAGTTAGGTGCCCGTTTGTATGAGAAAAGTTAATTACTCTGATTGGGGTTTTTGTTTTAATTGGATGCTTAATTAATTATGTTTCTTCATAATGATTTTGATTTTTCTAGAAAAAACTATTTTAATGAAGAACAATCAGTTACAGTGGTTTTACCATTAATGGCGGAAAACCACAAATTGTGATATATGGAAATAAAGATTCCGGAAGTAGAAGAGAAACAAATCAAACGAAGTATTGCTAGTGCATGATGTTCAACTAGATTTATTTCCCAGTTGTTGTTCAATAGTCTAGGTTATCTAGGCTAGATCTGTTCCATTGAAACCCAGCGACTACTTAACGTAGTTGTGACGAAGAGAAACTAATCAGTTTTATTGTTTTCAAGTTGAAAATGACGTGGCAGAATTGGATACAATCTCTCTCCGCCACATAATTGGCCACACAGGGAAGCGCTGTTACTAAGCTATTATTCAGCAGGGCTATTGATAAGCACGCAAATGCTACATTTTATACCCATATTTATATTAGCTAGGAGTCAATATTTTGGCTAATAACACTATTTTAGTGCTTTTCCAAAAAGTACAAGCAATTCCAATCACCCGGAAACTAGATGACTAAATGGAGAGTTATTTGGCATCTGGTGGTTGGCCTAGTATTTCTATGTATCGGCAACCACTTAAGTTACTCATGACACCAACAGAGGCAGTTACATCTAATTGGGCTTGCTATGTTGTGTTAGCACGCCAGCCAGTCGCACCAGCTACAAAAGACAGAAGTGAAGATAATAAAGAGTAGCTTTTCTTTGTTTAGTCACAAGCTCGTCAGTTCCATTTAAAACAAAGAGATAAGTGGACCTTATTCTATTAAGGTGGTGTAAGTGGCAAGTGGTACTGGCGTTGGATAAATTCAAGAGCAAAGAGAATTTTGATAAGTCTCCACCACATTTTCTTTATGAATGTATAAAATAATATCAAGCATCTTCCGTTTCTTATCGGAGAAGAACTTTGAGCGTCAAGTCTCATTAAAGGAGAGAAACTGGTGTTGGTTGTGGTGGTCTGCTCTATGAGTCAGAGGATGGGATTTGGTTTTGCACGGGGTTTGTGGCAGGAGTCAGGTGAAGAGACTTAAACTGACGTAAACGAAAAGTGGCAGTGGCCGAATTACAGTCGATAAGGTCAGAGAAGGGAAGTCGTTGCTGTGATTCAATGGAGCTGAACCTAGATGGACTGAGAGAAGAAGCTGGTGCTGTGACTGAGAATGATGGACATCAACAATGGAATACGAATGGTGGCATCTGCAGTTGGAATTTGATTAGTGTTGACTGGTTAATGGCAGAGATGCATGTTGATATTTGCACTGGTGAGCCGTGCATTCGACGAACAGTGGATGGTGTCTTCTGGCAGTGGTGGTTATTGGCCGGAATTGAGTTAGACAGGGAAGTAGAAGGTTGTTCTCAGCTGTACTGGAACAAGGTCGATGGACGCAGTCAGTTTGGGTGGACCTTGAGACGGTAGTAAAGATGCATTATACTGGCTTCTTTTATTTCATCGTTGTGGTGGTTGTGTTCGAATGAGATGGTGGTCTGAACATTACAGCAAAAGTAAACTGCAGTCGCCGGTGATGACGGAATTCGGAGATGGACTGTATATTGCAGTCATTGGTGCTTAAGTTGCAGCTGCCGGTGGGTGTCGAAACTGTTAGATTATAGGATTGGTAATAATAAATTATATGGAAAGTTTTAGTATTTAAGGTTATATTTAGTATTTGATATATTTAGTATGAATTGGTTTACAAGTATTATAATTGCATACCAAGTTACGGTATCGCTATATATACCCTATGGGTTCTCAATGTAAAATATCCCATTCAATAATAAAATTCTCTTTTATCTTTATATCTCAAGTTCCGACTTGGTATCGCGGTTCGATCCGACCGTTGCCCACCTTTTCTTTCTTTTCGCTGTAGTCTCCAATACTACCGCCCACTGGGATCTTTCCTCCATCTGCAATATGATTAGTTTTTCTTATTAGGTTTTTATTTTACTTTTTAGGTTTATCAAAAAAAAAAAAAAATCGTTCGTTTTCTCGCCAAAATCTTTCTTTCTCTACCATCTCTTCCATTCTTTCTCCTCTTTCTCCACGTTCGTACTCCCCACTACTCATTCTTCGACCAAACCAAGCCCCCACTCCTCATTCTTCGACCAAACCAAGACTTCCATCCATTAATTAATTCTTTGACCAATTTTTCTTCCTCATTCTTTCCACTCCAACCTCGTTCAAAAGTCTCATCGGCTTTAACAAGCCCACTACCCACCGAGCCTAGCATACACGTCCTGTTCCCCTTATTTGTTTCTCGAAACCCAAACCGTCCAGTTTATCTCTATCCCACCATGACAAGCAAAGACAAAGAAAGTGGAAAAGACAATCGTGCTATTCTTTCAAGGTTCCACCCATTAATTAATTCGTACTCCAATTCTGTCAAATACTCTTCCTTTAGGTTCTCTCTAGTCCACTTTCTCTTTCTTCTTTACAATCTTTATATTTCTTCTCTTCCATTCTCTCTGGTCCTCGTATCCATTTTTCGTCGACTTTTCTAATCCCAATTTTGCAGGGTATTATCTCTTTTCTCTTATCGATGATTCTTATATGCTCTATCAATGGTTCTGTTATTTTCGCAACTTTGGTGATTGTCCTAATCGTATTCTTTTTAATGGCGTACGCGTTTCTTCTAATATTTCTCGGGCGTTTATTGGCACGACGCCGTCCAACAACTTTCAAGGCCAATCTCATGTGATTTGCAATCCCCATGAGATTGAGGGAGGGTGTTAGAGTATATGATTGGTAATAATAAATTATATGGAAAGTTTTAGTATTTAAGGTTATATTTAGTATTTGATATATTTAGTATGAATTGATTTACAAGTATTATTCTTGCATACCAAGTTACGGTATCGCTATATATACCCTATGGGTTCTCAATGTAAAATATCCCATTCAATAATAAAATTCTCTTTTATCTTTATATCTCAAGTTCCGGTGGGTGTCGAAACTATGACGATCAGTTGGTCAAAGAACAAGAATGGTGCTGGTCGTGGTGATTGTATTCTCGTCTCGGATGTGAAGTAAAGCATTGGCGTTGGTAGAGAAAATGATCGAACTGGCAGTGGTTCCAGGGTAGAGACGGAAATGGAGATGTTTGCATTAGCAGCAGTTTGGTGCTTTAGCTGGATGGGATTTGTGTGAAGTTCTTGGTTGTGAACGATGGTCTCAAGAAGGTCTCGATTAAATGTGGCTGTGCAGGCACAGGGAGGAAGTAATGTCGTGGCTGAAGTTAGCCGGACAGAGAATGGTGGGTGTGCTACCGAGAAGGTCTGGAAAAGAAGTGCTTGTCGTGGCCAGGCGAATGAATATGGGTTGAAGCTGTTAGGGTTTGCTGCCGTGAAGAAGTGCAGGTGATGGCTGGTTAGAGCTCAGATTCTGTGCATGGATGTGGTTGGAATTAATGAGAATGAAACTGGGTGATAAATCTACATGCTAACTGATTTGGTTGGATTCAGTTGAAGGAGTTAATCGCAAACGATAATGGTGTTGCTGGTGATAGATGGAGGACATGACTGCATGCTGTACTTAGGTTTGTGGAGATAATGAGAAATGGAAAAGTCATGAAATAAGCCGTCGCTGGATTCATGGGGTTCGTATGCGAATTGTGAAAAGGTGAAGAGATTAGGAGATGAAAAGGAAGGTGATGTTTCCGGTGATTGGTCTTGGGCGTGACTTGAATAGGAAACAGAGATGTTTGTAGCTGAACTGATCAGTACGTGAAGAAGATTGGGTGCTATTGGTTGAGTCGCATGGAAACCAGCGGAGGTGGCTAGACGGCCAATGAAAGGAAAGTGAAAATGGGTCTTTGTGTGGATATGGGCTTTGGGCACTTCGCTCGGAACTGTTGATATGAGCAGCACTATATATTTCAACGGAGACAGTGAGAAAAGGGAGGCCGTTTTGGGAGACGAAGAGGGGGTCGACGGCAGCCAGTTTGGAGGCGCTGCTACAGAAGCCATTCACATAAAAAGAAGGGTGTTCAAGTTCCATCTTCGATTCCGGTTTGCTGAGCTTATTATTCTCTTTATTATTTTTATGGCTTTTGTGAAAGCCATGGCTTGCTAGTTCTATTGTAGCTAGGGTTTATATGTTGAAGCCACATGTAGTTTTTGACTATTTTGAATAAAATTGAATAAAATCTAGCAATAGACTATTATGAATTGAATATGATTAATTCTTGATTTTGTTTATTTGATTAATCGAAGAAACAAGTTGTTGCTTCACCGGTTTTGAATACAATAACCTTTGTGCCTAATCGTTTGGTTCATAAATATATTTTTGTCTCATTATTTGATAATTCCATGCTTGGGTTAATATCTTTGATGGGTTATGCTTAGAAGAGCCATATAATATTTTATGAATCAATAATTTAGTTTCGTATTATTTTCTCACTAATGCAATTTGATGGTGCATGCTTTGGTTTTGTATTTTGATGTGCCATGTTTAGGGTGTCCCAGTGATATTTGCGATTCTAAAACATATAATAGGTGATGTCGATAGAACGAACAATAAATAAATATTCATGAATTATTTTTCATTTCAGTAATTGAATAGAAGTTGTGGTGGATACTATAAACCCTGGTTACCAAGTTTCTCATTTGATTCGTTTTGTTACTTTACTTTAGTTTATTTTTATTTTATTATTCTTTCAAAAATCTAAAAACTTCATTTCTGTTAGTCAATTAGAGATACTGATTATTGATATTTCCACCGCTCCTTGAGGGAACGACCCGTACTTTCCTCTGTCTACTTGTTAGACACCGTGCGATTGCGGTTATTTATAAAATAGGTATCTCCGGATCCTATCAATTTTTGGCGCTGCTGCCGGGGAGCGGCTGAGGAATATTGTAAATTAGTATTTTTGATTTTGTAAAAAAATAAAATATAAATATAAATCAAAAAAGTTTCAGTGACAAAATTTTACACAAAGCTTTTGGTTGGTAACCTAGCAACAAGCTGGGCTCCAACACCTTTCTGAATAGCAATACCTAATCTATGAAAAATAAAGCTACCAAAACCACTACTAGCGTCATTACTAACTAAACAATTCTTCAAACGCTTGAAAAAACACAAAGTATCCTCCCCAACTCCCCTAAAGTAGAGAAAGATAAAACACTCAATCCATGGCCGTGTGAAACACACTTGTCCAAGTATTTAGAATGTTTACGTGAAACCGCATTAGATATAGCTTTCCCCAGTACAAAGAGCGAATTCCATCACCTCGTGAAGGGCGAGACACTGTGACATCCATACAAACATCCTTTCCGTTTTCCCAGTTGAGCACAAGGATATCGGCGGGTTTGGTTCCTTGTCATCATTTGTCGAAATCCCAAAGAAACTTCTTTACGCGCAGCACACTAGCTTTGTAGCAAATGTCGACGACAACATCAAAAATAGTTAGGTTTTTATTTTAATTATTTTTGTTTTTGTACAATATTTTTATTTTTAAGGATTTCTTTTTCCTTTTGATTTGTTCTGTGTTTTAGTTTTTCTTTTCAGGTGCCTTTTCGAGAATCATGAATTGTTTGCACCAGACATCTGAGATGACGCTTGGTGAATACAAGTATGGGTCACGGCATAAAGAAGTTCTTGCTTATAATCGTCTCAGGTATGGAACTTGGAATCCACGTAATTTCGCTATGGGTGGTTATTCAGGTGAGTATCAACCCCGATACCATGAGGGTGAAAATGAACTTGACACTAGAAGTGACTTTGGGAATTATGATACCGATATAATATCTGAATCTATTGTATCTTACTCAACTCATGATCATTGAACTGATTATTTGTCTATTCAAAAGGACGAGAGTTGTGTTAGAGACGCCATTTATTCAGATAATGATGATTTAGAAGAACATGTTTATACAGAAGATACTATTGTTGAGTCTAACGACTTAGAGACAGTAGACATTCATAATGAGGTACCTTCTAGTCATTCGAATAGTGAGATTCTAGTTGCAGATAATGATGAGTCGATTCATGATATTGTTGTCCCATTGAGCTCCTCTTTCATTGAACCATCTTGTGATTCTATGAATGCTTATGTGGATGTTGAACATATTGATAATGGTCAGATAACTTGTACCGATGATTTTGAGCCTTTATCTGTTTATTTAGCACACTTTGCTGATTCGGATGACCCGATGCTTATTGATATTGTCAATGCATTGCGCCTTCCAATAGTTAATCAAGGTAACTCGCCAACAGAAGTTATTTCCGCGAACTTAGAACCAGATTTAGGAGTTACTAATTTTTATGAACTTGAACCACTGAATGTATATTTAGGTCATTGTGTTGAGTTTGATGATACTTTGCCTTTTGACAATGTCAATTCATTACTTCCTCTTATTCCTTGTGAAGATATTGTGTCGACGGAAGTTATTTCAGCTGATCTTGAACCTGATTTAAAGTATGTTTCCCAAATAGAAAGTAATATAGATTCTCTGTTTTTTTGTCCATTTGAGTGATTTATTTATCTCGATTAAGGACTGTTTTCTTTTGGGGATAGACTTACACTTCAATTTGGAGTTTTATAGTGTTTTGGTGTTCATATTCGCAATTGAATTCGATTTGTTGGATTGATCCCCAACTTTTCAGACTTTATATATATGCTTTGTTTGCTTACTTTGGTGCAACCTCACCTTGTTTGAGGTTCTTAATGTGCTAAAAACATGGATACAAAGATTATGCTTTATGGGAGTCAACCCATACGATTTCGCTTCATGGGAGTCAACCCATCAGATTTGTTTTCTTTCCTATATATTTTATTTGTTTGCTTGAATTTCCCATCTTAATTTCTACGTTGGATGACTCAATTAAATTGAGGACAATGTAATGTTTAAGTGTGGGGGAGTGGCGCTTTCGTTAGAAATTTTGATTTAAAAAAAACAAAACAAATTTGAATATTATGACCAGCTGTGTAGCGGGTCTTTAAAAAAAAATAAAAAGAAAATAAAAAAAATAATAATATCATTATGATTATTAGGGTTATGACCAGCTGTGTAGCGGGTCTTTTTCTTTTTTCTTGCATGTTATGACCAGCTGTTGAGCGGGTCTAAAATATTAAAATATATATATATAATAATAATTAGACCAGCTGTTGAGTGGGTCTATTGTAGGGTTCTTATGACCAGTTGTTGAGCGGGTCTATTCTTTTGTTTTCTTATCATGTTCTTATGACCAGCTGTTGAGCGGGTCTATTTTTATGTATTTCTTATTATATTATGATCAGCTGTAGAGCGGGTCTTAAAATAAAAATAAAAAATTGATTAAAAAAAATAAAAATAAAAAAATTGATGACCAGCTGTTGAGCGGGTCTTTTTTCTGTTTTGCTTGAGGACTAGCAAAATATAAGTGTGGGGGTGTTGATAAGCACGTAAATGCTACATTTTATACCCATATTTATATTAGCTAGGAGTCAATATTTTGGCTAATAACACTATTTTAGTGCTTTTCCAGAAAGTACAAGCAATTCCAATCACCCGAAAACTAGATGACTAAATGGATAGTTATTTGGCATCTGGTGGTTGGCCTAGTATTTCTATGTATCAACAACCACTTAAGTTACTCATGACACCAACAGAGGCAGTTACATCTAATTGGGCTTGCTATGTTGTGTTAGCACGCCAGCCAGTCGCACCAGCTACAGAAGACAGAAGTGAAGATAATAAAGAGTAGCTTTTCTTTGTTTAGTCACTAGCTCGTCAGTTCCATTTAAAACAAAAGAGATAACGATTTTATGGACCACAAAATTTATTCTACCACCCCAAAAGGTGGTGTAATGTTTGGCAAGTGGTACTGCCATTGTTCAGAATGGATAAAAATTCAAGAGCAAAGAGAACTATTAAGGTGGTGTAAGTGGCAAGTGGTTGATAAGTCTCAAGAGCAAAGAGAACTTTGATAAGTCTCCACATTTTCTTTATGAATGTATAAAATAATATCAAGCATCTTCCGTTTCTTATCAGAGAAGAACTTTGAGCGTCAAGTCTCATTAAAGGAGAGAAACTGGTGTTGGTTGTGGTGGTCTGTTCTATGAGTCAGAGGATGGGATTTGGTTTTGCACGGGGTTTGTGGCAGGAGTCAGGTGAAGAGACTTAAACTGACGTAAACGAAAAGTGGCAGTGGCCGAATTGCAGTTGATAAGGTCAGAGAAGGGAAGTCGTTGCTGTGATTCAATGGAGCTGAACCTAGATGGACAGAGAGAGAAGCTGGTGCTGTGACTGAGAATGAT
This sequence comes from Papaver armeniacum, assembly GCA_023531295.1. Lineage (NCBI taxonomy): Eukaryota > Viridiplantae > Streptophyta > Magnoliopsida > Ranunculales > Papaveraceae > Papaver > Papaver armeniacum. The sequence continues at coordinate 17,982 of JAJJWW010010444.1, forward strand.
GGACATAAACAATGGAATACGAATGGTGGCGTCTGCAGTTGGAATTTGATTGGTGTTGACTGGTTAATGGCAGAGATGCATGTTGATATTTGCACTGGTGATCCGTGCATTCGACGAACAGTGGATGGTGTCTTCTGGCAGTGGTGGTTGTTGGCCGGAATTGAGTTAGACAGGGAAGTAGAAGGTTGTTCTCAGCTGGACTGGAACAAGGTCGATGGACGCAGTCAGTTGGGGTGGAACTTGAGACGGTAGTAAAGATGCATTATACTGGCTTCTTTTATTTCATCGTTGTGGTGGTTGTGTTCGAATGAGATGGTGGTCTGAACATTACAGCAAAAGTAAACTGCAGTCGCCGGTGATGACGGAATTCGGAGATGGACTGTATATTGCAGTTGTTGGTGCTTAAGTTGCAGCTGCCGGTGGGTGTCGAAACTATGACGATCAGTTGGTCAAAGAACAAGAATGGTGCTGGTCGTGGTGATTGTATGCTCGTCTCAGATGTGAAGTAAAGCATTGACGTTGGTAGAGAAAATGATCGAACTGGCAGTGGTTCCAGGGTCGAGACGGAAATGGAGATGGTTGCATTAGCAGCAGTTCGGTGCTTTAGCTGGATGAGATTTGTGTGAAGTTCTTGGTTGTGAACGATGGTCTCAAGAAGGTCTCGATTAAATGTGGTTGTGCAGGCACAGGGAGGAAGTAATGTCGTGGCTGAAGTTAGCCGGACAGAGAATGGTGGGTGTGCTACCGAGAAGGTCTGGAAAAGAAGTGCTTGCCGTGGCCAGGCGAATGAATATGGGTTGAAACTGTTAGGGTTTGCTGCCGTGAAGAAGTGCAGGTGATGGCTGGTTAGAGCTCAGATTCTGTGCATGGATGTGGTTGGAATTAATGAGAATGAAACTGGGTGATAAATCTACATGCTAACTGATTTGGTTGGATTCAGTTGAAGGAGTTAATTGCAAATGATAATGGTGTTGCTGGTGATAGATGGAGGACATGACTGCAGGCTGTACTTAGGTTTGTGGAGTGAATGAGAAATGGAAAAGTCATGAAATAAGCCGTCGCTGGATTCATGGGGTTCGTATGCGAATTGTGAGAAGGTGAAGAGATTAGGAGACGAAAAGGAAGGTGATGTTTCCGGTAATCGGTCTTGGGCGTGACTTGAATAGGAAACTGAGATGTTTGTAGCTGAACTGATCAATACGTGAAGAAGATTGGGTGCTGTTGGTTGAGTCGCATGGAAACCAGTGGAGGTGGCTAGACGGCCAATGAAAGGAAAGTGAAAATGGGTCTTTGTGTGGATTTGTGCTTTGGGCACTTTGCTCGGAACTGTTGATATGAGCAGCACTATATATTTCAACGGAGACAGTGAGAAAAGGGAGGCCGTTTTGGGAGACGAAGAGGGGGTCGACGGCAGCCAGTTTGGAGGCGCTGCTACAGAAGCCATTCACAGAAAAAGAAGGGTGTTCAAGTTCCATCGTCGATTCCGGTTTGCTGAGCTTATTATTCTCTTTATTATTTTTATGGCTTTTGTGAAAGCCATGGCTTGCTAGTTCTATTGTAGCTAGGGTTTATATGTTGAAGCCACGTGGAGTTTTAGGCTATTTTGAATAAAATTGAATAAAATCTAGCAATTGACTATTATGAATTGAATAAGATTAATTCTTGATTTTGTTTATTTGATTAATCGAAAAAACAAGTTGTTGCTTCACCGGTTTTGAATACAATAACCTTTGTGCCTAATCGTTTGGTTCATAAATATATTTTTGTCTCATTATTTGATAATTCCATGCTTGGGTTAATATCTTTGATGGGTTATGCTTAAAATAGCCATATAATATTTTATGAATAAATAATTTAATTTCGTATTATTTTCTCACTAATGCAATTTGATGGTGCATGCTTTGGTTTTGTCTTTTGATGTGCCATGCTTAGGGTATCCCAGTGATATTTGCGATTCTAAAACATATAATAGGTGATGTCGATAGAACGAACAATAAATAAATATTCATGAATTATGTTTCATTTCATTAATTGAATAGAAGTTGTGGTGGATACTATAAACTCTGGTTACCAAGTTTCTCATTTGATTCGTTTTGTTACTTTAGTTTATTTTTATTTTATTATTCTTTTAAAAATCTAAAAACTTCATTTCTGTTAGTCAATTAGAGATACTGATTATTGATATTTTCACCGCTCCTTGAGGGAACGACCCGTACTTGCCTCTGTCTACTTGTTAGACACCGTGCGATTGCGTATTTAAAAAATAGGTATCTCCGGATCCTACTAGCTATATAGCAGTTTTTGTTTTTGCTTAAGCGGTTTCTGATTATATATTCGCTGTAATATATAGCATAGTCGTTAAAATGTTGTTTTAATTTTGTTGGGAATCAGTGTTAATATCTTCATTATAGCTTTGTAACGTCGTTTAATTGGGCCCCCGAAAAGTTTAATTGGGGCCCTGAAAACTAATTACGGGTCTCATCCATTTTATTTGTACCCCAAATTTTTTAGGGATGTATTAAAATTTTGTGAAAATACTATTTTACCTTTCACTAAAAATAAATCTTAAAAACCTATTAACCCTTAATCCTAAGCCCCAATTGATTTCTAGTTTTAAACAAAAAAATCACTCCCTCCCCTCTCACCCTCTCGACTCTTCTCTTCTCCTCTCCTCCATTAAAGACTCCAAGAAAAAGAAAAAAAGTCTTCACCCGAAAAATTTTAGTTACAGTAAAAGGGTCGTCAATTCGACAAACCTAAACCTTAACGATTTTTCATATGCATGTAGAGACCATAAAAAATCATTAGGGTATATGATGATCAAGATAACGACCATATTTCTGGTTTTCATATTTATTACCCTAGATTAGAGTCGTTAACATAATATAGAAATGTATGACGATCCTCTATGAACGACCCTTTTTTAAACTTCAACGACCCCAGGTGAAAAACAAACAGCCTCTCTGTCCCAAAAAATTTCAGAGACGTCTTGGTATAAACACACAAAATAACGACTCTTCTGACCCAAGCTAAGAGTCGTTGGGGTATATCATATTACCCTGATGTTTTTTCATAACCTGGAAAAGTTGCAGGTTTGAGTCGTCATTTTTGGTGTCAATACATTGACGACTTTATAGAGTCGTTGGGGTATACATCCCTTGACATTGACGACTCTTTCTCTGTGTTGTGACATATATCCAATCCATGGGAGAATTTAAGATAATCTTACCATCAACACAATCATCTTTGTTGCTTGAACCTTCCCAAACATCATTTTCCCCTACTTGAATTAATCATTTCTAAAAACCCTAAGTTTTCCTCTAAAACCCCCTCTTCTTCTTCTCAACTCACAAAAACAAAAAAAAACAAATTTGATTCTAAAATCTGATTTTAATCTAACATAATCTAACCACACTAATTAACTTAACTTAATTAAGTTTTAATATTAATCATTCAGGGGCAGCTTAATTAAGCTTTAATACTAATCATTCAGGGGCAATTTAGCCATTTAAAAATATTTTGGTTAAGGGATGACTTAAATTAGGTTTTAATGACCTATTTTGTCATGTAGTGGGAGGCCCCAATTGTTTCTTGGGGGCCCAATTAAGCGACGCTTTGTAAGCATCAATCTTGTATTCATTCGTACATGCAACATGGACTCCTTTAGTTTCATTGTTCTTCATCAATTAAATAAAGAAAAACGCCAAAAAAGTGTTTCTGTGTTGTTGTCTTTTGATGACTTCACTTTGTCAGGTATGCCTTGCTGAATAATCTCGAAAATGTTTTATATCTACCGGATTTTTTACACCAAAAATCCCCGCTTATGTGTCACTCTCTAATTGGTGCACGCATTCAGGTTAGGGCCCACCACGGGCCCCAACGGGTTCACCACTCCCCGATTAAGGGTTTAGATCCGTGATACATAGGGGTGTAAAAATGTGGGGTAAAAAACCTGTAGACGAGTAGCAAATTCGGTATAATCTGGTGAAAAGAACCGTGTGTCTTTTGGTGACCGAAAATGCTAAAAATCCACCGGATTTTTTACATCAAAAAATCCCCCGCTAATGTGTCACTCCCTAATTGGTGCACGCATTCACTTTGCCAGATACGCCTTGCTGAGTATTCTGGTGAAAATGTACACTTCTTTTCATAATGCTATTTATGCTATTACTATTAACCTTAGCATGCATGATAAAATCAGATGGAATTCAACTAAGTCATGAGAACTAACTACTAAGTCGGCTTACAATTTTCTCACTAATCTGAATATTGATAAGAATGAAGCTAAATTTTGGAAACAAATCTGGAAATTAAATATTATGCCTAAGGTTAATATGTTCTGCTGGAAAGTTGTTTTTGGTGCATTAGCTCTAGGTTATAAAATGTCGAAATATATTAAAGATGCAAAGCCTTTTTGTTTGTTGTGTGACACTAATGTTGCTGAAGATGAATTACATTTGTTTGTGAACTGTCCATTTTCAAGAAAAGTCTAGGATGCTTTTGATTTGAAGGACATTTATAATCTTCAGGGTCATTATGATATTTTGAACTGGTTTAAATATTGGATGAACAATAATGTTTTTAAAGATTGACATGATAAAACTTCTTATATCATTTGGTCTACTTGGAAGTTCAGAAATAGTGTGAACTTTGATAATGTTGTGCCAGTGCCACAAAAGTTAATTGATTCTATTAAAACATCCTACCGGAACAATGTTTTTCCCAGGGACAACACTACTAGACTTTATTATGTTTCTGTCAGAAATTTGCGCAATGATATTCATATGGAGAACAACAATGATTATGACTGGCTTATTCACTTTGATGCATCATTCTTAGAAGCTGATTTTACCATGGGTTATGCAATTTCAATTCTGGACAAAACAGTAAATAGAAGGCATTGTCGAAAGTCGGGCAGAGGTCGGGCTTCCTCGCCATTAGATGTCAAGCAAAAGGTAAATGGAATCTCTTAGGTGGATGAAGGATTTAAATCTCAACAATTGCTGCTTTATCAATGATTGTCAAACATTAATGAAGATAATGAATGGAGAAGTTAATCCTGAAGACCAACTGTGGAGGGATCAAACAAGCATCAATAAAAGCAAATTTTCCTTTAATATATGTAATTCGGTTTCTTTTTGTATAAATCTAGAAAGTTTTTGGATTTTGAAGATAGACTTGCTAAGGAAGTAAGATCTAGGAAGATCTCTTTTTTCTCTACTGAAACTATGAACACTTATGAAAGATCTAAATTCCTAGAAAGGACTAATCTGAGATTAGATCCAATCTTATGTAATGTGCACTTCCTTTTATAAATATATAAAAGTCTTCTCATAAAGAAAAAAGAAGAGTATTCTGGTGAAAAGAACTAAGTTTGAAAAAGAGGAAAAATCTGGTGAAAAGAACTAAGTTTGAAAAAATGAAAAGAAAAACCTTTTAAAGGTAAAAGTAAAACACTCTATTCAAGGTTCAGAATCGGCACCAAGTACGTATGACACGTTTTAACAGCCTACAACAACCACCAACAAGAAGGACACAATATGACAAATCTAAGAGTCAAGACCGACCTTGACCTTCCTAATTGGTCTGGATAGGAACAAAATGATTAATCTAGAGTCAAGACCGACCTTCACCCTCCTAAGTCACCATGGTTGTCAATTTTCCTTCCCTATTCCCTAAATGTGGGGAAATATCTCAAAAACTATCTGTTATGGTCTCCCATATCCCTACTTAAAAGGGATATCCTTTCCCTACATTTCAAACTGGATCATGTATGGTCCAGGTAGTAGGGAAGGGAAATGGCACGGTACTCAGTTTCCATTTAAAAAGCTACTTTACGGAAACTCAGTTTCCGTAGGATTTTAAACGGATACTGAGTATCGGTTTGAGAATTTTTAGTTTTACTCTTGTTTTTCACTTTTAACTCTTTTATTTATACTAAAAATATTAATTTTTTTACCCATAAATAATAATTATCTAAACCCGTGGAAAAAAATTTGGAAAAAAAAAAACTGAAACTGAGTTTCCGTTTGACACTATTCACACGGAAACTCAATTTTCGTGCAGTGTAGGGAAGGGATAAAAGTAGACCATAGTGAGGCTGTCATGTGACCCATATCGCTTCCCCACATTCAAGGGATAACCCCTACCATAGTGCTTGGCCTAATGGGGTTTCACTAGGAACAAAATGATTGATCTAAAGTCAAGACCGACCTTAGCCTTCCTCGTTGGGCATTACTTAGACTGGGTGTTATGGAGCTTCCCAGCTCCAAAACCGTCGCCTAAATCCCTTCTCCCCCTCGTATTCCATGGTGTGTGGGAATCCCAACGGGAAGAATCTCAAGACGGGTACTGATTAGCGGTTCTCAAAAAGTAGAAAAGGACTAGCCATTAACCGTTCTACATGTAAAAACAAGTTAATGGTTATCCGTTCTATCGGAATGGCTACTCATTAACCGTTTTGAAGTTTCAGAGAACGGATAGACACTGCCCGTTCCTTGACCTTTTTTCATTTACACTCCGTCGATACTCATTTTCAGTTTTAGTGTTCGTTAAACAAATAATATCGACACTCTCTTTACATTGGACCTTGTAGATAGTTCCGAGATTTCTTGTAATACGATTTTTTTCGTAGTTTTGGATCAACATGTGTTAGGGTGCATTGTGTTGACCAAATCTTAGAATGGATATCTACCTAACGTGGTGTAGCGTACACATTGAGTCGGTAAGACATATTTAGATCGATAATTGTAAATATAAGCGAGAAAGATGCGTACTTAGGTTCCCGGATTTCTCAAACCAACGGATACGCAAACGGGTGCGCATACTATGGTTCCCGGACATGGATTACATATGTGCAAGAGTGCACAACATGACATATCCAATAATGGTTAAGTTTTCTAAACTCTTATTTCAATCATTGAAACTTTCTTAGAGGATGACAATAGCCGTTTTCACACACTATTAGCATCAAAGCAATTTTCAAGTTATTGAAATAATCATAACGAAATATTCCAAGACAACACCAAATGATTGTATCACACAAATCATGTAAGATGTTACTCGGAAATTTTCACATGATATAAGATGAACTTGGTCGAAGCGAAAGCTTGCCAACACATATTTCGAGAAATATGTAAGCGAGATAAACTCAGCTCGAAATCTCAAATGTGTATATAGAAAACTATATCGTAATACGACTTATGTCTCAATATAGGAGATAGAGTAGAAATAGACTTTCCAAGTGATATATGAGTTTAAGTCTCCACATACCTTTTGTCGATGAAGTTCCACAAGCTCCCCTTAGTAGTTCTTCGTCTTCAAATGATGAACGCCGTGAAGTCTAAGCTCAACTACACAATCTATGTCCTAGTCTGAGACATCTATAAATAGGCTAGAAATCAAGACTTATAGTTTTGATCACTAACATTGACAAACATGCTTGAGATAACAACACATGCGAGTTCGATCGAGCAGTGCTCTAACAATCTCCCCCTTTGTCAATTTTAGTGACAAAACTATCAATATATATGGATTACAAAATAAATAAAAATTTGTAGCTTCTCATCCAAATGCTTGATCTCCTTGGCATCTTCAACATGACTCGAAAACTTCGTCACTTCCAAGTACTCCATGATTCTAAATGTGTTCAACTCAGCATCATAGTTGTTGAAGATCCGTAGAGATAACAATGAGAATACAAATGCTCTCGATAATTCTTATACAGTGTCATAGTATTATTACACAACATCAAATTTCAATTGTATCACAATTTGACAACAATACTATGGTGATATGTATCACCCCCCCTTAGTCAATACTTCATCTCAACATGAAAACCACTCCCCCCTTACATAATGATCCGTAAACCATATGTATTTGTAGTATGAAACTACACATTGATTCTCCCCCTTTTTGTCAATATAAATTGGCAAAGGTACGAAAACTAGTGGGATCCTCATAAATTTTCATAGAGATACTTCATGACCAAAAGAGAATAGCATACCAACTTATTTAGATGCAATCATAAAGCCGAAGCTAAATGCATTCATCAAGGAGTTTATAAAGATACAAGATAACTCCTATAATATTCCACAGCCGCACTCCCCACAAAGATTTGGCAATTAAGCACAAGTTCAATTAAGAACTCTCCCCCATAATATGTCATTCCCGAAAGGACAACATGAGCGACCTTACTTTTACGAGAAAAGAAGGATTTTCTTTGGACATAATTAAATCACGTGAGAATCATGAATTTGTATCCAAAAATCACAATTGAATTAGCCACAAAATGATCAATTGAATTGGCCATGCTCAACATAAGAGGACTTTCGGAGCAACACAGTATATGCACAAATATGTGGATTAGGGAAAGACCAATACTGCAAAATACACAAAAATTCATTCTATTTTTCATCACTATTTGCACAATGACATATAATAGATTTAATCTTTGTAAACAAAAGTTCATCCTTTCTTCCATCAATAATGACATAAAAATCTTAAATTTTGTAGTCAAAAGTTCATTATATCTTTTATCAATACTTTCATATCGACATATAATAGAGATAACTTTTGAACAAATATGGGGAAGTCGAGGTTCACGGACGTAAACAACATATCCCATAACAATTTGCAATATATAAAATCATAAAGATTAATACTGCAAAAATCATCTTCCGAATAACTTAGAATTTAAATAAATAAATCTAAAAACATTGAAGATGAAAATGTTGGAAATAGCTATGTGTACTCACAATAATGGCTATTCCAAACCCTAGTTATCCTTCTTAAAAAACACAAGAACAAAATTCTCATAAGAAGTTTACTAGTCATAAAGACAAACTCGTAATGCACATACAAGATGATTTGTCCTTAGAGGGTAGAATCAATCTTTTTCGCACGGATTTACACCAAGAATAGATACCAAAGGCGTATAAAAAGATTTTCTTAACAAAAAAGAACATACAAAGTCATTAACGACCATGCACCATAGTTCACATAAGATAATTGTGAACATTCAAGAATCTCATAGCAATGTGTACTACAGCCCATTCTTGAACTTACTTCTTTGTGATTCACCAACAACATTCTTGTAAAAGCTACAAATGAGCTTAGAAGAATAGTACTCCAAGAATCCAAGTGCCCAAGTCCAAGAGAATTGGAACAAGTGCGACGAAACGAAGCAAAACACTCAAAAACAAGAGACGGGACAAAGATCAACCTTAACTCATCCAAATTCAAGAATTCTCATCTTCATTTTGAAGGGAGAATGTAAAAAGAATGAGGTCATTCCGAGTTAGGACGAAGAAGTTACGACCAAAACAAGTTTACCGAATATCGACGTCTACAGTCAAGTATGCATACGGGTTTGCAAACGAATTTTCGTGACCTGGAACAGTATGCAAATTGGTATGCGTACTAAAACCCCTGGATTTTGGTTTTAAATGATAGTATGCATACTTGGTAAGTGTACCATGAAGTCCAAACATCCCGAACTACTATTTTCAAACCTAAACACTTAAGAACCTTTAAACACAGATCAAGTTAGGTAGAAATGGACGATAAGCAAGGTACATGAATCATTATAAAAACACAAATCTTGCTCAAGTTTATAGACATACCTTTTAGTTTTTTTTTTTTTTTTTTTTTTTTTTTTTTTTTTTTAACAAGGAGATCCATTATCTCCTATTTTGTTTGTTCTTATGGAAGAAGTCTTGAGCAGAGGTTTAACCAAGTTAGTAGAATTGAAAAAATTGTAGCCAATGGTTATTAGAAAATATGTTTATCCTACTCATCTATTCTTTGCTGATGATGTGTTCATCTTTAGCAATGGTTCTAAGCAAAGTCTAGAAGCTCTTATTACTCTTCTCAAGAATTATCAAGATAGCTTTGGACAGATTATAAATAAGCAGAAAAGCAAGTGTTTTGTGGATGGATGTACTCCTTCAAAAAAAAGCTCAAATTTCAAGTTTAATGCAAATGGAGCTTACTTCATTCCCAGATAAATACTTAGGAATTATTCTGAAGCCAGGAAGAGTTAAATCTGCTACTGTATGGCCAATGGTGGAGATGATTCAAAATTATTTAGCTACTTGGAAAGGTAAGCTACTCTCTTTTCATGATAGATTGGTTCTCATCAAGTCTGTCTTGTGTAGTGTTCCAATTTATAACATGGCAGTTTATAAATGGCCAAGTTTAGTAATAAAAATTTGTGAAAGGATCATAAGAAATTTCTTATGGACTGGTGATAGTGAAAGCAGGAAATATGAAACTCTGGGTTGGAGCAAAGTTTGTGCTCCCTTTAATGAAGGTGGTTTGGGGATTAGAAGAATTGAAGTAATTAATAGAGCTTTGTTAATGAAGATGATGTGGAGGTTCACAACTTGAGAAGGTGGCTGCTCAAATTTTTTTGCAGCCAAATACAAGGATAAAATGGTCAATGGAGTACTAAATGGAAGTTATCTACAATTTGGCCAGGACTGAAATGGGCCTGGGAAATTCTTAAATCAAATTTGAGATGGATTGTTGGTACAGGTGACAAGATCTCCTTCTGGTTTGATACTTGGGTTGGTGAAAGTCCTTTAATTGATAATGTAAACTGCATGGACAAAATAAAAGATACTCTGCAAATGAGAGTAAGTGAATGTGTGGTTGATGGTCAGTGGAGAATTCCTAGCAATTTACAAAGGTATATTCCAGTGTCACTCCCTCCAATAAATGGGCTTCAAGACAAAATTATATGGGATGGTGACATAAAAGGAGTATTTTCTACATCAGCTGTTGTTGAGAAGATTAGATCCAAGGAACCAAAAATACAATACCCAATTCATATTTGGAAAAAATTCTTACACCCAAGCATTGCTAGTAATGTATGGAAGATACAACAAGGGGTATACATTGATGATCCAAAGCTAATCAAAAAAGGATACTCTCTTGCTTCCAAATGTTTTATCTGCCAACAACAACAAGACAGTATGGAGCACCTTCTTTGGTATTGCAGTTTCAGTCAATGTATATGGCAATGGTTAGTAACTATTTTCCAATTCCAAGCTCCTACTTCTTTCTCTGATATTATGCATTCTGCTAGAAATAAAAGTCCAATAGTGAAGCAAGTATGGATGACTGCTGCTTGTGCAATTATGAGAGAATTGTGGTTCCAAAAAAATAAGTTGATTCATGAAAACATTAGTCCAAATCTGGAGGGTTTTAAGAGAAGAATTATGAGTCTAGTTTTTTATGGAGGCTATAGAATGAATGGCACAAGGTGGGGGCAAGATTATGATTCAAGTATTCTCAATTTTAAACTAAATTGTAATAAGATTGTTATCAGATGTCACTCTCCAACTGTAACTGAAGATGCAAAAAAAGGAGTGCTTCCTTGGTGCTTACAGTCAAGATGGATGAATGCCATGAAGCAGATCTCTGAAATTATCTATGAGAAGTGCTACAAGGAAGTTAATTTCTCTGCAATTGAGTTATCTAAACAAGGTGCAAGAGTACCTCAAGGAGTTGTGAATGTTACAAAAGGAAATCCATCATCTCTATCACAAATTGAAGTAACTGGCAGAAAATATTATAGATTCTGTTAGTTGTCTCCTTGTATTTCCTTTCAGTCTTTTTGTTTCCTTTTGTTTGTTTTACTTCAGTTTTGTAACCAACTTTTGTTTTTTCTCTGCCTTATTTGGCTTTTAATATAATTGTGATTTAGCAAAATAAATAAATATAGACATACCTTTTGAAAAAGTGGGGGTACAACAACCTCACCCAATAATTCGCTTAGCAATCTGTATGGACTAACTCCAATATACTTTTAAGAGAATCAACTAGACAGTCAGACTCAATCTTAATAAAAAGTATGTCAAAGAGTTATATCTCAATTTCTCGATTCAATACTTACTCAAGCAAATAAAAATCTGCGAGTCTAATTGAATACAAGAGAAATTAACTTGAACGGTACCAAAGACCAATGTTCAAGTATCAATCAATTTCAATCAACAACCAAAGGTCGGATTTCCCAATTGATTGATTCAACGCACAACCTGTGATATTTCAATTATATCACAAAATATAATGCGGAAAAGAAATAACACAGACACCAGAAGTTTTGTTAACGAGGAAACCGCAAATGCAGAAAACCCCGGAACCTAGTCCAGATTGAACACACAATGTATTAAGCCACTACAAACACTAGCCTACTACAAACTAACTTCGGTCTGGACTGTAGTTGAACTCCAATCAATCTCACACTGATCCAAGGTACAGTTGCGCTCCTTACGTCTCTGATCCCAGCAGGATACTACGCACTTGATTCCCTTAGCTGATCTCACCCACAACTAAGAGTTTCTACGACCCAAAGTCGAAGAATTTAATAAAAAAAATATGTATCACACAGAAAAGTCTACAGGAATAGATAAATCTGTCTCCCACAGAAATACCTACGAGTTTTGTTCCGTCTTTTGATAAATCAAGGAGAACAGGAACCAATTGATAACCCAGACTTAAATTCCCGAAGAACAGCCTGAAATTATCAATCACCTCACAATAATCTTAATCGACTAGCGAAACAAGATATTGTGGAATCACAAACGATGAGACGAAGATGTTTGTGATTACTTTTATCTTGCCAATCGGAGAAATTAATGTCGAGTCAATTATTTCAATTGTACTCAATATGATAGAATCAACAAGATTAGATCACGCAACTACATAAAAAATAGTTGGGTCTGGCTTCACAATCCCAATGAATTCTTCAAGTCGTTAACCTACAGGGTCTCAGTAGAAACCTAAGGTTAAAGGAGAATCGACTCTAGCTTATAGAACTAGTATCACACAGGAGGTATGGGTATTAGGTTTCCCAGTTGCTAGAGTTATCCTTTATATAGTCTTCCAAATCAGGGTTTGCAATCTAAGTTACCTTGGTAACAAAGCATTCAATATTCATCGTTAGATGAAAACCTGATTAGATTCAAGCTAATATCTTTCAACCGTTAGATCGAACTTTGCTTGTTATACATAAATGAAATGCACGTTCATTTAGGTTTGTGTAACCGTATATAAACTTGTACACCTAGTTGGTTCAACAGTAGTTAACCAAGTGGTTAGCCATATGAGCACTTTCATATCAACCATATTCATCTTCACCATAACTAGTTCAAATGACTTAAAAGACATAGTTAGAGAGTTGTTCAATTGCTTAGATCTCATAGAAGTATACAAGACACAATCGAAGCAAAAACGATTTTGATTCACTCTAATCAATTCATGAACTTTATAGCCACGGTTTGCAAATATGCATTCCTTAGTTTATATAAGTTTAAGTTCACGAATAAACCGTTTTTAGAAAATAACCTACTCAAGTATGCATACCAGTACGCATACTTAAGTACCCGGATTAAGTTTGTTTTCAGTTCACAAACTCCAGCAGAATTTCACGGGACGTGAACTTCTGACAGAACGCGGACTTTAGTCCCGGCCATCTAGAGCAGCAAAGTACGCATACTTTGGTTCAAGGATTTTGGACTTACACAAGTATGAGTTCACATACAATGTTTATATCCATTCAAGGTTATATATTCTAAACTCTCATTTCAATCATTGAAACATTCTTAGAGGATGTCAAATAGAGGTTACTCACACACTATTCTTCATCAAAGAGATTTTCAAGATATTTAAATAATCAACATGACTTTCGTCACTTGTAAAGATGAACTTGGCCAAAGCGAAAGCTTACCAACACATATTTCAAGAAATAGATAAGAGAGATAAACTCGGCTCGAAATAGCAAATGTGTATAATCGAAATCTATATAGCAATACGACTTTTGTCTCAAGATAGGAGATATAGTAGATAGACTTTTGAGTGATAGATAAGTTCAAGTCTCCACATAGCTTTTAGTCGATGAAGTTCCACCAGTTCCTTGAGTAGTTCTTCGTCTTTGTATGATGACCGTCGTGGAGTCTAGAGCTCAACTACATTTTCTATCCTAGTCCGAGACTTAGCTATAAGTAGACTAGAAATCAAGACTTATAGTTTTGGCAACTAAACTTGACAAACAAGCTTGAGATAGCAACGCTTGCGAGTTCGACCAAGCACTGCTCTAAAAATCTCCCCCTTTGTCAATTTTAATGACAAAACTATCAATACATATGGAATACAAAATAAATAAACTTTGCAGCTTCTCTTCCACATGCATGATCTCCTTGGTTCTTCAACATTACTCGAAATCTTCGTCACTTCCAAGTACTCCAATGATTCCAAAGGTTGCAAGTTTAGCATCATCGTTGTTGAAAATCCGTAGCCATAACAATGAGAAAATAAAAGCTCTCAATCATTGTTACACAATGTCATAGTATTATTACACAACATCAAAGTTCAATTGTATCACAACTTTGACAATAATACTATGGTGATATGTATCACTCCCACTTAGTCAATACTCTATCTCACATGGAACCGCTCCCCCTTATATAATGATCCGAAAACCATATGTATTTTTAGTGTGAACTACCCATTAATTCTCCCCCTTTTTGTTAATAAAATTGGCAAAGGTACGAAAACTAGTGGGATCCTAATGAAATTTCCATAGAGACATTTCATGACCAAAAGAAAGTACATATCAACCTTTTTAGATGCAATCATATAGCCGAAGCTAAATGCATTCATCAAGGAGTTTATAAAGATACAAGATAACCCCTATAATATTCCACAACCGCACTCCCCACAAAGATTTGGCAATTAAGCACAAGTTCAATTAAGAACTCTCCTCCATAAAATGTCATTCCCGAAAGAACAACAAGAGCGACCTTACTTTCACAAGAAAAGAAGGATCTCTTTGGACAACACAAATCATATAAGAATATGAATTTGTATCCAAAATACTCAATTAAATTAACCATAAGAGAACCCATGATTACTTTAATCATAAATGCTCAACATAAGAAAACTTACGGAGCCGCACAGTATATACATACAAAAATATGGATCAGGGAAGATCAATACTGTGGAATAGACAAGGATTCATTCTATTTTCCATCACTATTTGCACAATGACATACAATAGACATAATCCTTGTAAACAAAAGTTTTATCCTTTCTTCCATCAAATAATGACATAAAAGGCTTTAACTTTTGTAATGTCAAAAGTCCATTCTATCTTTTATGAATACTTTCATACCGACATAATAAAGATAACTTTTACCATGTATGGGACAATCATAGTTCACGGACGCAAACACACATATCCCAAAACAAATTGCAATATATAGAACCATAAAGATTAATACTCCAAAATCATCTTCCAAACAGACTTTAGAATTTAAATAAATAAATCTAAAAACATTGAAGATGAAAATCGTTGGACATAGCTATGTGTAATCACAATAATGGATATTCCAATCTCTAGTTATTCTTCTTAAAAACACAAGAATAAAATTCTCATAAGAAGTTTTCCTAGACATTGAGACCTCTGAAAAATTCTTTATCTGAATTACAAGAGTTCTTAACACATAAGCCTTTATTTGTTGAATCTCCTTTCTTGTGTCTCCTTCAACTCTTCAAGAATATCAGAAAACTTCTAAGCATTTGAAGGAACAACTCTTGGCTTCCTCACATTCCTTCTTTTTCTTTTCAAAGTTGAAGGTAACGGAGATCTTTCTTTTTCCTTCGTGATTGATGGCTTAACAATCATATTAACGTATTTTCCATCAGAAGACATGATGCTTGGAGTATCCATAGGTTTACGGATTTGTGAGAGGAAATCACAATTTAATCTCAACAAGCAGTCTTAAGTTAAAAAAGAGTTTCAGGGAAGGAAAAACAAGAATGTAGGGTTACAGAACCTTTATACACTGAAAGGATTCACGTACGCACAACTCATACCCTATAAAAGGCAGAATTGTCAATTTTAACCCTCTTTTATTGATTGACCAGGGAAGGCCTTTCCAATATCAATTAGATATGAAAAGCGGCAAGAATTCCAGACTTTACAATGCTCTTAGAGCAAAAACAAAAGAAAAACAAAACAACTAAAGTTTTTTTTTTCTTTTTCTTAAAGCCTGAGGTGTGCCAAATCTTATCTCTTTTAATCAGGCACATGAGACAAGATGCACAAACCATCACAATTTAAGTTGTGCTGGGATGAACAACAATCTGTCCACCATATCCTTTTCGATTGGAATTCATAGAACCCTGTTTCTCATAGTGTTTAGACCAAAACTTTCTTTCTAATGGTCTTATCTTATCCTTGGAAACTAACTTCTTTGACGAAGATAAAATTTTACTGTTGATGGTGGTTTTCGATTTAGGGCTAGGGGTGGGACTTGGGTTGGGTCAACCCACCCTACCCATGCCCAACCCGAATGTTGGGCGGGCATGGGCAATGTATTTTAAAAGTTTGGGCAAGCTCGGGTACAATTTTAATAAACCCGAGTTAAACTTGGGCAAGCATGGGCACAAATATGTCTAACCCGAGCAACCCACCTAACCCGAGGAACTATAATATAATTACATAAACTATTTTTATAATTGGTAGTATTATCTATTAAAAGCAATTTTAGCCATTATCTTCAAACCTAATAATGAAAATATAAATCATATCTATCTCATTATTAATTCAATATGAAAAAAATTATATTATTGTCAATAATCATAAGTTATTTGGAAATTTAAGCTAAATACAATAATCGAATCTCATAATTACTAAAATTTGTTATTATCACATTAATAAAAAATAAATTTAAGACTTAAATTAAGGTCATTAGGGTTTATATGTGTGCATATCATAGTTATAAAAAGGTATGAGGTTTGTGTCCATGATAGCCAGGGCTATCAGACGGACGACCTTGAATGGGGGCCCTGATCCGAAGGTCGGGAAGCTCTGGATGGGTTTTCAATTGGACTCATAGTTATAAAAAGGTATGAGGTTTGTGTCCATGATAGCCAGGGCTATCAGAAGAACAACCTTGAATGGGGGCCCTGATCCGAAGGTCGGGAAGCTCTGGATGGGTTTTTCAATTGGACGACCAGGAAAGACTGACTGCGTGTGGGTTAAAAATAAAAGATTTTGTTATAAAACTTTCATACCCACGAAAAGAAAGAACGAACCGATTATATGTTCATCGTTCGTGGATCTGTTTTCTCCATAAACCTAGCTATTGACATCACCGAGAAGATTAATTCGGAGCTGAGATTAAATCGATCAATCTCCAGAGAGAAAGATTTGTTATAGAGATGGCATCAGGATGGGGAATTACAGGAACAAAGGAAGGTGTTACGATTTCTGCACAGATTTCAATATATGTCAAATTGTAGAGAACCTTAAGATTGTGCTCTTCTTAAATTATCTTGAGTGTCTTCATCATGCTAAAGAGGTTCGTTTGTTCTTTTTTTTTTTTGTATGGATCTGATTACTGAAATTCAAATTAACATGAAATTTTAATGAAAACCCTAGCTTTCAATTTAGAGGTAACCTTTTGCGTTTTTTTTTCTTTTACTAATTAAGTATGTTAGATGTGATTAGCTGTTCTGATAACATTTTTTATGTTGATTGTGATTTAAGCTTAAAATAACATAAATTTTGGCTAACCTCTTATGACATCATTATGGAGTCTGAGGATATACTAACGTAGACAATAACCTTGGATTTAAGGAATCAATGTGTATCATGTATTTTATCTCATGTCAAAACAAAATAATTACTCTTATCTGTAAGAACTATTGAGAAGTTCTTATTCTCTCTGAAATTTGTATTTGACATGTGAGCATAACAAAATAATATATGATCAGAACTCAGAATCACGGGCCTGTTTCTATTGCAAAAGTAACTTGCAGGGTGAATTCCAAGAAATTTGAAACGATCTAAGACAAATCAGGGGGAAAATAAAACCTACTCTGCAGGTTAAGATTTTGATTAGCCTTATTAGTAATCCTAAGAAATCATGGTATCTCTACCTATTACCAGTAATTAATGAGGCTTAACTGAATGGACTTGGACGTTAGGTAGGAGCTAATTAGTTCACATTGGTTGGTCAATCAGTGCTGATCTCAGATATTAATCCTGCACTCCAAATTATAACATCAAATTCAATGGCTATCTTTATATCTAGCTGTTCAAACCACATAAAGTATGTTAGTCGGCTGAGAAAAGAACTTCACTTAGTATGCTGCTGTATCCTATATTTTTCTTTCTTTCGTCTTGATTATATTGTTTGATTTGATTATCTGGAGGCCTCTCTCTGTTACATGAATATTCAAGTGACGTTACTGATCTGTGTATTTGGCTTTAAGTAGGATATTTAGTGTTAGTGTCACTTTTTATAATTTAGGTTCATCGAGTGTTGTATGATAATGATCAATAATTTGTGGTCCCTGTGCGTTCTGGAATCTTTCATGTGCAATGTCTAATGATGGAATGAAAAACCATTTGGGGATCAATGTGCACAAAGGTGGGCATAACTTTGAAGGTGCCTGTTAATGTGCTTCAGCATTAATTTGCAGTTAATTTTCAAAATAAATAAAATAAATGGCATCTGAGACCACTGATATATGATAAGAGTAGCATTGAAGTTTAGATTTGATTATCTAAATATCCAATATGTTTTGATGTGCCTTCTATGGTTCAACCTCTGGCATATTCTTTAAAGTTGCTCAATACTTAACATATTTAGTCATTACTGATTTACTATATTGTTCATTCTTGAGTATGTGCATCTTTTTTTCTGCCCTGATAGTCACCTGAGTCATTACTTATATTCCTTTTAGGTAGCCACTGTAACATCCCTGACCAGCATCAAATTTTCTGACTACCTTATGACGCGTCAACTTTTGCTTGGATATAATATTGTCTCTAGGTATCCCTATACACCCGATTGATTGCCGGACTTTCAGAATTCTTTGGAAGGCTTACGCTATTTTTCTGAAAAACCTAAACATATTTAATCTCTCTTTCTATGGATGGGCATACAACCTGAGCATGGCCACTATTTGTAATAATGTGAGCTCAATAGTCAGTCAGTTTTGTAGTTCTTCCACTTTTGGTTTAGTGAAGTTGTCTGCTAATCTGAGCAGTTGGGAGATGTTTAGGAAGTGGATAGTTCGTGAGCATCTGAGCAGTCTTAACCTTATTTTAGTAGCATTAGGAAATATTGGAAAGGTTTTGCTTACGAAAAGTTGAGGATGGTTTAGTTTTTTAAGAGATAGCTTATTCTCTAATTTTCGTGCAAATCGCCATTTAGGTTGTTATGCTTAGTTCACAGTCAATTCATAATTGTGAAGATGATTTAGTCACAAAAACGTCATAACTATTGTTAGATTATTAAGTCTTACCAAAAATTTATTGAATTTTTTTGACGAGCCTCCAGTTAGATTTTATTTTGTGTGGACGATCTGTGTGTTATTCGTAATATCTCCCAAACTGATTGATTTTGTATAAGCATTCTTCTTTGTTACTATTTTGTAGAAGATTGTCCATATAGGCATGTGAGAGTGGGTTGTACTTTTGAAGGTTTAATGCCTCAACATCTATGAGAGACAACAATATCAAACGTCTGGGATATCAATTGGGAATTAGCTGAACTATATAACCTTTTGATGATCTCTACTTTCTTTCTTTTTTCAGGTTGAGGGATAGAGAAGTTTATTTTTTACGGTAACACAGTATCCACCCTCGAATTGCTAATGAAGTTTGTCACCGTCTCCTTATAGGTTGGGGGTTCACAATGACAAAGTTGAGCCCAGGATGAAGGCTAACTTTGTCTTTGTGGATTTAAGTTAGTTTGCTTTGTTAAGCTAGCACTACTGGAAGGGCACAAATTTGAAAATATTATTAGTTGGAGGTTTTCTGCAAGTATTGCTTTTTTCTTCATGTTAATGTGGTCTTAATAATGAGAACCTGTAATTTCTCTTATGACATATTAGTTTAGATCACTTCATACTAACATCATTTTATTTTCTAGCAAAAGCAAATTATATAGGACCATTAAGGACCAGAAGTGAAAATAATAATTGTTTTGTTTTACTGACCGATATTGACATTGTTGCAAGCGTGCTCAACTCTCTATGCTACGAAGGGAGAAAATATCGCTCTCAGCTGAACTAGGTTAGCATTTGTACATCTAATGTTCACCGCATTGAAAAGCATATCATGTTAGATGTATTAATGCTAACCCAATTCAGGCTAGTAAAACGGTTACTGCACCTTTTGCTGATGTTCGGCATTCATCAGTTTCAAGTTAAGGTAAATGGTCATTTTTTTTTCCTTATTATTTATATGTGGCAGCCATGCATGAAAGATCCTTAATATGATGCCATGAGATGAATGGTTGGAGTTTAATCTTACTAAAGATGGCTCTTATCCTCATGTTGCATTGTTGCTTGCGTGATTTTGCTTACTTCGTTCCTCAAAAAATAGTTCAATAAGTCTAGATTTTATTGAAGATGAGTATAAAGTTTGGTTGGGTTCTAATACCACCGAGCTACAATTGCAACGGGGTTAACCCATGTGATGTTAAAGTCAGCTTTAAGAATCACCGAGTTACAATGCTAATATAAATTAAGGTATGACCTGGAGGGTTGGAGTTTGACCATCAACTATAAGCATGTAACAAAAATGTCAAATGATTCATTACCTTCTTTTTCTCATGTTGTCATGCATGAAAATCTCATCTTTATAGTTAGCTAAATGGCACTTTTATGTGTAGACTATTTATAGATGTGTTTTTGTGATTAACCCAATTTATATCATGTTTGATTGCTATCCGAACTGTCAGGAATCCCACTTATCTGCCCAGAAAGCACACCAAAGTAAGGTAGTACAACATCGGCAGAAGGAGAAGGATGAGAACCAGGTGATTTAGCTACACACAATAAAACAGAAAAAGAATTCATCCATTCACTTAAAAGAGGAATAATAACCTTATATCCACTTTATGTTACGCACACACCTAGCTTTTTAAGCCAATCAGCACTAACAGAATAACCTTATACATTATTTCTACACTGTATGTTTTCGCAGCTTCTATCATATTATCTACATCTTTCATCATTTAGTCTATCAGGGCCAACAACATTGGCAACACCATCAGAATAAGTGCCTTTACACATAATCCAAATTGACAGGAAATCAACACACAACCTTTAAACAGAAAGTGTATGAAGAGTCATTTGTTTAGTAACATGGTTGCACTGCATTATTTGTGTTTGGCTTGAAATACTATGTTTTTTGTTATATCAGAATGGACAAGTAACCCTCAAACACGTCGTACAAGAGCAGACCTGAAGAGGAAAGATCACTTTAAAAAAAGTATGCACCATGCACTGATTTGCATTGAAAAAACTGGATGCTACGAGTTTGCAATGACTTTTGGATTCTATGTTTCCCACAAAAATTAATGCTTAAATTACAGATCCCCAGACCTAAATGATATTCAAAGAATTTGTGCGATGGTATTGTCTCTGAAAATCCGCTAAGAATCTCCTAGGGAAAAAAAAATTGTGGAGTCTTATTTGTTCTTAATGTATATTAGAGAGTCAGTTATAGTTGTTTAATTGTAGTCCAAAATACAGATGAATACAGGCATCCCAGCCGGTAGTGTAATTGCTAGCAGTAGTTTGGAGATTGCAAATCCAGACGTATCCAATGTAACAACGCGAATAAACTGTTTATTGGATTTGTACTTTCTTATATTCGTAAGCATTACCTGTTCGTCATTATCTTGGTAAAATGGATATCGAGTGTCCAATGTGTGGAGCACTGCATTGTGTCGATGAGAAGAAGTCCACATCATCCAAGAAAAAACCAGAATTTATGGAATGTTTGTCGTAAAGGAAAAGTAATACTCCCTATGCTTCTTGAACCTCTAGAGGAACTGATGGTTTTATTAGATGGAGACTGCCAAATCAAGATATTTCCGTGAAAACATCCGACAGTGTGATTCTTCGAATGCTTTTACCAACCTTGGTTGTAAAATGGGTAATGGAGCTCTGAAGGGTAAGGGTCCGTAATGCTTTTCCATACTCGGTGAACTTCGTCACATGATTGAGATAAAGGTATTCTTAAGATAGTTCGGGATATCCGACTTATGCAGTAAGTATTACCATGCATACGAGATTCTGGGTAATGTCAGTCCCGACGAGCAAACCGTCAAGGTAATTATGCACCACGCAACGGATGAAAGGCGTTATAATTTTCCAATGTCTGACGAAGTTTCTTTTAAACTACTTGGTGATGGTTCTGGGATACCTAGCTTTCGGGATATTATACTACATCTAATATGTTTTGCCTTTCTGTATAGAGAAATAGGTCGGCATCCAGATATGAAGCAGTTGAATCCGAAGACGGGAATGAGAACTGTTAGCACGGAATACAAGCAGATAAATGAATACCTTGGATGGGGATATGTACACATAACTAGCTGTAGACAAACTAAATGCAGGCGACACTGCAATATTCCGCGGCTTAATAGCGAATGCCTGCAAAATTAAAACCCAGTTGGAATGCCAAGGTTCAAGCTGGAAGTAAAGGTTGGATGCCCAATAAGATTATTGTTATAGGGAAAGCCAATATCAATAAGGGGAAAGGTGACTTTGGTAAAAGTAAGTAGATTTAAGGTAAATATGGGTGGAACAATAGAATCTCACAAATCCATCGATCGAACCTTCGATAGAATTTCAAAAATCTGGAAGTAATTTAGTTTGTTAGTGTTATGAAAAATAACACCGTGACCGTATGTTCTGAACATCACAATGAATTTGCTCAATCAACCATTTTGTAAAGCCCAATCGTCCATTCTACATGTTTCCTATCATCTTTAGATTTAAATACAGTCCAATTGGTGTTGTATCTTTACAACTTCTTGATCGAGAACATATTACATATAGCGCCATAATTAATGAAAATTAAACACCTTTTTCAAATGGAAATTAAGCACTTATTAGGTTTCTATTGAAAACACCAATAATATCAATATAACCCAATGAAGAAAACTAAAATATGTAGTGCAATAAAAAATCCCTAAATCTATCCCCATTGATTATCAACGGAGTTTGAAAATGTGAAGAAAATGGTTGTTGATAAATCAAAAGATTAGTATGAACTCAGCTGCCCACCTGAACCAATCCGCAGACAAATCTTTCAGATTGGATTGCAAGAATAAGCAAAATGGTACCATAATTATATGAGAGAAAGGTGCTTTACAATACCGAATACAAGGTTGATAATAGTGGAAGACACGAAGGAAATACTAAGGAGTAATTGTTATTTTGGTTCCACCCCTATTGACAATAAATCAACCCTCTTTGACCAAAGTCTGATTTCCTCCTAAACGTTTTAGCTTTCCTAATAACAAAAATCCCCAATAATGGTTCCGAGAAACCTTGCATCCACATAAAGCCTTTATAATGGTACATGGGTATTGGTCACTAGGTGTGGACAACGCGTAATAGAAGCTAATATTTTAACCGGTGATGAAGCCGGTGAAATTGTTTTCATCCAAAGAATAAAATTCAAACCGTCGGTATCAGAGATGAATATTAACCTGACGAGGCGTCAGTTTCCTGTCTGTCCTGCTAATGCTTTGACAATCAATAAATCATAAGGCCAATCTGTGAAATACATTGGAATTGATCTTCGCACTCCTATATTTAGCCACGCACAACTTTATGTAGAATTGTCAAGATGTATTGACGCACGTGAAATAAATGTGCTACTGCCGGATGAAACCAAAAATATTACAGCGAAAAATATTGTCTACCCCGAGGTTTTATTGTAGAGCTGCTAAATTTACATTGACTGCAATAGAGTAGATTGTATGGATTGATCAATCCATTTTAAAAAGATATTACAAGAACCTACAACAAAAGAATAAAATTCTTCGGATTTCTTTTTGTCATCCTTATTCTATCAAATAATATAGACAATTACTATACTAACACGTTTGCATGATAAAGTCTAGGTAAACAAAGCAAGAAAAGGTTGGCGTTGTTCCATGATTTTTAGAGAGAGACATGTTTTCAAAGTATTGTTCTAATTCAACAAGGATGAAGACCTACCTTATCAATTGCTTCTCTGCACATGACCATATTATCTGTTAAGTACTTTATGCCAAATAAAAGAACATTGACAGGAACCGTACTAGGTTACTATTTGAAATATTATTAAAAAGATGAACGGATAGTAAAAAAATAGACAAGAACGTAGTTCGTTAACATTCAAAGAACATCTACAACAGAAATATAATATAAACGTGGATAGAATTTGGAATCGAGGAAGAATGAAAATTTGCAAAGAATGTATAAAACTGAACAAAGAATATGGGAAGTCGAGCGCAATTCAAAGACATAGATTTGGTTTCGGGTAAAATGGATAGTAGAAGTCAATGAGTTTGTTAATGAGTTTCTCTAAATATTTTTACATAATCATATTACTCAATGAGTTATATTGTCGGTTATTTGTGGCCACATCGTTTTCGTCAAGCCTTTTTAACACATGTCTCATTTTGTTGAAGGAATATGATTTATTATTCAAACTCAGTTCAAAACGAAGTGTTAGCATATGCACTTTTAGCTATGCAGTAATCTTCTCTCTTCTTTTCAAAAACTGACCCAATTCTTTTGTTTGAAATACTATACAAATTTGTTTTTCTTGAAGCATGTATACCAATCTTTGATTGATAAGCGGAAACAATATTACATTAATTTTTCCTATCGGCATGTATTTCCTGAAATACTTTTTATTTTTTTAATATATAGTTGTACATCAGGTGTTTAGTGAGACAATATTACATTATATTTTCCTATCGGCATGTATTTCATATAATACACCATCTCATTAATGATCTTATAGTATGTGTTTCATGATTGTGGAGCATCATAAATTCACAAAGAGTAGTATCCTCGTCAAACTAACAATAACATGTGAACATCATTGAAGGTCCGAGTAATTTTGTTCTTTTTAAACCAATGATAGTTGGTTATAAATTGGAATACTGTTTAAATTCCAAATTGAGCATATCATGTTGCTTTTAGCTTAGACATATTGATGCATTAGTGTGACATTGTTGTAGTCCCTGCATCCAACTACATCTCATTTGTATAGTCTCGCCTTAGATTGATCACATTAGGCTCACAATCATTAAGTAAATCACATCTTTTTTGCTAGAAAATACTATCATATTGTACTTTCGAAGTAAAGCACCAACATTTTTTTTTTTATGGATTTGACCCAATTTGAGCACTTCTATTATGTATCATTCTCTAAGTATATTGAAATATGTTTGGTAGAGAAAAAGTTCACCTCATTTTTTGCTCTCTCATCGTTATCGTCATTACGTACTAAACTATAAACCAATTTATAGTTGCCAACATGGATCTATCTTTTCTTTTGTTTCCTCTATTTCGGTCTTCAATAACGATGATTGGTTTTAAAACTAACCTAGGATAAATATTAATGAAACTAAATAAAGTGATTGATATTTTTTTTGCTGGAACTGTCTGCCTAAATGTAGATTGATTTTATTAGTACAGATGTTAATAGGTGTTTACTGAAGTGTGGGTAACCTGGATGTTAGTAGGTGTTTATTGATGTTTAATGTAAAGGCTTTTTTTTCTTCCTTTTTGCTGTATGGTAAATACAGTTGGAAACATGAAAAAAACATCATGATTTTATATGCAATACAATTTATCAAAGCTTAATTAAATCAAATTATTTTATTTTTTATTGTTTTCATTTTTCTATATTGGGAGTTGGAAAACTTTTTAAAGAAGTTTAATTTGGTAGACATAAGTTCGAGATCTCTCAAGGTTTGATGACCATTATACGTTTTAACCATCACCCATATATGTTTGCGATAATGATTGGTAACTCGAATTGGTAAAATTTAAGACATCTACGATATCAAGATGCATCAGGTTTTCCTGATTGAGAAACCCCAGTTTTCAAGTTGAAAAGAGATTATTTGATGAAATAAACCAAAGAAGAAACCCCTTGGGTAAAGTAGTTGTATTTCATATATGTAAAAGACTGAATTTCAAATATGATTTTATTACCCAATATGATTTTCCCCTTTTCATTCTTGAATAATTTTGAACTGAATTTCAGAACAGATTCACAAACTTATTTGTGTTAATACTTAAGTGGAAAATCTGATCGGTTCTTTTTCAAACACGGAGAAAATATATCATATATGGTTGATATGGTTGTAGGTAGCAAATCTCCCTCCATGAGAAAATAAAAAATGTATTATTTTTTTTTATGGACCCAGGCCCCTATCCAAATCCATCCAGTTGGACTATCCCCAGTGCTAAAACCTACCCCTCCAAACCCCTCTATGCAACTAATTTAAATACAAACCTCTACTACGGTGGGGATCAAACCCCTGACTTCTTCCTTACAGGAGTTGATGGGATACCAATGGAATTGGAGTTAATATATTTATTTTTTTTATTTTTTTTGATCGGTAAAATATTTGGTGCTAGCGAGTTTCGAACTCAGGTCACTGGTATCATCACCTAATAACTTTACCACTGTACTACAGTGATATGATAGTTAATTTAAAAATTAGTTGAAGATACATGTTGATCGTATATTTTCCGATGAAGGTGATTATCCAATTTATTGTTAGATATTGTTCCTTAAACCCAATTTGTCATGAATGCTTAGTTGCAACATCATTGTGGATGTTGTTCCTTTTATTGTCGCATGTTGATAAATATTATGCATCTAATTATACTTATGATGTGTTAAACAGTAAATCAATAGATTTACAATGCTTTAAAAAATGGATAAGTGGAAATTTGATCTTTGTGATATGTGAAGAGTAAAGAGTTGTCGAGAATACCAATTATCAGGAACAAGATGTACCAATTGTCAAGAACTATATCATTTAACAGGTAATTGTACTGTTCATGAATAGAAATGTGACATAGTCGTTGTTTTAGGAACCCAACATTGTTCTGAATTACAGATTTCTAGATACAAATTTTCAATGCAAGTTTACACTTATTAGAGGTCTCTGACCATGTATTTGGAGAAAGAACTCAAATCGGACTGTTTTCTCTTCGAATAAATTTTAAAATTTAAACTTATTGCTTTCAGATTCTTTGATTTTTTTCTCTTCAGAATAAACAAGTACTAGAATTCTTCATTTGTTTGGAACCATGCTTGCATGTTCTAATTTGTTAGATTGAAACGGCCAACATTATCCACGCAAGTCACAATATAATTTTTACTACCATTAACTTGAAAGGTGATTTTTATGATTAATTAATGGTCACCATTTAATTATCCGGAAGCAATGAATAAAAAACACACCAAAGTAACAATAAATGGAAATCATTAATGGCGATACCTAGATAACATAAGTTGGACTATATATCAATGAAATACATGGATAAGTATAATAATGGTATTTTTAAAGTATTCTCATCATATTTAAAGTATTTTCATGGAACATATATTCCAAGTTAAAAATCATGTTGAATACCAAAGACTATGTGACGCATGCCACTAATCAGAGGTTGAGCCGGGGCCGTAAGGCCCCGGTGATACCTAGTATATATATATGAGTCTACTAACTAACCCCATTCTATGTCCATAATTTTTATGTTGTAAAGTATTAGCATGGGTCAACCTGAGGAACCCGGGGAACCCGAGGAATATAACTTGGGCGGGACTTGGGCATCACCTCCACGGGTTCCATGGAAAATCTGGGCAAAGAATTTCTACCACGGGTCTGCCTCGGCCAAGCCTTCCAACCCGGCCAACCAACCTAAGTCCCACCCCTTTTTAGGGCTAAAATTGTAAAATCCCGTACTTAATGCGCTGTCATCCTGCAAAGGAATAAAGGCCATTTAAAAAAGTAATGAGTGTTCAAACCTCTCTACTCATACATATATATATATATATATATATATATATGTATTGAGCAACTCAGTATAAATATGAAATTCGCTCAGAATGGTGCGCGTAGTAACAATCCCAAATATTCTGTGAATTCTATTTTCTGCCAGCATTATTGACTAATGCATGACTTGCCTAGTATTTACATGTGCTATGTTCCCAGTCGAACTCTCAATATTGACATGACATGACGATTAATGCTCACTCTCAGCAGAGTAGCATGAATCTCCCGAAGTGCCAGTATTGGGATCCGCACAAAAATACTCATACAGGCTACATCGCTCTCTGACAAGGAGATCAACGCGTTCACACACTTTTTTAATTAAAGTTAGCGTGATCGAAAACATATTTATTCTTGAAGAAAATCAAGACTGTTAATATAAGTCTCAAAAATAATCACGGCCACACGATTTGGCCACGCGATTTAACAAGTTTAGACTCTTCCTAGCAAAACTAGGCAATCACCATAGTGACCATCGGCGGGCCCACTAGTGCCCTAGTCGATCGATTCTTATTCCCCTCATTCACAAGTGCTTCGAATGCCTACCCAAACATGGGCGTTCACGCTGCATAAAATAGCTCAAACGAATTGAAACCGACAAAAGCGGTCTCAAAACGCATCACATCCGTCCCACTTAGCCGGCCTAGTTGGACGGCTTGGATCGCATTTCGAGCAATCAAAGAGATGCCGACGTGTTCACCGTTGGCCCAACTCCCCCCTTGGTCGATCGACCTGTACACTGCGAAACCAGAGCGCATCAAATCGTTAGCCCAAAGTAGAGTGAACGCGCTGCTTTAAAAACCCTAAAATTGTGTTTGAGGCAACGCCCTACTGTCGCAAATAAATCGCGACCATCCATCTTCGTCGGCCTAGTTGAGCAGCTTAGATTCAATTTCAGGCGACCCCGAAGATGTCAGTGTGATCACCGTTGACCCACCTCTACACATGGTCGACCGGCCTGTTCGAACTAGGGCTCGATGTCTCGGAACGCTCTCCCAAAGAGGGGTTGTCCGTGCAGCTTCAAACCCTAAAATATAATCAGCGGCAGCGTTCAACTGCCGCAAATCATCTTGTCCGACCAACTTTGCTAGCTTGGTCGGGCGATTTAGATCAGATTCTAAATGGTCAGGAGGGTGACGCCATGATCACCGGCCACCCCTTCTCCACGAGCAGTGATCGTCCAAGTGATGGCGTGTCCCTAGAGCCACCAAACGATCACCCAAAGGTGGTCGATCATGCTACCTCCTTTAAGACGCTTATCCGCGACTTATTCAATCAAGCTCTAAAAACAACGATGCTTCATACACATCGATTAATTTGAGCTGCTTAAATGCGATGCTTCACATGCATCAAATACATACGATATTTTTTGTCGGCTTCATAAACAACTTAGTTGTTTCACCTAATAGCACCATATGCTATTCTCCGCGGCAAGTCCCATGACTTGACCCACTTATTCGAGACATCCAACATGTCACAAACTCGGGGATACTTACTGGGGTATTGGTCTGGCGGTTTACAGCGTGCGGCGTGCAACGCGTCCATTACGAAACGTGTCAGGAAAAGACGAACGATTAACAACGGTGAAAGTAGTGGGTGAAGATGTGACCACGAAATGATCACCACCTCTTACACAACTCCACTACTTGATCTTCTCTATTTCCTACGAGATCAGGGTTGTGCTCAAATGACTTGTATAAATAGGTTCTCGACCTATTTCAACAGGAGAGAGAGAACACAAGTGTTATAAACACAAGTAGTCAGAAACCATTTTCTGATACACAAGTCATAAACATCCATACCTTCATTCTGATCTCAAACACCTTCTTCGCTTCCCTCCCTAAGATCAACCCTTCTCCTTCACCTTGTGACCGAATTGAGTCTGGAACGACCATTTCTTGGTGTTGATGGTGGATTTTCACTTAAGGATAAAATCGTAAATGGCCAAAATTATGGGCTAACATCTTGCAAAAGATAAAGCCATTAATAAGTGATGAATACTTCTTCACTTTACTAATTCACCTAGAATAGAGCATGTGACAACAATCCCAGTATTCTGTGAATTAAATACACAAAATTCATCCAGGTTGGAGCATGTAGCAACAATCCCATATACCCTGTGAATTTGACATTATTAATTAATGCATGACCAGCCTCGTATTTCCTGTACTCATTACCGGTGTGGCATGATGACTGAGTGTTGTTCTCAGCAGAGCAACACGAATCTCCAAGCATTAATAATGAAGCATGTATGAAATACCCATATAGGCTACGACTCTCGGTGTGTTATACTAGCCCGATTGAGCATAGTTGAACCTGAACTGACCATATCAGTCTCAGAAACGATCACGACCATCCAACTTCACCAGCATGATTGGATGGCTTAGATTGAATCCATGACCCAAAGCAGGTATTGGAATATTCACTACCGACCCAACGCGGGCCCCGCATGGTCGGTCTCCCCAAAAGGGTGGCATAGTTTGCCAAACCGTCCAAACGAGAGCTGTATGGACAAAAAACCCTAAATTAGGGTTTGGGCACATTACATGTATCGCAAAACAGTCTCAACCATCCATCTTCGCAAGCATAGATGGAGGGTGTAGATGTAGATTCAAAGAGCCCAGAACATGTCAACACAAACACCGTTGGCCCACCTACATACCTGACTGATGGGTCAAGACCAACTATGGTTGGTCGTCTTGATTCGTGCGCCCCAAACTGGGTATGACACACGGCCGACAAAACCTAACTAGGGTTTGTGTCGCGATCACGAGCGTCCATTTTCTCCTGCACGAATGAAGGGTCCAGGAATAGACTAAGTAGGTCCGGTAAGTATCAACACGATCACTGTGGGCCCACCTATCTCCACACCCGATCGGCCAAGACCAAACTTGGCTGTACACCTTGATTCGCGTGCCCAAGCTAGACGTGGTCACACTCACCAACCACAAACTGATCTCGATCGCTCAAGTTTACCGGACAAATTGAGTGGCTTAGATCACGTTTCTATGGGACGATGAAGTACAGGTATATACACCATCCCACCGTATGCACGCCGGGCTGATCGGCCAAGACCGACCAAGCTTGGATCGTCTTGGAACGCCCGCCCAAAATTGGCATGATGCGCGGCTTTTGCGGCACCATATTTCGTTGCAAATCGATCTCAACCGCTCCTCTTTGCCGGTCAAATTGAGTGGCCTAGATAGCACCTTCATGGGATAGTGAGGTACGGACGTGTACACCGGCATGCCGTCTACACGCATGCCCGGTCGGTCCTTTCCAAAACACCTCCCATGCCTGGATTCGACCAAGCTGAAGAGTGATGCTTGCGCACCTCTTCAAAAACCCTAATTCCATCAACGGTCGCAGATGAGTGTCTCAAAGATCATCTCGTCCGTCCAACTTCACTGGCTTGGTTATACAACCTTGGTCAGGAGTTAATTGGTCAGTGAGGCATCATGGTGATCACCACCCATCACTTTACCACATCATGATGCAGTACCTGCATAGAATACACACGATACTTCACAAGTATCGACTTCCTAAATAACTTAGTTATTTAATATAGCATTACATGCTACTTTCGTGGGTCCCACGATCCACACACTCGAGACATCAATCATGTCACAAATCGGGGGATACATACGGGGTATTGGTCTGGCGGTTTACATCGTGCGGCGTGCAACGCGCCATCACAAGAACGTGTCGAAGTCATGGATGTTAGAGATGACAGGAGAAGTGGGCAAGACTGGTCGTGTAACACTAACACACAACTCCACTACTCTATCACTCCACTTCCTCCACTTCCCATGAGAGACGTGAATAAGTCTCAAATGACTTGTATAAATAGGTTCTCCTCCCTATTTTCAAAAACAACAGAACAAGTCCAGACAACAGAGGCAAGTGTTGATACCATCGTATTCAAACACCGAATCGATAGCTTACATCCCGCAAACCGGTTCAGCTTTCTGATACAAGTCATACATAGCCAACACCTTCACAATCTCAACACCTTCTTCGCTTCCCTCCCTAAGATCAACCCCATCTCCTTCACTTTGTGACCGAAACAAGTCTAGAACGGCCATTTCTTGGTTTAGGCCGGATTTGCACAGATTGATTTCTCGAATCTACAAGCACTCCCGTGTAGTGCATTTGTTTAAGGTTTAGACTCATTTCTCATCCACACACCTCAAATTACCAAAACCGACAGAAATAGTTTTCACCCATAAACACTTGGTTTAGGCCAGAGTCTTACAGATTGATCTCTCGAATTCAAAAGTACTCCTGTGCAGTGCATTTGTTTAGGGTTTGAATTCGTTTCTCATCAACACACCCAAATTTACCAAAAACCGCAGAATTAGTTTTTTCCCTCAAACAACTGGCGATCACAGTGGGAGATTAATCTCTCGGTTGCAAGATCAATTTTCGAATTCATTTCAATTTTACCGAATTCAAGAGGGTGGATTTTAGGTCTAAACACATTCATTAACCCAATTTCATTTCAATCACCAATCTCGATTTCCACTATTTGTAATGCATTCTCGCCAGCCAAACTCTCCTAAAGTCATGAATAATCGAAGTGCAATCCCCATAAAAGGCATGACTGAGATGTTAGAAGATGTCCGATTATCCCGAGCCGTTGAGATCGCAAATCTTACGGTCGCTCCTCATGCGCATCGAAGTTTTTCCGCTCAACATCGATATCGCCGAACTTCAAACGAGGCCTTCTCCATCAAACCGAATCACTCATACCCCTATACCCTAATCGACCGATCCATTTCTCTCCATCTCTCTCTTCTTCTTTCCCCGACCGTCTCCCGCCATAGCCACTCCGCCACCATCTCTTCTCCAACCACATTTTCCAACAACCCCAAGACTAGATAAAAGTAGCTAGGGTTTAGCCAATCAATCAACCGAGCACGATTGGACAAACCAGGGTATGGGTTTGTGTTATTTGGAATTAGGGTTTGCTGTTTTAGGGTTGGAAGCCGGATTAGCTTATTGTCAATTAGATTTACTTTTGTTTAATTTTGTTCCTGTTAATTTTATCATGTTTTAATTTAAGTGCTAGGGTTTCAATGAAACCCTAATTCCTATTTGGGTTTAAACTCTGTTAAATTGTTCTTGAGTGTTTAATATGATTAGATAGCTTCAATTTAACATATCAATGCCTTTCTCTCACAAAGGCATACCAAAGCCATGGATGCACCGTAGTTAAGTTATATCTCGTGTTGAATATGTTTCAGCCCTTACTTCCATTTTTAATACTAATACCCTGACTTGTTGTTCTTAATTAGACAACTACCATTATCAACGATAAATAGGAACAAGACAGTCGAAAGGATCACTCGTTTTTAGTTCATTATTCACATAAAAAGTTCACATATAAGAGTAGTCCTTGTGGGCTTGCCGCGTCTCCAATAGACGCCGTGCACTTGCGGTATAACCCGTAGGCCGTAATTTAAACATCTTTTCGGGCCTACCAAGTTTTTGGCGCCGCTGCCGGGGACTTGGCGCGTGCCTTGCTGATTCATTGGCTCGCTTCATCTGTTTTTCAATCATCTCTGTATATAGTTTCACTTGCATTCTTTGTTTTTCATCTTGTTTTAGTATAACTTAGTCTAAATTTTATAACTTGCATCTGTAATTGTCATTGTATTGTAGTTTTGCATCATAGTTCTTATTAGCTGTCTTAGTTTTGAAGTGTAACTCAGTTTTGTTTAATCCATTGCATAATTAATCCATACTTCTCTTCTTGCATTTTGTAGTCAGTATAACTATACATCTTGCATCTTAGTGTCATTAGTGATTTTTGTTCCCAGTGTCACCCAATTTTCCTCTCGGTGGTCATCATCAAAGTGCAAGGAAAAGCTTGCACTTGCACCGAGTCAGAAACTTGCAAGGAAAAGCTAGTCATTAGTGTTATGCATCTTCTCTGCTATAACTTGCAACTTCGGGAACTGGCTACCGAGCCAACCAAA
This sequence comes from Papaver armeniacum, assembly GCA_023531295.1. NCBI lineage: Eukaryota > Viridiplantae > Streptophyta > Magnoliopsida > Ranunculales > Papaveraceae > Papaver > Papaver armeniacum. Next base: position 51,856 of record JAJJWW010010444.1, read on the forward strand.
GGAAGGCAAGGAAAAGCTCAACGATTGAACTATAATTGACCCCGCATTGCTTTGAGAGTGAGGTAAGCCTAAAACATCCCATGAAACCATGCTTGTAAGCCATGACATCGGATCTGTGAAACTTCCTTGCTAGCCCCTGAAACTGAGTCAAGTCAATCGAGATAGTGAGCATCCTTGTTTGTGAATGTGTGAACCATCTGTGCATTTTGAGCATTGTGTTGTTTAAGGCAAAACTGTGAGATCGATTCTGCATTGCCGAGCTGTGCACACCGCCAAAGTGTGAGTTGCCAACTCGTGGGCCTGCAAAAAATCCAGCTAGGCTTGCACATACAACCGAGCCCAGTCCGCTCGGGTCAGACCCTTTTCATGGCACTTGTTAACCAAACTTGGGCTTACACTGGTGAGCCCAACTCAACCCAACCTGGGCCGCCAACAACAAATTGAGCCCACACAACCTAGTGTGCACACAACTACCGGGCTTCCCACATAAACCAAAGCTCCCAACAAAACCAAATGAATCCCATTGAAACCAAATCCCAATAAACCAAAGCCCATTTAAACCAAACTTGAGTTCAATTTGATTTATTAAATCATGTCAGGATTTTGTCCGCATCCGGGATGGAAACAAATCCCTTAGAGAGAGCTTGCGGGCACGCTTCACAGATGAACCCCCACATACCATAGTGAGTCATCACTTTTAGATCAATTAGAAGCTCGGTTGGGAGACGAACAATTTTATACTCCCCCAACTCCTAGTTTGCAATCAACAATGGATACACTCATGGAGCTAAATACTAGGCTTGAAATGAATGCAATGCATGACCATCCATATAAAGCAACATGTCTGAATTTACCTTCTCTAGTGAACCTCATGCACAACCATACAATGAATATCCATATGAGGAATGCATACCCACTAGTGAAGACTCTCCTTCAATGGAACAACTCAAGATGATTCTTCAAAGGAACCTGATTGAGTTACAAAATGATAGGATTGAAAATAGTGTTTCTAGTCTTACTCATGCAACTAACATTGAATATGAACCTAATCTAGAGGTAGATGAGTACACTAAAAATACTACAATTTTGAATGGAGAGATGGATTTTTGCTATGATGATGATGATGATGATGATGAATATGAAGAGCATGTGTATTTTGAAAATGTAATAGAATCTTTAGGTTCAGAGACATTAGACGTCTCTCCTGTGAACCCTATGAATGATGCTTCTTCTGATATTCATGCATGTGATATTGATGTGGAACCTGTGCAATTATCCTGTGAAAATGAACATGATTTACCCTCTTTGACTTTAGGAAAGTGTGTGATGGTACAAATGATTTTAAAAATGAAAACAACCCAAATGTACCTAACCTCTCTCCTGAGTCACAAATTGAAACTCCTTCACCCAACCTAGGTGTAGTTTGTCACAAAATTGCAAACCAACTTTTCGAAAATGCCTAACTTAGGCCTAGAGCTTTGTGCTTCCCAAGTCCTCTTGGACTATTTTGCATCAAAGTATAACACTTTAAGGAGCCACAGTTGGAATGTGTATGTTCCGCTTTCGTAATTAGCAAAACTCATTTTGAGTTAGACCTTTTGCATGATGTACCTTTAAAATTGCAAGATTTTGTTCTCACAAACACACCCTGTTCTCACAAGTTTAGGTTTGGGGGAAACTCATTCCCATTTGCAGTCTTACTTGCACTCTCATATTATATTTGTGTAAGGCTGTTAATGTGTGTACATATCGTCTTTTGGGTTGATCCTCAACTCTTTAGGCTGTTGGTTTTAGGGACATAGAGTGTGTGTCACCTCACGTAAATTCGGGTAGGAATGGTGAGCTACCCAACTTCGCACCATTTTCAGCACTACTTTTGATCTCTTGAGTGCTAGTTTTTGTCAATCATGAGGGTGACGTCTAAAGATGAAAACTCCTTCTAAATACCGATTTGTAATTAGCATCACTCTCTCTCAATCAAGAAGACCCATAGAAACACATCATCGTCAGAACCGGAGCAGAATCAGAATATTGAAAGAAAAATTGATATAGTCCAAGGTTTTGTGCAACAAAGAAAAGAAAATAGATGAGAATTAATAAAATTTATAAAATCAAGACAATACAAGTTGTGGAAAAATTGAGTGATAAAGTCCTTTGTCCATGGAGTTAGTTGTTTCATTATTTGTATTTGTATTTTTATTTTCACTTTTTCTAAAAAAAAAAAAAAAAAAAAAAAAAAAAAAAAAAAAAAAAAAAAAAAAAATCAAAAATATTGTAGTTTATTTTTGCTACCACCATGGTAAAGAAGAATTTAAAAAGTGATTGTCGGGGTATGGGTTTGTGTTATTATCGGTTTTTAAAATAGAATTAGGGTTTTGCTGTTTTAGGGGTTGGAGTTGCATGTATAAAAGAGAAAGAGTTGTGGGTGTTTGAGACACGCCTGGATTAGCCAGGGCTGTCAATTAGATTTACTTTTGTTTAATTTTGTTCCCTGTTAATTTTATCATGTTTTAATTTAAGTGCTAGGGTTTCAATGAAACCCTAATTCCTATTTGGGTTTAAACTCTGTTAAATTGTTCTTGAGTGTTTAATATGATTAGATAGCTTCAATTTAACATATCAATGTTTTTCACAAAGGCATACCAAAGCCATGGATGCACTGTAGTTAGGTTATATCTGTGTTGAATATGTTTCAGCCACTTACTTCCATTTTTAATACTAATACCCCGACTTGTTGTTCTTAATTAGACAACTAGTACTTAGGATTAGTACATTAGATATTTGAAATATCATTAGGCGAAACCATTACACTGTCCTTAGCTACTATAGGAACAAGACATTTAACTTAGTCGAAAGCACAATAGGGGCCGAGGTGGATTTGGACCTAGCAACCCCTTAATTTCACCGTTTACCTTAGTTCATTGTGTTTCGCACATAAAACCCCCGTTGTCACATTGTCACTTGAAATTCAGTTAGCAAGCCTTAGATCACATATAAGAGCACACCCTAGTCCTTGTGGGATCGACCCGTACTTGCCGCGTCTCCAATACGATAACCCGTAGGCCGTAATTTAAACATCTTTTCGGGCCTACCATTAACCCAATTTCATTTCAATCACCAATCTCGATTTCCATTATGTAATGCATTCTCGCCAGCCAAACTCTCCTAAAGTCATGAATAATCGAAGTGCAATCCCCATAAAAGGCATGGCTAGGATGTTAGAAGATGTCCTCGCAAATCAAGCTGATATCGCCAAACGGCAAAACGAAACGCTTTGTCTTTTAAAAAGTATGGTAAACCGGTTTTGGAAGGAGTCGGCTAACATTCGCCTGGAGGACACCATTAACGATAAATATGACATCGGATCTTTATATGAAGTTCGTGCTTTTGTCAGCAGTAGTGCAGACAGGATACGTAATCACATCGGATATGAGCCGAAAGGAAACGATCGACAAAATCCAGCCAACAACGAAGGGTTGAAGCAGTTTCACAGGGAAAGGGACTCGTCGTGATTGTCACAATACCTGCAGAATAAGAACCAAGGCCCAGCTTATGAAACTCTGTTGGAGAGTATATGTCTCAAGACCCTTGCAGAAGTTCAAAGAGATGTTCAGCAATACACAGCCCCAACCACAACGGCTTTACCAAACATAGAAGCACCTGAAGAATGGTAAATTTTCCAAGACCACCACGAAGACAAAAACTTCACTAATGAACGGTACTCAGCTCAACCGTGTCGCAGCACCACTGATGCAGGACCCTCGAGAGAAGTTGCACTTTAGCAAAAAGGCCAAGCTAAGCGATCCGCGTCTATGTCAACGCACATCTCAGCCACACTCTTGAAACGAGACTCGTATCAAAGCCCGCAAGAATTCTCACGACAACAGCTGCAAACACAAAAAAAACTAAACTCAGGGTACCCGCACTTCCCATTTCCAATGAGGAAGGTTCTGGAGATGTTGGAAGCTTGGGTGCAAGACGAAGTAGTTCAACTACCTCTTGTATGGCGTTCACCAACTGATCAAGATATGATTGATCCAAGATATTGCCATTATTCATCCATCACCCCACCAGTGAATGCAACGCCCTGAAACGCATTGTCTGGGAGAAAATTAATTCACGGGAGTTGCGCCCATGAACTGGGAATATTTCCTCTCTCCACAAGCCGACATACGCAGTTTCAAAGGAGAGGTCGAGTCAGCTGGAGACTTTTTCAGCATAGGTCATTAGCAGAAGCGTGTTACAACAACTCGAGTCGCAACTTGGATTTTAAACAATTATCTGGGAAAGCCCAATTTCGTTCGTTGGAACCTCGTCAACAAGTAAGTCTCGTTAAAACAATTATTTGTACGAGAGATCTTTTGGAAATTTGCTGGAACTCGACGCACGCGTCCCATTTGGAGAATGAAGTCATTATCATTTTCAATCTCTATTTTATGTTTCCCTTTACATGTTTTCTTTTCGTGCAACGTTTGCAATTTTCACGCAACGTACACAATTTCTCTAAGTTACATGACTTTCATTCAAAAATGAGAATTTCTGGAATTTCTGTTTGAGTAGTCGACCCAGTCATAATTCCTCTCAGAAAAACTACTCATGAATTATCCCAAAATCAAATTCAAATATCTTCATAAAAAGTAATCACTTGCTAGTTCAAAACCAAAAAAAATAGAGGAGAAAATCATCAAACCATGAAAGGAATTCCTCACGTCACTCAAAGACACCTAAAGAAAAAACATAAATTATTCAAAGGAAGTCGTCCAACAACAACTCGTTCTTCTTGGCAAAGGCGTCTTTCATGTTCTGGAGAGCAGTCTTCTTCAGCTTCAACTCCTGGGACAATTTCTCAACTTCTGCCTCTTGCTGAGTAATGAAGTCCATGGATGGAACATCCTCCATTTCGCCTTGCAACTTCTGGATTTCAGAAAATCCTTTACAGAACCAAGAAGCGTTAAACTCATACTTCACAAACATGTCTCGGTAGAACTCCTAGTTTGAAACTATCTCTTCAGAAACGGTACGCCCAGTCACGATGATCATGCCATAAATGGAGGATAAAGCTTCTTCGACATGTTTGGCTAATGCAAAGCGACTTTTAAGCTTCTTGGAGGTGGCGATGTGACCATGCTTCTTCCAAATCTTGGTGTATAACTCCTCATACTTATCTAGCACACTGAATCCTCCAACCAGCACATGATCTACGAAAGAGGCGTCAAAAGGAGGGTCAAAAGTGACCCCAGCAGCGGAGTGCACAACTAACGCTTTGTCGGTCACAAGAGGTTCCTTGAAGGGAAGCCCTACAACCATAGATGTAATATCTCCAGTGGTCCCTACATCATCATCTCCATCAACCTCAAGGTTAATATCTGTTACAGTCTCATCTCCCGGTTCGCTAGAACGGCCAGTCTCCCTACTACGTTTGGAGACGCTTCCTTCGTCTCCGACTGAGTCTTCGTCATCCTCGTCTTCACCCTCAAGAGGTTCAGTATTGCCATATTTTTCTAAAGTTGCGTTATGACTACGTGCCAACCTCGTAAAAGCATTTTCCTTCCTGAGACCCTGATTTTGGATAAGAAGCACATTCAGCGAGGATTTTCCGAGATGAATAAAATCAGTGGATCAAAAGAAGAAAAACTTAAAGTACCTTCATATGGGAAGAATTGAAAACCATCGGTCCACCTTCCTGCTTCTTAGACCTCGTTCCTGCATCCTGGGGACTGCGGTCATCAGAAGCGTCATCCCTAGTTCGCTTGCCCGGAAGTGGCTTCAACAATTTATGCTGCTCCAAAATTTCGAGGGTAGGCTCATCGCGAGGAACTGTTACAACTTCTTCCGAGAACTTTTGAAAAGCTAGCATCTCTTCTCTCCAGAAAACCTTATACCTACTAGTCGCCACTGGTTTTCTTCCGAGGAGTAGGAATGGAAGGCTTTGCTTTGTTGCAAAGATGCTAGCATCGAGAACAGACGGCACAAGATCCGCTGAAGGCGTTGGCGGACAATAAAATGGGATTCCTTGATCAAACCCTATGTGGCGAGCGGCTTTGTCAATGTTATAAGGAACTACAGTGAGATTCATCAAAGAAAGATGGAATATATCCCGGTATACAGCTTCGCAGGAATATGATCTCTCCGGGGCTCATATTCTTTCCATCGGTGTGCAACACATTGTCAGGAAAAGTAGCAAAGGTCTTCGGTTGAACCACGGAAGAATGAACCGGTCCCCACGGGCGGAAATCTATGGCGTACACGTTATCGAGAAAATCAATAAGCCTTAATCCAGGTTTTGGACGTCTGTTTTACCAACGGAGTATTCTCGAACCTCCGTACAAACTAGAAAACAAAGTTGCTAGGACGAGAGCGTAACCTTTGAAGTGTTCCCATAAACACGTCTGGAGCAAAGCAACGTGAACATGCGATTCCACTTTCTTATATCCGTTGGAAGCATGCATATCTGCTGTCAAGGAATCCAGATGAGAGTACAACGACCCAAGGAATAAGATGCATAAGGGAAGGACCACGCCTTGCGCCAACTTAATAGCAAACATGATAAGATCGCGTCTTATGGTCTTCTTACCGGAGCCATCATCAAAGACGTCTCTAGACAGCCACAAGGACAGAAATGCGACGACGCTGAGTTCATCATCCATCACTTGGCCCGTCCTCGGTTTTGTAGAAAACCATTCAGACAACCACCAAGTATAAAAGCATTTATCACCCTTTTTCTGTTGGTTATATTCTTCTGCCTTCTGAATTAAAGCATCGAGCGTGATGCTTTCTGCGGTGGATAGTTTATAGTTGAAAATTCCCACAATTGGGAGATTCAGCAACGCGGCTACACTTTCCAAGTAATGGTCATTTCTCCCCATCTACATATAGCCGTGTGCGTGGAGGGACACCATCCAGAAATAAAATTAATCAAACCTGCAACGTCTTTCTTGATATGAAGTGTTGCAGATACCATGATAACTTCGATGATCTGTGCTTTAGTCAAATTATTTTTGATGCGCTCATTTCCCAACATATGCCTCATCCATCCTTCATAAGAGCGTAGCGGAGTATGGCAAACCTTGAAGTCAATGGGAGAAGCTGGATATTCTTTCTTTTGGAGACAGAACCTCATCACACGTGCTGGAGAAACCGACGGAGCAGCTTCCTTATTCTCTGAGCCTGTAAGCAAGGTTATCTTATGACCAGGATGAGTCCTAATATTTGGATAAGGCATAACAAAGAGCTCATCATCTATATTTGGCATATCTTTGGCATTGCTAGCACTTCCTGGATTGGCGGAAGAAGCATCTCCAGGTGACATCTTATCAAGAACTCTTTTACGATCACTTTCAAATAACTGCAATAAAGCAAAATGGAAAAGATTCATTACTCCATGCTCTAAGAGGAATCATGAACATTATTAAAATTCAACATGGGCGCTAATGGGCGAAGTTCATGGAAGAAAAAATGGCCACTATATGCTCGATCGTCCTCATGGCCACTATATGCTCGATCGTCTTCATGGCCACTGCATGCTCGATCGTCCTCATGGTCACTACATGCCCGAACGCCCTATTGGCCTCGAGGCAAGCATGTACAGCCGGGCCCAATAGGATCTACACCCACCCGAAAATAAATAAATAGAGGAGGTCACATAAAGTCGTGTATTGGCCGTGAGATGTATGGCCACGGTCAAGTTGAACGCACAGACGAACGGGCTTACTGTGGGTATTATGCTCACTGCCGAGACCTACAACTAAGTTTTGCATTGATCACAACCTAAAGCTAGGCTTTTCATACAAAAAGGAAGAAAGAAGCGAGCGGTGGCATCCAACTTAGGTTTTCTCGTTTATTGGTGATCTTAGTAACGTTAACTATTCTACTATCAATTTTACTGGTGGAATTCGCTACAATATTACCAATGAAGAAGTTTCATTCACAATGGGATGATTTTTTCAAGTTCAGGAAAGCTACACCTAAAACTAGGGTTTATATCCACACACACACAAAAAAAAAAAAAAAACATTGCTACTGACAGCACTCGACGCAAGGCAGTTAATGGCAGCGACAAGGATCGGCAACGATGAGGAGAAACCAAATGAGAAAATAATAATAAAAAAAAGCATAAGGGTCGACACCCTTTTATACAAGTACGATTGCGGAATCCGGGTGGAAGAAGGATTCCTTATTTGGCTCGAACACAAGGAAAGGCATATGTGCCCACCGATACTTCACAGCCGCGTCAAGGCAGCCGGACCCGCCAAGACTCGACGGCCATGTTGATGTCGTCACACGGACCAATTTATGACGGTCAATTAAACTCCTTCGGGTAAGCCTCCTCTATTTCTTCTCTTTTACATCATGTACGTCACCATCTAATGCTTACCCCGCAATGACATTGTCATTACGTGCTAAGCAGGGGACTTAATGTTGATGGTTTCGATTTAGGGCTAAAATTGTAAAATCCCGTACTTAATGCGATGTCATCCTGCAAAGGAATAAAGGCCATTTAAAAAAGTAATGAGTGTTCAAAACTCTCTACTTATATATATGTATGTATGTATTGAGCAACTCAGTATAAATATGAAATTCGCTCAGAATGATGCGCGTAGTAGCAATCCCAAATATTCTGTGAATTCTATTTTCTGCCAGCATTATTGACTAATGCATGACTTGCCTAGTATTTACATGTGTTATGTTCCCAGTCGAACTCTCAATATTGACATGACACGATGATTAATGCTCACTCTCAGCAGAGTAGCATGAATCTCCCGAAGTGCCAGTGTTGGGATCTGCACAAAAATACTCATACAGGCTACATCGCTCTCTGACAAGGAGATCAACGCGTTCACACACTTTTTTAATTAAAGTTAGCGTGATCGAACACATATTTATTCTTAAAGAAAATCTAGACTGTTAGTCTCAAAAATAATCACGACCACACGATTTGGCCACGCGATTTAACAAGTTTAGACTTTTCCTAGCAAAACTAGGCAATCACCATAGTGACCATCGGCGGGCCCACTAGTTCCCTAGTCGATCGAGTCTTATTCCCCTCATTCACAAGTGCTTCGAACGCCGGCCCAAACATGGGCGTTCACGCTGCATAAAATAGATCAAACGAATGAGACCGACAAAAGCGGTCTCAAAACGCATCACGTCCGTCCAACTTAGCTGGCCTAGTTGGACGGCTTGGATCGTATTTCGAGCGATCAAAGAGATGCCGATGTGTTCACCGTTGGCCCAACTCCCCCCTTGGTCGATCGACCTGTCCACTGCGAAACCAGAGCGCATCAAATCGTTCGCCCAAAGTAGGGTGAACGCGCTGCTTTGAAAACCCTAAAATTGCGTTTGAGGCAACGCCCTACTGTCGCAAATCAATCGCGACCATCCATTTTCGTCGGCCTAGTTGAGCAGCTTAGATTCAATTTCAGGCGACCCCGAAGATGTCAGTGTGATCACCGTTGGCCCACCTCTACACATGGTCGACTGGCCTGTTCGAACTAGGGATCGATGTCTCGGAACGCTCTCCCAAAGAGGGGTTGGACGTGCAGCTTCAAACCCTAAAATATAATCAGTGGCAGCATTCAACTGCCACAAATCATCTTTTTCGACCAACTTTGCTAGCTTTTTCGGACGGTTTAGATCAGATTCTAGATGGTCAGGAGGGTGACGCCATGATCACCAGCCACCCCTCCTCCACGAGCAGTGATCGACCAAGTGATGGCGTGTCCCTAGATCTACCAAACGATCACCCAAAGGTGGTCGATCATGCTACCTCCTTTAAGACGCTTCCGCGACTTATTCAATCAAGCTCTAAAAACAACGATGCTTCATACACATTGATTAATTTGAGCTGCTTGAATGCGATGGCTCACATGCATCAAATACATACGATATTTTATGTCGGCTTCATAAACAACTTAGTTGTTTCACCTAATAGAACCATATGCTATTCTCCGTGGAAAGTCCCACGACTTGACCCACTTATTCGAGACATTAAACATGTCACAAATTGGGGGATACTTACTGGGGTATTGGTCTGGCGATTTACAGCGTGCTGCGTGCAACGCGTCCATTACGCGAACGTGTCAAGACGAACGATTAACAACGGTGAAAGTAGTGGGTGAAGATGTGACCACGAAATGATCACCACCTCTTACACAACTCCACTACTCCACTACTCCACTACTTAATCTTCTTTATTTCCTACGAGATCAGGGTTGCGCTCAAATGACTTGTATAAATAGGTTCTCGACCTATTTCAACAGGAGAGAGAGAACACAAGTGTTATAAACATGTTGATGGTGGATTTTCATTTAAGGTTAAAATTGTAAAAACCAGAAAATCATGCGCTGACATCTTGTAAAAGATAAAGCCATTAATAAGTGTTGGATACTCCTTCACTTTACTAATTCACCTAGAATGGAGCATGTGGCAACAATCCCATTTTGTGAATTAAATACATGAAATTCATCCAGGTTGGAGCATGTAGCAAAAATCCCATATACCCTGTGAATTTATAACATTATTAATTAATGCGTGAGCAGCCTTGTATTTCATGTACTCATTATCAGTGCGGCATGACGACTGAGTGTTGCTCTCAGCAGAGCAACACGAACCTCCAAGCATTATAATGAAAGCATGTACGAAATACCCGTACAGGTTGCAACTCTCGGTGTGTTATACTAGCCCGATTGAGAACTCTCGGTGTGTTATAATAGCCCTATTGAGCATGGACTGTCCAGTATTAGTCCTGGATATGATCTCGTTCATCCAACCTCACCAGCGTGATTGGATGGCCCAGATCAATTCCATAACCCCCAGCAAGGTGTATGGAATATTCAATGCCGAACCAACGCGGACCCCGCATGGTCGGCCTCCCAAAATATTGGCATAGCTTGCCAAAACGTCCAAATCGGAGCGTATGGACGGAAAACCCTAAATTAGGGTTTGCGGCATATTACATGTTTCTCAAAACAATCTCAACCATCCATCTTCGCAGGTATAGATGGAGGGCATAGATGTAGATTCAAAGGGCCCAGAGCATGTCAACACAATCACCGTGGGCCCGCCTACATACCTGACCAATCGGTCAGGACCAACCATGGTTGGTCATCCCATTCGTGCGCCCGAACATAGCATGACGCACGGCGCGTGAAACCCAAAAATTAGGGTTTTGAGCATCACGAGCGTCCATCTTCTCCGCACGAATGGAGGGTCCCAGATTAGATTAAGCAGTCCGGTCATACCATCATGACCACCGTGGGCCCGTCTATCCCCTCACTGATCGGCCAAGGCATATCATGCCCTGGCTATCCCAAAACGCGCGTCCAAACTTGCGTGGTCACACTTCCCAAATTGCAAACTGATCTCGACCAATCAACTTCACCGGATGATTTGAGTGGCTTAGATCACGTTTTCATGGGACAGTCAGGTATAGGCGTGAATACCAGCCTACCACCTACACGCCAGAGTGATCGGCCAAGACCGACCAAGATTGGTTGTCTTGGAACGCGCGCCTGAAGATGGCGTGATGTGCGGCTCTTGCGGCACTAGTTTACTGTCACAAATTGATCTCGACCACTCAACTTCACCGGACGAATTGAGTGGCCCAAATCATACTTTTGTGAGGTAATGGGGTATGGGCGCCTGCACCGTCATGCCGTCTACACACATGTACGATCGGCCTGGCCAAAATCGTCTCCCAATCTTGGATTCGACCAAGCTGAAGAATGATGCCTGCGCACCTCTTCAAAACCCTAATTCCATCAACGGTCGCGAGATGAGTGTCTCAAAGATCATCTCGTCCGTCCAACTTCACCGCTTGGTTATACAACCCGGTCGAGTTAATTGGTCGAGAGGCGTCATGGTAATCACCACCCATCACTCTACCATACCATGATGCAGGTACTGCATAAAATACACATGATACTTCACAAGTATCAACTTCCTGAACAACGCAGTTATTCAATTTAGCATTACATGCTACCTTTTGTGGGTCCCACGATCCACACATTCCAGACATCAATCATGTCACAAACTGGGGGATACATACTGGGGTATTGGTATGGCGGTTTACAGCGTGCAACGTGCAACGCGCCATCACAAGAACGTGTTAGGAAGTCATGGACGGTTAGAGATGACAGGAGAAGTGGGCAAGACTGGTCGTGTAACACCGACACACAACTCCACTACTCCATCACTCCACTTCCTCCACTTCCCACGAGAGACGTGAATAAGGCTCAAATGACTTGTATAAATAGGTTCTCCTCCCTATTTTCCAGACAGGAGAAAAAAACAACACAAGTCCAGACGAGACAGAAACCAAGTGTTAATACAAAACGTATTCAAACACCCAGAGCCTACTTGCATCAATCGTAAGCCTGCTCACCTTTCTGTTACAAGTCATAAGCAAGCCAACACCTTCACAATCTCAACACCTTCTTCGCTTCCCTCCCTAAGATCAACCCCATCTCCTTCACTTTGTGACCGAAACAAGTCTGGAACGGCCATTTCTTGGTTTAGGCCGGACTTGCACAGATTGATTTCGAATCTACAAGCACTCACCGCGCAGTGCATTTGTTTAGGGTTTAGATTCATTCCTCATTCACACACCCCAAATTACCAAATCCGGCAGGAATAGTTTTCACCCATAAACAAAACACAAGTAGTCAGAAACCATTTTCTGATACACAAGTCATAAACAGCCATACCTTCATTTTGATCTCAAACACCTATTTCGCTTCCCTCCCTAAGATCAACCCTTCTCCTTCACCTTGTGACCGAATTTAGTCTGGAACGACCATTTCTTGGTTTAGGCCAGAGTCTTACAGATTGATCTCTCGAATTTAAAAGTACTCATGTGCATTTCATTTGTTTAAGGTTTGAATTCGTTTTTCATCAACACACCCAAATTTACCAAAAACCGCAGAATCACTTTTTGCCCTCAAATACTTACATACCTTAGCAGCCTTTTGAACAAGTTTAAGCTTGTTAGCTAATCGATTTTCTTTTCGTTGAAGTTTGTTGACATGTCTCAATTTGTGTTTGTACTTGTAACACTTTGAAAGTTCATGACCCTTGAGCGAACAATATGAGCATGTCAACCTGGAATATGATTCAGGAATCCGAGATGTGCAAGTGGTTAGACACAAGGTAGATCCTGAAAAATTAGACAGAGAGTTTCCAAAAGAAAGGTCAACTTTTTCTTCCAGATTGGTTGGTTTTTCTTCTGAAATAATATCAAGATTGATGTATGTATTGCTACAATTATCAAAATCAATATTTTCACAAAGAAATGCAACAGTTGATTTTTCGTCTTCATTTGAATCATAGTTGTCAGACATTTTATCAAGAGTTGCAGCAAGACCTTTGTTCCCAGTGTATTTCTTTCGATTTGGACACTCATTTGCAAAATGACCAAAACCTTTACACTTAAAGCATTGAGGCATATCCTCGTCATCAGTTTCATCATTATCCCTATTTTTAGGAGGAACACGATTATGGGGTTTATCTGATGACCTGGATTTATCACTGGAGAACCGTTTACTTCTCTTCAAAAGAAGGTACCTAAACTGTCTTGTGATCAATGAGACTGACTTGTCAAGATCTTCATCTGATGAATCAGCCTCAGAAAGATCATCTTCAGAGATGCAAACACTTTTACTTTTATCAAGTAATTTAGTGTTCTTTTGTGCTTTGAATGCAACATCCTTTCTAGATTTGGATGTATGCTCATGATCAAAGATCTTTAATTTTCCAATCAGAGTATTCCTGGAAAGAGTATCAAGGTTATTTCCCTCAACGATGGCATGCTTCTTAGAATCGTACCTGGATGGCAGCGATCTGAGAATTTTCATCACAATGTCCTTTTGAGGATTGGTCTTACCCAATGCAAAAGATGCATTAACAATTTCAGACACTTTGTGATTAAACTCATCAAATGTTTCTTCATCTGCCATACGAAGGTTTTCCCAATCGGAATTTAGGTTTTGAAGCCTAGCTTCTTTTTCACAGGTATTCCCTTCAAATACGGTTTCTAAGATATCCCAGGAATTTTTAGACTTTAAGCACGTAGTCACATGATGCTGAAGATCTGGGGTAATGGCATGTATGCTAGCATTTAAGCCGTCAGAATTTTGCTTTGCATCAAGGATTTCTTCTGGAGTATATCTACCAATATCCTTAGGTTTAGACACATCGTCTTCTGTATCAACCGGAGGAGTATAGCCATTAAAAATACGTACCCATGTTTGAAAATCACGAGCTTGAAGAAAAGAACGCATAGCAATTTTCCACCACAAGTAGTTTGAGCTATCGAAGACTGGTGGTTTATGAAGATAGAATTTCTGTCCATAGAGTCAGATCGCTACAAACACAGATTTATAAGGTCTTTAAACGTGTTTGACTGCTCTGATACCAATTGAAAAAGTGGGGGTACAACAAACTCACCCAATAATTCACTTAGCAATCTGTATGGACTAACTCCAATATACTTTTAAGAGAATCAACTAGACAGTCAGACTCAATATTAATAAAAAGTATATCAAAGAGTTATATCTCAGTTTCTCGATTCAATACTTACTCAAGAAAATAGAAATCTGCGAGTCTAATTGAATACAATAGAAATTAACTTGAACGGTACCAAAGACCAATGTTCAAGTATCAATCAATTTCAATCAACAACCAAAGGTCGGATTTCCCAATTGATTGATTCAATGCACAACCTGTGATATTTCAATTATATAACAAAATATAATGCGGAAAAGAAATAACACAGACACCAGAAGTTTTGTTAACGAGGAAACCGCAAATGCAGAAAAACCCCGGAACCTAGTCCAGATTGAACACACACTGTATTAAGCCGCTACAGACACTAGTCTACTACAAACTAACTTTGGTCTGGACTATAGTTGAACCCCAATCAATCTCACACTGATCCAAGGTAAAGTTGCGCTCCTTACATCTCTGATCCCAGCAGGATACTACGCACTTGATTCCCTTTGCTGATCTAACCCACAACTAAGAGTTGCTATGACCCAAAGTCGAAGACTTTACTAAACAAATCTGTATCACACAGAAAAGTCTACAAGAATAGATAAATATGTCTACCACAGAAATACCTACAAGTTTTGTTCCGTCTTTTGATAAATCAAGGTGAACAGGAACCAATTGATAACCCGGACTTATATTCCCGAAGAACAGCCTAGAATTATCAATCACCTCACAATAATCTTAATCGACTAGCGAAACAAGATATTGTGGAATCACAAACGATGAGACGAATATGTTTATGATTACTTTTATCTTGCCTATCGGAGAAATTAATCTCAAGTCAATTATTTCAATTGTACTCAATACGATAGAATCAGCAAGATCAGATCACGCAACTACAGAGAAAATATTTGGGTCTGGCTTCACAATCCCAATGAAGTCTTCAAGTCGTTAACCTACAGGGTCTCGGTAGAAACCTAAGGTTAAAGGAGAATCGACTCTAGCTTATACAACTAGTGTCACACAGGAGGTGTGGGGATTAGGTTTCCCAGTTGCTAGAGTTCTCCTTTATATAGTCTTCCAAATCAGGGTTTGCAATCTAAGTTACCTTGGTAACAAAGCATTCAATATTCACCGTTAGATGAAAACCTGATTAGATTCAAGCTAATATCTTTCAACTGTTAGATCGAACTTAGCTTGTTATACACAAATGAAATGCACGTTCATTTAGGTTTTGTGTAACCGTATCTAAACGTGTACACCTAGTTGGTTCAATAGTAGTTAACCAAGTATTTAGCTATATGAGCACTTTCATATCAACCATATTCATCTTCACCATAACTAGTTCAAATGACTCAAAAGAACTAGTTAGAGAGTTGTTCAATTGCTTAGATCTCATAGAAGTATACAAGACATAATCGAAGCAAAAACGATTTTGATTCACTCGAATCAATTCATGAACTTTATAGCCATGGTTTGCAAATATGCATTCCTTAGTTTATATAAGTTTAAGTTCACGAATAAACCGTTTTTAGAAAATAACCTACTCAAGTATGCATACCGGTACGCATACTTAAGTACCCGGATTAAGTCTGTTTTCAGTTCACAAACTCCAGCAGAATTTCACGGGACGTGAACTTCCGACAGTACGCGTACAGGTACGCGGACTTTAGTTCCGGCTATTGACCGCTGTCGTAAGCGTCAAAAATAAATTACACTTTCTTACTACTCAAAATATAAATATAGCAAGGGCAAGAAAGGATCGATCCTGAGAGAGGTCTAGGTTGTCAAATTGTTATGGTTTCCTATATAAAACACGGTAGTTTTGTGATTTTTATATAATAAACTAAATAAAAGCAAATAAAGCAAAGCAAACAAATCAAATCAAGGATAAGAAGATATTGGTCATGGATTTCGTTTTCATTCACAAACATGTTTTCACACAATAACTAGAATTGATATTTTAATCTCAACTTTTATCAAAGACCCTAGAATACCTTGATCGCAAGAATATCCCGCAAATCTCCTCATGTCATCAACAAACACATTAAAAGATGCGAATATGAATTCTACCTAAAGGAACAACCTAACGTGTAAAAGCACTAATCAAGTTTAATTCCCTAGATGCGTTAAGTTCTATGAAATCAGGCCAATCAAAGCAATTGAACGTGGAAAGCGCACTAATTCAATTTAACAAAGGTTACGATTCACATATGATCATAAGAATATATCACTACAAACTATAATCATATTATGCTACTTGTATCCAAGGAATATCACTTTTGCGTATAATAAACCCTAAACTAGCAATAGATGTGATTAGAAGTTCTACCAATTTGCAACTTGACAAAACAATCAATCAATCATAAAACAATATTTCCAGAGAATTGCAAACGATAATTATGAGACAAAACTAATATATTGAATCAAAGAATCATATTATGTGAAATCCAACTATTCCATAACCAATAATAAACTTAGATACTCATATTCAAGGAGTTCATCACAAGAAGAAAGAGAAAAGACTTCATGGTGTAAAACCCTAGAACAAAGTAGAGAAGAGATAATAAAACGTGGTCCCTAAAATTGTAGAAGTCTTCCCTTTTGTAGTCTTTTTCTCCTTCCAAAACTAGGTTTTGTCTTCAAAGTCCATTAGTTGAAATTCTTAGGCCCACCATGGAGAGAAACCCGTGCGAGAAAATATGTCCCAAAAACGCTCGCCGGAAAATCGGGATTATGGCTTGGCGGAAAAGTCGCCGGAAAATGTCTCGGGTGACCAGGCAAAGTCAAACCAGGTCCTTAGGTCAACGGGTCAACTCGGGTCGCCGATCCAACTCGGCCGGGTCAATTCATAGTCAAACTGAGTCAAGCCTGGTCAGTGAGTCAGATGGGTGAATCAGATAGTTAATCAGACTCAGCGGAGCTGAGTGACCTTGGCCTGAGCCATTTGCACTGGCCAGAGTCACTGTTGCACTAAGATGGTGCATTAGTGCTTCCTTCCAGCCATCTTGGCCCTTCTATCTAGCACCATTTCAAGCCAATTTCCTCCTTGTACTGCACTTCCAATCATCATAATCTCTGCATTTGCACTACCATGTCACTTTGCAGCCCAACTCACCAACTCAATCTGCAGTTTCATAACAACCCTTACAGCTCACATTGTTGCTCAGCTTTCACAACCCTTGAATCTCCTTAGGTGTCTCATTTGCAACTCCATTAACCACTTCAGCTGCACCAGATCTTGTATAGTACCACCACATCTTGCAACTCAGTTGCACTTTCCATTCCCTGGCTTCTCCCACTTCCTGCAAGTCACAAGACCACCTGTAGCTTAAAACCATAGCAGCACCACCTGAGACAACAGCAGCAAACCCCCACTGACCATTCACTATCAAGCTTCCCATGGAATCCAACACAGCACAACTCAACATCTCAGCCATTGCAACTTCAGTTCTTTAGCTGTAACTCCAATTACAGTTCCTTGTGCTCTCACTTATTTGCTTCATGCCTTCATACCAGCATTACCACACAGCAGCATCACCCGTTCTTTTCTTTGTTGCTCAAACAGCCTCGCCAATACTTCACCTCTGACTCTCTCTGCATTTTCTCCCCTGAATTCCATTCCAGCTGCCATTACTTTTGCCAGCATCACTAGTTTCACAACCCACCAGTCCATCTGAGTTGCACTTCACCAGGCCATATGCCATAGCAATTTGACCACTGCAGCTTCATCACGCATATCAATAGGCACTACAACCTGTAATGAAAATGTCCTAGCATACATTTATTGCATACACACCCTGCAACTGCAACTTCCACTGGCAACAATACCAGCTGGTGCTTCCACACAACAGCCCAAAGACTGCGGTGCCAACTCCGCACTCCGCATCAATCTGTGCTTCCTCCATTTGCAACACAAGCCTTAATCCATTTCAATTCGGCTCGGACCATAGTTTCAATGCACACAAGTGCTTCTTCATTCTACCAAACCTGGCCAAACTCCTTGCCAATCACCTCATACTCTGCAAGACCCTTGTACCACCACAGAGCTGCAATTCCAGCTCCTTTCTCCATTTTACAGCACATCTGCCATTTGCAATGCCATTGCCTGCATTTCATCAGAATTACAGCAACTCCACCTCCTAAACTGCTCATTCTCTCTTGCTTCAGTTCAATCCCAAGCCAAAATCCGTTTCATTCCAGATTCATCCTTCTCTACATCAAATTGCTCAAAACCAGAATCAATTCGAGTTATAACCAATACCCATTCTTCATAATCCCAGCAGAACTCAGATTCACATCTCAATCTCCTCAAACCCCTAATTTCTCCATTTCTTCTCAACAAACCCTAACTTCGATTCCTTCTTTGCAAATTCTACTGGTAAGATCAACAGCGTTGATCAATTGTACCCACCGACGCCATGGAAACATTCTTCTTTCTCCCATTCAATTACCACCTGCAACAATCGATCCTCCATATCTCAGTGCCCTCATACAACAGCCGCCATACTCAAACTCAAATCGAGTTTAACTCATCGTTCTCTGACTTCATTTGACCAGAAACAACACAAATCTTCCATCAAACATCTCGGCTCCTAATTCCTTTGTCGATTTCTCTCAATCTCCATTACAGGCTTGGAGATTCATCTGCAGCTGAAGAGAAGAATGTAGAAGTGTTGTCTGAAAAATAGATGAGTTCGACCTAACTCGATCTATTTGTGTGGGACGGCTATTGACACCCATGGGCGCCTGTAACAAATTTCACTAGACTTCAATAGGTTGTCCCTTATCTATAGCTAGGCTCTCAATAGCACTTCCCTTTTAACCAAAATCTGGCTACCCCTTAACATGTAGCTGGGCTCCCATTAGTATTAGCTGATGAAATGATCGGTTTACCATTCCGAGTTCTTCTTTTGCCCATAACTTCTTCATACGAGCTCTGAATGACTCCGTTCTTTCGCCATTGTCTTCATCTTCTCGTCCTCTACACAATGAAAAGTAGAAATCTTGTATTTGAACGAGTTCCACTGGGTCTTTGGCCCTTCTTCACTTGTGACTTCACTTTTGTAGCTATTTCCACTTCTTTTTGCTCCAAATGACTCCATTGCACCTAATAAACTCAAAAACAAACATAAGATACATAATTTACAAGAAAACTCGCAAAGAAAGCATAAATACTAGATATTAAATACGGTGTATTCTACACCTATCAAATTCCCCCACACTTAGACTTTGCTAGTCCTCGAGCAAATCAAACAAAACAAAAATAAAAATACAACAACTCCGTGTCGTCGAGGCTACGGTTAATTTTAGCATAAATAACAAGCCTTTAAACCCCTAGGTGTCCCTAGTGGACGAGTTATAGTCTCATGAAGGTTTACTAGAGATATACCTACAAAACCTATATTTCAAACTCCGTCTATTTGTGACAAATCAATGAATGAATCCAAAATTGACTACAGGAGGAGGTACCTTGCAAATTCAATTCATATATTAGTAAATAAACTCTAATTAGATAGTCGAACAAGCCACAATACTCGGAAACTAACAAACCACAATCACAATGAAAAGATTAAGAAGATGGATATAGATGTAGATGTTGGCGAATATTCACAAGTGTTCGATGTTTCCCATATCTGTCTGAAGGTCACTGCTAAGATGAACTTAATCCTATTGGATTGAGCTACTTGGTGCTGAATGCTACATCAAATCAATTGGCATATACAAGGGAACCAAGAGTGACTTTATTCAACACAATAATAATTTTTTTTTTTTTTTATATGATTGGATCAAACTGGATCCAATTTCTCTAGACGGCATGATTAGATCTTTTGGATCCAAGCGCATGCTTCTTGTCAGCAAGTACATGATAGTTGCCTTGGATCCTGCATTCCACGCTTGTTTAGGCGACGGAGACAGGGACTACGTTTCACACATACTGCTATTCCCAAGTGTCATTCTTTATTCCGTTTTGGTCTAATTGGTCGGTCTTTTTTTTTTTTTTTTTTTTTTTTTTTTTTTTTTTTTTTTTTTCTTTTTCATAAATATTTTTTTTTTCATCAATTTTTTTTTTTCTAGTAACTCAATCACTCTATTTCATCCTAGCAGTAATAACACGTCGATTTTTAGTGACCCACCAAAGCACTTAGAGAACAATAGATAAATATGGAAAAATAAAAATAGAATGTGATATGGTGATATTCCGAGATATGGTAACAACTATCATGTTAATTTGTGATTTCTGAGCTATATTCTTCCCTTTTAGTTAATTGGTTCCTCAACTCCTGCATTCAAAATGGTTCCATCCACTAATGGTGTCATCCTAAAGGCACAAGTTCAAACTATACAAACATATAAATGCTCCCCCACACTTAAACTGCACATTGTCCTCAATGTGTAAAACCGAAAGTTCTGAATTCTGACGTAACAGCAGATAAAACGCAAAAACTGTGCAAATTGGTAAGGAATTTGAAAAACTCCATTTCACAAAAGTTGTTCACCTACGTGTTTTCTACACAGTGTCAAAATTTCACAGTGTTTTGATAAACGGTCTGACAGTTATGGTCTCTGGACTGAACTACGCGCAGTCTGAAATGTTCTGACGAAAAGGTATTCGTCATAATTCTCTTCTAAGATAGATTACGGAATCAATGAAATTAAACATGGGGATGCAAATATGATATGAAAACAGTAAAAAAAAAAAAATAAACGAAACAAAAATAAAATGCAAAAGGATAAGAGATACAAAACCGGTGGGTTGCCTCCCACTTAGCGCTTGTTTTATAGTCGACACCGACTATATCCTTGCAAGATTCATTCCCCATACACCAATAATCGGAAAAGTTGGGGATCCTTCCATAGAACCTGTTTTGCAAACACTAGCTTCACACAAATATTAGTACAATAAAGCAAAAGTGAAGCTATGAACCGATAAAAGCTTCCCCCACACTTATTCTTGTCCACACTTGGAAGTGTATAAAGAATATATAAGTTGGGTACTTCCACGATTTCTTGTTCCTTAACCTGCATAGTATGAGAATCAAGTTTCTCTAATGGCGGAAAACGAGAAACACAGTCACTCAACAATATTCTCGAAGCACATACATTCAAACCAATAAGAGGTAAAGGAGAAGAAACAATAGGCAAAGGGTTAGATAAACCTTGCACAATCTCTTGTATCACGGAATCCTCTTCATCCTTGAAAAACTCAAGTGAATTATTCACCTCTTGTATATCATGGTCCTCTATCAAACCTTGCAACCATTCTTCGTCCGTTTCTGCCTTAACCATAGTCTCGACATAAACATCATCATTACAATCATGCACAAGTTCAATTGGGTCTTCCACAATATTGGTCATAACGGTCTCATTCTCAACATATTCCTCCTTTTTATTGTAAGGCACATACTCTTTTGTGGATCCAAATTTTATCATAAGAAACTTTTTTAGAACACTCGAAAATGCATCATCCTCAAGCTCCGCCTTTTGAATAGGCTCTTGATCATTATTAAGATCAATGCTTGAGTAATCTACACAAGTGTCATCATATTCCTCTTCATCTTCATCTTGATCCCAAAAAGACTCCTCGGAGATGTCACCATGAGTTGTTTCAAGCAATGTATCATAATCACCGTCACTATCATAGTCAACATAAGATTGTTCCTCGCTGAATTTAGTGTTGCTAATCTCTAACTCATCCTTTTGAATAGGTGAATGATCATTATTAAGATCAAGAGTTGAGTTAACTACACAATTATCCACGAAAGTGCCCAAGGATTCGCCTTTTTCAACATTAGCATCAATCAAATATTCATCACAAACCATATGCACATTAGAATTATCCATATATTCCTTGTATTGATCAATGCCTCTTCGCAAGATAGTCATACCTTTACGAAGTTCTTGGAGTTGCTCGTTCGTAGTCTCTTTAGCTTTTTGAAATTCCTCTTGTAAAAAGGTGGAAACTTTATCTATAAAATTAGAGACTTTTTGTTCACAAGCATAAGAATCCTCCCATCCTTGTGGTTGTTCACACACATACCCGCCATAAGGTTGTTGAGGAAAACCACAAGGTTCCATGGAGTATTGGTCATAACCAATGAATTGGTTTTGATTATACCCATGGAATTGGTAGTTATCATACTGTTGAGGTTGAAACCCGTATCCATCCACGTAATATGCTCCTTCCATAGAAATAAGCACCTGAAATAATTCTCAAACTAAGGTTAGAACCCAGAAAATAAGAAAAAAAATAAAAAATAAAACAAAAACTAAATACAAAAATAAGAAACCAAAAACAATTAACAACCGCTGCCTCCCCGGCAACGGCGCCAAAATTTGACCGCTGTCGTAAGCGTCAAAAATAAATTACACTTTCTTACTACTCAAAATATAAATATAGCAAGGGCAAGAAAGGATCGATCCCACAGAGAGGTCTAGGTTGTCAAATTGTTATGGTTTCCTATATAAAACACCGTAGTTTTGTGATTTTTATATAATAAACTAAATAAAAGCAAATAAAGCAAAGCAAACAAATCAAATCAAGGATAAGAAGATATTGGTCATGGATTTCGTTTTCATTCACAAACATGTTTTCACACAATAACTAGAATTGATATTTTAATCTCAACTTTTATCAAAGACCCTAGAATACCTTGATCGCAAGAATATCCCGCAAATCTCCTCATGTCATCAACAAACACATTAAAAGATGCGAATATGAATTCTACCTAAAGGAACAACCTAACGTGTAAAAGCACTAATCAAGTTTAATTCCCTAGATGCGTTAAGTTCTATGAAATCAGGCCAATCAAAGCAATTGAACGTGGAAAGCGCACTAATTCAATTTAACAAAGGTTACGATTCACATATGATCATAAGAATATATCACTACAAACTATAATCATATTATGCTACTTGTATCCAAGGAATATCACTTTTGCGTATAATAAACCCTAAACTAGCAATAGATGTGATTAGAAGTTCTACCAATTTGCAACTTGACAAAACAATCAATCAATCATAAAACAATATTTCCAAGAGAATTGCAAACGATAATTATGAGACAAAACTAATATATTGAATCAAAGAATCATATTATGTGAAATCCAACTATTCCATAACCAATAATAAACTTAGATACTCATATTCAAGGAGTTCATCACAAGAAGAAAGAGAAAAGACTTCATGGTGTAAAACCCTAGAACAAAGTAGAGAAGAGATAATAAAACGTGGTCCCTAAAATTGTAGAAGTCTTCCCTTTTGTAGTCTTTTTCTCCTTCCAAAACTAGGTTTTGTCTTCAAAGTCCATTAGTTGGAAATTCACCCGGCCCACCATGGAGAGAAACCCGTGCAGAAAATATGTCCCAAAAACGCTCGCCGGAAAACTGGGATTATGGCCGGAAAAGTCGCCGGAAAATGTCTCGGGTGACCGGCAAAGTCAAACCGGTCACCGGTCAACGGGTCAACTCGGGTCAGCGATCCAACTCGGCCGGGTCAATTCATAGTCAAACTGAGTCAAGCCTGGTCAGTGAGTCAGATGGGTGAATCAGATAGTTAATCAGACTCAGCGGAGCTGAGTGACCTTGGCCTGAGCCATTTGCACTGGCCAGAGTCACTGTTGCACTAAGATGGTGCATTAGTGCTTCCTTCCAGCCATCTTGGCCCTTCTATCTAGCACCATTTCAAGCCAATTTCCTCCTTGTATGCACTTCCAATCATCATAATCTCGCATTTGCACTACCATGTCACTTTGCAGCCCAACTCACCAACTCAATCTGCAGTTTCATAACAACCCTTACAGCTCACATTGTTGCTCAGCTTTCACAACCCTTGAATCTCCTTAGGTGTCTCATTTGCAACTCCATTAACCACTTCAGCTGCACCAGATCTTGTATAGTACCACCACATCTTGCAACTCAGTTGCACTTTCCATTCCCTGGCTTCTCCCACTTCCTGCAAGTCACAAGACCACCTGTAGCTTAAAACTATAGCAGCACCACCTGAGACAACAGCAGCAAACCCCCACTGACCATTCACTATCAAGCTTCCCATGGAATCCAACACAAGACAACTCAACATCTCGGCCATTGCAACTTCGGTTCTTTAGTCAGAACTCCAATTACAAGTTCCTTGTGCTCTCACTTATTTGCTTCATGCCTTCATACCAGCATTACCACACAGCAGCATCACCCGTTCTTTTCTTTGTTGCTCAAACAGCCTCGCCAATACTTCACCTCTGACTCTCTGCATTTTCTCCCCTGAATTCCATTCCAGCTGCCATTACTTTTGCCAGCATCACTAGTTTCACAACCCACCTTGATCCATCCGAGTTGCACTTCACCAGGCCATATGCCATAGCAATTTGACCACTGCAGCTTCATCACGCATATCAATAGGCACTACAACCTGTAATGAAAATGTCCTAGCATACATTTATTGCATACACACCCTGCAACTGCAACTTCCACTGGCAACAATACCAGATGGTGCTTCCACACAAAAGCCCAGCACCTGCAGTGCCAACCTGCACCTGCATCAATCCAGGCTTCCTCCATTTGCAACACAAGCCTTAATCCATTTCAATTCAGCTCAGACCATAGTTTCAATGCACACAAGTGCTTCTTCATTCTACCAAACCCAGGCCAAACTCCTTGCCAATCACCTCATACTCTGCAAGACCCTTGTACCACCACAGAGCTGCAATTCCAGCTCCTTTCTCCATTTTACAGCACATCTGCCATTTGCAATGCCATTGCCTGCATTTCATCAGAATTACAGCAACTCCACCTCCTAAACCGCTCATTCTCTCTTGCTTGATTCAATCCCAAGCCAAAATCCGTTTCATTCCAGATTCATCCTTCTCTACATCAAATTGCTCAAAACCAGAATCAATTCGAGTTATAACCAATACCCATTCTTCATAATCCCAGCAGAACTCAGATTCACATCTCAATCTCCTCAAACCCCTAATTTCTCCATTTCTTCTCAACAAACCCTAACTTCGATTCCTTCTTTGCAAATTCTACTGGTAAGATCAACAGCGTTGATCAATTGTACCCACCGACGCCATGGAAACATTCTTCTTTCTCCCATTCAATTACCACCTGCAACAATCGATCCTCCATATCTCAGTGCCCTCATACAACAGCCGCCATACTCAAACTCAAATCGAGTTTAACTCATCGTTCTCTGACTTCATTTGACCAGAAACAACACAAATCTTCCATCAAACATCTCGGCTCCTAATTCCTTTGTCGATTTCTCTCAATCTCCATTACAGCTTGGAGATTCATCTGCAAAATGAAGAGAAGAATGTAGAAGTGTTGTCTGAAAAATAGATGAGTTCGACCTAACTCGATCTATTTGTGTGGGACGGCTATTGACACCCATGGGCGCCTGTAGCAAATTTCACTAGACTTCAATAGGTTGTCCCTTATCTATAGCTAGGCTCTCAATAGCACTTCCCTTTTAACCAAAATCTGGCTACCCCTTAACATGTAGCTGGGCTCCCATTAGTATTAGCTGATGAAATGATCGGTTTACCATTCCGAGTTCTTCTTTTGCCCATAACTTCTTCATACGAGCTCTGAATGACTCCGTTCTTTCGCCATTGTCTTCATCTTCTCGTCCTCTACACAATGAAAAGTAGAATCTTGTATTTGAACGAGTTCCACTGGGTCTTTGGCCCTTCTTCACTTGTGACTTCACTTTTGTAGCTATTTCCACTTCTTTTTGCTCCAAATGACTCCATTGCACCTAATAAACTCAAAAACAAACATAAGATACATAATTTACAAGAAAACTCGCAAAGAAAGCATAAATACTAGATATTAAATACGGTGTATTCTACACCTATCAAATTCCCCACACTTAGACTTTGCTAGTCCTCGAGCAAATCAAACAAAACAAAAATAAAAATACAACAACTCCGTGTCGTCGAGGCTACGGTTAATTTTAGCATAAATAACAAGCCTTTAAACCCCTAGGTGTCCCTAGTGGACGAGTTATAGTCTCATGAAGGTTTACTAGAGATATACCTACAAAACCTATATTTCAAACTCCGTCTATTTGTGACAAATCAATGAATGAATCCAAAATTGACTACAGGAGGAGGTACCTTGCAAATTCAATTCATATATTAGTAAATAAACTCTAATTAGATAGTCGAACAAGCCACAATACTCGGAAACTAACAAACCACAATCACAATGAAAAGATTAAGAAGATGGATATAGATGTAGATGTTGGCGAATATTCACAAGTGTTCGATGTTTCCCATATCTCGTCCGAAGGTCACCGCTAAGATGAACTTAATCCTATTGGATTGAGCTACTTGGTGCCGAATGCTACATCAAATCAATTGGCATATACAAGGGAACCAAGAGTGACTTTATTCAACACAATAATAATTTCTTTTTTTTTTTTTTTTTTATATGATTGGATCAAACGGATCCAATTTCTCTAGACGGCATGATTAGATCTTTTGGATCCAAGCGCATGCTTCTTGTCACAAGTACATGATAGTTGCCTTGGATCCCGCATTCCACGCTTGTTTAGGCGGAGACGGGGACTACGTTTCACACATACCGCTATTCCCAAGTGTCATTCTTTATTCCGTTTTGGTCTAATTGGTCGGTCTTTTTTTTTTTTTTTTTTTTTTTTTTTTTTTTTTTTTTTTTCATAAATATTTTTTTTTTCATCATTTTTTTTTTTTTTTTCTAGTAACTCAATCACTCTATTTCATCCTAGCAGTAATAACACGTCGATTTTTAGTGACCCACCAAAGCACTTAGAGAACAATAGATAAATATGGAAAAATAAAAATAGAATGTGATATGGTGATATTCCGAGATATGGTAACGACTATCATGTTAATTTGTGATTTCGAGCTATATTCTTCCCTTTTAGTTAATTGGTTCCTCAACTCCGCATTCAAAATGGTTCCATCCACTAATGGTGTCATCCTAAAGGCACAAGTTCAAACTATACAAACATATAAATGCTCCCCACACTTAAACCGCACATTGTCCTCAATGTGTAAAACCGAAAGTTCTGAATTCTGACGTAACAGCAGATAAAACGCAAAAACTGTGCAAATTGGTAAGGAATTTGGAAAAACTCCATTTCACAAAAGTTGTTCACCTACGTGTTTTCTACACAGTGTCAAAATTTCACAGTGTTTTGATAAACGGTCTGACAGTTATGGTCTCTGGACTGAACTACGCGCAGTCTGAAATGTTCTGACGAAAAGGTATTCGTCATAATTCTCTTCTAAGATAGATTACGGAATCAATGAAATTAAACATGGGGATGCAAATATGATATGAAAACAGTAAAAAAAAAAAAAATAAACGAAACAAAAATAAAATGCAAAAGGATAAGAGATACAAAACCGGTGGGTTGCCTCCCACTTAGCGCTTGTTTTATAGTCGTCAGCCCGACTATATCCTTGCAAGATTCATTCCCCATACACCAATAATCGGAAAAGTTGGGGATCCTTCCATAGAACCTGTTTTGCAAACACTAGCTTCACACAAATATTAGTACAATAAAGCAAAAGTGAAGCTATGAACCGATAAAAGCTTCCCCCACACTTATTCTTGTCCACACTTGGAAGTGTATAAAGAATATATAAGTTGGGTACTTCCACGATTTCTTGTTCCTTAACCTCGCATAGTATGAGAATCAAGTTTCTCTAATGGCGGAAAACGAGAAACACAAGTCACTCAACAATATTCTCAAGCACATACATTCAAACCAATAAGAGGTAAAGGAGAAGAAACAATAGGCAAAGGGTTAGATAAACCTTGCACAATCTCTTGTATCACTAATCCTCTTCATCCTTGAAAAACTCAAGTGAATTATTCACCTCTTGTATATCATGGTCCTCTATCAAACCTTGCAACCATTCTTCGTCCGTTCTCGCCTTTAACCATAGTCTCGACATAAACATCATCATTACAATCATGCACAAGTTCAATTGGGTCTTCCACAATATTGGTCATAACGGTCTCATTCTCAACATATTCCTCCTTTTTATTGTAAGGCACATACTCTTTTGTGGATCCAAATTTTATCATAAGAAACTTTTTTAGAACACTCGAAAATGCATCATCCTCAAGCTCGCCTTTTGAATAGGCTCTTGATCATTATTAAGATCAATGCTTGAGTAATCTACACAAGTGTCATCATATTCCTCTTCATCTTCATCTTGATCCCAAAAAGACTCCTCGGAGATGTCACCATGAGTTGTTTCAAGCAATGTATCATAATCACCGTCACTATCATAGTCAACATAAGATTGTTCCTCGCTGAATTTAGTGTTGCTAATCTCTAACTCATCCTTTTGAATAGGTGAATGATCATTATTAAGATCAAGAGTTGAGTTAACTACACAATTATCCACGAAAGTGCCCAAGGATTCGCCTTTTCAACATTAGCATCAATCAAATATTCATCACAAACCATATGCACATTAGAATTATCCATATATTCCTTGTATTGATCAATGCCTCTTCGCAAGATAGTCATACCTTTACGAAGTTCTTGGAGTTGCTCGTTTGTAGTCTCTTTAGCTTTTGAAATTCCTCTTGTAAAAAGGTGGAAACTTTATCTATAAAATTAGAGACTTTTTGTTCACAAGCATAAGAATCCTCCCATCCTTGTGGTTGTTCACACACATACCCGCCATAAGGTTGTTGAGGAAAACCACAAGGTTCCATGGAGTATTGGTCATAACCAATGAATTGGTTTTGATTATACCCATGGAATTGGTAGTTATCATACTGTTGAGGTTGAAACCCGTATCCATCCACGTAATATGCTCCTTCCATAGAAATAAGCACGAAATAATTCTCAAACTAAGGTTAGAAACCAGAAAATAAGAAAAAATAAAAATAAAACAAAACTAAATACAAAAATAAGAAACCAAAAACAATTAACAACACGCTGCCTCCAACACTAGCGCTAAAATTTGATTGTCGTAAGCGTCAAAAATAAATTACACTTTCTTACTACTCAAAATATAAATATAGCAAGGGCAAGAAAGGATCGATCCCACAGAGAGGTCTAGGTTGTCAAATTGTTATGGTTTCCTATATAAAACACCGGTAGTTTTGTGATTTTTATATAATAAACTAAATAAAAGCAAATAAAGCAAAGCAAACAAATCAAATCAAGGATAAGAAGATATTGGTCATGGATTTCGTTTTCATTCACAAACATGTTTTCACACAATAACTAGAATTGATATTTTAATCTCAACTTTTATCAAAGACCCTAGAATACCTTGATCGCATGAATATCCCGCAAATCTCCTCATGTCATCAACAAACACATTAAAAGATGCGAATATGAATTCTACCTAAAGGAACAACCTAACGTGTAAAAGCACTAATCAAGTTTAATTCCCTAGATGCGTTAAGTTCTATGAAATCAGGCCAATCAAAGCAATTGAACGTGGAAAGCGCACTAATTCAATTTAACAAAGGTTACGATTCACATATGATCATAAGAATATATCACTACAAACTATAATCATATTATGCTACTTGTATCCAAGGAATATCACTTTTGCGTATAATAAACCCTAAACTAGCAATAGATGTGATTAGAAGTTCTACCAATTTGCAACTTGACAAAACAATCAATCAATCATAAAACAATATTTCCAGAGAATTGCAAACGATAATTATGAGACAAAACTAATATATTGAATCAAAGAATCATATTATGTGAAATCCAACTATTCCATAACCAATAATAAACTTAGGTACTCATATTCAAGGAGTTCATCACAAGAAGAAAGAGAAAAGACTTCATGGTGTAAAACCCTAGAACAAAGTAGAGAAGAGATAATAAAACGTGGTCTCCAAAAATTGTAGAAGTCTTCCCTTTTGTAGTCTTTTTCTCCTTCCAAAACTAGGTTTTGTCTTCAAAGTCCATTAGTTGGAAATTCACCCGGCCCACCATGGAGAGAAACCCAGTGCGTAAAATATGTCCCAAAAACGCTCGCCGGAAAACCGGGATTATGGCGGCTGGAAAAGTCGCTGGAAAATGTCTCGGGTGACTGCAAAGTCAAACCGGTCACTGGCCAACGGTCAACTCGGGTGCCGGCGATCCAACTCACGGTCAATTCATAGTCAAACTGAGTCAAGCTCGGTCGGTGAGTCGATGGGTGAATCGAGATAGTTAATCGGACTCCACGGAGCCGAGTGACCTTGGCTCCGAGCCATTTGCACCGGCGAGTCACTGTTGCACTAAGATGGTGCATTAGTGCTTCCTTCCGCCCATCTTGGCCCTTCTATCTAGCACCATTTCAAGCCAATTTCCTCCTTGTACCGCACTTCCAATCATCATAATCTCTCGCATTTGCACTACCATGTCACTTTGCACCCAACTCACCAACTCAATCATAGTTCATAACAACCCTTACATACTCACATTGTTGCTCGGCTTTCACAACCCTTGAATCTCCTTAGGTGTCTCATTTGCAACTCCATTAACCACTTGGTGCACCAGATCCCGTATAGTACCACCACATCTTGCAACTCGCCTTGCACTTTCCATTCCCTCGGCTTCTCCCACTTCCCCGCAAGTCACAAGACCACCCGTAGCTTAAAACTATAGCAGCACCACTCCGAGACAACAAAGAAGAAACCCCCACCGACCATTCACTATCAAGCTTCCCATGGAATCCAACACAAAGACAACTCAACATCTCAGCCATTGCAACTTGGTTCTTTAGTCAGAACTCTAATTAGTTCCTTGTGCTCTCACTTATTTGCTTCATGCCTTCATACCAAAGATTACTACACAAAGAAAGATCACCCGTTCTTTTCTTTGTTGCTCAAAACGGCCTCGCCAATACTTCACCTCGACTCTCGCATTTTCTCCCCGATTCCATTCCACCCGCCATTACTTTTGCCAAAGATCACTAGTTTCACAACCCACCGGTCCATCCGAGTTGCACTTCACTGTGCCATATGCCATAGCAATTTGACCACCGCAGCCTTCATCACGCATATCAATGGCACTACAACTCCGTAATGAAAATGTCCTAGCATACATTTATTGCATACACACCTCGCAATCGCAACTTCCACGGCGGCAACAATACCAGATGGTGCTTCCACACAAAAGCCCAAAGACTGCAAAGTACAACCCGCACTGCATCAACGTGCTTCCTCCATTTGCAACACAAGCCTTAATCCATTTCAATTCGGCTCGGACCATAGTTTCAATGCACACAAGTGCTTCTTCATTCTACCAAACCTGTGCCAAACTCCTTGCCAATCACCTCATACTCTGCAAGACCTCAGACCACCACAGAGCTGCAATTCCAGCTCCTTTCTCCATTTTACAGCACATCTGCCATTTGCAATGCCATTGCCTGTATTTCATCAGAATTACAGCAACTCCACCTCCTAAACTGCTCATTCTCTCTTGCTTCAGTTCAATCCCAAGCCAAAATCCGTTTCATTCCAGATTCATCCTTCTCTACATCAAATTGCTCAAAACCGTAATCAATTCGAGTTATAACCAATACCCATTCTTCATAATCCCATTGCGGAACTCGATTCACATCTCAATCTCCTCAAACCCCTAATTTCTCCATTTCTTCTCAACAAACCCTAACTTCGATTCCTTCTTTGCAAATTCTATCGGTAAGATGGGTCAGCGTTGATCAATTGTACCCACCGACGCCATGGAAACATTCTTCTTTCTCCCATTCAATTACCACCCGCAACAATCGATCCTCCATATCTCAAGTGCCCTCATACAACGGCGCCATACTCAAACTCAAATCGAGTTTAACTCATCGTTCTCGACTTCATTTGACCGTAAACAACACAAATCTTCCATCAAACATCTCGGCTCCTAATTCCTTTGTCGATTTCTCTCAATCTCCATTACAGCTTGGAGATTCATCTCTGGGTTGAAGAGAAGAATGTAGAAGTGTTGTCCGAAAAATAGATGAGTTCGACCTAACTCGATCTATTTGCAAGGACGGCTATTGACACCCATGGGCGCCCGTAGCAAATTTCACTAGACTTCAATAGGTTGTCCCTTATCTATTGCTAGGCTCTCAATAGCACTTCCCTTTTAACCAAAATCTGGCTACCCCTTAACATGTACTGGGCTCCCATTAGTATTAGGCCGATGAAATGATCGGTTTACCATTCCGAGTTCTTCTTTGCCCATAACTTCTTCATACGAGCTCCGAATGACTCCGTTCTTTTGCCATTGTCTTCATCTTCTCGTCCTCTACACAATGAAAAGTAGAAATCTTGTATTTGAACGAGTTCCACTGGGTCTTTGGCCCTTCTTCACTTGTGACTTCACTTTTGTAGCTATTTCCACTTCTTTTTGCTCCAAATGACTCCATTGCACCTAATAAACTCAAAAACAAACATAAGATACATAATTTACAAGAAAACTCGCAAAGAAAGCATAAATACTAGATATTAAATACGGTGTATTCTACACCTATCAGCTATCCTGAGAAGCAAAGTACGTATACTTTGGTTCAAGGATTTTGGACTTACACAAGTATGAGTTCAAATACAATGTTTATATCCATTCAAGGTTATATATTCTAAACTCTCATTTCAATCATTGAAACATTCTTAGAGGATGTCAAATAAAGGTTACTCACACACTATTATTCATCAAAGCGATTTTCAAGATATTGAAATAATCAACATGACTTTTGTCACTTGTAAAGATGAACTTGGCCAAAGCGAAAGCTTACCAACACATATTTCGAGAAATAGATAAGCGAGATAAACTCGGCTTGAAATAGCAAATGTGTATAATCGAAATCTATATAGCAATACGACTTTTATCTCAAGATAGGAGATAGAGTAGATAGACTTTTGAATGATAGATAAGTTCAAGTCTCCACATACCTTTTATTCGATGAAGTTCCACTAGTTCCTTGAGTAGTTTTTCGTCTTTGTATGATGATCGCCGTGGAGTCTAGAGCTCAAATACACTTTCTATCCTAGTCCGATACTTAGTGATAGGTGTCTAAAATACTGAGGATGGGGAAAACGATTTGCTGGTTTTTTAGGAAAGTGAAGAGTCGAGCGTGCGGACGAGACTCCTCGACCGAGAAAACTGCTGAACCTCACACAGATGCACTGCAAAGGATTGCTTAGATTTAAGAGATCAATCTGTAGGACTCCAGCCTAAACCAAGTCAATAGCCGTTCTAGAGTCAATTCGGTCACAAAGAGGGAGATGGGTTGATCTGTAGGAGGGAAGCTGAGAATTGTGTGGGATCAATGATGATCAAGGATTGTGGATGTGTTGAAGGCTTCTGCAAATTGATGAACTGCTGAATGTTGAGTTCTGTGAATAAGTTTTAATCGAGTTTGTGTAGACGAATCATGATAATGCCCCTGTTGTCCTCGATTTTGGACTTATTTATATTGCAAGAATAATGAACACATTGATCCCTGTAAGTGTGACGGTTTCTTGAGTGAAATAGCGGGAAAGTGGGAGATCGTGGTGAAACCAGTTCCAGGTCATGCGGAGATTTTGGTTAACCGTCCACCCACTACTTTGCTAACTCCATCAACCGTTGCACGACTTAGTCACACTTCTCATTGTGGATCAATCCACGTGCCGTAGACGGCAGACCGAAACCCTAATTGATATCCCCCATATGACGTGATTGATGTCTCTCGAATCGTGGAGTCTGCATGACAGACGTGTATTCAAGTCGGTCGTTGAGTGTTTAGACAATTTGTCTTGGTTATGTTGAATTGAACATGAGTGACGAATGCTCAGTGATTCATGGATCGAACATGTCTGCTGAGACGTATAGTTTTGAATATTAGCAAAGATTGTAAATTTTCCTAAGAATTACTGAATATTGATAGTTGGATCAATATTCGACCAACTGAGCAAGTATTGCTCAATTCGACGAATTACTGATAAATTACTAAATATTGATAGTTGGATCAATATTCGAGCAACCTAGAAAGTATTGCTCAATTCGACCAATTATTTATTGGTAACGTGATCCAATAAAATATTAATTTAAATATTGGTAGACTACCGAATATTATATAATTAATACAGATGTTGATTGATGGACCAATCATAATTTTATTAGTGTTTGAACTTGCTCAGAATGATTATTTGTGGAGCATTTGTTCGAAACCCTAATTTTGATCAATTGTTCGTTAATTGATGAATTGCTGAAAATAGGTCATGAGTGAGGGAGAGACCAACCACATGGAATAATGGACGACCATGTGGTGCCCGAGTGCTCGAGTGAGCGTGCACTAGAGTCCGCAGTTGACTGGTTGGTGAAAGAATGATGATTAAATGCCGGTTTCATCATTTATTAAAATAATGCTCGTCTGAGCATTAGGTATTAAAACCTAATTTATGGAGGAGTGAGGGACCGGCCAAGAAGGCATGGAACTGGCCCTTGATAGTATGTTATGGAGGAGTGAGGGACCGGCCAAGAAGGCATGGAACTGGCCCTCGATAGTATGGGACCAAATGATGGTTGATTGAGCAAATCCCAAGTTGTTTGGAAAGAGTTTGGACCCAATGTGAGCAATTGCGCAAATTAGGTCAAAATTATGAAAACGTGCGAGACCGACTCGTTGCAAGCCTTAGAGCCGCCCTTGGTCGGTCAAGGGAGCATGCTTGTGTCACCATAATGCCCATGTCTCAGTCCTGAGAGTTTCGGTATTTTTTGATGTGCGTTTGAGCAATATCTTGGATTTTCAGAAGAGTTCGATCTTTGAGTGAAATTCTTGATTTTGCTCGAATGAGCAAGTAGAATTTTGCTCGTTTCATAAATATTTTGAGAATATTAAAATAATGATATTTTAATAATTTTCATGAATGACCTAGTCGGTCATGTGACCATTTGACCTTTTGGTCTTTTCATGGTTTGAGCAATATTTGAGAAAATATGAAGAAACCATGATTTTTGTTGAAACGGGGAAGTTTCATGAGATTAAGGAAATAATAATTAGGAAAGATAAGGGATTGTAAGGTGTGGGACCGGCCATGGCTAGGGCATGGCCGGTCGGCTATGTTTCCCGGTCCCGCAACACCTTTCCTTATTTTTATATTGTTATTTCTCATGAAACCGTGAAACTATGGAGAAACCGTGAGTTTTGCTCAAATAAGGAAAATTGCTAGAATGGAGGAGTTTTCATGAGTTCATGAAAATAACAAAAATAATAAAAAATAATGGAAGAGGCATGGGACCGGCCATGGCTAGGGCCCGGCCCATGGGCACCTCTTTATTATTTTAATGTTATTATTTTCTCTCTCTTATTTTGTGTATGATTCCTCGCTTGTCCACATTTTCGGATGCTCATTCGTGCATCTTGGTGCTCGTTCATGCATCATTGTTGAGTAAATTTGCACTATTTTATGGGGCTTACTCAGCGATAGTCCTGATGCCCGATTGTTGAGTATTTATTACTAATTCATGAAATTCAGTGGAGAATGATTCATGAAACTGAGTAATAAAAGTGAGTAGTTATTTATTATCAATCCATAGGATCAGCTGCGAAATAATAAAACGAGTATTATCATTCCATGGGATCGTGGATTCGACCATAAAATCAGAGTAATGAAAATAGTTATTACTATTCCATGAGATCAGCCGTGGATTCGATCATGAAATCGGAGTAATGAGATTATCTATTACCATTCCATGAAATCAACCATGGATTCGATCATGAAATCGGAGTAATGAGATAAAATAGATTATCTTCTAGGAATTCAGTAGTGAATGTCACGGTAGAGTTAATCTATTGCAGAATGGATATTATCCAGTTAAAGCGTCATACCCGTTCTGAAAGGTGCATAATCAGGGAACAGCGAGCGTTGCCGAATCCCTGAAGGAGTTTTGCCCTCAATCTTACGAAGAACCGCCTGGATCTATACACGGTATCTATACATAGTCAGGGAACAGTGAGTGTCACCGACGTCCTGAAGGCATTAATGCTCTCAATCTTACGGAGAACCGCCCAATCGTTCTTCTATGTAGAGGTGGGTCTCTCTATGTAGTCAGGGAATAGCAAGTGTCACCGACGTCCTGAAGGCGTTAAGTCCTCAATCATACGGAGAACTGCCCATTTATGTTATTCTACATAGAGGTCATGATGAAATGCGAGGTATCGAACACTCAGCTAGCAGAGGCCTTTCAAGAAACATATTAATCATGGCTCATAAAATATGAATCGTCACATGCCTGAAGGCGTGTCAGAAACATGCAGTATCATGATTTTATAATTTTGACCTTTGTTGAAAATCCACCATCTACATTAAGTCCCCTGCTTAGTGAGGGACAGTCATGTTCCGCGGTAAGCATTAAATGGTGATTTTCACTCAACGAGATCAGTGGTTGAACTCAGTTGTACAAAGGTATTTTCAGAATCCTCTATTTTCCCCAATGGTGTCATGTACGAGCAAATGTTCAGGTGAGGACTCTGATAGTATGATAGAGTGTTATCCTGTGAGCACGGAGAGATGAGGCACTGCTGATTTGAACGGCCAGAAGTCCAGTTTTGGTCGGTTTAGCGTTTACGGGCCCAGGCCCAAAAGAAGAAATCTTTGTTTTTGGAATAGGCGTTCATTCGTTAGTTTAAGAAACAAACAATTATCCTTAACATAAGAGAGGTTATTTTATATTTATTTTTTTAAATCTGTGATATTTCACAAAATGGAATAAACTCTCGTTTCAAAGGTGGATGCTCGCGAGAGGGAGCAATTAAAAAAAAAAAAAATTGCAAAATCAATGTTTTGATTTTGAACAACTGTTGAAAGTAGACAATTATTCACGGTGAAATAATGTTTGTATGTGAGTTTTCACAATTGTAGAATGGACGTCTGTCCAATTTTTGAAAAACCAGTGGATGTTCACACGGTGAAAATTTATGTGAAATCAAATTTTGATTTTCAGCAATTGCTAGAAGTAAACAATTTTTGATAAAGTATTGTTTGTATGGATTTTGTGATATGATAGTATATGCACAAAACCAATGAGTGTTCACTCGGTGGGAGTCGCTCACATGGTGAAAATTTTGTGGGTTGCTCATATGAAAATCAAGTTATGATTTTGAATAAATATTTTGCTCGTGTTTGCAGGTTCGAGGAGACGAGCAAAGTTTGAAGTATTAACTCTTGTATCACAATCACTACTGTTAGTGGAATCGTAAAATGTAAGAGTTGAAAGTTACCATTTTTTGTAGACGTTGTTGTGAGCAACTTTATTCCATGATTCATTGTTTTGTTGAATCCTGCGCCTTGTATGAACGATGTGCTGAAGTAGAAATGTTATGCTTCTGTCACAGCCACTTTGCAAGAATGACTGACTCCCATGATGACACTTCCAAAGATGGTGTTTCCAGAGATGACATCTCTACGGATGCAACTTTAAGAAATGGTACTTATGGGACCTCTGAGTGATGGTGAGAGATCCTTCATACTGAGTTATACTCCTGGTTATTTCATTAACTTTATCACAGGATGATCGTGTAGTGAAATCCCGGATAAATGTAGACTTCTCGGCGATGGAAGAAAGTCTTCAGGGCGGAGAACCCAGAAGTAAGGACTACATGATGTTTGTAAATGACGTGCAGTCCCCAGCCGTTTCTTTGGTGAGTTGTTAGAGCTCCCTATACCATGAATTTTTCTTGTCCGTGAAATTAGGATCATGAAACCAGTGTTTGTTACTTCAGAACTTTGCCCCATCAAGCCTTGACGGTCTTCAATTCACTGCCGCTGAACAAACAGTCTCTCGAGCGTTGAAGAAGAAGTTGATGTAAGTACCTTTTCATATAATCGTTCATAGCACTCCTTGAATGAAATATTAATAATTGTTGCTGATGTATCCAGGAGGAGATTTCGTGGATGAACAAAGTACTGACAATGCTCATTCTTTCTTGGAGAATGGTGAGACGAAGAATTCTCAAAACCCAGGACCGAATGAAGGAATAATGCTACTAATGGTGATTCCGGCAATATTGATCCTCCGAATGGCTTAGAGACCCCTCTGTAGATGGAGAAAAACAATTCGTTGGTTTTTACGGAATTGAGGAAATGATCGTACGGAGGAGACTCCTTGAACCGAGCGAAATTCTTAACCTCACACAGATGCACTGCAAGAACGGAGTGCTTTGAATTCGAGATCAAACTGTAGTACTCCGGCCTAAACCAAGACAATGGCTGTTCCAGAGTAAATTCGGTCACAAAAGGGGATGGGTCGGTCTGTAGGAGGGAAGCTGAGAAATATGTGAGATCAATGGTGATCGAAGATTGTAGGTGTGCTGTGTATTCTGAAAATAAGATAAGTTCTGAATGATTGAATTTGCTCTGTTGAGAGTTGGATTGTTAATCTCGTGTTGTCTGTTTGACGTGAGATTATCCTTGTTTCAATCATGATTCAGAGATTTATTTATATTGCTGGAATTGAAAACACCATGATCTCATGAAGTGTGATAGTTGATGGAATCAAAGAATGGGGAAGTGGACATCGTGTTAAAACCAGTTGCTCAATGTGCGGAGACTTGGTTGATTTTCCATCCACTACTTTGTTAACTCCTTCAACTGATTGCACGATTTGCTCACATTCTCATCGTGTGTATGAACACGGCACACCAAAACCCTAGTTAATATCCCCCCATGTAACACGATTGATGTCTCGTGTGATTGTGGAGTCTGCAAGGCAGACGTGTATTTAGTTAGTCAGTTGCTGACTTTATGACTTCATGGGACGATGAGTCCTTGTTTTGTTGAGTCGAACGTGATTTGGAAATGTTCTGAGACTCATGAATTGAACATGTCTGTTGAGACAGAGATATAATGAGTGAATAAGCTAACATGAGCAAATATTGCTCATTCGATGAATTGTTGAATATTGATAGTTGAACCAGTATTCCTTGGTTTGAGCAAATATTGCTCATCTGAGCAAATGTTGCTCATTCGATGAATTATTGGTAGCATGACCAAATAAGATACTGGCAATTAAAACGAGTATGATAAATAAAATTATGATCACGGGATCAACGTAAAATTATTAGCGTTTGAATATGGAATTATGAACCTTGGACTCAAAACCCTAATTTGATCAATTGATGATTAACTGATGGTTTATTGAAAATTAACCATGGAGCGAAGGAGGGACCGGCTACATGGGATTATGGATAAACCATGTAGCGCCCAGATGCTCACGTGAGAAAATATCAAGGTTTACTGAAGACCAATTGATTTGATGAAAGGATGATTAAATGCTGGTTTAATCATTTATTAAAATAATGCTCGTCTGAACCTTAGGTAATAAAATCTAATTAATTATGAAGATGTGAGGGACCGACCAAGGGGTCATGAAATCGGCCCTGGGTAATCACGGGATCAAATATTGATCGTCTTATGAAGTTCCAAGTTGTTTGGAAGATTTTTGGACCTAATACGTGCAATTGCGCAAATTAGGTCAAAATTGTCAATATACATGGGACTGGCCTCTTGCAAGCCAAAGAGGCAACCTTGGTCGGTCAAGGTAACATGCTCACGTCACCAAAGTGTTTGTATCTCAGTTATGAGAATTTTTATATTTTCTGGTGTGTGTTTGAGCAACATTTTGAGAAAATATGAAGAAATCAGGGATTTTTGCTGAGACCGTGAAAACTTCATGAGATGAAGGAAAAATAATAAAATAATGAAGGAATCATAAAGTGTGGGACCGGCTATGGCCAAGGCATG
The DNA here is from genome assembly GCA_023531295.1 of Papaver armeniacum. Taxonomy (NCBI): domain Eukaryota; kingdom Viridiplantae; phylum Streptophyta; class Magnoliopsida; order Ranunculales; family Papaveraceae; genus Papaver; species Papaver armeniacum. The sequence goes on from JAJJWW010010444.1 coordinate 92,085, forward strand.
GCCGGCCGGCCAAGGGGCCGGTCCCATGGTATTTTTCTTAATTTTATTATGTTTTCATGATTTTAGGGAAATATCATAAAACCAAGGAGTTTGTTAAAACCAAGGAGTTTTGTTGAAATCAAGGAGTTTCCATGAGATGAAGAAAACATAAAAAATAATAATAATAAAATAAGAGACGTGTGGGACCGGCTTGGGCATGGTTGGCCGGCTAGGGCCCGGTCCCGGTCCCGTGAGTTTTCCCTAATTTTATGTATTATTTCATGATTTGAAGGAATTTTCATAATTTGAAGGAAACATCATGAAATCAAGGAATTTCATGGGATTAAGGAAACATGAAAAATATAATAATAATAAAATAAGACGTATGGGGCCAGCTATGGCCCGATCCCATTGGTTTCACTAATTTTGTATTATTTTTCATGGGATCAAGGAAATATCATGAGATTAAGGAGTTTTTTTCATGAAATTAGGGAAATAATAATAAAATATTGAGGATTCATGAGGCGTGGGACCGGCCATGACTAGGGCATAGCCGGCCAGCTAGCAGACACGGTCCCATGACACCTTTCCCAATTTTATGTTATTTCCTTGATGCGAAGGAAACACCATGAAATTGAGGAGTTTCCTTAAAACAAAGGATATTTGTTCAAATGAATGGATTTTCATGAGATCAAGGAAAATAATAAAAATATGATAAAATATACTAGAATTTGGGCGTGGGACTGGTCACGGCATGATCTGCCGCTGGTGAGCCCAGTCCCTAGCGCCTTGATTAATATTTTATTATTTATTATTTTCTTCTTATTTTGCATAGGTTCATCGTCTCGTCGTATTCTGAAATACTCATTCGTGCGTTCAAGTGCTCGTTAGTGCATTATTGTTAAATACACTTGCACCGTTTTGATCGGGGCTTACTCAAAGGTAGCTCAGATGCCCGTACGTTGAATATTTATTACTAACCCATGGAATTCTGCTGGGAAGAACCATGAATTGAAGTAAAGAAATATTATGAAAATATTGAATATTTTCCTGGGATTCAGTTAATGAATCTATTGATTTTGAGAATAATTAATTAATGGCTCTATACTAGCACGATCGTCTAGGAGCGTTAATTATTAAATTGAGTGATATGAGCTTGTTGAAGCGTCATATTTCTTTCATATATCCAGGGAAAACATTGTTACATCCTGAAGGCGTTATTGCTCTATACTAGCAGGCAAGCTGGCTAGGAGCCGTCTAATCTTTCGATTCTATATAGAAGTAATTACTGAAATTGCTCAGTATTTATGAGATATGCCGTTGCCTCAGCTGAGAGACTACATATCCATATTGTTGATGGTGGGTTTTCATTTGAGGTTAAAATTGTAAAAACCAGAAAAAATTATGCGCTGACATCTTGTAAAAGATAAAGCCATTAATAAGTGTTGGATACTCCCTCACTTAATTCACCAGAATGGAGCATGTGGCAACAATCCCATTCGTGAATACATGAAATTCCTCCGAGGTTGGAGCATGTGGCAACAATCCCTTCCTGTGAATTTCATATCATCCTTGTATTTCCGGTACTCATTATCGGTGTGGCATGACGGTCGAGTGTTACTCTTACAGAGTAACACGAACCTCCAAACACTATAATGAAACCATGTACGAAATACCGTGCATGTGCCGACTCTCGGTGTGTTATACTAGCCCGATTGAGCCCCTCTCGGTGTGTTATACTAGCCCGATTGAGCATCCGGACCGACCGTATCAGTCCGGATATGATCTCGATCGCATCATCCAACTCCATAAGCATGATTGGATGACCCCAGATCAATTCCATCACCCCCAAGTAGGAATGGAATACCCACGGCCGACCCTGTATGGTCGGTCATTAGCCTGGCGTGCCAAGAAACCATTCATACCAAGCATTATGGACGGAAAACCCTAAATTAGGGTTTGCGGCATATTACATGTGTCGCAAAACAGTCTCAACCATCCATCTTCGCAGGTATAGATGGAGGGTGTAGATGTAGACTCAAAGGGCCCAGAGCATGTCAACACGATCACAGTGGCTCCGATACACACTTGACCAATCGGTCAAAACCAACCATGGTTGGTCGTGACAAAATTGTCACCCAAACAAGAGATGGCGCACGGCTTTGAAAGCCAAAATTAGGGTTTCAAGCCATCACGCGCGTCCATCTTCTCCCGGCACGAATGGAGGGTCACAGATTAGATTAGCGAGGCCTGGCCATACCCGGCATGACCACCGTGGGCCCATCTACCTCCTCATGTGTTCGGCCAAGGCATACCATGCCTGGCTATCCCAAACCGTCTACCCAAACTTGCGTGGTTACACTTCCCAAATTGCAAACTGATCTCGACCACTCAACTTCACCGGATGATTTGAATGGCTTAGATCACGTTTTCATGGGATAGTCAGGTATAGGTGTGAACACCAGCCTACCAACTACACGCTGGTATGATCGACCAAGACCGACCAAGATGGGTCGTCATGAAACGCGTGCCCAAACTAGGGATGTCACGCGGTTTCCAACTCCTTTGCGGCAATGGATTTCTGCGCAAACCGATCTCAACCACTCAACTTTACCTAGGTCAAATTGAGTGGCTTAGATCGCGCCTTCATGGGACAGTGAGGTATGGACGTGCGCACCGGCATGCTGTCTACACACATGCCCGGTCGGTCCTCTCCAAATCCCTTTCCATGCTCGGTTTCGACCAAGCTAAAGAGTAATGCTTGCGCACCTCTTCAAAAACCCTAATATTCATTAACGGTCGCAGATGAGTGTCTCAAAGATCATCTCATCCGTCCAACTTCACCAGCTTGGTTATACAACCCTGGTCAGGAGTTATTTGGTCGGTGAGGCATCATTACCCATCACTTTACCACACCATAATGCAAAGTACTCGTGCATAAAATACACACGATACTTCACAAGTATCGACTTCCGAATAACACGGTTATTCAATTCAGCATTACATGCTATCTTTCGTGGATCCACGATCCACGCATTCCAAACATCAATCATGTCACAAACCGGGGATACATATCGGGGTATTGGTCTGGCGGTTTACAGCGTGCAGCGTGCAACGCGCCATCACAAGAACGTGTCAGGAAGTCATGGACGGTTAGAGATGAACATGAGAAGTGGGCAAGAATGGTCGACGCCCAACTCCACTACTTCATCACTCCACTTCCTCCACTTCCCACGAGAGACGTGAATAAGGCTCAATGACTTGTATAAATAGGTTCTCCGCCCTATTTCAAACAACAACATAAGTCGAGACGAGACATAAAACCAAGTGTTAATACAAAAGACGTATTCCAACACCCAGAGCTTGCTTGCATCAATCACAAGCCTGCTCACCTTTCTGTTACAAGTCATAAGCAAGACAACACCTTCACAATCTCAACACCTTCTTCGCTTCCCTCCCTAAGATCAACCCCATCTCCTTCACTTTGTGACCGAAACATGTCTGGAACGTCCATTTCTTGGTTTAGGCCGGGCTTGCACAGATTGATCTCTCGAATCTACAAGCACTCACCGCGCAGTGCATTTGTTTAAGGTTTAAATTCATTCCTCATCCACACCCCAAATTACCAAATTCTGCGGGACTAGTTTTCACCCATAAACAATTGGCGACCACAGTGGGAGGTTGATCTCTCGGTTGCAAAAAAATGAATTCTCAATTTTTCGGTTTTCATCTCGTGATGTATCCTCACCAGGAGATCACAGGTGGTTCAGATATCATGGGAAGTGTAGCTAGAATGTTGGAGGATGTCTTGGCAAATCAAGCCGGTATTGCTAGAAGACAGAGCGAGATATTCCGCCTTTTGAATGATATAACAACACGGTTACAAGAAAGGTCGGCAGGCATCTACTCAAACAGTGCAAGAAACGCTGGATCCTTAGTCAGGAGTCTCGCCTTTATCAGTGGAGATGCAGAAAGAGCGCATAATCACAGGGGACTCAGGAGAGACGAACAACATGGTCCAGCCGACAACGAAGACTCGAGGCAACTCCGCATAGGAAAAGACTTGTCCGGGGTACCAAAACGTCTACCGGATAAAGAAATGGAGCCTGCAGCTTACTAATCCCTGCTAGAAGATTTATATCTCAAGACCCTTGTCGAAGCCCAGAAGACTGTTCAATCCGCATCGACCTTTCAACTAAGTGAAGAAATGCTTGAGGAAGGAGAGATCAGTCAAGGAACACGTGAGTACAGAGGATGGGAACGTTCAATTCGATCACTCAGCAATGATATTACAACACCTCCCATCACCAGAGCCAGAGCAGCCGCAAATCCCGGCATCTCATCAAGTGTAACACCTCTGGTAGTCACCAGAGCAACAACTTCCACTCCTTCATCAGGACGAGGAGCCGGAGGGACGAGAGGAGGACCATTCCCCATTACCATTGCAGACTTGATGGAGAAGCAGGAAGTTCTTGCTAAGACTCAAACGGATATGGCCGCAACTCAGAAAGAGGTACTCACTTTTATTAAGACATTAACTGATCGATTGCCACAAGAGCCGTGACAGCCCCTGAAGCAAAAAAGGAACGCATTTAACGCACCAGAGAAGGTACTTCAGCGGCGCGGACCTCCATGGACCTAATCAAAGAAGCGACATCAGATATGAGCGGTCCTGTCATGGAGACTCCTATACTGGGGACTGATCCTCACAACGATCCTCCTCAAGTCAATAATTTCACTATGAACCATAGGCTGGTGAATCGGGAAGCGGTTTCTCTAGTGGAAAGTTTATGATAACTTTCACACCTCTCGAAGAATCAGCACGCGGAGACGTTTTGCTGCAATCAACCAGAGGAAGGTCACTACCGTGCCTTACATGTCACCGCACGCATCAAGGATTCAGAGTTCAAGACGGCCCTTACCTACACATGAGTGTCTTCGAATGTGATTACTCTCAAGACTCTCAGGACATCCAAGGTCCTCCCAGGTAAGGTCGTACGGAAGCATACGACAATGACGGACTTCAAGGGAAACCAAACCAGCACATATGGGAGAAGCTCCGCGGAAAGAATCAGACAAGTTCGTTACGTCCCGCTCCCCACGTGGGCGTCAATTCAGGAAGAAGACCGGCTTGCATCATTGAGGGCTAAAACCCACGATGCATCTTTTCTGACGAAGCATTCTTCTCCATCCTGTGAAGCCACGACCCACGTTCACACAAAGAGGGAATGAACTTTTGTGGCGAGTCGTGACCAGAAAGGGAAAACGGTATACCGACACTGCCATTATCAATTAGCAGGGGAGACTTCTACCCAGTCTCTCCACCCAATGGAATGCTACAACATCAACGAACCACAAGAACAAGTGCTAGATGCTCCAAAACAGCTGCAAGATGGCACCAACTCCACAACTGATGAGATTGAAATCGTTGAGGAATCTCCTAGGCCTATCTCCATCATCTCAACCTTTTGTACGGATAAACGCATGAAGCTCGTGGAACTTCTCAAAAAGTACCAGGACATATTCGCTTGGAGATATGAAGAAATTCCGGATTTAGATGAAAATTGGTCACCCATCATCTACATGTCATACCTGGATCCAAGTCGGTAAAAAAGCTTGTAGTTCGGACATGAGGAAAATGGATAGATCGGGTGCCGCATAGACTTCGTGAGACTTGAACAGTGTGCTGCTCCAAAAACGATCCTCCTCTACCTAACATCGACATGTTAGTAGATACAACCCAGAGGACGCGGCATGTTCTCCTCCATGGATGGATGTAGCGGCTACAACCAGATGAGGATGTACGAGCATGATGCAAGTAAGATAGCTTTTCTAACTCCTCTCGGAAATTTTTATTATACCATACAGCCATTTGGTTTAAAGAATAGGTGCAACATATCAACGCTCTATGACGGCAATCTTCCACTTTGGAGCCGATACCTCAAGGGAGCTTGACCTCAAGAAGATAACGATGTCCACGCGTCATATCGAGCAAGATCCGGGCGAGTCACTCTATCAGACAGTGGTATATGTCTATCATGTTATGTTGGAGAATCCGCGCTTTTGGTCATCCTCGGAGCTGTTGAACGCTCATCTACAACAACATATGCCCTGATAGAAAGAAACAGGCCTGCCGGTAATGAAGAGCCTCATAATGTTTGTAGGGCATATATCTCACCAACAGGCGATACAACCTTCAGCCTTCTGTAAGCAGTTTCCTGAAGAAGCAAGAGGAAAACCACCGAGATACAACATCCAGCGCGTCCGTCAACTCCAACTCCAGTACCACATGCACGACTCCCACAATGATGAAACAATGTCCAAGATATTCCATATCCGCTCGACAACAACCAATACGAACAAACCATGTAAACCACGCTTGGGGATCGAGGCTCAGCATGAAGTTCCTTCACCGTCAGTCAAGGAATTCTTCAACATGAGAGAGATGGTCAGTCAAGAAGCATGGAATTCGCAAGGGTAAATCGAACTGAAGAGGGAAACACTTCAACGCTCCCTCCAGCAGAAGCTGCTTCAATGGTCTATTCAAGAGACGCCTTAATGCTCTCTCCGGCATCCCTGTTCTCTTAAGAATCCTGCTTCAACACTCTCTCCAGGATCCACTCCAACGTTCGCACATAAACCACTTTAACATCCTCTCGAGCCGTTTCAACACTCAAGCCGCATCAATAATCTGCGCTCCGGTCAAATTATCTTTGATGTACTCATTGCTCAACATACGTCTCATCCATCCTTCATGAGGGCCGCGGAGCATGAAAAACCTTGAAGTCGATAGGAGAAGGGTTATCTTGTGGAACGGATATTTTCATATAGTTGAAAGGGCGCGGTGAATAACTCATCATCAACGTTCGGCATATCTTTGAAGCTGTCAACACCTCCTGACTTGGCACCAGCATTATCCCTTAAGACATCTCAACAGAGTTCTTTTCTTCATTCTACAATAAAAGACAGAGCAAGACTTGTATAAAAACGCGTGAGATGTGTAGTCACACACGACAGAACACACATTCACTTTGGAGTACACAAGGTCGGGTATTGGGTCCAAACACCAAAGTGTTAATCAAGTTTCAAGTCCGGTATTGCTCAAGCTTCAAGTCCGGTATTGATCAAGTGACGAGTCCGGTATCACTCAAGTTTCAAGTCTGGTATTGGTCAAGCTTCAAGTCTGGTATTGATCAAGTCACAAGTCCGGTATTGCTCAAGATTCAAGTCCGGTATTGATCAAGTTTCAAGTCCGGTGTTGATCGAGTCACAAGTCCGGTATTGCTCAAGATTCAAGTCCGGTATTGATCAAGTGATGAGTCCGGTATCACTCAAGTTTCAAGTCTGGTATTGGTCAAGCTTCAAGTCTGGTATTGATCAAGTCACAAGTCCGGTATTGCTCAAGCTTCAAGTCCGGTATTGCTCAAGCTTCAAGTCCGGTATTGATCAAGTCACAAGTCCTAGATTGCTTAAGTTTCAAGACCTGTTGGTCAAGGGCACGAGGCTGGTATAAAGGTGACATTCAAATCAGCATACACGATATGGGACCCACGTTCAATCAAGCATATATGGTGGGACCATATTTATTTTCACAACACGGTTCTCTTATGTCATGGGAATCATGTTCACGAAATTCAAGCCCACGTTCGATCAAACAGCGCAGAGCCCCACAAACGAAGCAGCGAGCAGTCCCGTCGATTAGGCACAACCCCACGATCGAGCGAAGCGGCGCAATAGCCCCTCGACCTAATCGGGCATAACAAGGTCGATCTCGGCAAGACCGACATTCAAACGAAGCAAGCACGGAGTGGGGCCTCGACCGAAGCAGACATAGCAAGGTCGACCGAAGAAGGCAAGACCGACATCATACTAGGGGAATGCTCTCTAGATGCCTTTTGAACGTGACATACTCCAAGGACAGGATGACCCGTCTCTCCGGTAACATCTAACTTTGTCTCATAAAGTTTTATCTTTAACTGTCACCATCTTATGCCTACCCCACAATAGTGTAACCATTGTGTGCTAGGCAGGGGACTTAATGTTGATGGTGGGTTTTCATTTGAGGTTAAAATTGTAAAAACCAGAAAAATTATGCGCTGACATCTTGTAAAAGATAAAGCCATTAATAAGTGTTGGATACTCCTCACTTAATTCACCAGAATGGAGCATGTGGCAACAATCCCATTCTCGTGAATACATGAAATTCCTCCAGGGTTGGAGCATGTGGCAACAATCCCTTCCCCGTGAATTTCATATCGCCTTTGTATTTCCGTACTCATTATCGGTGTGGCATGATGATCGAGTGTTACTCTTACGAGTAACACGAACCTCCAAGCACTATAATGAAACCATGTACGAAATACCCGTACAAAGCCGACTCTCGGTGTGTTATCTGAGCCCCTCTCGGTGTGTTATACTAGCCCGATTGAGCATCCGGACCGACCGTATCGGTCCGGATATGATTCGATCGTAATCATCCAACTCCATAAGCATGATTGGATGACCCCGCATCAATTCCATCACCCCAAGCAGGAATGGAATACCCGGCGACCGACCCCGTATGGTCGGTCATTGGCCCGCTTGCCAAGAAACCGTTCATACCAAGCATTATGGATGGAAAACCCTAAATTAGGGTTTGCGGCATATTACATGTGTCGCAAAACAGTCTCAACCATCCATCTTCGCAGGTATAGATGGAGGGTGTAGATGTAGACTCAAAGGGCCCATAGCATGTCAACACGATCACCGTGGGCCCGCCTACACACTTGACTAATCGGTCAAAACCAACCATGGTTGGTCGTGACAAAATTGTCACCCAAACAAGAGATGGCGCACGGCTTTGAAAGCCAAAATTAGGGTTTCAAGCCATCACGCGCGTCCATCTTCTCCGGCACGAATGAAGGGTCACAGATTAGATTAAGCAGGGCTGGTCATACCAGCATGACCACCGTGGGCCCATCTACCTCCTCATGTGTTCGGCCAAGGCATACCATGCCTGGCTATCCCAAACTTGCGTGGTTACACTTCCCAAATTGCAAACTGATCTCGACCACTCAACTTCACCGGATGATTTGAATGGCTTAGATCACGTTTTCATGGGATAGTCAGGTATAGGTGTGAACACCACCTACCACCTACACGCCGGTATGATCGACCAAGACCGACCAAGATGGGTCGTCTTGAAACGCTTGCCCAAACTAGGGATGTCACGCGGTTTCCAACTCCTTTGCGGCAATGGATTGCCGCAAACCGATCTCAACCACTCAACTTTACCCGGTCAAATTGAGTGGCTTAGATCGCGCCTTCATGGGACAGTGAGGTATGGACGTGCGCACCGGCATGCTGTCTACACACATGCCCGGTCGGTCCTCTCCAAATCCCTTTCCATGCTCGGTTTCGACCAAGCTAAAGAGTAATGCTTGCGCACCTCTTCAAAACCCTAATATTCATTAACGGCCGCAGATGAGTGTCTCAAAGATCATCTCATCCGTCCAACTTCACCAAACTTGGTTATACAACCCTGGTCGGGAGTTATTTGGTCAAGTGAGGCGTCATTACCCATCACTTTACCACACCATAATGCAAGACTCGCATAAAATACACACGATACTTCACAAGTATCGACTTCCCGAATAACATAGTTATTCAATTCAAAGATTACATGCTATCTTTCGTGGATCCACGATCCACACATTCAGTTTATCAATCATGTCATAAATCGGGGGATACATACTGGGGTATTGGTCTGGCGGTTTATGGCGTGCGAAGCGTGCAACGCGCCATCACAAGAACGTGTCAGGAAGTCATGGACGGTTAGAGATGAATAGGAGAAGTGGGCAAGACTGGTCGACGCACAACTCCACTACTCCATCACTCCACTTCCTCCACTTTCTACGAGAGATGTGAATAAGGCTCAATGACTTGTATAAATAGGTTCTCCGCCCTATTTCAAACAACAACATAAGTCGAGACGAGACATAAAACCAAGTGTTAATACAAAAAACGTATTCCAACACCCAGAGCTTGCTTGCATCAATCACAAGCCTGCTCACCTTTCGTTACAAGTCATAAGCAAGCCAACACCTTCACAATCTCAACACCTTCTTCGCTTCCCTCCCAAAGATCAACCCCATCTCCTTCACTTTGTGACCGAAACAAGTCCTGGGAAAGGCCATTTCTTGGTTTAGGCCGGGCTTGCACAGATTGATCTCTCGAATCTACAAGCACTCACCGCGCAGTGCATTTGTTTAAGGTTTAAATTCATTCCTCATCCACACCCCAAATTACCAAATTCTGCAGGAGTAGTTTTCACCCATAAACACATATATACTCTGAGAGACAGTATTCTCAGTCACAGATTCTTGTGGCATGAGCTTTCATGCTTTCGATAAGAGACCTGAGCCTTAATATTCGTCTGATTGCTGGATCAGGAATATTTATAATTATGGGTTTACGATTTTAGCCTTTGCTGAAAATCCACCATCTACACTCTCAAGTAGATATTCCCATGTACTTTCTTCATAGAAGTATGAAATTGATGATTTTGGGATGAATAAATGAGAACCCACATGAACGAATGAGAAATTTTGCCAAAATACGTCACCAGAAAAATCCAGACTTCAGTCTTTCAGTAAAAACGTTGTAGAATCTTCGTCCGATGTAGGATTTTCGCGATCCACCCATGTTTTCTCATTCCAAGGAAATTTCCAAGCTTTATAAATGAAGATTTTTGAGTTTTGAGCATGTTTAGGGGCCGAAATAGGTGAAACAGTAGACTTCCATGAGACCTCCAGAAAATTTTCATCTGGCATGTAGTCCAATGTTTTGGCCACATCTCTCTGCTCGTTTATCCAATCACTATGAATTTTGGATATGTTGTAGAGGATATCCATACGAAAAGAATGACATATGACTCATTCTTATATTCCTTACCAATTTCTCCCAGCTCGTCACTTTGTACAGGGCAATGTAAAATCACTTCAGACATTCTTGCTGTAAAACGTCTCTTTTGTGTCTTTAGACCATTTGCTTGTGTCTTGAATACTTGATGAAGGATTTTAATGTCATTGAGTCATTTGGGATCAGGACCCTTGATTGATACATGAGCATGGTGCTTGCACTGCCATCTTGCTTTTATCTGTCGTAGAAACATCACTTCTGAAACCCTGGTCACAGGACCACAACTGAGGTTGCTCTCAAGAGGGGATGATGTAGTGACCATTGTTGAATGTCCCGGTGGTAGCATTCCTTTTATTATGAATGATTAGCACATGAGAGTCTGGTGCCACGGGTCTTGGACTGTGAAAGTGATCGCCATGATCAGTGGACCGTCAGTCCCCAATATTTTGTTAAATCTCTCCTTTTCGTTTTCCCTTCTTCTGGCAAGACCTAGATAGAGGACCTAGCTAGAAAAATTGATGTAAAGACCTAGGTGATCGAAGTTGGAGGTACCTTGATGAAGGACTTAGTGCAAAGACCTAGTAGACACCGATCGACTGTGGAAGTTATAAATCCCGTCCAAGAATTACTGCTTGTATGTTGTATGCTATGGAAGTTGTAGGAACCTCATACGACGTAGGAATTCGATGCTTGACCCCAACTTTTGAAGCTAATAGACTGAGTTATCACATGAGAAAAGAATCACTCAATTTGGAGTTGTAGAGGTCAGCCAACAAAGCGTGCACATTTGTAATTTGTATTCCCGTGCAAATTTTCAGATTCCATAGACCTGACGGTAAATGCCATATCTTTCAGCTTGAATATCCTATTGATGCTCCCTTTTGGTATGTTATAGCAGAGACATATACGAACATCTTTCGTGGAGGAAGCATCGTCCTGTTCCTCTCCCATTGGTACGTTTTTGTAAACCCTTAGCCTGAAGTATGTTGTACTTCATTTGTAGAGGCGATGAGAACATCTTGTAGAAGACTTTGTCTTGTGTCTGTCTGTCGTGCAAGCTTTGGAAAGACTTTCATGTAAACATGTTATTATGTCTACACATCTTGATATGAATCATTAGTTCTTGGAGAAGTCCGCTTCATGTGTAACGCTTCAGAGAATGGTTAGTTGATGAAGCCCTAGGAAGTTGCTCCTGAGACCGTTGTTGATGTTGAGACCATGGACGAAGTTCCTCCAAATATCCTTGTTGATGCCGATACTATAGTTGGAGTTGCTCCAGAGACCGAAAAGGCTAAAAGCATGATTATTGACATAGCCTTTGCTCCTCCATCCAGTGAGCCTTTACATTCACGAACTAGTTGGTGGGTTGAGCATTCCCAAGATGAAGGTATACTGATCATCCCAAATTCTCTTGAACAATATGACTTTACTGTGAACTGGCTCCATCAGTGAATCAACGTTGTTGTGGAAGATGGCCGCACCGATCTTCATTCTGGTGAAGAGAGGAAGTTCCTCAACATGGGTTTGTGATGTAGAGAGGTCTTGTTTGATGGCATTTCATGGAATCACATCAGGTTGCAATGACTTTTTATGTGGATCACATTTATTGAAACATATTGAATTGATCTTTCCAATAAGATCAAGTCCCTAGTTCATCTCTCATTCACTTAGCAGAGTTGAAGGAGTTTGTAGCATCCATTGATAAATGATGTTGCATTTGCTTCAGAAGTCCTATCACGGATTATCGATTAATCGTGTTGGCGTTGAATCAGCGTATCATCGTCGAGATTTTTATGCTGAATCTAGAGGGCAAGGTGTACTTGGGAATACAATTTGAAGGCTTCTTAGATGCTTGAGCGTTGAAACGTCATATCCCTTGAGTGTTTAATTTCTTAGACTTGATCGTCTCGACTCCGAGTATCTTCTGTTGATCCAACATTCCTTTTGCGGTAGGATTCCACACTCGTGCAAACATCAAAGCTTTCTGATTTTGTGGCACACATGGACACTCATGAAAGGTTATGGATAAACGCCCAAAGTGTTCCTTGCCATGCTGGGATATCATCTCAGTAATGAATGTCTCAGTGAGATGCTCGATTCGGAGAGGTGGTGGAGCTATCCATTCATAACGTCTTGCAATAGCAGAGTTGCCAGCAGAATTGAGTCCACATGCTAGGATAGCATGTGAGGAAATAAATGACATAGACACGGGAGGAGTGAGACTTGCCTGAGTGTAGAATCTCTTGATGAATGTCAATGCATGCAGGTTCTTTGTTTCAACCTCGTCAAAGTTCAAAATTCTTCCAAGTGCTCTGATGATGGAACGCCCACCAAATCTTCTGGATCAGAAATTTCTTCGTTGGAGAGATGTGCAACCATAAGTGCTTTGTCAGTACTATCTTTTCAACGTGGATCTACGCTCGTCTGAAGAACATGTCATATCCTTGATCTTCCTGATTATGTGAAACTTGGTTTCTGTCCAGGTTGAACTTATGTTCACTTTGAGAGTGATGTAGCCATAAGTATTTCTGAGCGTTCCTTCAAGGTATCTGATTGAGATGGGATCACAAGTAGCTTCTTGTCGAGTGATGCCTGCGGCTCTGAGGGTTTTCAGTGGAATGACGTTGATGGCGGTGTCAGCATCGATCAATATTCTTCCGAATTCATTTCCTCCGAGATGGACTGTGGTAAGCAGTCCCCAGTCGTGCATCTCCTTGTCTGTGGATAAAGGTTCAAGGAATATTTCCGGGATGGACAGACGTCTGGGATTCTCCATTTCTTCTTCAGTTGGCTCTCTCCTGATGAACGACAATTTAATTGCACTATCTTGAACCTAGACTTCCAGTAACTCGATCAATCCTTCATGAGAAGAGAGAAGTTTGAGTCTGTCTGATCATTTCCTCGTTCGTTGATGCCGGGTCGAGGTTTGTGCATTTCAAGATTGGTTATGTTTTCTTTGCGCCTTCAGAGGAGCTTGGGATGTTGGAGAAGCGCTCTAATGTTGTGTCTCGGATTTCCTTTCATTCCTTTCAACAACAACGTTTGTTGAAGGCTGGAGATTATACTGATTGTTGAGTAGGCGTCGGCTGCTTCGAGGTTCCTCGACCTTGCAGACTTTACTCTTTCCAGAAGCGAGTGCGATGAGTCGCCGATCGTTTGGCTGCTTCATGAAGCTCGAAAGTCTGGAACCAAGATTTTCCAGCAAGGCTATGTAGACCGAGATCATTCCGTTGATGCACAAGTCCACCAGTTGTTGTTCAGTGACATTCGGGTCATGACAATCCAAAGCTTGGACTCACATAATCGTTCAGATGTTCATTGCTCTTATGAGACATTATTCCTAAGTCGAAGAGAGTAATCTGCTTTGAGACGAAGAAGTATTTTCGGTAGAAAGAATTAACCATTTCTCCCCAGCCAGTGATGCTCCCAGGTGCAATGTTGTTGTACCATGTGTATGCTCAACCTGTCAGAGATTTCGATAATTCCTTCAAACACACGACATGGTTGTGTTCATGTTCGCCTAGTGCTTCTAGGAATCAAGAGACACGTTCTCGAGCGTTCCCCGTTCTGTTGTAAAGTTTGAACGTTGGAGAGGTGTAACCCTTTGAGAGAGGAATTCTTTGCGTAGCAGCAGGATATTGAGGTTGATGACGGTGGACAGATGGTGTCTTGTCTTTTCCTCGATCCTCCATGAAGCGTTCCAGGTCCTCACGAGTGATGAAGCCTGCAGGTTCCTTTATTGGTGGGTTATTGCAGACTTCATCATCTTCCAGGATTGGGAGATTTCAGGATCGGCAGTTGAGGATGTTTTCTTAGCTCTTCCTTTCTCTTGAGTTTTCTCTGACATCTTGTCGGTGAGAGTTTTGAGATAATTGCATAGCTCTTTCATGTCAATCTGATTTTTGGTGAGAGTCTCTTGCACCTTCATAAGATCAGCTATGATAGGCAGATTTTTTTTTATTTCCTCGGAAGATCGGCCGAAGAGCGGATGGTTTCCGACGTTGGTTTGAGGAGGAGTGGCATCAACAACACCGGTATTGGAAGCAGGAGTAGTTTATGGAGTACCACCGTTGTTGCTAGTGATAAAGTTGTTTGTGTTAGGATTTGTAACTGAACCTGACCTAAGATCAACCATTTTGTGAAAGTTGAGATTGCAACCGAGAGATTAATCTCCTACTGTGGTCGCCAATCTGTGGATGGGGAAAAACGGTTTGCTGGTTTTTTGGGAAAGTGAAGAGTCGAGCGTGCGGACGAGACTCCTCGACCGAGCAAACTGCTGAACCTCACACAGATGCACTGCAAAGGGAGTGCTTAGATTCGAGAGATAAATTTGTAGGACTCCGACCTAAACCAAGTCAATGGCCGTTCCAGAGTCAATTCGGTCACAAAGATGGAGATGGGTTGATATGTAGGAGGGAAGCCGAGAATTGTGTGGGATCAATGATGATCAAGGATTGTGGATGTATTGAAGGTTTCTGCAAAATTGATGAACTGCTGAATGTTGAGTTTTGTGAATAAGGTTTAATCGAGTTTGTGTAGACGAATCATGATAATGCCCCTATTGTCCTCGATTTTGGACTTATTTATATTGCAAGAATAATGAACACATTGATCCTTGTAAGTGTGACGGTTTCTTGAGTGAAAGAGTGGGAAAGTGGGAGATCGTGGTGAAACCAGATTCATGTCGTGCGGATATTTGGTTAACCGTCCACCCACTACTTTGCTAACTCCTTCAACTGTTGCACGACTTACTCACACTTCTCACTGTGGATCAATCCACGTGCCGTAGACCGCCAGACCAAAACCCTAATTGATATCCCCCATGTGACGTGATTGATGTCTCACGAATTGTGGATTCTGCATGACATACGTGTATTCAAGTCGGTTGTTGACCGTTTAGACAATGAGTCTAGGTTTTGTTGAATTGAGCATGAGTGACGAATGCTCAGTGATTCATGGATCGAACATGTCTGCTGAGACGTATAATTCTGAATATTAACAAAGATTGTAGATTTTCTGAAGAATTACTGAATATTGATAGTTGGATCAATATTCGAGCAACTGAGCAAGTATTGCTCAATTCGACGAATTATTTATTGGTAACATGACCCAATAAAATATTAATTAAAATATTGGTAGACTACCGAATATTATATAATTAATCCAGATGTTGATTGATGGACCAATCATAATATTATTAGTGTTTGAACTTGCTCAGAATGATGATTTGTGGAGCATTTGTTCGAAACCCTAATTTTGATCAATTGTTCGTTAATTGATGAATTGCTGAAAATAGGTCATGAGTGAGGGAGAGACCGACCACATGGAATAATGGACAACCATGTGGTTCCCGAGTGCTCGAGTGAGCGTGCACTAGAGTCCTCAGTTGACTGGTTGGTGAAAGAATGATGATTAAATGCCGGTTTCATCATTTATTAAAATAGTGCTCGTCTGAGCATTAGGTATTAAAACCTAATTTATGGAGGAGTGAAGGACCGGACAAGAAGGCATGAAACCGACCCTTGAGAGTGTGGGACCAGCTGATGGTTGATTGAGCAAATCCCAAGTTGTTTGGAAAGAGTTTGGATCCAATATGAGCAATTGCGCAAATTAGGTCAAAATTATGAAAACGTGCGGGACCGGCTCGTTGCAAGCCTTAGAGCCACCCTTGGTCGGTCAAGGGAGCATGCTCGTGTCACCATAATGCCCGTGTCTCAGTCCTGACAGTTTCGGTATTTTTTGATGTGCGTTTGAGCAATATCATGGATTTTCAGAAGAGTTCGATCTTTGACTGAAATTCTTGATTTTGCTCGAATGAGCAAGTAGAATTTTGCTCGTTTCATCAATATTTTGAGAATATTAAAATAATGATATTTTAATAATTTTCATGAATGACCTAGTCGGTCATGTGACCATTTGACCTTTTTGTCCTTTCATGGTTTGACCAATATTTGAGAAAATATGAAGAAACCATGATTTTTGTTGAAACGGGAAGTTTCATAAGATTAAGGAAATAATAATTATGAAAGATAAGGGATTGTAAGGTGTGGGACCGGCCATGGCTAGGCATGGCCAGTGGCATATGTTGCCGGTCCGCAACACCTTTCCCTATTTTTATATTATTATTTCTCGTGAAACCATGAAACTATGGAGAAACCGTGAGTTTTGCTCAAACAAGGAAAGTTTCTAGAATGGAGGAGTTTTCATGAGTTCATGAAAATAACAAAAATAAGAAAAAATATAATGGAAGAGGCATGGGACCCAGAAGCCATGGCTAGGGCACGTACGCACCACGTATGAGTGAGCCGGCCCATGGGCGCCTCTTTATTATTTTAATGTTATTATTTTCTCTCTTGTTTTGTGTAGGATTCTCGTTTTTTCACATTTTCGGATGCTCATTCGTGCAAACGGATGCTCGTTCATGCATCATTGTTGAGTATATTTGCACCATTTTATGGGGCTTACTCAGCGATAGTCCTGATGCCCGATTGTTGAGTATTTATTACTAATTCATGAAATTCAGTGGAGAATGATTCATGAAACTGAGTAATAAAAGTGAGTAATTATTTATTATCAATCAATAAGATCAGCTGCGGATTCGACCATGAATTCAGAATAATAAAATGAGTATTACCATTCCATGGGATCGTGAATTCGACCATAGAATCGGAGTAATGAAAATAGTTATTACCATTCCATGAGATCAGTCGTGGATTCGATCATGAAATCGGAGTAATGAGATAAAATAGATTATCTTCTAGGAATTCAGTGGTGAATGTCACGGTAGAGTTAATCTATTGCAGAATGGATATTATCCTTTTTTTATACCAAAAAAAAGAGAGGATAATATCCATTCTGCAATAGATTAACTCTACCGTGACATTCACCACTGAATTCCTTGGATATTATCCAGTTAAAGCGTCATACCTGTTCTGAAAGGTGCATAGTCAGGGAACAGCGAGCGTTGCCGAAGCCCTGAAGGCGTTTTGCCCTCAATCTTACGGAGAACCGCCTGGATCTATACACGGTCTCTCTACATAGTCGAGTGGAACGTGTGAGTGTCACCAGACGTCCCGAAGGCGTTAATGTTCTCAATCTTACGGAGAACCGCCCAACGTTCTTATGTAGAGGTGGGTCTCTATGTAGGGGGAACAACAAGTGTCACCGACGTCCGAAAAGGCGTTAAGTCCTCAATCATACGGAGAACCTCCCAATTATGTTATTCTACATAGAGGTCATGATGAAATGCAAGATATCGAACGCTCAACTAGTGGAGGCCTTTCGAGAAACTTACTCATCATGGCTCGTAAAATATGAATCGTCACATGCCTGAAGCCGTGTCCGAAACATGCAGTATCATGATTTTACGATTTTGACCTTTGTTGAAAATCCACCATCTACAAACACCCAATTTCTATAATGATTTCTCATGCTTTTCTTATTAGTTTTCTTATAATTTTGTATATTACGTTTCTTTTCATTTTTCTTTAGGTACAATGGCTTGCATTTGCAAAAAGGAAGAAAAAGCATCGGAATGTAGCATAGACGTTTAAAGCTCGTGTCAACAATTGCTTGCCATCGATAACTAGCCGAGATAGGCTGGCAAGTCTCCAAGCTGCAGACAAAGGGGATCAATAAATTGTTCACAGGACCGACATTTTGAAGTCTGTATAATGGGCTTAATAACTGGTGTAGCCCGTTCATTGCAGAGAGGCCATAAACAGTTGGTGGATTTCACCACCAAGACACCGCACATGTGCTGTTGAAGAGAAGAGGAAACTTGGGTCTCTTTATTACAAGCAGAGAATGGGAGTTCTTCATCAGCTCAAGCCATGAGAGGCTATATTTCTTCTCATTTCCTGCCAGAGATCGAGATGGGTATTAAGCAGAGATCAGCAGCTTCACTCGGAACCAACCAAGAGAAGGAAATGGGGTACGTTTGTTGAGGTGGTTATTGGCAGAGATTGGGGTTGATTTGAGTTACATCTTGGCCTGAAATTCCAACTGAAATTGGGTTGTGGTTGTCGTAGCTGATGGACTGTGTTGATGGGGGTTTAGAGCAGTCAAGACATGGAAGGAATGGCAAGGTCAGATGTGTGGTTCAGGCGAGATTTTGAGCTGAAATTCAGGTGGAAGTGCAGCTGTTGTTGTCCATTTTTTGTGTGTGTATTTCAAGGGTTTATGAATGATTTCTGAAGACTAATTGAACCAGAGAAGATAATGATGCTGTTGTTGTTAGTGTGTTTATGGGTTGTGAATGAATGAGGAATTGCAGTTACCAGTTCAGGCACACAACACGTTCGAGAAAAGGCCTGAATGAGCTCTTCTTCACTACTTCAAGCTCATCTGATGCTAGTTGAGTTTGTCTACAATGGATGCTGCTGCAATGGTGCAGGTGGTCTGTTTTACAGGGTTTCTGGTGGGATGATTTTCGCAGACTGAACTGGTTTGGTTTGGAGGAGATACTGCAAGTTGTTGAGCTGAATTTCAGCTGTAGAACATGTGTTGTTATGGGTCTGTGTTGGTGATATGATGTTAATGGAAGAGATAGGAGCTGAGGTCTGAAACTGTGGTGATTTGGTTGAGCTATGGCAGTGAAAGATGTATGCTGCTACTGGCTTCCTGCTAAGGGTTAACAGCTTGTTTTAGATGATGTTTCAGCTGCTAACCAGGGACTGAGATTGAGTTATTGCTGCTGGTGTTCGAGTAATTGATGGAAGAGATAAAGATACAACAATTCCAGTGGGATTAGAAGGCATGGGCTTAACCTGATTGTGTTAGTGCGATGAAGAGGGAGACAGGTGCTGGAGCTATGAGGTTCAGCTAAAGAATTGTGAAACTAGTCTCACAAATCTAGCCAGTCACGACCAGCTCTGTCTTAGTTGTCTGCATCCGGTAGATATGGTTCGATGGCTCTATATGGAGGGATTTCGGCAGAGGCTAGGTGATGTTTTTGACACCAACAGGGTAAGCTATTTGGATACGAATCTGCGTGAGTACTGGATGCAGTTTGGGTCCGTGAAAACAGTCACCAAGCGGTGATGTTGCCGTTGGTTTGGCAGAGATGGATGGCTGTGATTTGAGAGCCTGTAGGGTTTGTGAATATTGAGAATTATGTGGTGTTTATCCAAGTGGAGATTGCAGGGACGAGAAGCAAAAAGGGAGGCGCAGAAAACACAATAGATTTGACCTTTCTTTCACCAGAAGCGCTTGCCTGCACCTGTTCTACACAGCAGTAACTTGTTTGCTGCCTGGGTTTAATCTAAACTTCTCCTTCTTTTGAATTTCTTTTAAGCCTTGTATTTTGAGAACAATGTTTACCATGAGTACCTAAACTATCTTTTGATTAAGGGCGATTTCAAAGCCCGGAATATGGATTTCTAATTGATATGCAATAACTCGTTTTCTCGCAATTATTTTCGTTATTGTTTGATTTCTACCATGCCAATAATGCTTATGAATTATGTGTTAATTGCTTAAGTTCGAAATTGAATGATTGATGCATATTTCTATTGCTAGTTTAGATTTTCTTCGACCCGTAATTGTCTAGAGAAAATAAACACAAGTAGCAATATATGGGTATTGATGATGGGACTTTGTTAAGTACCCGTATGTAGAAATTGACACTATTAGGTGATTCAAGCTTTTGAATTCATCATTAGGAACAATCTTATCTCACAAAACTTAGAGCATTTGTTTAAGTCACACCTAGAGAGCGTACTTCTAGGAAACCTGGCAAGTAGAATCCGGTAGTCGAGCGCTTCCGTGTCCGGTGAGCTTAGGAGATAATAACGGGATAGTTGAGCGTACTAATTATCCCAGGGTTGTTAGTAACATGATAACGCGAAGAACGTGTTATATATCGATTTGGTTTATATTCCGTGGTCGAGAATGAATCCTTAATCAATCTCATCTCATATTTGAATACAACTTTGTGATTTTTAGAATTTCTACAACAAAAATCTTCTTTGCTAAGAATACTTTTGTAACAACTTTTGCTTCATACCTCCCTTGGGACGAATCTGCTTTCATTATATTACTTGCTAGTGTAAAGAGAAGTAGAAAATATTATTTGCGAGTCTGACACCTCGTCACTTATCTATAAGTAGACTAGAAATCAAGACTTATAGTTTTGGAAACTAAACTTGACAAACAAGCTTGAGATAGCAACGCTTGCGAGTTCGACCGAGCAGTGCTCTAACAACTTTTTAGAAGAATCCAATCGAATTCTACGACCTTTACCGAACATAATCGTGTGCCCCAATTCTCGTGCTTCCCTCATAGTATACATAGCAGGCATTCCTTGGTGAGGATGCACTTACAACACAATCAAGTTGTGTTGAGGTGAACAATGTCTTGCTCACCACAAGTGACTTTGGGATTATCATGAAAAAGATCGCTTTTAGAACCTTTCACATCCAAATCCATCTTTCCAAAGAACTTGTTAAGTTCCAACATCATGGATACTGCCTTCTCCATAGTCATGGAATTTTGTGGGAGATCATTCCTTTTCGCACTCAAATCATCATTGACTTTCTTTGGTATCCACTTCTGAGTGCGTTTAGGAACAACCAGAACCTTCTTCCCATTACTCTCTTATAGATTTCTCGGAAGAGAATTGGATTGA
The DNA here is from genome assembly GCA_023531295.1 of Papaver armeniacum. Taxonomy (NCBI): domain Eukaryota; kingdom Viridiplantae; phylum Streptophyta; class Magnoliopsida; order Ranunculales; family Papaveraceae; genus Papaver; species Papaver armeniacum. The sequence goes on from JAJJWW010010444.1 coordinate 113,590, forward strand.
CTATTCTTTTGCAAGTTAGTCTTTCTCCAATTGGGAGTATCGGATCTTATCTTCATCTTTACGAAGTTATCCTTTTGATAACCATTACGATTGTGAAAAGGATTCGTATGAAATTTATTGGCAAATCTAGATTTATCACAAAGATTGATTCCTTTGCCTAAAGGTTGGACATTACAACTCAGAGTGTTAAGTGGGATTAGTCTCAACATATGATCTTGGTTTCACAACTTCTTGTGATGCCCAAACAAGAACATCATGAAGTTGCTCTCCTTTCCATGTGACCTTTTTTTCCGCAATAGTGGCAAACATAAGGAATGTTCTTACCTCGATCCGCGTGTCTTGACTTTGGAGGTTGATATACTTTGCTCTTTTGAACCTTAAGCTGGTGAAGGTATTTCACTTTTGCCATCGGTGGAAACCTTTTGTTGAGAAGAATCTCTAGCCTTGACAAATTTTACCTCTTTGTTAATACTTGGAGCATCTATTCCCTTATAGCCCAATCCTCGTGTATCACGATGATTTTCACTTGCTACTAGCATAGTGGATAATTTTCTTGAACTAGTATTGAAATTTTTCAAGTCATCTTCCAACATCTTGATTTTATCAAGAGCAGCAGCTAAATCAGCCTCAAGGCGTTTTTCTCGAGTGAGATAAGCGCTTTCTCTGTCATCAAAACTAATTTGTTGAGAGTTAATCCTTGCTTTGGATTCTGCAAGTTTCTCTTCCAACGAAAAGTACTTTTGATAAATATTATCACATTCAAGTGACTTCATACGTAGGTTTTCCTCAGAATACTTGAGGATCGATTCGTTAAAACGATTCGAAACATAAACACCTGCGTAAAATCTTCTCAATTTCTTGTTTTCTCGATGAGGAGAGGAATCGAAGAGGTGTGACATGAGAAGTTCCCATCTTCTTCTTTTCCACCGAATCCAATAGTTGTTAATACTCGAGACTTCCTCATCAACATCTCTATCAATATATGAATCACCTTCATGTAAAGTTCATCCAACTGTTCTTCTAGGCGTGTTTCCCAGGACTTCAATGGGTTTACATAAAAGAATGTTTAGATATCGACCTAGATGGATGGTTCTCTCGAGTGAATCCAAGCTTTGAAAATCATCGGTAATTTATGAACATGTACGTTATTAGAGATAGACTCGTCCATAATAATCGATTGCTACAAACACAAACTTATGAGGTCTTTAACGTGTTTGCACCTTTCGATACCAATTGAAAATGCGGGGGTCTAACAACCACACCCAATAGTCGTTTGGCAATACGAGAGGACTTACTCAATACACTTTCTAGAGAATCAACTGAGACGAGTCGGACTCAATCTAGAGTAAAGTATATCAAAGAGTTTAATATCTCTGTTTCACAATGTAATCAACAAATCAAGCAGAGATAGAAATCCACGAGCCTAATTATTATGTGAAACAACTTGAACGGTACCAAAGACCAATGTTCAAGTGTCAATCAATGTAAATCAACAACCAAAGGTTGGATATTCTAATTGATTGATCTTAACGCACAACTTTGTGATATTTCAATTATATAACAAAATATAATGCGAAAAAGAAATAACACAGGATTTTGAATTTTTGTTTTGAGAAAACCGCAAATCGAGAAAAACCCGGGACCTAGTCCAGATTGAACACCACCTTTGTATTAAGCCGCTACGGACTCTAGCCTACTACCAATTAACTGGATTTGGTGTAGTTGAACCCTAATCAATCTCACTCCTGTTCAAGTACTTGAGTTGCATTCCTTACGTCTCCCGATCCCAGGCAGGATACTACGCACTTGATTCCCTTAGTTGATCTCACCCACAACCAACGGTTACTCACGACCACAGATTCGAAGACTTGATAAACAAATCATCTCTTTGAAAGAAAAGTCTATAGATTGAATAAACTGTCTCCCAGAAATACCCAAGAGTTTTGTTCAGTCTTTTGATAAATCAAGGTGAACGGGAACCAATTGATAAAACGGACTTATATTCTCGAAGAACGGGCCTAATATTATCAATCACCTCACAATAATCTTAATCGACTAGCGAAACAAGATATTGTGGAATCACAAACGATGAGACGAAGATGTTTGTGATTACTTTTATCTTGCCTATCGGAGAAATTAATCTCGAGTCAATTATTTCAATTGTACTCAATACGATAGAATCGGTCAAGATCGGAACAACGCAACTACAAAGAAAATAGTTGGGTTTGGCTTCACAATCCCAATGAAGTCTTTGAAGTCATTAACTTACGAGGTCTCGATATAAACCTAAGGTTAAAGGAGAATCGACTCTAGTTATGCAACTAGTAACACACAGGAGGTGTGGGGATAAGTTTTCCCAGTAGCTAGAGTTCTCCTTTATATAGTTTTCAAATCAGGGTTTGCAATCCAAGTTACCTTGGTAACAAAGCATTCAATATTCACTGTTAGATGAAAAACCTGATTCAACCAAGCTAATATCTTACAACCGTTAGATCGAACTTACCTTGTTACACACAAATGAAATGTACCCTCATTTGGGTTTATGTAACCGTACCCAAACGTGTACACCATGTTGATTCACAAATAGTTAACCGAGGTTAGCCATATGATTACTCCCATATCAATATTCATCTTAACCATAACTAGTTCAAATGAAACTAGTTAAAGAGTTGTTCAATTGTTATATTCTCATAGAATTATACAAGAACACAATTGAAGCAAAATCGGTTTGATTCACTCGAATCAATCATGAAAATTATAGCGGTTTGCAAAGATTGCATTCCTTATTATATAAATATTTATGTTCATGTTCATAACCGATTTTAGAACTTTAACCTTCAAGTATGCAAACATGTACGCATACTTGAAATAATTCGGACTAAGATTGAGTTACGCAAAGATGCAAACAGTCTGTGAACTTTAAATCCCATTGAGAAATTTCTGAGGACATGAACCCGTACGCCGAGACGCATACTTAGGTTCCCGGATTTCTCAAACCAACGAGTACGCAAACGGATGCGCATACTATGGTTCCGGACATGGATTACATATGTGCAAGAGTGCACAACATGACATATCCAATAATGGTTAAGTGTTTTAAACTCTTATTTCAATCATTGAAACTTTCTTGAGGATGACAATAGCCGTTTTCACACTATTATTAGCATCAAAGCAATTTTCAAGTTATTGAAATAATCATAACGAAACATTCCAAGACAACACCAAATGATTGTATCACACAAATCATGTAAGATGTTACTCGGCAATTTTCACATGATATAAGATGAACTTGGTCGAAGCAAAAGCTTGCCAACACATATTTGAGAAATATGTAAGTGAGATAAACTCAGCTCGAAATCTCAAATGTGTATATATAAAACTATATCGTAATACGACTTATGTCTCAATATAGGAGATAGAGTAGAAATATACTTTCCAAGTGATAGATGAGTTTAAGTCTCCACATACCTTTTGTCGATGAAGTTCCACAAGCTCCCCTTAGTAGTTCTTCGTCTTCAAATGATGAATGCCGTGAAGTCAAATCTCAACTACACAATCTATGTCCTAGTTCGAGACATCTATAAATAGGCTAGAAATCAAGACTTATAGTTTTGATCACTAGCATTGACAAACATGCTTGAGATAAGAACGCATGCGAGTTGTAAACGATTGCTACAACAATGTTGTTATTTTTGGAAATGGTAAGACTTTGCCTATCTCTTGTTGGTAATGCTAAGATTTACACACCAAAAACAAGCTTTAGATTGGATAATGTCTTACATCTCCTTGACCATGGAACATAATTCTTGTCATTCTTTAAGTTTACAAAGGACAATGCATGTTATATTACTTTTGATCCTTTAGATTATGATATATAAGAGATTTGCATAGCCATGCTCTATTAGCACAGGGAAAAATGGTCAATAATTTGTATCCCATAAAAACTCCTATGTTGCAATATGCATTTTCATCTCTTCTTGCTACTTCTCAAGTTTGGCATAGCAGATTAGGTCATCCTTCTTGTAAGATAATTCAACAACTTCATACTCATAAAAATATCATTGTTAAGTCCATTAATTCTAAGAGTATTTGTCATCCCTGTCAATTAGCAAAAAGTAAAAGACATCCTTTTTCTTTATCCAACTCTCATGCTTCATCTCCACTTGCACTAATTCATTGTGATGAGTGGGGTCCTTCCCCTGTTACTTCATTAGCAGGTTATAGGTACAATATTATTTTTGTTGATGATTTTAGCAGATTTCATTGGATTTATCCAATGCAAGTTAAAACTGAAGCTTTACATTGTTTTCAACATTTCAAGAGTTTAACTGAAAATCTTTTTAAAACCAAAATTATAGTTTTCCAAACAGATGGTGCAAGTGAATTAGTCAAAGGTAGTTTTAAAGGTTTTCTAGATCCATGTGGTATTCAACTGAGGATTTCTTGACACTAGAACAGAATGGTCTTGCTGAGAGGAACCATAGACACATTACTGAGATGGGTAATACTTTACTTTTTAATGCTTCTTGTCCCAAAGAATACTGGTATGATGCTTTTCTTGCAGCTACTTATCTTATAAATAGAACTCCAACTCTTATTCTTCTTGATAAATCTCCATTTCAGGTTTTATATAATGATGTACCAGATTATTCTTTTATGAGAGTTTTTGGTTGTGTTTGCTATTGATGCGTGTCGTAACCACAAAAAATTAATTGAGATATTTCCCACTAATTAAATAGTAATATAGCGGTAGTAAGGATCGTTCCCACAGAGAGCTGTGTAATTGATATGTTATTTAGATAGAAAAACAAAGTAAAAGGGGGGTTGGTTTATGAATTAAATAAAAAGATAATAAAAAGAGAATAAGATGAAAGGGATGATCAAAGAGTCCTTCGCCATTACCAAACGTTGACTCAATAGTATACTTATCTATCTTCGTTAGAACCATTCATCCAATAGTAGGAAAGCGACTAGAGCAGTGCTATCCCCAAAGTTCCTCTTGTGTGGGACACCGAAGCGCTCACATATCAAGTTCTATCCATTGTGAACCACCAAGTAGTAGAGCACTCAAGGTGTAACCCAACGGAAGCTTTAAGTTATGTGAACTTAGGTTGATCCTAGCAGTTAGACTCTTAGCGCAAGGTCCACTTAATTACTAGTGTTGTATTCACACATGATTGCTCCACAGAATCCCTCTGTGAGGTCTCACGTTCTCTACTTGTGTAAGGGTTATTCAACAATTACACGGATATCCTAACCCTTTACTAGCAATAGAATGATCAATAGATTAATCCAGCGTGCACTCCAAACAATCTAATTAATCAATCATAAACCCTAGAAATAGTGAAAACAAACGATTATGTGATTAAAACTCGGAATAGATTTATATAACTAATAAAGATTCACGCTAGAACATTGAATTCATCCTTAATCAACAAAAGTTTAGCTTCTCATGAATACACTGTTTCCCGGTTTCCCCCAAAAGGGGTAAACCTAAAATATTTTATGAAGAACAAAATTATAATATGAGATGAGATAACTTAGGTTAAGAATGTTGGAGAAAAATGAGTTTTAATAAAAATATTTTGGTCTTGGTGTGGTTTGATCTAGTGACCTATGGGTCCAAGGATACTTGCTCATTTTATGAGTGAATGAATCTCTCTTTAGTCCCACATTGGGTATAATAGAGAAGGAGCTCCACTATATAGCCATATGCTTATGGATATGTTGTAAAACAACATTGTGGGTGGAGCGGGTGGGCAAAAATAAAAATTTTGACCCATGCGATATGCACGTATGTCATGCACCAAGTTCCTCTTCTACTCGGATTTATTTTTTGGGCGAGTTTTTCTTTAGGAAAATATTTTTAGAGTTTTATTTATGGATAAATTCCTTTTAGGTGTTTTACTAGTTTTTAAAGAAACCAAAACCAAAACCTAACTTGATTTGCAAGTATCTTCTCCTTTAAATACAACTAAGTCATTTTTAAACAAGAAAAAATTCTTCTTTTATTCTAGGGTTTTTCTCAGACGTTTTTACCTCCATCCTATTCTTGAGTTCGAAGAGAGGGTAACTTGCGTTGTGCTAACTCAAGTTATATCGGGCGATCTTATCTGGACACATCTTGTTTGTGAGGGGTTTAACATTACTCAACTAGAGTATACAGCGAACTAATGTGTTAAGGACAACTTGTTGAACTGTGATTCCGCGCTAAATCAAGTTATTTTGGTAGAGTTGTTTCGCATTAGTTCTTTACATATTATTTACGATACATCTAACGTGCTGTTCATTGTTGCAAGATCCCAACAATCTTAACACATTAGTTTTCCTTGTAACAATGGGAAACAACGATGTAGAAAAGACCAAAAAGTTTAACGGAAAGGATTTCAAGAGATGGCAATCCAAATCTTTGTTGTTTATCCCGAGCCATCATGGTGGACTATGTCCGGTTCGGTGATGACTTGTACAATGTTGAAAATTTGACGGGCGAGGAGGAGGTCAATATGAATACGAGGGTCACAATTTTACGGCTAAAAATCATATCATGAATGGTTTGGAAGATGCGATGTATGATTTTTACAATGCTAAAGATAGCTTAACTGCTTATGAGTTGTGGACTGCGTTAGAAGCAAAGTACCAAGATGAGACTGCAGGAAGCAAGAAATTTCTGGTGGCAAAGTTTATGGAGTTCAAGATGACTGATAGGTGTAGAATACACCGTATTTAATATCAAGTATTTATGCTTTCTTTGCGAGTTTTGTTGTAAATTATGTATCTTATGTGTGCTTTTGAGTTTATTAGGTGCAATGGAGTCATTTGAAGCAAAAAGACCAATTGGAACTCGTTCAAATACAAGATTTCTACTTTTCATTGTGTAGAGGACGAGAAGATGAAGACAATGGCGAAAGAACGGAGTCATTCTGAGTTCGTATGAAGAAGTTATAGGCAAAACAAGAACTCATAAGAAAAGGGCAAAATTGTCTTTTCAGGGGCAAATACTATCGGGAGCCAAGTCAGTGTTATGGGGCATCCATTGGGGTACCCCTTATCTGATGCAGAGGGGTGGCGTTATCCAACCCTATCATTACAACCCAGATCGATTCTCTTCTTCCCCTTCATTTCATTCAATGCCTTTCACCTGAACCTGAAACCAGATCGAGAGAGAGATAGAGCTTCAGAGAGAGATTGGTTTTTTCTTTTCCTCCCCTGAACCGATGGCTGTTAATGGCGAGAAACGATGATGTGAATGGAGATTGTTGGCAGAGAGTGGGTATGAACTAGATCTGGTGCATCCAGTTGCTAATGTCAATTCGAGCTGAATTTTGAGATGGAGAAGAGGAAGGTAACGACCAATTTGAGAGAAGCTAGGGTGATTGTGAGATTCAGCAATGAAGAATTAGGGCACGGATTCATTTTGAGAATATGATGTGAAGTCTGGGTTTCGGGTGAGAACAATGAGATCGAATCAAGAGCCAGAGATCGACAAATCAAGAGTTTCTCTGGTGAATGATGTATGTTGCTCAGGGAGGAAATGAATTGAGACACAAAACCAGAAGGTGATTTAGGGTTTGTGGAAGTGGTTACTGCTCGAGTCGATAATGAGTTTGTTTCGGAGCGTGAATGATGAAATTGAAGATGGGTTTGCTATGGATTGAAAGCTCGATTCGAGTTGTGAGGCTCTGTAATATTAGCCGTGGTGTTGGCTTGGAATAGGAACTGAATGGAGAAATGATTGAAGCGATATTTGGAAGTTGTAGAGCAGAATTGGTTGTGGGTGTTGTGTATGAATAACAATGAAGCTCGAGATAGTGAGAATGGGTCGATTTTCTGGTGTGAGCCAAGAAGTTGAGAAGTGCGGAGGTGGCTTTGAGTGACGGGGAGTGAGTTGAAGTTTAAGGGGAAGAAATCGGTGAAGATGGAGTGAACTCGGGGAGCTAGGCTCTTTGTGTCATGGCAGTTAAGTGTGTTGTGAGACAATGTTGTGAGTGCTTGCAAGTGCCTCGGTGGTGGTTCCGATGATGGAAATTTGGCTTGACTTGTTATTGCGGGTAATGAAGTTGTGGCCTGAGCTATGACTTGGTAGTGCTAATGAGTACTTGAGCAATGGAATAGTTGAGGCTTTGACTTGCAGGGGAGAGCTATGAAATGAGGCGATGGCACGGCAGAATACATAGTTGGTGCTGGCGACAAAGAGAATTGAATGTTTGGCCTGAGCCAATTGAGCTAATTGACTTAGATGTATGTTTAGGATAGGTTTGGGCTCAATGTTGAAGTTGAATCGAAATTGAGAAGGGTTACGTCTTGTGAAGAATTAGAACAAGCGGTTGTTGCAGCTCGGTGAAGAAAAAACTGTGAGCTTGTCTTGTGAGTCTGTAGGTTTGAATTTGTGCACATGAGTAGGTGGTTATGGCTCGAGAAGGTTGCGTGGTTCTATTATGGATGTTGAGAAATGGCAGCCGGTGTTGGCGTGATCGAGATGGGATTACGGAGTTATTGAAGACATGAAAGAACTAGACACTGTAATGTTGCTGGTGCTTAAAGCTTGGGCAGAATGGAAGTGAAGGGTAAAATGGTGTTGCTGTGGAATGGCATGTGGCAGTGGTGGTGGCAGCTCAACTTGAACTGAGATTACAAGGGAGTTTTGCCAGTGAGTTGGAATGGTTTGTGTGTGATGTCTTGGCGAGATGTTTCGCGAGGAGAAGGATTTGGGTTGTTCACGGGTTAAGAGCCGGAACTGGTGTTTGTTGGGATTATGTGTGTAATGGAAGATTGCAGGCTGCAGTGGTTGAAATGAAGTGGCGGTGGGGAGTTGGTGGTGCGTCGCGGTCGCGGGGCTTGCAAGACAATGATGGTCTTTGGTTGTATGCTACAGGTGATGGCTTGAGGGGATGAAGATGCAGTGAGGAAGTAGCCATCATGGCTGAGTAGGTATTGAGTGAAGCACAAGGATGGTGCATCACAGTAGCAGGCCTGTGCAATGGCTCAGAAGGCTGGAACCAAGTCAGCCCAGTTAGCTTTTATTCACAGCTGACTCGGATCTGACTCTGACCCATACTCTGACTGGACCCGGTTTGACCCGATTCGCCTTGACCGAGTTGACCCGTTGACCCGAACGTTTTTGACCCGGTGACCGGTTTGACTTTGCCGGTCACCTGAGCTAGTTTTCCGGCGCCTTTTCCGGCGGGATTCCGGCCACAATCCCAGTTTTCCGGCGAGCGTTTTTGGGACAAAATTTCTACACGGGTTTCTCTCCATCGTGGGCCGGGTGAATTTCTAACTAATGGACTTTGAAGACAAAACCTAGTTTTGGAAGGAGTGGAGCTATATAAAGAGAAGACTTTTATTATCTATGGGATATCTTCTATCACGTTTTATTATTATTATCTCTACTTTATTCTAGGGTTTAGAACCATGATGAAACTTCTCTTTCTTCTTGTGATGAACTCCTTGAATATGAGTACCTAAGTTTATTATTGGTTATGGAATAGTTGGATTTCACATAATATGATTCTTTGATTCAATATATTAGTTTTGTCTCATATTTATCGTTTGCAATTCTCGGAAAATATTGTTTTATGATTGATTGATTGTTTTGTCAAGTTGCAAATTGGTAGAACTTCTAATCACATCTATTGCTAGTTTAGGGTTTATTATACGCAAAAGTGATATTCCTTGAATACAAGTAGCATAATATGATTATAGTTTGTAGTGATATATTCTTATGATCATATGTGAATCGTAACCTTTGTTAAATTGAATTAGTGCGCTTTCCGTTCAATTGCTTTGATTGGCCTGATTTCATAGAACTTAACGCATCTAGGAATTAAACTTGATTAGTGCTTTTACACGTTAGGTTGTTCCTTTAGGTAGAATTCATATTCGCATCTTTTAATGTGTTTGTTGATGGCATGAGGAGATTTGGGATATTCTTGCGATCAAGGTATTCTAGGGTCTTTGATAAAAGTTGAGATTAAATATCAATTCTAGTTATTGTGAAAAGCATGTTAGTGAATGAAAACGAAATCCTTAACCAATATTTCTTATCCTTGATTTGATTTGTTTGCTTATTTCTTTATTTGCTTTTATTCCTTTTATTTCATAAAACCACAAAACTACCGGTGTTATTTATAAGGAACCATAACAATTTGACAACCTAGACCTCTCTGTGGGATCGATCCTTTCTTGCCCTTGCTATATTTATATTTTGAGTAGTAAGAAAGTGTAATTATATTTGTGTCGCTTACGAAATGACGATCAAATTTTTGGCGCTGGATTCTTGGGAGGCAGCGGTTGTTAATTGTTTTTGGTTTCTTATTTTTGTATTTAGTTTTTGTTTTATTTTTATTTTTCTTATTTTCTGGGTTCTAAGCTTGATTTGAGAATCTTATTTCAGGTGCTTATTTCTATGGAAGGAGCATATTGGAACAATGGATACGGGTTTCAACCTCAACAATATGATAACTACCAATTCCATGGGTATAATCAAAACCAATTCATTGGTTATGACCAATATTCCATGGAACCTTGTGGTTTTCCTCAACAACCTTATGGTGGGTATGTGTGTGAACAACAACAAGGATGGGAGGATTCTTATGCTTGTGAACAAAAAGTCTCTAATTTTATAGATCAAGTTTCCACTTTTTTAAAAGTGGAATTTCAAAAAGCAAAAGAGACTACAAACGAGCAACTCCAAGAACTTCGTGAAAGTATGACTATCTTACGAAGAGACATTGATCAATACAAGGAAGATATGGATAATTCTTATGTGCATATGGTTTGTGATGAATATTTGATTGATGCTAATGTTGAAAAGGGCGAATCCTTGGGCACTTTCGTTGATAATTGTGTAGTTAACTCAACTCTTGATCGTAATAATGATCATTCACCTATTCAAAAGGATGAGTTAGAGATTAGCAACACTAAATTCAGCGAGGAACAATCTTATGTTGACTATGATAGTGACGGTGATTATGATACATTTCTTGAAACAACTCATGGTGACATCTCCGAGGAGTCTTTTTGGGATCAAGATGAAGACGAAGAGGAATATGTTGACACTTGTGTAGATTACTCAAGCATTGATCTTAATAATGATCAAGAGCCTATTCAAAGGGTGGAGCTTGAGGATGATGCATTTACGAGTGTTCTAAAAAAGTTTCTTATGATAAAATTTGGATCCGCAAAAGAATATGTGCCTTACAACAAAGAGGAGTATGTTGAGAATGAGACCGTTATGACCACTATTGTGGAAGACCCAATTGAACTTGTGCATGATTGTAATGATGATGTTTATGTCGATACTTTGGTTACGGCAGAAACGGACGAAGAATGGTTGCAAGGTTTGATAGAGGACCATGATATACAAGAGGTGAACAATTCACTTGAGTTTTTCAAGGACGAAGAGGATTCCGTAATACAAGAGATTGTGCAAGGTTTATCTAACCCTTTGCCTATTGTTTCTTCTCCTTTACCTCTTATTGGTTTGAATTTATGTGCGTCGAGAACATTGTTGAATGACTTTGTTTCTCGTTTTCCGCCATTAGAGAAACTTGATTCTCATACTATGCAGGTTATGGAACAAGAAACCGTGGACGTACCCGACTTCTATATTCTTTATACACTTCCATGTGTGGACAAGAATAAGTGTGGGGGAAGCTTTTATCGGTTCATAGCTTCACTTTTGTTTTATTGTACTAATATTTGTGTGAAGCTAGTGTTTGCAAAACAGGTTCTATGGAAGGATCCCCAACTTTTCCGATTATTGGTATATGGGGAATGAATCTTACAAGAAGCTAAGTCGGGCCGTCGACTTTAAAACAAGCGCTTAGTGGGAGGCAACCCACCGGTTTTGTATTTCTTATCCTTTTGCTTTTTATTTTTGTTTCGTTTATTTTTTTTTACTGTTTTTATATCATATTTGCATCCCTATGTTTAATTTCATTGAGTCCGTAATCTATCTTAGAAGAGAATTATGCCGAATACCTTTTCGTCAGAAAATTTCAGACTGCGCGTAGTTCATTCCAGAGACCATAACTGTCAGACCGTTTATCGAAACACTGTGAAATTTTGACACTGTGTAGAAAACACGTAGGTGAACAACTTTTGTGAAATGGAGTTTTTCCAAATTCCTTACCAATTTGCACAGTTTTTGCGTTTTATCTGCTGTTACGTCAGAATTCAGAACTTTCGGTTTTACACATTGAGGACAATGTGAAGTTTAAGTGTGGGGGAGCATTTATATGTTTGTTTTTGACACCATTAGTGGATGGAACCATTTTGAATGCAGATATGTTTGTTTTTGACACCATTAGTGGATGGAACCATTTTGAATGCAGAAGTTGAGGAACCAATTAACTAAAAGGGAAGAATATAGCTCAGAAATCACAAATTAATATGATAGTTGTTACCATATCTCGGAATTTCACCATATCGCATTCTATTTTTATTTTTCCATATTTATCTATTGTTCTCTAAGTGCTTTGGTGGGTCACTAAACATCGACGTGTTATTACTGCTAGGATGAAATAGAGTGATTGAGTTACTAGAAAAAAAAAAAAAAAAATTGAAAAAAAAATTGAAAAAAAAAAAAAAAAAAAAAAGACCGACCAATTAGACCAAAACGGAATAAAAAGACACTTGGGAATAGCAGTATGTGTGAAACGTAGTCCCTGTCTCCGTCGCCTAAACAAGCGTGGAATGCAGGATCCAAGGCAACTATCATGTACTTGCTGACAAGAAGCATGCGCTTGATCCAAAAGATCTAATCATGCCGTCTAAAAAAAAAAAGAGAAATTGGATCCAGTTTGATCCAATCATAAAAAAAAAAAAATTTATTATTGTGTTGAATAAAGTCACTCTTGGTTCCCTTGTATATGCCAATTGATTTGATGTAGCATTCAAGCACAAAGTAGCTCAATTCAATAGGATTAGGTTCATCTTAGCGGTGACCTTGAGACAGATATGGGAAACATCGAACACTTGTGAATATTCGCCAACATCTACATCTATATCCATCTTCTTAAACTTTTCATTGTGATTGTGGTTTGTTAGTTTCCGAGTATTGTGGCTTGTTCGACTATCTAATTAGAGTTTATTTACTAATATATGAATTGAATTTGCAAGGTACCTCCTCCTGTAGTCAATTTGGATTCGTTCATTGATTTGTCACAAATAGACGGAGTTTGAAATATAGGTTTTGTGGGTATATCTCTAGTAAACCCTCACGAGACTATAACTCGTCCGCTAGGGACACCTAGGGGTTTAAAGGCTTGTTATTTATGCTAAAAGTGACCGTAGCCTCGACGACACGGAGTTGTATGTATTTTATTGTTTTGTTTGATTTGCTCGAGGACTAGCAAAGTCTAAGTGTGGGGGAATCTGATAGGTGTAGAATACACCGTATTTAATATCAAGTATTTATGCTTTCTTTGCGAGTTTTGTTGTAAATTATGTATCTTATGTGTGCTTTTGAGTTTATTAGGTGCAATGGAGTCATTTGAAGCAAAAAGACCAATTGGAACTCGTTCAAATACAATATTTCTACTTTTCATTGTGTAGAGGACGAGAAGATGAAGACAATGGCGAAAGAACGGAGTCATTCTGAGTTCGTATGAAGAAGTTATAGGCAAAACAAGAACTCATAAGAAAAGGGCAAAATTGTCTTTGGGGGGGCAAATACTATCGGGAGCCAAGTCAGTGTTATGGGGCATCCATTGGGGTACCCCTTATCTGATGCAGAGGGGTGGCGTTATCCAACCCTATCATTACAACCCAGATCGATTCTCTTCTTCCCCTTCATTTCATTCAATGCCTTTCACCTGAACCTGAAACCAGATCGAGAGAGAGATAGAGCTTCAGAGAGAGATTGGTTTTTTCTTTTCCTCCCCTGAACCGATGGCTGTTAATGGCGAGAAACGATGATGTGAATGGAGATTGTTGGCAGAGAGTGGGTATGAACTAGATCTGGTGCATCCAGTTGCTAATGTCAATTCGAAATTTGAATTTTGAGATGGAGAAGAGGAAGGTAACGACCAATTTGAGAGAAGCTAGGGTATTTGTGAGATTCAAAGAATGAAGAATTAGGGGCACGGATTCATTTTGAGAATATGATGTGAAGTCTGGGTTTCGGGTGAGAACAATGAGATCGAATCAAGAGCCAGAGATCGACAAATCAAGAGTTTCTCTGGTGAATGATGTATGTTGCTCAGGGAGGAAATGAATTGAGACACAAAACCAGAAGGTGATTTAGGGTTTGTGGAAGTGGTTCTGCTCGAGTCTGATAATGAGTTTGTTTCTGGAGCAGTAATGATGAAATTGAAGATGGGTTTGCTATGGATTGAAAGCTCAGATTCGAGTTGTGAGGCTCTGTAATATTAGCTGTGGTGTTGGCTTGGAATAGGAACTGAATGGAGAAATGATTGCAGGCGATGGCTGGAAGTTGTAGAGCAGGAATTGGTTGTGGGTGTTGTGTATGAATAACAATGAAGCTCAGATAGTGAGAATGGGTCGATTTTCTGGTGTGAGCCAAGAAGTTGAGAAGTGCAGGTGGCTTTGAGTGACAGGGGAGTGAGTTGAAGTTTAAGGGGAAGAAATCAGTGAAGATGGAGTGAACTCAGGGAGCTAGGCTGCTGTGTCATGGCAGTTGGTGTGGTTGTGAGACAATGTTGTGAGTGCTTGCAAGTGCCTCGGTGGTGGTTACGATGATGGAAATTTGGCTTGACTTGTTATTGCAGGTAATGAAGTTGTGGCCTGAGCTATGACTTGGTAGTGCTAGGCTGAGTACTTGCAGGCAATGGAATAGTTGAGGCTTTGACTGCAGGGGAGAGCTATGAAATGAGGCAATGTACACCAGAATACATAGTTGGTGCTTTGGCGACAAGAGAATTGAATGTTTGGCCCGAGCCAATTGAGCTAATTGACTTAGATGTATGTTTAGGACAGGTTTGGGCTCAATGTTGAAGTTGAACTGAAATTGAGAAGGGTTCTGATGCTGTGAAGAATTAGAACAAGCGGTTGTTGCGGCTCGGTGAAGAAACCGTTGTGAGCTTGTACGCTTGCGTAGTGTAGGTTTGAATTTGTGCACATGAGTAGGTGGTTATGGCTCAGAAGGTTGCAGGTTCTGTTATGGATGTTGAGAAATGGCAGCCAGTGTTGGCCGTGACTGAGATGGGATTGCAGGTTATTGAAGACATGAAAGAACTAGACACTGTAATGTTGCTGGTGCTTAAAGCTTGGGCAGAATGGAAGTGAAGGGTAAAATGGTGTTGCTGTGGAATGGCATGTGGCAGTGGTGGTGGCAGCTCAACTTGAACTGAGATTACAAGGGAGTTTTGCCAGTGAGTTGGAATGGTTTGTGTGTGATGTCTTGAGCAGATGTTTCGCAGGGAGAAGGACTGGGTTGTTCACAGGTTAAGAGCTGGAACTGGTGCTGTTGGGATTATGCTGTGTAATGGAAGATTGCAGCTGCAGTGGTTGAAATGAAGTGGCAGGCTGGGGGAGTTGGCTGGTGCATCAGTGGCAGGGCTTGCAAGACAATGATGATGCTGGTTGTATGCTACAGGTGATGGCTTGAGGGGATGAAGATGCAGTGAGGAAGTAGCCATCATGGCTGAGTAGGTATTGAGTGAAGCACAAGGATGGTGCATCACAGTAGCAGGCCTGTGCAATGGCTCAGAAAGCTGGAACCAAGTCAGCCCAGTTAGCTTTTATTCACAGCTGACTCGGATCTGACTCTCACCCATACTCTGACTGGACCCGGTTTGACCCGATTCGCCTTGACCGAGTTGACCCGTTGACCCGAACGTTTTGACCCGGTGACCGGTTTGACTTTGCCGGTCACCTGAGCTAGTTTTCCGGCGCCTTTTCCCTGGGATTGGCCACAATCCCAGTTTTCCGGCGAGCGTTTTTGGGACAAAATTTCTACACGGGTTTCTCTCCATCGTGGGCCGGGTGAATTTCTAACTAATGGACTTTGAAGACAAAACCTAGTTTTGGAAGGAGTGGAGCTATATAAAGAGAAGACTTTTATTATCTATGGGATATCTTCTATCACGTTTTATTATTATTATCTCTACTTTATTCTAGGGTTTAGAACCATGATGAAACTTCTCTTTCTTCTTGTGATGAACTCCTTGAATATGAGTACCTAAGTTTATTATTGGTTATGGAATAGTTGGATTTCACATAATATGATTCTTTGATTCAATATATTAGTTTTGTCTCATATTTATCGTTTGCAATTCTCGAAAATATTGTTTTATGATTGATTGATTGTTTTGTCAAGTTGCAAATTGGTAGAACTTCTAATCACATCTATTGCTAGTTTAGGTTTATTATACGCAAAAGTGATATTCCTTGAATACAAGTAGCATAATATGATTATAGTTTGTAGTGATATATTCTTATGATCATATGTGAATCGTAACCTTTGTTAAATTGAATTAGTGCGCTTTCCACGTTCAATTGCTTTGATTGGCCTGATTTCATAGAACTTAACGCATCTAGGGAATTAAACTTGATTAGTGCTTTTACACGTTAGGTTGTTCCTTTAGGTAGAATTCATATTCGCATCTTTTAATGTGTTTGTTGATGGCATGAGGAGATTTATGGATATTCTTGCGATCAAGGTATTCTAGGGTCTTTGATAAAAGTTGAGATTAAATATCAATTCTAGTTATTGTGAAAAGCATGTTAGTGAATGAAAACGAAATCCTTAACCAATATTTCTTATCCTTGATTTGATTTGTTTGCTTATTTCTTTATTTGCTTTTATTCCTTTTATTTCATAAAACCACAAAACTACCGGTGTTATTTATAAGGAACCATAACAATTTGACAACCTAGACCTCTCTCAAAGGATCGATCCTTTCTTGCCCTTGCTATATTTATATTTTGAGTAGTAAGAAAGTGTAATTATATTTGTGTCGCTTACGACAGCGATCAATGACGAATGATAAGTCTGTTGTTGATCAATTCCTCGAACTTCAACAAATCATTAACCAGATTCTTGTTGAAGGTATGGTTATTGATGAGACTTTTCAAGTGTCTGCGGTGATTGAGAAGTTACCATCTTCTTGGTCGAGTACAAGAAAAGCCGAGGCATGGGCGAGATCAACATGGTTGAATTGGGAAAGAAGATTCAAGTGGAAGAGATGTTGTGCACCAAAGACAAGAACGTGTCATCTGCAAGGGACATGTCTAACAAAGCTCATATGTCTCGAACATAAGCCATCCAAAGTCTGGAAAAGGTGACAACAACAATCGCAACTCAAGCATGGACCTAACAAGAAAGGTACGTTTCAGAAACCGGAATCTAACATTATTAAAATTAAGGGTCCTTGTTGGGTGTGTGGAAATACTGGTCATATGGCAGTTCACCTGAGACAACGTAAGGATAAGAAGAATAATGCTAACTTGGTTGAGAAAAGCAAAGACGAAGTTTTCACGCGGTGTCCGAAGTTAATCTGGTGACCAATGTGATGGATTGGTGGGTAGACACTGGAGCTACCAAGCATGTTTGTGGGAACAGAGACTGTTCACCTCCTACCAGAGGGTAGGGGAAGGCAAGAAACTCTATATGGGTAACTCATCTCGCACCGAGGTTGCAGGAAAAGGAAAGGTGGGGTTTGAAGCTCACATCCGGAAAGACTCTCACATTGAATGAAGTTCTTCATGTTCAGGACATCCGCAAAAATCTTGTTTCTTGTTACATTTTAGATGATAAGGGTTTTAAAGTTACAATTGAGTCTCGGAAAACTTATAGTAACTAAGGGCAATGATTTGTGGTAAGGGTTATAAGACGGGGGTCTATATAAACTTAATGTAACTCCGTCCCGAATTGAAATTGAATGATTCTTCGCTTACATGTGTGTGTCATTGAACGTTTGGCATGGTAGACTTGGTCATGTAAACTATAAATCAATGCATAAATTGGCTAGCATAGGCTGCATACCCAAATTCACTTTAGATAAAAATCATAAGTGTGAGATTTGCGTAGAATCTAAGCATGCTAAGAAATCATTCAATAAGAATGTCCAAGAGAAACTCTAAACCTTAGATTTAATCCACTCGCACCTAGTTGATATGAAGTCGGTTCAAACAAGAGGTGGTAAGAAATGGTTTATTACTTTTATGATGATTGTATGGCAAGTAATCGCCATGTTTACTTACTTAGAGGGAAGGATGATGCCTTAGAAGCCTTTAAGATATATAAAAGTGAAGTCGAAACCAATTGAATACTACCATTAAAACTATTAGGTCTGACCGTGGTGGTGAGTATGAAATTCCCGTAGGATATTTCTGTGAAGAACATGGCATAATACATGAGACTACAGCCCCTTATTCACCTCAATCCAATGGTGTAGCTGAACGTAAGAACCGTACCCTTAAGGATATGATGAATGTCATGTTGATTAGTTCGGGATTACCTTCGAATTTGTGGGGGAGGCTATCCTCTCCGCCAATTACATCCCGAACAAGAGTACCCTTTAAAGGATCGATAAAACTCCATATGAGTTATGGAAAGGTAGACAACCATCTTATGATCACTTCAAAGTGTGGGGTGCTTGGCAAAGGTGGGCATCCCTCCTCCTAAGAAAAATAAGATAGGACCCAAAACCGTTGATTGTGTTTTTATAGGGTATCCCGAGCATTCTAGTGCTCATAGGTTTATGGTTGTGAGTTCCGAAATTTCCGACATAGGGTTGAATACTATCATGGAGTCTAGGGATGCCGAGTTTTTGAAACTATTTTTCCTTTCAAACGTGATTCTCGAAAGAGATGTTTAGATGATCCCCTAGATGTTCCTTCAACTAGTCAATTATTACCTTTAGAGGAAAATGAACCAGAAGTGGAACCTAAGAGGTAAAAGGGTTAGAACCGGGAAAACCTATCCCCGGTTGCATTACATACCTAGCCGAGTCCGATCCTCGACTTATAGAGAAGCCATGACTTGTCCAGAAGCTCCGTGGTGGAAAGAAGCTTCCATTAGTGAAATGGATTCCCTTCGAGAAAAAAGTACTTTTGAACTTGTAGATTTACCTCCAGGGTGTAAGGCCATAGGTTGTAAATGGATTTTCAAAAGAAAACGAAAGATAGATGGAACTATTGAAAAATACAAGGCTAAGTGGTAGCTAAAGGCTACGTAGACAAATAGAAGGTATAGATTTCTTTGACACCTATTCACCAAGCCGAGTAGAATTAGCTCCATTAGGATGTTAATTGCTATAGCTTCATCCATAATTTAGAGATACATCAAATGGATGTAAAGACAAATATTTCTTAATGGTGAGTTAGATGAAGAAATTTATATGGAACAACCCGAGGGCTTTGTAGTTAAAGGTTGTGAAAAGAAAGTGTGTAAACTGGTTAAATCTTTGTATGGATTGAAACAAGCACCTAAACAAAGGGCATGAAAAATTTGATCATGTGATGATTTCTAGTGGTTTTAGAATTAATGAATCGATAAGTGTGTTTATACTAAACTTGTCAAGGATACCCGTGTGATTGTATGCTTGTATGTTGATGATATGCTTATACTAGGTACAAACATGGATGTTATTAATTCCACTAAGAAACTGTTGAATGAGAACTTTGACATGAAAGACTTAGGCCCCAACTGATGTCATATTAGGGATGAAGATTAGAAAACTTCTAATGGCTATAGTCCGAGTCGGTCTCATTATGTTGAATCCATACTTAAGAAATTTAATCGCTTTAACCGCAAACCCGTGTGTACTCCTTATGATTCTAACTGTCGCCTCAGAAGAATAAGGGTGTAGGAGTTAACCAACTTGAATACTCGAGAGTCATAGGAAGTCTCGATGTATTTGATGAATTGTACGAGACCAGAGACATTGCTTATGCTATAAGTAGGTTGGTATACTTGTAATCCAGGCGAGATACATTGGGATGCACTTATTAGAGTGCTAAAGTACTTGAAGTACACAATGACCTTTAGTTTGAATTACAAAGGATATCCCATTGCCTTGAGGGATTTTGCGATGCAAACCGGATAACAGGATCGCAGAGGATTCTAAGTCTACGAGTGGATATGTATTCACTCTAAGAAAAGGCCTCGTATCTTGGAAGAGTTCCAAACAGACATGTATAGCTCGTTCCACTATGGAATCGGAGTTTATTGCGTTAGATAAAGCGGGGAGAGGAGGCCGAATGGCTAAGAAACTTTTAGAAGATATTCCACGGGGCATAGGCCCGTGCCGCCTATATCTATACACCGTGACAAAGAATCTGCGATAGGTAGAGCTAAGAGTAGCTTCTACAATGGAAAGTCTATACATATTCGAGAAGACATGATACTTTGAAAACACTAATCTCAACAGGCGTTATTTCCATAGATTGGACGCACCAGTCCAAGGAGAATATCGCGGACCCTTTGACGAAAGGTTTGTCCAAGGAGATAGTTAGTAAAGCATCGAGGGGATGGGGCTTAGGCTCAATAATTAAACTTTCCATGAAGGATACTCAACCTTGCCGATCGGAGATTCCAAGATCAAGGTTTCAAATGAGACAACTAATTCATGGTGGGTAAAGGTAAACACTATCGTGAGAATTTCATTCTCTTGTCCCTTCCCTATGGTGTTGATGTGATAGTGTGACTGCATGTGGAGGATGACTTTTAAATAAGTCTTAATGAGTTCCATAGTTTCAATTTAAGATTGAAGTGGGGTGTAGCAAAGAACACTCTTGATGGAACTCACCTATCCAATGTGGAAGTGGGGGTCGCTTCCTATGAGAATCGAGCCAATTCTCTAGAGCATTTTGAGAAACAGATATGTCCAGGGCCAAATTGGACAACACGGCACGAACTTAGCAACACCAGGAGAATATCATGTGGTTGTTGTCCTAATTACACCAACGCTATCGATTCAAGATTAGGTTCACTTTGTTTAGCTAGTAGTTCCGGTAACTTCTCACTAAGTAAGGGTTCAAGACCTCATGGACACCTTTGCCTAAATCGTATTTTCCTTATTCCGATTTTTTCGTTTTCCGAGATTTCATTCATGTGGGGATTGTTGGAGAAAAATGAGTTTTAATAAAAATATTTTGGTCTTGGTGTGGTTTGATCTAGTGACCTATGGGTCCAAGGATACTTGCTCATTTTATGAGTGAATGAATCTCTCTTTAGTCCCACATTGGGTATAATAGAGAAGGAGCTCCACTATATAGCCATATGCTTATGGATATGTTGTAAAACAACATTGTGGGTGGAGCGGGTGGGCAAAAAAAAATTTTTTGACCCATGCGATATGCACGTATGCCATGCACCAAGTTCCTCTTCTACTCGGATTTATTTTTTGGGCGAGTTTTTCTTTAGGAAAATATTTTTAGAGTTTTATTTATGGGTAAATTCCTTTTAGGTGTTTTACTGGTTTTTAAAGAAAACCAAAACCAAAACCTAACTTGATTTGCAAGTATCTTCTCCTTTAAATACAACTCGAAATTTTGTTTTCTAAACACCGAAAAAATCTTCTTTTATTCTAGGGTTTTCTCCAGACGTTTTTACCTCCATCCCTGTTGCTGAGTTCGAAGAGAGGGTAACTTGCGTTGTGCTAACTCAAGTTATATCAGGGTCTTATCCCGGACACATCTTATTTGTGAGAGGGTTTAGCATTACTCAACTCGAGTATACCCGCGAACTAATGTGTTAAGGAAAACTTGTTGAACCCGTGATTCTGCCTCGTCAAGTTATTTCGGTAGAGTTGTTTCGCATTAGTTCTTTACATATTATTTTCGATACATCTAACGTGCTGTTCATTGTTGCAAGATCCCAACAAAGAAGTCTCTTATATAGTCTCCAAATCGTAGAAGTGCCCATGTCTAGATTCCCGTGCAAAGTAGTTGCCAAAACTAGTCAGGATTCCAAAATAATGCACGTCCAATTCTGGCCATGCAAAGAAGTTGCTTACGTATGCACTATTGAGCTCGTGGCCGCAACCGTAGAAGCCCATCCCATAAACTTGTTTCACCGTCAGTCTCGGATGACCGACAGTTCATTCTTCGTTTCCTCCCACGGACGGGACTTTCTGTCCGTAACTTCTCCCGTATCTTTTTTTCTTTTTCTTACATCGTAATCACGGCTAGGAATTCTAGCCGTATCTTCTCCGAATTCCTCTCTAACTCCCTAACTCGACCACCTCCTTGTTACTAATCGAGGGCATTTTCTCTTCTGAGTCTCGGGAAAACTCAGTTTCCTTTTCACAACACCAGCAAATATTGTTGGAAACAATGTAACAATAATGAAAGAGATGTGAAGAATATACTTAGCTCAAACCCATGCTTCACTGATGTTGTTGGTGATGCTCAAACAATGGTAACTGGAATAGGTAGAGGCACGTATAAATACGCTCGACCTAAAGGCAATATCGCCTGCTACTCCTCTGAGATGCTATAGCAGTTGGCGAGTCACCTCCAGGATACAACTACCGCTAGTACCTCTCGATGTAGCATACAAGGAAGGTACCCTAAGAGCTTGGCAGCACTGGAAAAGTTGTTACTCCAAGAGAGAAAAACTGAAAGTTTTTATTTCTCAAAAAACCTTAAGAACTCTGTTAAGAAAACAGAAGAGAGGAAGAGAAGAAGAAGAGAAGAGAAAGCTTCTCTTGGTGTGTATTATGAAGTGAGAAACTCTTCACTATTTATAGCAAAAATCAGTAAGCAAAACAAGAGAAAAAACGCCAAGGAAAACCCATGCATATGACAAGGTTACTGGTTATGTTTTTTTGTTCTTCAAACAAACAAAACAAGCCAAAGAAATCAGACTTCAAAAAGTGTGTAGTTTTCTGTCAGAAACAAACTTTGTCGAAAAGCACTTTTGCAGAATCGGTTTTGAAGCTTGACTTTTATTTAAAGCAAACAAACCAAACACGTAAGGACAGGGGAATATTGTTTCACATATGTGACAAGCACGTCCAAACAAAAAGACACATGTGCGTAAAACATGAGTAAAATTTTCAGTAAAGAAAGATAAGTCTTATTGAACCCACACCCACACCCGACCCGGACCCGACCCGACCCGACCCGACCCGACCCGGACGGCGGCGTGCGTGCTTCTCATGCGAAGCACCCGCGCACGGAAAGGGACCCTAGCCATAGTCTAAGTCTTCCGAATCGCACAAAAGGCTAAGTGCCCAAAGGGCCTGCCCTTATAGCCCAATTCTATGGTATTTAAGTCTAAAATTGTTTAGATTTTCACCTATGTGGGACTAATGTTTTAACTATTCACAAGGAAAAAAACATTTTGTGGGCAAGTCAAAGTCCTTGGTTAAACACGTTTTTTCCAACAATCCCCCACATGAGTAATAAAACATGTCGACAAAAATACGAGAAAAAGAATACATCAAAATTAGGCTAAGGTGTCCCAGAGATTGAACCTTAACTTAGTGAGAGGTTACCGAATCATGCTTGTTGTTACGGTGAACACAATGTCTTGAACCGACAACAGTGAGTGCAATTCATAAATAACAACCACGCTTTGATGTATCAAAGAAAAGCTGCCAAGCTCTTGCCGTTGTGCCCATTTTGGCCTTGGGCTAAATCCCGGACGTAATGAATGTCTCTAGAGAATCCGCTCAAATTCTCAGGAAGCGGCCCCACTTCCAACATTCACATAGGTGAGTCCATAAAGAGTGTCCCGCCACACCCCGCTTTAATCAAAGCCATGGTACTCATTAAGATCTCAACGGATCATCCTAAATCATGCAGTAGCACTATCACACGTTGCACCATAGGGAGGGACTAAGATAGTGCTTTCTCTCTCGTTATCACCAAAAATTAGTAGTCTCATTGAACCTTGATTCTGGAGCTCCATTCACAAGGTTGAGTATCCTTCTTGGCAATTTTATTCTATGAGCTTAAGTCTCATCCCCTCGATGCTGGAACTAACTTTCTCTCTAGGTAACCCTTTCGTCAAAGGGTCTGCAATGTTCTCTTTTAGACCCTACAAAGTCTATAGAGATGATACTTGTAGAGAGTAGTTGTCTCACTGTCTTGTGTCTTCTACGAATGTGTATCGACTTTCCGTTGTACACCTTATTCTCTGCACATCCAATAGCAGCTTTACTGTCACAGTGGATTGCGATAGAAGACACAGGCTTGGGCCAGAGTGGAATTCCTCCCAGAAACCTCGTATCCATTCAGCCTTCCTCTGCAGCCTTTATCCAAGGCTATAAACTCGGACTCCATACTTGGATCGAGCTATACATGTCTGTTTGGAAGACTTCCATGACACAGACGCACCTCCAAGTGTGAAGACGTACCCACTTGTGCACTTGCACTTGTCTCGCTTCCCGATATCCAGTTGGTCACAGCATCTATCACAAACAGATACTTCCCAAAACTTAAGCAATAGTTTGAAGTTCCTCTCAGTGTACCGTAGAACTCAGATAGGGCTTTCCAGTTGATTCTCCCCAGTGGTTGCAAGTGTACCGCTCAATCTGCTCACCGCGTAGGCAATATCAGTGTCTGCACGCTTCATCAAATACATAATACTGCAAATAACACTATAATACTCGATTTGACTAATTCCTTCACCCTTGTTCTTTTTAAATTTACAATTGGGGTCATAAGGAGTAGATGCAGTTTAGCATTTTCATGCTTAAATCTCTTGAGCACAAGTTTCAAAGATAATGAGATTGACTAAGACTATAACCATCATTGTCTTTCCGACTTTCATCCCTAAGATTATATCACAGGGCCTAAGTCTTTCATGTCAAAGTTTTCGCTCAAAGATGCTTTTAGTGGCATTAATGATTTCAAGGTTACCGCCTAATATGAGCATATCATCAACATACGTGCATACTATAACATGAGAATTATCCACCGATTTAACATAAACACATTTATCGATTCATTAATTCTTGGAAGTCATTAGTCATCATTACATGATCAAAGTTTTCATGCCACTTTGTTTAGGTGCTTGTTTTAAACCATACAGAGATTTTTTCAATTTGCATACTTTATCTTCTAAACCTTTCACAACAAAACCTTCAAAAGTTGTTCCATGTAAATTTCTTCAATCAATTCACCATGTAAAAATGCGCTTTTAACATCCATCCGATGTATATGCAAATCATAAATAGAAGCAATAGCAATCAAGCATCCTAATAGAAGTGATTCTAGTGACCTATGAATATGTATCAAAGAAATCTACTCCTTCCTTTTGTCTGTAGCCCTTGACTACCAACCTAGCTTTGTGTTTTTCTCGTAGTCCCATCTCGGTCTAAGCTTTCTTTTAAAGACCCATTTGCACCCTATGGCTTTACTACCGGGAGGTAAGTCTACAGATCCCAAGTGTCGTTATCTTGAATGGAATCCCACTCATTAAGGGAAGCTTCTTCCCTAAGGGAGCTTCCAGGACAAGTCATTGCTTCCTTATAGGTTTGGGGTTCGAGACTCTACCGCAAGAGTCACAAACTCGGACCGAAACTTTTCTCTGTCTCCGACCCTCTTACTTCTTCTAGGTTCGGTTTCAACATCTAGAGTTGGGGTTTGACTAGTCGAAGGAACATCCGAGAGGTCATCGCGGACCCTTTTGCAAGGTCCAGGACCTAAAAGGAAAAATGTGTTCAAAGAACACCGCATCTCTAGATTCCATAATGGTGTTATCACCAATGACCATGAACCTATACGCACTCAGAGTGCTCGGGTAACCTAAGAAAACAGTCCATAGTTTTAGGTCCTATTTTGGTTTGCTTGGGGCGAGGAATGCCCACCTTGGCCAAACACCCCCACACTTTAAAGAATGCGTAGGAAGGTGGTCTACCTATCCATAATTCATATGGGGTTTTATCAGATTTCTTAAATGGAATGCGGTTCAAGATATAACAAGCGAGAGAATTGCTTCCCCCACAAGTTCGAGGGTAGCCCCGAGCTAGCTAACATAGCGTTTACCATATCTATGAGTGTTCGGTTTTTCCTTTCGGCCTACTCCATTCGACCGAGGTGAACGAGGTGCGTAGTCTCGTGAATGATGCCATTAAGTTTGCAAAATTCTCCTATGGGTATCACATACTCACCGCCCCTGGTCCCGACCTAAGAGTTTTAATTGTAACGCCTCTTTGGTTTTCTACTTCAAGTTTATATAATTTGAAAGCTTCTAAGGCTTCATCCTTGCTTCTAAGAAGGTAAACTTGACAAAGATCGGAGTGATCATCGATAAAAGTGATGTACCATTTTTTACCACCTTTAGTTGGAGTTGATTTTAAATCTCCTAAATCCGAGTGAATTAGTTCTAGGGAGTTGTACTACGTTCAACCTTTTTGTTAAAGGGTTTTCTTGCAAATTTAGATTCAACACAAATTTCACATTTATGACCTCTCACAAAGTTTATTTTAGGAATGCAGCCTAGACTAGCAAGTTTTTCAATGGATTTGAAGTTAACATGTCCTAGTCTATCATGCCAAACATGTGAGGAGTCACAAACATAAGCAGAAGAAGATGCATTTTCGTTCAAGTTCAAGGAAAGTACACTAAGCTTAATCATGTTCTCAGTGACGTAACCCTTTCCTACGAAGTCACCACCCTTAGAGATTACAACTTTGTTAGACTCAGCTACAAATTTAAAACCTTTCCCTAGTAAGATGGTTTCTGAGACAAGATTCTTGCATATGTCTGGGACGTGATACACGTCATTCAATGCGAGAGTTTTTCCTGAAGTAAGCTTCAGCTCAACCTTGCCTTTCCCCACAACTTTCGAGGTGGAGGAGTTACCCATATACATTTTCTCATCGTCTCCTACGGTGCCATAGGAGGAGAAAGCATTTCTGAACTTGCAGACATGCCTGGTGGCTCCAGAATCTAGCCACCAGTCTCTCACATTGGTCACATTTGAGACAAGGTTGACTTCAGACACCATGCCAGAAAAATATCCAGAATTATCTACTATGTTTGCCTTATTTTTCTGTTTAGGGTCAGTTTTGGTCTTCTTAGGTGCCTTACAGTCTTTGGCCATATGGCCAGCTTTTCCACAGTTATAGCAGTCGCCTTTGATGGTGTTTTTGGAGACACCACCCCTAGGCTTAAGATTGTTACCTTTGGGGTTTCGACGTTTGTTACGTCTGTTACCATTTTTGCTGGATTCTCCATGCTTGTTCTTTGATGCCGCCTTATCGTCCAGTACATGCGCCTTGTTGGACATGTATTTGCTCAAAGATCGGCTCTTGTTCTTGTTGCACAGAAGTTCCTCCACCTGGATCATTTTCCCTAGCTCCACCATGGTGATTTCGCGATTTTTGTGTCGCAGCCTCTTCTGGTACTCGTTCCATGAGGGTGGAAGCTTTTCAATCACTGCAGATACTTGTAGAGCTTCATCAAAGCGCAAGCCTTCAGCAAGGATTTCGTTGATGAGTAGCTGGAGTTCGACGAATTGATCTACAACGGGCTTTTCATCGGTCATCTTGAAATCCAGGAACTTGGCCATCAAGAACTTCTTGCTCCCAGCAGCCTCAGCAAGATACTTATCCTCAAGGGCTTCCCACAAATGGTAAGCATTAAAATTTTCTTTTGCATTATAAAAGTCGTACAAAGAGTCATCCAGACAGTTAAGAATGTGGTTTTTGCACATGTAATTCTTCCTAGTCCACCTCTCTAGATCATGTTCATAACCGCGGTCATGAAGCCTTCTCGAGGGTCTGTAAAGGGCAACTTCATCTAACCTTTGGTCTTTTAAGAAAAACAACATTTTGGACTGCCATCGTTTAAAATCCTTACCACTAAACTTTGGGGGTTTGTCTACAGTACTCTTTCCCATTTTGTTACAGTAATAATAAAGCAGAAGCGCTATTGCCTTTAGTTTGTTGGAAACAATGTAACAATAATGAAAGAGATGTGAAGAATATACTTAGCTCAAACCCATGCTTCACTGATGTTGTTGGTGATGCTCAAACAATGGTAACTGGAACAGGTAGATGCACGTATAAATACGCTGACCTAAAGGCAATATCGCCTGCTACTCCTCTGAGATGCTATAGCAGTTGGTGAGTCACCTCCAGGATACAACTACCGCTAGTACCTCTCGATGTAGCATACAAGGAAGGTACCCTAAGAGCTTGGCAAAGACTGGAAAAGTTGTTACTCCAAGAGAGAAAAACTGAAAGTTTTTATTTCTCAAAAAACCTTAAGAACTCTGTTAAGAAAACAGAAGAGAAGAAGAAGAGAAGAGAAAGCTTCTCTTGGTGTGTATTATGAAGTGAGAAACTCTTCACTATTTATAGCAAAAATCAGTAAGCAAAACAAGAGAAAAACGCCAAGGAAAACCCATGCGTATGACAAGGTTACTGGTTATGTTTTTTGTTCTTCAAACAAACAAAACAAGCCAAAGAAATCAGACTTCAAACAGTGTGTAGTTTTCTGTCAGAAATGACTTTGTCCGAAAAGCACTTTTTAATCGGTTTCGAAAATGACTTTTATTTAAAGCAAAGAAACCAAACACGTAAGGACAGGGGAATATTGCTTCACATATGTGACAAGCACGTCCAAACAAAAAGACACATGTGCAGAAAACATGAGTAAAATTTTCAGTAAAAAGATAAGTCTTATTGAACCCACACCCACACCCACACCCACACCCGGACCCGGACCCGACCCGACCCGACCCGACGGACGGCGGCGTGCGTGCTTCTGTGCGAAGCACCGCGCGTACGGGAAAGGGACCCTAGCCATAGTCTAAGTCTTCCCAATCGCACAAAAGGCTAAGTGCCCAAAGGGCCTGCCCTTATAGCCCAATTCTATGGTATTTAAGTCTAAAATTGTTTAGATTTTCACCTATGTGGGACTAATGTTTTAACTATTCACAAGGAAAAAACATTTTGTGGGAAAGTCAAAGTCCTTGGTTAAACACGTTTTTTCCAACAATCCCCCACATGAATAATAAAACATGTCGACAAAAATACGAGAAAACAGAATACATCAAAATTAGGCTAAGGTGTCCCGAGAGATTGAACCTTAACTTAGTGAGAGGTTACCGGAATCGCTTGTTGTTACTGGTGAACACAATGTCTTGAACCGACAACAGTGAGTGCAATTCCGTAAATAACAACCACGCTTTGATGTATCAAAGAAAAGCCGCCAAGCTCTTGCCGTTGTGCCCATTTTGGCCTTGGGCTAAATCCGGACGTAATGAATGTCTCTAGAGAATCCGCTCAAATTCTCATAGGAAGCGGCCCCACTTCCAACATTCACAGGTGAGTCCATAAAGAGTGTCCCCGCCACACCCCGCTTTAATCAAAGCCATGGTACTCATTAAGATCTCAACGGATCATCCTAAATCATGCAGTAGCACTATCACACAATTGCACCATAAGGAGGGACTAAGATAGTGCTTTCTCTCTCGTTATCACCAAAAATTAGTAGTCTCATTGAACCTTGATTCTCGGAGCTCCATTCACAAGGTTGAGTATCCTTCTTGGCAATTTTATTCTATGAGCTTAAGTCCCATCCCCCTCGATGCGGAACTAACTTTCTCTCTAGGTAACCCTTTCGTCAAAGGGTTGCAATGTTCTCTTTAGACCCTACAAAGTCTATAGAGATGATACCTGTAGAGAGTAGTTGTCTCACTGTCTTGTGTCTTCTACGAATGTGTATCGACTTTCCGTTGTACACCTTATTCTCTCGCACATCCAATAGCAGCTTTTTTTGTCAGGTGGATTGCGATAAGACATGTGCTTGGGCTGCAGTGGAATTCCTCCCAGAAACCTCGTATCCATTCGGCCTTCCTCTGCAGCTTTATCCAAGGCTATAAACTCGGACTCCATACCGGATCGAGCTATACATGTCTGCTTGGAAGACTTCCATGACACGTACGCACCTCCAAGTGTGAAGACGTACCCACTTGTGCACTTGCACTTTTCTCGCTCCCCGATATCCAGTTGGCATCACAGACCCTCTATCACAAACAGGATACTTCCCAAAACTTAAGCAATAGTTTGAAGTTCCTCTCGTGTACCGTAGAACTCTGTATAGGGCTTTCCAGGTGATTCTCCCAGGGTTGCAAGTGTACCCGCTCAATCACTCACCGCGTAGGCAATATCCAGTGTCCGTACAGTTCATCAAATACATAATATCGCCAATAACACGAGAATACTCGAGTTGACGAATTCCTTCACCCTTGTTCTTTTTCAATTTACAATTGGGGTCATAAGGAGTAGAGACGAGTTTAGCATTTTCATGCTTAAATCTCTTGAGCACGATTCAAAGATAATGAGATTGACTAAGACTATAACCATCAGGTTGTCTTTCTCGACTTTCATCCCTAAGATTATATCGCAGGCCTAAGTCTTTCATGTCAAAGTTTTCGTTCAAAGATGCTTTTAGTGGCATTAATGATTTCAAGGTTACTGCCTAATATGAGCATATCATCAACATACAGGCATACTATAACATGAGAATTATCCACCGATTTAACATAAACACATTTATCAGATTCATTAATTCTGAAGTCATTAGTCATCATTACATGATCAAAGTTTTCATGCCACTGTTTAGGTGCTTGTTTTAAACCATACAGAGATTTTTTCAATTTGCATACTTTATCTTCTAAACCTTTCACAACAAAACCTTCAGGTTGTTCCATGTAAATTTCTTCAATCAATTCACCATGTAAAAATGCAGTTTTAACATCCATCTGATGTATATGCAAATCATAAATAGAAGCAATAGCAATCAGCATCCTAATAGAAGTGATTCTAGTGACCGGTGAATATGTATCAAAGAAATCTACTCCTTCCTTTTGTCTCAGAGCCCTTGACTACCAACCTAGCTTTGTGTTTTTCTCGTAGTCCCATCTCGGTCTAAGCTTTCTTTTAAAGACCCATTTGCACCCTATGGCTTTACTACCAGGGAGGTAAGTCTACCGGATCCCAAGTGTCGTTATCTTGAATGGAATCCCACTCATTAAGGGAAGCTTCTTCCCGTAAGGGAGCTTCCGGACAAGTCATTGCTTCCTTATAGGTTTGGGGTTCGGACTCTACCGCAAGAGTCACAAACTCGGACCGAAACTTTTCTGGTTCCGACCCTCTTACTTCTTCTAGGTTCGGTTTCAACATCTAGAGTTGGGGTTTGACTAGTCGAAGGAACATCGAGAGGTCATCGCGGACCCTTTTGCAAGGTCGGGACCTAAAAGGAAAAATGTGTTCAAAGAACACCGCATCTCTAGATTCCATAATGGTGTTATCACCAATGACCATGAACCTATACGCACTAGAGTGCTCGGGGTAACCTAAGAAAACACGGTCCATAGTTTTAGGTCCTATTTTGGTTTGCTTGGGGCGAGGAATGCCCACCTTGGCCAAACACCCCCACACTTTAAAGAATGCGTAGGAAGGTGGTCTACCTATCCATAATTCATATGGGGTTTTATCGATTTCTTAAATGGAATGCGGTTCAAGATATAACAAGCAGAGAGAATTGCTTCCCCCACAAGTTCGAGGGTATCCCGAGCTAGCTAACATAGCGTTTACCATATCTATGAGTGTTCGGTTTTTCCTTTTGCCTACTCCATTCGACCGAGGTGAACGAGGTGCGTAGTCTCGTGAATGATGCCATTAAGTTTGCAAAATTCTCTATGGGTATCACATACTCACCGCCCTGGGTCCGACCTAAGAGTTTTAATTGTAACGCCTCTTTGGTTTTCTACTTCAAGTTTATATAATTTGAAAGCTTCTAAGGCTTCATCCTTGCTTCTAAGAAGGTAAACTTGACAGTATCGGGAGTGATCATCGATAAAAGTGATGTACCATTTTTTACCACCTTTAGTTGGAGTTGATTTTAAATCTCCTAAATCCGAGTGAATTAGTTCTAGGGGAGTTGTACTACGTTCAACCTTTTTGTTAAAGGGTTTTCTTGCAAATTTAGATTCAACACAAATTTCACATTTATGACCTCTGTCAAAGTTTATTTTAGGAATGCAGCCTAGACTAGCAAGTTTTTCAATGGATTTGAAGTTAACATGTCCTAGTCTATCATGCCAAACATGTGAGGAGTCACAAACATAAGCAGAAGAAGATGCATTTTCGTTCAAGTTCAAGGAAAGTACACTAAGCTTAATCATGTTCTCAGTGACGTAACCCTTTCCTACGAAGTCACCACCCTTAGAGATTACAACTTTGTTAGACTCAGCTACAAATTTAAAACCTTTCCCTAGTAAGATGGTTTCTGAGACAAGATTCTTGCATATGTCTGGGACGTGATACACGTCATTCAATGCGAGAGTTTTTCCGAAGTAAGCTTCACTCAACCTTGCCTTTCCCCACAACTTTCGAGGTGGAGGAGTTACCCATATACATTTTCTCATCGTCTCCTACGGTGCCATAGGAGGAGAAAGCATTTCGAACTTGCAGACATGCCTGGTGGCTCCAGAATCTAGCCAGGTCTCTCACATTGGTCACATTTGAGACAAGGTTGACTTCAGACACCATGCCGTAAAAATATCCAGAATTATCTACTATGTTTGCCTTATTTTTCTCGTTTAGGTCGTTTTGGTCTTCTTAGGTGCCTTGGGTCTTTGGCCATATGGCCACTTTTCCACAAGATTATGTGATCGCCTTTGATGGTGTTTTTGGAGACACCACCCCTAGGCTTAAGATTGTTACCTTTGGGGTTTCGACGTTTGTTACGCCTGCGTTACCATTTTTTTGGATTCTCCATGCTTGTTCTTTGATGCCGCCTTATCGTCCAAGTACATGCGCCTTGTTGGACATGTCTTTGCTCAAGATCGGCTCTTGTTCTTGTTGCACGTAAGTTCCTCCCCTGGATCATTTTCCCTAGCTCCACCATGGTGATTTCGCGATTTTGTGTCGCACCTCTTCCGGGTACTCGTTCCATGAGGGTGGAAGCTTTTCAATCACCGCAGATACTTGTAGAGCTTCATCAAAGCGCAAGCCTTCAGCAAGGATTTCGTTGATGAGTAGCCGGAGTTCGACGAATTGATCTACAACGGGCTTTTCATCGGTCATCTTGAAATCCGGGGAACTTGGCCATCAAGAACTTCTTGCTCCCAAAGAACCTCAAAGAAGATACTTATCCTCAAGGGCTTCCCACAAATGGTAAGCATTAAAATTTTCTTTTGCAATATAAAAGTCGTACAAAGAGTCATCCGCATGCTTAAGAATGTGGTTTTTGCACATGTAATTCTTCCTAGTCCACCTCTCTAGATCATGTTCATAACCGCTGGCCATGAAGCCTTCTCGAGGGTCCGTAAAGGGCAACTTCATCTAACCTTTGGTCTTTTAAGAAAAACAACATTTTGGACCGACATCGTTTAAAATCCTTACCACTAAACTTTGGGGTTTGTCTACGTTACTCTTTCCCATTTTGTTACGGTAATAATAAAGGTAAGCGCTATTGCCTTTAGTTTGTTGGAAACAATGTAACAATAATGAAAGAGATGTGAAGAATATACTTAGCTCAAACCCATGCTTCATCGATGTTGTTGGTGATGCTCAAACAATGGTAATCGGAGCAGTAGAGAGGCACGTATAAATACGCCCGACCTAAAGGCAATATCGCCCGCTACTCCTCCGAGATGCTATAGCGGTTGGCGAGTCACCTCCAGGATACAACTACCGCTAGTACCTCTCGATGTAGCATACAAGGAAGGTACCCTAAGAGCTTGGCAAAGACTGGAAAAGTTGTTACTCCAAGAGAGAAAAACCGAAAGTTTTTATTTCTCAAAAAACCTTAAGAACTCGTTAAGAAAAAAAGAAGAGAAGAAGAAGAGAAGAGAAAGCTTCTCTTGGTGTGTATTATGAAGTGAGAAACTCTTCACTATTTATAGCAAAAATCGAGAAGCAAAACAAGAGAAAAACGCCAAGGAAAACCCATGCGTATGACAAGGTTCTTGGTTATGTTTTTTGTTCTTCAAACAAACAAAACAAGCCAAAGAAATCGACTTCAAACAAAGTGTGTAGTTTTCTGTCGTAAATGACTTTGTCCAAAAGCACTTTTGCGTAATCGGTTTTGTAAACAACTTTTATTTAAAGCAAACAAACCAAACACGTAAAGACAGGGAATATTGCTTCACATATGTGACAAGCACGTCCAAACAAAAAGACACATGTGCGTAAAACATGAGTAAAATTTTCAGTAAAAAGATAAGTCTTATTGAACCCACACCCACACCCGGACCCGACCCGACGGCCCTAGCCATAGTCTAAGTCTTCCCAATCGCACAAAAGGCTAAGTGCCCAAAGGGCCTGCCCTTATAGCCCAATTCTATGATATTTAAGTCTAAAATTGTTTAGATTTTCACCTATGTGGGACTAATGTTTTAACTATTCACAAGGAAAAAAACATTTTGTGGGCAAGTCAAAGTCCTTGGTTAAACACGTTTTTTCCAACAAATATCACAGTCTTTCCATCACGTACTCCCTGCCAACATCCCTGACTCTGTTCACTCGAACCTGTCAACAATACCAGCATCCACCATCTCGAGCTCTACAAACTATTAATCATCTCCTCCATCCTCCATCAGACGTATGAAACAGCAAACCCAGCTCAGTCCCTTTAACAGCTCCGTAACTCATTTCACCGGAGAAATACCACCATCAGCATCGTGATCATTCACCCCAACAGCGTCACAGAGAAACCAACTCCACCACAGTTCAACTACCACCGTTTCGTGTCCAACTTCAGCCCAGTCTTCATCGGATGCATCAACAGCAGCAACCACATTTAAATCACCATCATTCCCTGTTATCTCAAGATCAGCTTCATCCTCTCAATCCCATCGTCTGCTGCTATCATCATGATCACCACTGCCACTACAGACCAAACCATTACCGTCATTCCTCATAACCCATCGAGAATGGCAAGAACCACACAATTCAGGCCATCTCCTTCATATTCACGTCACTGCCAATGGCAGCATCTCCATGTCCATCAACTCTGTCTCAATCATTTGAGCTTGCACTCATATGTAACATCGATCACCACAGCACCTTCCCTGTTAACGAAACACAGCTCCCATCATCACGATCACACTCCACGTCAATGGCAGCAAACGTAGCTTCTCCTTGTTACAGCCGTCATCAGCCACCACCGATCATCCATCACAGCTCCATCGCTGCCATCTACAGCTTCTCACTGATCAACATCGCATCTGCCAGCCAACACCTTTTTATCCAACTCCATTTCATCTTTAATCGCTGCCAAGGTTAAATACAACTCCAATAAACTCGGCATCCCAGCATTAATCTTCCATCGTTACAGCCGTTAGCTATGAACTCCATTCTCGGCCTCGTATCAATCACCATCAACATCTCAGTTCACCTTCTTCCATCACCGAGAATCACCACAGGCTCCTCTATCATTCGCTGGCAATGGCAGCATCCAAAATCCACTTCCAAAGTACCTTCCATCATTCCAACATCCGCAGCAGTCACCGGCCGATATTTCTTCCCTGTTAAAAGTCGATGGAGTAGATGATGGTGCCCTGATCTGACGGAGAGGTGTCTTTAACAAATTTCTTTCAACTGTCAGTCTTGCGAGACTGACAGTTCAGTTTTATGCTTCTCTCCCGTTGTACTGTCAGTTCTTAGGAACCGACAGGCTTAACTTCTCGTTTCGCCCATAACTAATTCATATGACGTCGGATTGACTCCATTCTTTCGCCGTTGACTTCATATTTTCGTCCACTTCGAGGTGATATCAAGGACTCCTGGATTCGAACGAGTTCCACTTGGACTTTGACCCTTCTCCGTTTGTAGCTAACTTCATTCTTTGCACAATTAAGTGTCAATTCGCTTCTTTCAGGTGATTCACCTAATGAAACACAAATAAGAGAAAACAAGAGTAATATACTATAATTTGCAAGAATATATAGCAATTACTAGCATGGATTCGACACTAAATATATGCAAAATATGCACTTAACAGCTATCCTTTCTTAGGACATTCTAGAGTTGAAAAATTGTCTCCAAAATCTGTAAAATGTATTTTTATTGGCTATAGTATTTTTCATAAAGGATATAAGTGTTATAATCTTATTTCTAAAAGAACTTACATTTCAAGACATGTTATTTTCTCTGAAACTGAATTCTATTATTCTACTTCTACTGATTCTATTTCTCAATCTTTAGTTGATTCAAATCAATTTTCTTTATTTTCTAATCCTCCTATTATAGAAGATAATTCCCCAGTTTCATTAGTTCCAGCTTCTTCTTCAAAAATTGTTACAAGGTCTCCAAAAGGTATTATCAAATCAAAAGTTTTTCTTGATCATGTTTCTCATGCTTTTGTAAAATATCCACTGCCATCTGCTTTTGCTTCTTTGCTTTATACTCTATCTGAACCAAAAAGTTTTAAAGAAACAATTCAAATTTCTGACTGGCAAGTTTCTATGAAAGATGAAAATGATGCTTTCCAAAGAAATGGTACACGAGACTTAGTGGATCCAGAACCCCATATGAATATCTTGGGATGTAAATGGGTTTACAGAGTTAAACTGAAATCAGATGGTATTGTGGATAGATGTAAATCTAGATTGGTTGCTCAGGGATATAATCAACAAGATGGAATAGACTATGGTGAGACTTTTAGTCCTGTTGTTAAGTCCACTACAATTAGAGTTGTTTTGTGCATTGATGTTACTAGAGGATGGTCTATAAGACAATTGGATGTGTCAAATGATTTTTTGCATGGGGATTTGACTGAGAATGTTTATATGAAACAACCACCAGGATTTATTAGTAAAGAGTTTCCTAATAAAGTGTGTCATCTGAAGAAGAGCTTATATGGTTTAAAACAGGCACCAAGGGCCTGGTTTCAAAAATTCAGTTATGCTTTATTGTCTTATGGATTTGTTAGAACAATTTCAGACTTTTCAATGTTTGTGTATGTTGCAAATTCTCAAATGATGGTGTTACTTTTATATGTTGATGATATTCTTTTGACTGGTACTTTAGCTTCTTTGCTTGATCATCTGGTTCAATTTTTAAGTTCTAAATTTGTTATGAAACAATTGGGTGATGTGAATTATTTCTTGGGGATAGAAGCACATAGAACTAAAACTGATATCCTACTGACACCGAAGAAATATGCACTTTTTTTAATAGGAAAGAAGATACATTAACAATTTAAATTAAACTAGATTTACATAAGAGGAGTATTTCATGAGATCTCCAAACTCGTGAGCGGAGACTCGATCCGCTGACCTCCTACTTGAGAGTCAGGCTCCTGCCCAACTGGGCTAACCCCTGATGGTTCAAGAAATATACACCTGAGTTGCTTAGTAAAGCTCACATGACTGAATGTAGTCTGATATGTGTAGAATACACCGTATTTACTATCTAGAGTTTATGCTTTCTTTGTTATTTTTCGTGTGAATTATGTATCTTATGTTTGCTTTTGAGTTTTATAGGTGCAATGGAGTCACCGAGAACAAAAGGAGAAGAAATCACCCATTTAAAGCGAAAAAGAGCGAAAAGACCAATTCACAAAGTGAGCGAAGCTAGCTACGGTTGAGCAAAGAAGTGAATAGGCAGTCGGTTTCGCGAAACCGACAAGCCATGCAAGAACTGGGAGGCCCTTTTCCTATTTCTGGGTGCCTAGAGTCATTTCTGGGTAACCCCTTATATGCCAGACCTGGGTGGCTGTATCCACCTTCATTTTCTTACACCAACCCTAGAAATCAGAGAAATGTTTTCTCAATCACTACTTCTCCGCTTGAAACTAAGGGAAGGCAACCATGGAGATCGACAGAGAGGCTGAGAGAATCAGTGAGATGAGATGATGAAGAAATCAGTCTAACTCAGAATTCATCTAGTGAATGAGTAGAAGAGATAGTGATGCAGTTAATTCGAGAAAACAAGGAAGAATAGGGAGGAAGAAAGGGAATCTGTTAAGCGGAAAAGGAAGAAGAAGATGGATTTGGTGATGAAATACAAGCAATTGACGGTGGAATTGAGTTGGGTTTTGGTCGAATCTGCATTTGACCCTAGTTGGAGACGTGCCATGGATGTTACAAGGGTTTGAGATGATGAACTGGGCTGCAGGTTAGGGTTTTAAATTGGTTTTGAGAAATTGAGATGAACTAGAAGATATTTCTGCTGTTGTTGTTCAAGGAAATTGCAGAGAATATGAATTGCAGATTAGATGGTTGTTGTTGATCTTGGGGTTGAATTGCAGGGAGTTGTGGCTCTGGTGATGCTAACAACAAGAAGTAGCTGAGATTGATGTTGTTGCACCGCTGGTAGAAATTTGGTATGAGACAGTGTTGTGATTGCCATGGGATTGAGAGGCTACAAAAATGCCTAGATGTATGTTAGGGTTTGCTCATGCTTGGTAGGGAGGTGATGAAAGAATGGTAATGGATCTGGAGATGGTTACAATGGTGGAATTGTAGCTTCTGGCAGGGGCTAAGAAGGGTATATGGCCTGGTGGAGTTCTTGCTGGTGTTGTCATGAGCTTGGTAGTGTTTCAGTTGCCGAAAGAAGAGAAGCAGAGAAAGAGTAACTCTTAGAAGATGGGTGTGATGGCCTGTGATAAGGTGCAGTGATGTATGAGTTGGTGTTAGTCATAAGTGTCAAGGCTTGACATATTAGGATGCAGGAGCTGGAATTGCAGGAGATAGTTGTGGCCTGAGTTAAATGGAATTTGAAGTTACTAATGAGCTGAGAATGGAGATACATTGCATTACAGGGATGTTGAGCTGGTAGAAGCAGCTGAGATGGTGTTGGTTGGCCTGAGATGACAGAATGGCTCAAGGTGCATTGGTTGTGTTGCAGAAACAATAAATGTATGGCTAGGTTGTTCAGATGAAGTTGTAACTCAGTTAGCTAGCCATGGCTGGTGCTCTTGCTTTGATATTATGGAGCTGAAATGCTCAGGATTGAATGGAGCTGTGTAGTGCAGTTCATGGAGGATAAGGCCAAAGTGCAAGTGCAATTATATGTACCGCAGAGAATGAAATGAGAGCTGTGATGCTTTGAGCTGCGGCTTTGAGCTGTGAATTTGAGTGAGATGAGAGTTGAAGCTGCAGGAAGTGGTGATACTGATACTGTTGTGCAGGATTGCAAATGTAGTAGTGAGTCTGGTAGTGAACTGGAATTTCAGGTGCAGTTCTGGTGGAGGAATTGAGCTGCAGACCAAGAACGAATGGATTCCAGGGATTTTGAGATGAATGTGTGGAATTGCAGTGGTGGAACTGAAGGTGAGACGAATGAATAGAGCAGTTGTGGTCGCAATTGAGTGTAGAATGGAACAGTGAAGCTCGGGTAAGAAATGGGTTTCTACGGTAATATCATGGTCGGAGCACAATGATTGTGCAATGAGCTCGGCTGCAAATGGCTCGAGCCAAGGTCACTCACTCACTGGTCTGACTAGCTATCTAACTCGTCTGTCTGACTCAGACCTAACTCAAATGACCCACCTTGACTCAGTTGGTCTGACCGAGTTGAACCGAGTTGACCCGAGCTGACTCATTGACCGGTGACCGGGTGGACTTTGCCGGTCACCTGAGGTACTTTCCGGTCACTTATCCGGCCAATTTCCGGCCATAATACCAGTTTTCCGGCGACCTCTTTTGGGACATATTTTCACATGGGTATTCCTCACATATGGGCTTGGTGGACCACTTGGACTTTGGGCTTTGAAGACCTAATTTTGGAAAGATGAAAAGCTATAAAAGGAGAAAGTTTCTACAACTTTGGATATCACATATTATTTCTTGGAACTTGGAGAGCCGCTTTTGTTTACGCTTCTAGGGTTTGCTTTTGTTCATCTTCTTCTTTTCAATTAATATTTTTATGATGAACTCCATAGCTATGAGTAGCTAAACAATTATTATTGGTTATGGGATAAAGTTGATTTCTCAACATGTTATATGATTCAATGAATTAGTTTTGTCTCAATATTTTATTGTGTATGATTCATTATTAATATTGTCATATGATTTGATTGTTTGTTTGGTTGAGTCCGGAATCAATCCGATTTACATTCATCTCTATTGCTAGATTAGGGTTTTCAATACGAAATAGTTGTTTATCCCTGATTCTAAGTAGCATAGTGTGGTTATTACTTGTAGTGATACATCTTTATAATTGCATATGAATCATAACCTTGGTTAAATTGAATTAGTGCTTTTACATGTTTGATTGCCTTGATTAGTCTTATTCCATAGAACTTATTGCTTTTAGGGAGTTAAATCTAATTGTGCTTTTACACTTTAGGTTACTTTCTAGGAAGAATTCACATATGCATCTTTTAATGTGGTTGTGATGAAATCAGGTAATTAGCGGGATATACTTGCGATCAAGGTATCCTAGGACTTTTAGTAAACGAGAGATTAAAATACCAATTCTAATCGTTGATGAAAATACATGTTTGTGAATGATACTATCCCGTGACCAATATCTTCTCTCTATTGATTATTCCAATTATTTGCTTTGCTTTATTTTATTTTTACTTTAGTATTTCGCTAAAACAACAAACATCCCCCCTTGGTTACCTTAGAAACTGAAAATCGCATAACAACAATTGCCTCTCTGTGGAAATGAACTCTTCCTTACCTTGTACTTCATTTATATTTAGTGAGTAAGAAAGTGAATTATTTTTGACGCTTACGACAAATGATCAAATTTTGCGCCATTCACGTGGAGGCATATGGCTTGTTATTAAGTTTTTAGTTTCTTTTTATAATTTCTGCTTTTATCTTTGCTTTTTGTTTCTTGTCTTGTTTCTCACTTGTTTGCGAGAATTGTTTTCAGGTACCTAATCCCTGACTTCTAAAGATTGGAATTATCCAAGGTGCGGGATAGCTACTCGAAGAGGCACAATACTCCAACCAAGTCAAGACACAACAGAAAATCAAGAGTTAGAAGTGGAAAAAGAGTTACAAATAGAAGGAGAACAAGAGGTTCCATTCGTAGACGAACCACAAGTTGAAGAAGAAGAAGCAATGGGTGATGCAAATCGTTCACTAAAGGAGTTGGCTTCTCATAGGCTTGATACACAACAGGGGTGTATTCAAACAAACTTTACTTTTGAGATCAAGCCGGGGTTGCTTAGAGAATTACCAAAGTTTCATGGCATGGTGAATGAAGACCCAAACAAGCATCTTATGGATTTCCACACCATTGTCACGGCCATGCTTCCAGCGGATGTTGAGGCGGATGGTGCAATATTAAAAGTTTTCCGTTTCTCTTTGATGGATAGTGCTAAGGATTGGTTGTACTATTTACCTCCCGGAAGTGTCACAACATGGAATGGGCTGAAGAAACTCTTTTAGAGAGATATTTTCTGCATCAAAGGCTACTCAAATTCGCAAAGAGATTTGTGGGATGAAGCAAAATGTGGGAGAATCCTTATATGAATGTTGGGAACGATA
This sequence comes from Papaver armeniacum, assembly GCA_023531295.1. NCBI lineage: Eukaryota > Viridiplantae > Streptophyta > Magnoliopsida > Ranunculales > Papaveraceae > Papaver > Papaver armeniacum. Next base: position 154,925 of record JAJJWW010010444.1, read on the forward strand.
CAAGAGATTGGTGGCAAGCTGCCCTCACCACCAATTCAGTGACGCTATGATCATCCAATACTTCTATGAAGGACTCTAATCAAGTGATAGGAATCTTATTGACGATGCGGGTGGTGGTGCACTAGTTAGCAAGACGGTGGCACAAGCTAGAGAGTTAATTGAAAACATGGCAGCGAACTCCCAACAATTCTTGAGTCATGGTTCGGATGTGCTTCTAAGAAGAGTGAATGAAGTGAGCGAGGTTGAGGAACTTTGTCAACAAATGGGTAACATGTCAGCAATGATGCAACAAGTTGCAGTCGCGGTTATACCAAGTTCATCTCAAACTTATGAGGATGAGCAAGCTAATGCGGTCTTTCCAAATCAATAAAGACGGTATGATCCCTACTCAAGCACTTACAATCCGGGATGGAGAGATCACCCCAATTTTAGCTATGCCAACAAGCAAGGAGCGGTTCAACAACCGACCTTCAACTTTCCGAGTGGATATCAACCTCAACAACAACAATTCCAGCCGAGACAACAATTTCAGCAACCACAAGCACAACAATCAATGCAAAATCAAGGTTCTGATATTGATTCAAAGCTTCAAACAATGATGCAAGGCATTTCCACCATGTTTAAAGAAAGTCAGCAAGAAACTAAGAGTGCTATCAAGGAGTTGCAAACACAAATGGGCTCCATGGCTATTGAGTTGGACCAATTGAAGGCACAAAATAGTGGGAAACTCCCTTCTCAACCTATTAACCCAAAAGAGGGTGTCAATGCTATTACGTTGAGAAGTGGTACACAACTTGTGAAACCCGAAGTTACTGATTCGGGCAATGTGGAAACACCAAAGGAACCTGTTTTGGAGGAGAAGAATGAGGATTCTCCCCAAACTTCTGAGGTACCTATTCCTAACTCTAAAACTCCGGTTTCTACTTATGTTCCTCCTTTACCTTTTCCTCGCAGATTTGCAAGTTCTAAGAAGGCGGAACTAGAAAAGGAGATTTTAGACGTTCTAAAGAAGATCCATGTGAACATACCACTCATTGATGCTATTAAGCAAGTACCAAAGTATGCAAAGGTGTTGAAGGACTTGTATACCAATAAGAAAAGGCTCAAAGGTAATGAAGTGCTTAGTGTGGGGGAGAATGCTTCGACAATCTTACAACACAAACTCCCACTTAAGTGCAAGGATCCCGTAGTTTTGACATTCCCGTCACAATTGGTAACACAATATTTAACAAAGCTATGTTGGATTTAGGTGCATCCGTTAATGTTATGCCTGCGTCAATGTATAATTCACTTGATCTTGGTCCTCTTAAAAAGGCTGAAATTGTATTGCAATTAGCCGATCGCTCTAATGTCTACCCAATGGGTATTGTTGAGGATGTTCTTGTGCAGGTTAATCAACTTGTATTTCCAGCTGACTTTTGTGTGTTAGAGATGAATGAAGGTTCACCGGACTCGTCTCTTTCATTGCTACTTGGGCGTCCCTTCATGAAAACAATAAAACCATTATTGATGTGGACAAGGGAACGTTGACCATGGAGTTTGATGGAGAAACAACACGTTTCAACATTTTCGAGACGATGAGATATCCTAGTGATGTCCACTCTTGTTTCTCCATTGATGTTATGGATACATTGGCACAACAAATGTTTGAATTAAATGGTGATGATGCTTTGGAAACCGTGTTAACTACATCCATGGATAATGGTGTAGAGTGTGGTAATGAAGTCAAGGAAGCCCTTGGTGATCTTAATTCACTACAAGGATGCCCGGAAACTCATAATATCTCTTTTATTTCTTTACCATGCAGTGATGAAAATCTTGTATCTTCAATTGTTAAATCTCCAAAGTTAGAATTGAAACCTCTTCCCGATCACCTAAAGTACTTGTACTTGGGTGATAATGAAGAGTTACCTGTGATTGTTTCTAACAAGCTTAGTGATTTACTGGAGAAAAAACTTCTAAGGGTGCTAAGGAAGTACAAGACGGCCATAGGATGGACAATCGCCGATATCAAGGGTATAAGCCCTGCCGTTTGTATGCACAAGATTCGTTTGGAGGAAGATGCAAAGCCTACAAGGGAAGCACAACGTCGTTTGAACCCTCCCATGATGGAAGTTGTGAAAAAGGAGATACTCAAGCTTTTGGAAGTGGGTGTTATCTACCCCATATCCGATAGCAAGTGGGTGAGCCCGGTACAAGTAGTACCAAAGAAATCAGGTGTGACAGTGGTGGAGAATGATTAGAACGAACTTGTCCCAACTCGTGTGCAAACCGGTTGGAGGGTTTGTATGATTACAGGAAATTGAATGCCACTACTAGAAAAGATCACTTTCCATTACCTTTTATTGATCAAATGCTTGAACGTTTAGCTGGACACTCTTACTATTGCTTCCTTGATGGCTATTCAGGTTATAATCAGATTGTGATAGTGCCAGAGGACCAAGAGAAAACTACTTTCACTTGTCCTTTCGGTACTTTTGCTTATAGAAGGATGCATTTTGGCTTATGGAATGCTCCAGCTACTTTTCAAAGGTGTATGTTAAGTATATTTTCGGAATATGTTGAAAACATAATCTAAGTGTTCATGGACGACTTTAGTGTCTTTGGTGATTCATTTGACCTTTGCTTGAACAATTTATCTCTAATCCTTGAACGATGTGTTGAAACAAACTCAGGCTTTGAATTGGGAGAAGTGCCATTTCATGGTAACTCATGGCATAGTTTTAGGCCATATAATATCTTCTAAAGGCTTGGAAGTCGATAAATCTAAGATAGACCTTATTCGTGCTTTAACCCCTCCCACTACGGTGAGGGAGATATGCTCTTTTCTTGGTCATGCAGGTTTCTATCGTAGATTCATCAAGGACTTTTCCAAGATAGCATCACCACTTTGTAACTTATTGCAAAAAGATGTGGTTTTTAACTTTGATGAAAAATTTATGGTGGCATTCAATCGTTTGAAAGAACTTTTGATTTCAGCCCCTATCATTAAACCACCGGATTGGAGTAAGCCTTTTGAGCTCATGTGTGATGCTAGTGATTATGCGGTTGGTGCGGTGCTTGGGCAACGTGTGGAGAAGATTCCTCATGCTATTTATTATGCTTCTAACGTTAAATTAGGTCCAACAAAACTACACATCCACTGAAAAATAGTTATTAGCCATTGTTTTTGATTTAAAAAAGTTTCGCTCTTATCTAATTGGTACAAAAGTTGTTGTCTTTTCTGATCATGCAGCGCTTAAGTACTTGCTTACAAAGAAAGAGGCGAAACCGAGGCTCATACGATGGATATTACTCTTGCAAGAGTTTGATATTGAGATCAAAGACAAGAAAGGAATTGAGAACACCGTTGTGGATCACTTGAGCCGTCTTGTTGTGGACAAGGAAGCTATCCCATTGCGTGAAAGTTTCCCGGATGAGCAACTATTCTCAATTGCCTTTGGAGAACCATGGTATGCCGATATTGTTAATTACTTAGTTTCTAAACAAATCCCAAAGAACTTGTCTCGTCTTTGAGAGGGACAAACTTAAGAAGTTGGGGAACCAATACATATGGGATGATCCATACTTATGGAAACATGGTAGTGACCAAGTAATATGAAGGTGTGTTCTCGAATCTGAATTTAATTCTATCTTGTCTTAACCAAACCCTAGATTTCATCAAGGTTCGAGAAAGAATCTTGCTCGGAGATCGAAAGTCCGGGCCAATATAGATAAGATTCCTTCGTAAGAACGACGAGTCCAACAAGATGACCGTAAGATTCCATGTAGATACTCGCCGATGTCAGTAACCAAACCCTAGATTTCATCGAGTTCGAGAAAGAATCTTGCTCGGAGATCGAAAGTGGGGCCAATATAGATAAGATTCCTTCGTAAGAACGATGAGAGTCCAATAAAGATGACCGTAAGATTCCATGTAGATACTCAGCCGATGCCGTAACCAAACCCTAGATTTCATCAAGGTTGAGAAAGAATCTTGCTCGGAGATCGAAAGTCAGCCAATATAGATAAGATTCCTTCGTAAGAACGACGAGTCCAACAAAGATGACCGTAAGATTCCATGTAGATACTCGCCGATGCCGCAAACCCTAGATTTCATCAGTTCGAGAAAGAATCTTGCTCTGGAGATCGAAAAGCTGGGCCAATATAGATAAGATTCCTTCGTAAGAACGACGAGTCCAACAAAGATGACCGTAAGATTCCATGTAGATACTCGCCGATGCCGAACCAAACCCTAGATTTCATCGGGTCGAGAAAGAATCTTGCTAGGAGATCGAAAGCCGGGCCAATATAGATAAGATTCCTTCGTAAGAACGACGAGTCCAACAAGATGACCGTAAGATTCCATGTAGATACTCGCCGATGCCGTAACCAAACCCTAGATTTCATCGAAAGGTTCGAGAAAGAATCTTGCTCGGAGATCGAAAGTCTGCCGGGCCAATATAGATAAGATTCCTTCGTAAGAACGACGAGTCCAACAAAGATGACCGTAAGATTCCATGTAGATACTCGCCGATGCCGTAACCAAACCCAAGATTTCATCAAAGTTCGAGAAAGAATCTTGCTCGGAGATCGAAAGTGAGCCAATATAGATAAGATTCCTTAGTAAAGAACAGACGAGTCCAACAAAGATGACCGTAAGATTCCATGTAGATACTCGCCTTAGATGTCGTAACCAAACCCAAGATTTCATCGTAAGAGGTTGAGAAAGAATCTTGCTCGGAGATCGAAAGTCTGGGCCAATATAGATAAGATTCCTTCGTAAGAACGCAGACGAGTCCAATAAAAGATGACTGACCGTAAGATTCCATGTAGATACTCGCCGATTTCATGCCGAAAGAACCAAACCCTAGATTTCATCAGTTCGAGAAAGAATCTTGCTCGGAGATCGAAAGTCGAGCCAATATAGATAAGATTCCTTCGTAAGAACGCATTAGATAGTCCAACAAGATGACCAGAAAGATTCCATGTAGATACTCGCCGATGCCGTAACCAAACCCTAGATTTCATCGGGTTCGAGAAAGAATCTTGCTCGAGATCGAAAGTGGGCCAATATAGATAAGATTCCTTCGTAAGAACGACGAGTCCAACAAGTATGACCGTAAGATTCCATGTAGATATCGCCGATGCCGTAACCAAACCCTAGATTTCATCAGGTTCGAGAAAGAATCTTGCTCGGAGATCGAAAGTCAGGCCAATATAGATAAGATTCCTTCGTAAGAACGACGAGTCCAACAAAGATGACCGTAAGATTCCATGTAGATACTCGCCGATGCCGTAACCAAACCCTAGATTTCATCGAGTTCGAGAAAGAATCTTGCTCGGAGATCGAAAGTCGGGCCAATATAGATAAGATTCCTTCGTAAGAACGACGAGTCCAACAAGATGACCGTAAGATTCCATGTAGATACTCGCCGATGCCGTAACCAAACCCTAGATTTCATCAGTTCGAGAAAGAATCTTGCTCGGAGATCGAAAGTCGGGCCAATATAGATAAGATTCCTTCGTAAGAACGACGAGTCCAATAAAGATGACCGTAAGATTCCATGTAGATACCGCGATGATCCGTAACCAAACCCTAGATTTCATCAAGTTAGAAAGAATCTTGCTCGGAGATCAAAGTCGGGCCAATATAGATAAGATTCCTTCGTAAGAACGACGAGTCCAACAAGATGACCGTAAGATTCCATGTAGATACTCGCCGATGCCGTAACCAAACCCTAGATTTCATCAGTTCGAGAAAGAATCTTGCTCGGAGATCGAAAGTGGGCCAATATAGATAAGATTCCTTCGTAAGAACGACGAGTCCAACAAAGTATGACCGTAAGATTCCATGTAGATACTCGCCGATGCCGTAACCAAACCCTAGATTTCATCGAGTTCGAGAAAGAATCTTGCTCGGAGATCGAAAAGTCGGGCCAATATAGATAAGATTCCTTCGTAAGAACGACGAGTCCAACAAGATGACCGTAAGATTCCATGTAGATACTCGCCGATGTCACGAAGCAAACCCTAGATTTCATCAGGTTCGAGAAAGAATCTTGCTCGGAGATCGAAAACTGGGCCAATATAGATAAGATTCCTTCGTAAGAACGACGAGTCCAACAGTATGACCGTAAGATTCCATGTAGATACTCGACGATGCCGTAACCAAACCCTAGATTTCATCAGGTTCGAGAAAGAATCTTGCTCGGAGATCGAAAGCTGGGCCAATATAGATAAGATTCCTTCGTAAGAAACGAGTCCAACAGTATGACCGTAAGATTCCATGTAGATACTCGCCGATGTCGTAACCAAACCCTAGATTTCATCGGAGTTCGAGAAAGAATCTTGCTCGGAGATCGAAAGTCGGGCCAATATAGATAAGATTCCTTCGTAAGAACGACGAGTCCAACAAAGATGACCGTAAGATTCCATGTAGATACTCGCGATGTCGTAACCAAACCCTAGATTTCATCAAAGTTCGAGAAAGAATCTTGCTCGGAGATCGAAAGTCGGGCCAATATAGATAAGATTCCTTCGTAAGAACGACGAGTCCAACAAGATGACCGTAAGATTCCATGTAGATACTCGCCGATGCCGTAACCAAACCCTAGATTTCATCGAGTTCGAGAAAGAATCTTGCTCGGAGATCGAAAGTTTGGGCCAATATAGATAAGATTCCTTCGTAAGAACGACGAGTCCAACAAAGATGACCGTAAGATTCCATGTAGATACTCGCCGATGCCGTAACCAAACCCTAGATTTCATCGAGTTCGAGAAAGAATCTTGCTCGGAGATCGAAAGCTGGGCCAATATAGATAAGATTCCTTCGTAAGAACGACGAGTCCAACAGTATGACCGTAAGATTCCATGTAGATACTCGCCGATGCCGTAACCAAACCCTAGATTTCATCGAGTTCGAGAAAGAATCTTGCTCGGAGATCGAAAGTCGGGCCAATATAGATAAGATTCCTTCGTAAGAACGACGAGTCCAACAGTATGACCGTAAGATTCCATGTAGATACTCGCCGATGCCGTAACCAAACCCAAGATTTCATCAGGTTCGAGAAAGAATCTTGCTCGGAGATCGAAAAAATTTAGCGAAAGTTAAAAAAATTTAGCAGAAGTTAAAAACCTTTTTAGAAGTGAAAAAACTTAGCAGAAGTGAAAAAAATTTAGCTAGAAGTTAAAAAGTTTCGAAAGACGAAAAACCCCTATGACGACTATTTCTAATAATTGTGAAAGGGCCAAGAAAACCATTTCGCATCACAACTTCCATTTCAATCTCCAACCGTCTATTTCAACCTCACATCGATCTCTAACCGTCCATTGTTTTTAATTTTTTTCCTTTTTATCCTTTTGTTTTTTCTTTCCTCCACCACTTCTTTTCTTTTTCGTCTTTCGTCTCTTCTTTTATCTTTCTTGAACCACGTAAAAACAGACTCCTCCATCCGCAACACAATCAATCAAACCATTACAAGTCAAGATCATCAACAAATCGAGCGAACAGATCTATGAAAAGGAGTTTTTTTCATCAACATATCGTTTTTTTCTCCATCAACAGATGGAGTTTCTTAAGCTCTGTTAACAAATCGAGCTTCTCCATCAACAAATCGAGCTTCTCCATCAACAAATCGAGCTTCTCCATCAACAAATCGAGCTTCTCCATCAACAAATCGAGCTTCTCCATCAACAAATCGAGCTTCTCCATCAACAAATCGAGCTTCTCCATCAACAGATCGATCTTGTAATTGGGTCTCAGAATCGATTGCTTTAATTTTTTTTTGCAATAGTTTCATCTCAATTTGCATTAAATTTTTAGGTTTCATGATTGGGTTGCATTAAATTCGTTTTAAAAAAAAAAAAATCAATCATTGCATTTAATTTGTTTGATGATTTGGTAGCATTAAATTTTGATGATTGGCCTGGATCAAATTTTTAGGGTTGCATTTAATTTCAATCATTTCAAACCGTTACATTAATTTTTTCTGGGTGTTGTTCGAATTTAATTCATGTTTAGATGCATTCAATTTAAATAGTTGAAATTAAGTTTTTGGGGTTGTTTGATTTTTTGCAGATTCAACTAATCAGTATAGGGGAGCGGTGAAGTACAAATTTTGCTTAAAATAAGTCTAGCTAATCGATGGTATGTATGCACTAGCCGCCATTATATGCACTGTTCGACCAAATGCCACCCCCGCAACTATGCGGGATTATATTTATGTGTGTAATTTGGTATAGTTTTCTCGTCCGGATAATGTCAACTTGGTGCCCATTTTGAATCTTTGATAAAATTATTCGTTATTGGTGGTGATGGCTCCAAAATGAGAACTGCATAGGTTTTATGACTTATCTTTTTGATAGTGCATCCCCAAAATTGTGTGATTGTTTGTACCATCGCTTTGCGTCCATTTGTTGTCATTCAGATGCCTAATAATTGCGAGATTGCTCAATCCTTCCTGGCAAGAAAATAACAAAGGAAAAAGTTTATATATGTTTTAATATGAGAATGTTTTTCATTGACAGTGGGAAGGAAATAAAGATTCATATTGAACTGCAACCAGGACTGACTCTTGACTTGTAAAATGATGAATAAGGATTGGGTTCGTTGGCCAAGGTAAAGCCAAGTCATAATTGTCTCTACAGGGTATATATGTCTCATAATGAGATTAATCGATCTTAGTACGTCTAACCATTGGAGTTTTAATGTAGGGGGGAAGTTCCATACCAGGATGCAGTAAAGAAGTTCGTAGAGTTGGCTCATGAGAAACTTGGAAATCCTTCTAAGTTTAGTTGTCCTTGTGTGGATTGTAAGAATCTTGCTGCGCCACTTCCTCCTGGTACAATACATATGCACTTGCTAAAACGGGGAATGGATCCTACTTACACCGAGTGGGTTCTTCACGGGGAGAAGATTAACAATTTTAATAATGTTCATGAAGAGGGAGCAACACGTGAACGTACTTTCTACCAAATGTGGACAGATGCTAATGTTGAAGGTGATGTCGAACCAAGGCAAGGGGTTTGTGAACCTAGGCAGGACGAAGGGTTTCCAAACCACGACGAAGAGTTGCTGATAAACGAGATTGAAGAGGCCGACTTCCCTTTATACCCTGGTTGTACTACACACACAAAGCTAAGCATGACTACTGAGTTGTATAGGCACAAGACAGTAAATGGTTTATCTCGAAGGGCTTTTGATGATCTTCTCAAGACAATTGGTTCTGTGTTGCCCCCTGTCATTGTCTTCCTAAATCAACTTACGAAGTGAAGAAGTTCTTTGAAAGCTTTCCAACTCACTTATGAGAAAATACACGCATGTCGAATGATTGTTGTTTGTTTAGAAATGAGTTGAAAGACGAGGATGAATGTCCTAAATGTCACTATTCTAGGTGGAAGGAAGACACATCTAACATGGATGATGCGACATGGTAGACAAGCCCAAAAGAAGATACCGGTGAAGGTGCTTAGATACTTCCCCATTGTGCCAAGATTAAGGAGAATGTATAAATCAATAGAGAGCTAGCTCGGCAGATTGATATGGCACGCGACTCATAAGAGTAAAGATGGTAAGATGCGTCATCCAACGGATTCTTTGGCTTGGAAGCACATAGACACAAAGTTCCCGAGTTTGCTTGAGTAATCGCGTAATTTGCGTCTTGGGCTTGTCTGGCGATGGATTTAATCCGTTTGGCGATCTTTCCCAACCCTGATTGTTGGCGGTGATGATTGTGGTATATAATCTTCCCCCTCAACGGTGTATGCAAGGCGACAATATTATTTTAAGCTTGCTAATTCCAGGAAAGAAACAACCAGGTAGAGACATCGATATATACTTGCAACCACTGATTGATGATCTGATTAAGTTATGGGAAAACGGCGTGGAGGTTTATGATGCATTTAGTAAGACAATGTTCAATTTGAAGGCATTATTAATGTGGACGATAAATGATTTTCCCGCTTATGGTAACCTATCCGGATGTACATATAAAGGGAAGTCAGCCTGCCCTCTTTGTGGTGATAATACTCTTTCAACTGGTTGCCGTTTAGTCGTAAACTGTTTACATGAATCATAGGAGATTTCTACCTCATAATCATCCTCTTCGATCGACTAAGAAGAAAGCATGTTTCAATGGAGAGATTGAGACGAAGGAAAAGCCACCTACTATGTCTAGTCTTTGAGGCTTTTGAACGTCGAAAAGCGATTGTAAATGACTTTGGAAAAGCGAAGCAGAACGAGGTGGAGAAAAGGAAAGAGAAAGAGGAAAAGAAGAAGAATAAGAAAAAGCAGAAAAAGGGTCAGAGTAGTGCGGCAACAGGTGCAAATGACGGTAAATCTAACTGCGGGAAGCGGAAAAGGCAAGTTGCTACTGATGCCGGTATGAGTGCTGGTCCTAGTTTTGGTGCACGGGATGATGACCATCCGATATTCAACAAACGGTCAATATTTTTCGACTTGCCTTACTGGAAGGTAACTTATAACCTCAGATTATCTTCTTTTCAGTCTTACATTCCCATCTGCATGTTAAATCTCATTTATGAAATGTACAACTCAAGTGACTTGCTCATACTTTTTATGTTATTCCTTCCTTCTTAGGAATTGTTACTACGACACAATATTGATGTTATGCATACGGAAAAAACGTCTGTGAGAGTGTCATTGGTACTTTATTGAATATAAAGAACAAAACAAAAGATGGCTTAAAGTCCCGTAATGATCTGAAAAGTATGGGAATCAAAGAAGAATTGCATTTAATAGTCAAAAATGGAAAAACTTGGCTTCCTCCAAAGACCATGTAACTTAAGCGATAAGGGAAAGGTCGTGTATTCTATAATAGGATGAGAAATCAAGGTTCCATATGGGTATAGTTCGATCTTAGGAGGCATTTCTCGAAAGATGGTTGCTTGGGTGTCCTTAAGGCTCATGATTACCATGTTATGATGCAACAAATATTACCTGTAGCTTTGAAAGGACTTTTACCTGATGGGCCAAGTAATGCCATAAATCGGTTATGTTCTTATTTTAACGAAATATGCCAAAGGGCAGTTGATCTCACTAGATTGTTAGAACTTGAAGATGAAATTGCTGAGACTTTGTGTATGTTGGAGATGTACTTCCTCCATCATTTTTGATTTGATGGTACACTTGACAATTCACGTAGCTCGAGAAGTGCGGTTAGGTGGACCCGTACAATATCGTTGGATGTATCCATTTGAAAGGTAATATATCCATTTTTTTAGTTATTTTAAGTACAATGTTATAGTTTTGTTCTGTGTAAATGGGAGTTTGGTGCTAATAATTAGAAGTTTGGTTTGTCGCAGGTATATGAAGACATTCAAAGAATACGTAAATAATTACGCACAACCTGAAGCATGTATAGCAGAGTGTTACCTGGGAATGGAGTGCGTCAGGTATTTTGATGTTCATGGGGACAAAAATTCTGAAGGAGGAGTAAATCAAAGCCATAATGAAGACATTCAACATGATTCCACACCGGCAGGCGTCCTCTTTCTAGAGGCGTTCAAGTGTATATTGGTAGTGATATGCTAAAGATTGCTCATAGATATGTGCTTTTTAACACGGCAGCAATTGAACCATATATAACGTAAGTATGACTGTTATATGTTCATTTAAAATTGTTAGCAGTATAAGCACTTGTGTTTTACGAATCTTGTCCACATTAAAATTTTCTTATTAGAATGCATATGGATGAGTTAAGATCTTCCGATACTTCCAGTGAAGACCAACTCCTTTCCATACACTCTAAACATTTGCAGATTGGTTAAAGCAAAAGGTACGTGCAACGCCACTTGGTTATTTGTTATATATGTTTTCTATTTATTAGATTCATTTTTCCCGAGTACGTAGTACCTCTTTTTAGCATTACCCACATAGAGCTTAATTAGAGATGAATCTGTCATTCACTTCTTAATTAGATCTTACCAAGCCAAAACATAGAGCTTGCGCCCATTCCGTGGTCACTTGTGTTCGCTAACTAAATTTTATTTTTAGGTTAAAATGCAAATTGGTCAAGGCATGTCAGTATCAAATACGAGACGGTGGTTGTCACATGGTCCTTTAGAAAAATGTGTATCATATAAAGGCTTGCAAATAAATGGGTCAAGGTTTGTTACTAAGGATATTCAAAGAGTCACGCAAAACACTGGTGTTTCAATTGAATCAAAATCTTTAGTTGCATCATCACAAATAAGTAGTGGTTTCTATGGCGTTTTAGAACAAATTCTCGTGTTGGACTACCAACATATGTTTCAAATTACCTTGTTCAAATGTGACTGGGCTCACACCTATTTTGGTGTCAAGATAGAAAAAGGTTTTACATTGGTCAACTTACGTCAGCATAAGAACCAATATCAAAATGATCCATTCATTTTAGCGTCACAAGCCCGACAAGTTTTCTATTCTCGAGAGTCAGATACATCGAATTGGTTTGTGATGTTAAAACCACCACCAAGAGGTTTCCATGAATTAGAGGAATACAATGAACAGGAAGACACAAGTTGCCATCCAGTGGAACCTTCAACTCTTGGCTTACAAATGGATGATGATACTGAGATTTATGCAAGAACTGATCTCGAACCTATCTTAGTGGTTCCGACAAAGAAGAAAAACAAGAAGAATAAGAAAAAGAAAAAGAAGTGCCGCTGATGGTGGGTTTAATTACTCTTTTCATTTCCACGGATGCTCGAACCTATTTTGTTTCTTTCATTTTGCTTGATTGTATTTTTGCTTTTAAAATGACATGCTATTTATTTCTCTTTAATTATGACTTGAAATCTTTGTTGGTATGATATGCTATCTCTGTTTCTCTCGGAGATGAACTCCCCTTTTTAACTCCGCCATCATTTCAATGCCGGTCTCAAGCCGGGTAAAGGAGGAGAGAAAATGGGATTTATTGAGTTCTAAATGCAGATTTTCCGAAATTGGTTACATATAATCATGTCTTTGGTATCGATGTTGCGGTTTTGCTTTTCTGGAATGTCTTTACTTATTTTGCAGTCAATGTCTTACTTTTATTCCAGTTAATATACTTCACAACTTTAAGCATTTGCAGCTTCTTAATGGAATTTGAAATGTGATTGCAGGCCTTGTACAATTCACTAAAACTTCCATGAATCAAATGCATTGTGATTGTTGATTGAAATGTGATTGCAGGCATTGGACAGACTTCCTTATATGCTTCAGGAAAAATGGTGCATTTGCTGGCATTTTTTTTTAAGGCTAATTTAAAAATTTGGTCTAATATATAAAAGAATGTAAATATAATTACGTGTATAAATGTGGCAGGATGGTTGGAATGTCATATTGGCCAGCGGAGACTCATGTTCGACTCTCACCAGGCTTTTTTTTTTCATAGTTATTTTTCATTTTACAACTCTTCTAAGGGTTGCAGAAGATCTATTTATCTTTTTCTTCTTATCTATTCAATCTCCCCATCACTTATTCTCCTCCACTTATCTTCTTTTCCATCGTTTTTTCTTTTTCTCCTCCATCTCCTAAGAACCTCCTCCTTCTTATTTAATCAATAGATTGAGTGAAGATTTCTTCACCACCAACACCTTCTCGATATGTGTTAAGGAAAAAAGGTTTGATTCTATAACCCATTTTAGGGTTTTATTATTTTTTTGATTTCTGTTCGTTTAACTGCTATTGATCCGAGAATGATGATACAGTTAAAATTAGTCCTAGCTTCAATAGATCTATTAATCAACACTAATCAATCATGTGTAAATTAGCCATCACCTGAATTAGGCTTTAAAAAAACTTAGGGTTCGAAATTTTGGAAATTAGGCCTGTGGAGAAATTTTCTTCAATTAGGCTTTAAAAACACCGAATTAGTCATGGGTGGAGGTGTGAAAGATTCTCAGTAGCGAGTAGTAGCAGCAACAAGTAACATGAGAATGAAAAAAACCTAATCGAGTGTGCTATGTGTGAACAAGGGTTTCATGAGACAAAAGTGTGTCCTTGGCTCTATTCTAGGTGTAAGCATGTTCCTTGTAATGGTGTGAGGGCATTTTGCAATCTAAAACAATCGAAACCTATGGAAAAATGTTTTTCAAGTGCACCATACCTACCTCGCACCTATTTTGAATGGTTTACCGATGCTTGACCCTTGCAAAGCCAAGTTGTTGTTGTTACCATCGGTGAAAAGTTTGTGATGCTTGTGGAGAAGATGATCACTCTTTTAAAAATTGTCCGCTACACGATCGGTTGTGCTTCTCTTCAACCTGCAATAACAAACTCAACCTAAAAATATGCAACAATCAACACAATAAGCACATAGCTTACCCGGTATGTGAAGAATGTGGAGATTTTACATGGGCCTCGAATGCTATCTTCATTGCCGCAAAGGAAAAAGTTAGAGTTTCTGCAAATCAAATAGCCGATCTAATTACAAATCTAGGAAAAAGTCATATGTAATAAGATTTCATTTTATGTGTAGTATTAATTGGTCTGGACTTGTTTTATAATTAAAATTATGCTATGTTGATGACTTATAATATTGTTTGTATGATAAATTGAATGTTTCTCTTGAAGAACCCCCTTTTTAACTCCGCCATTGAATAATTTCATTGCGGTCTCAAGCCCGGATAAAGGAGGAGAGAAAGGGGATTTATTGAGTTGGTCTCTAATTCAGCGAGTTAGCGAGAAAAAACAGGTAACACATTCCTATAATATCGAAACTTTTAGCATTTGCAGGCTTCTTCATGATTTGTTGTGTTTGCTTTACCAAAATTTGCATGAATCCGCTACTTTGAGCATATAAATATACACCTCCACGTGTTTCATTCATTTACATTTTGAGATATACAACTTTGGGTTTGTGAGTGTTGATTGAAATGAGATTGCGGTCGTCCTTGTATAATTCAGAGAAAGCCTTGTATGTTTCGGGCAAAATGGCGCACTTGCTGGCCATTTTTTAAGGCTCGATTGAAATTATTGTTAAATATTAACGTAGATGTCCTTTGATAATCATACATGTAACTGTGGAATGGTGGTTAGAATCCCGAGTCCTACAGAGAGGAGGCCCGAGTTCGAATCTCACCCTAGCCTATTTTTTTCCTAGTAAATTTTCATTTTACAACCCTTATAAAGGTTGCGAATGTTGATTAAAAGAAAAGCACAAATCTACCGCATTGTGAATCTGGGCGGGATGGTTGACGTCTTGTACTAACACCTAGTAAGCTTGGGTTCGATTCTCTACAAGAACATTTTTCAATTTTCTTTTTTTCTTATCTTCAACGACTCTTATTAGTGTTGTTTTAAAATCATTCACTACCTTTAGGATGTCAGTTGTAAATTCTAAAGGTGGTCACTTCTCTCTGCAACCCTTTTCACACAACAAGTTGTGGTTCTCATTCTCGTCACTACTCTTAGGAACTCGTTGGTCCTAAGAGTTGGACATATTTTACTTTGACAACGCTTTTGTTGGAAAAAGTTGTAAAACATACTACATTTTACAACTTTTAATTTACGAGTTGTCAATCTACAGTTGTAGATTAATAATTTTCCCGTAGTGGTCTTTGTATAAATATCTTGTGTGTTAATGAGAATAGCACAGACTTAACCAAAGCTTAACATGGCATCACGAGCCTGGTTAAAACCCTAAACCTAAAAATTTTGTTTCAAGTTCTACACGATGGGAGAAGATATAACAGAACCATCAGGAACCAAAGGAAAGAATGTATAATATGATTTGCAGAAGAAGAATCCGGTGTACCATCTGGGATCAAGTGATGATCCAGGTATTATTATTACTCCAATTGTTTTAAAAGGAACCAATTATGATGAGTGGGCTAGAGCCATTAGAAGATCGTTGATAGCCAAGAGAAAGTTTGGCTTTGTTGATGGCACCATTAAAGAACCTGCAGATCCTGATCAGTTGGAAGAATGGATTGCAGTCCAATCAATGCTCGTTTCCTGGATTAGCAACACACTAGAATCTTCAATCAGATCGACGCTAGGAGATTACGATGATGCAAGTCTTCTCTGGACACACTTAAACAAAAGATTTTGTGTTGTCAGTGGAACACAAATCTGTCAACTGAAAGCTTCTCTAAGTGATTGCAAACAAGGAAAAACTGAGAGTGTAGCTGTCTATTATGGGAGATTGAACAAAATATGGGATGAGCTGGTGACATATATGAAGATACCACATTGCAAGTGTGGTCTTTGCACTGCAATATTGCGACTGTGTGAGTACTTTGCGAGAAGAAGATTTTCTTCATTATTTTTTGATCGGTGCGGATACTCGTGTACAGTTCAGTACGTGAACAGTTGTTGGCAAGAGAACCTCTACCATCTATCGATGAAGCTTATCAAACTATTGTGAATTCTGAACGACTGCGAACAAGTGATGTAGTATTTTCGAAAGAAGTACAAGACAATGTTATGGCATTTAAAGTTGAACCTGATCAGCGAGCAACCACCAATACATATGATCCTGCCAAGTATTGTAAACACTGTAATAGACAAGGACACTCTGATGAGGGTTGTTATCAGCTAATTGGATACCCTGAATGGTGGAGATATAGACCTCGGAGTGGCAGAGGTTATGGCAGAGGAGGCAGGACAGGTGGTAGAGGTAGAGGTGGTTCTGGTTCCGCATACGGCAGAGGTGGTAGAGGACATGGAAGCAACATTCCATTTCGTGCACATAACCTGAATATACCAGCAGCTCATCAATCAGGTGGTGTGACATCTGCAGATGGAACGGGTTTGACTGGAGTGACGGCAGCTCAACTTCAACAAGTACTTGAGTTTTTGAGCTCAAACAAATCAAAAATTCAACTACAAGGTAAACAACATCGGGCTTCTTGGATTATAGATACGGGGAGCTACGAATCATGTCACATGTAATATAGATGACATGATAGAAGTAAAAGATATTAAGGCATGCTCAGTAGGTTTGCCAGATGGAAAGTATGCGAACTCTGAAAAAATTGGAACTGTGATTCTTCGTGGTGGTTTGAAACTTGATAATGTGCTTTATGTACCTCAGATAACTTGCAACTTAATCTCGGTCATACAGATGATCGATGAGATAGCTTGTGTTGTGCAATGTACTAACAGTTTATGTCTTATACGGGGACCGGTTGACGAGGAAGGTGATTGGAGTGGGTGAGAGACAAGGTGGACTATATATTTTTCGTGGTGTGCCTCTGTTAAAGTACTTGCTGTTAGTGAGAACTCATATGAGCTATGGCATCAAAGAATGGGACATCCATCGGAGAAAGTTTTACAAAAGCTACCGATTGTGAGTAGGTTATTTCGAAAGAATAATGATGCTTGTGATATTTGCCCACGAGCAAAACATCGAGAAGAAGTAGTTTTCTGTTAGTTTAAGTAAAGACAGTTGTATATTTGAGTTAGTTCATCTAGATTTATGGAGTCCTTACAAGACACCTTCTTCTTGTGGAGCTCATTATTTTCTGACAATAGTAGATGATTTTTCAAGAGGTGTGTGGATTTATTTAATCAAAAGTAAAACTGAAGTTGAATTGGTATTTCTTAATTTCATTGCTCTTGTGAAACGTCAGTTTGGTAAAGAAATCAAAATTGTTAGAAGTGATAATGGAACAGAATTTAACACATTGTGTGGATATTTTAAGACTAGCGGGATAGTCTTTGAGACATCATGTGTTGGTACGCCCCAACAAAATGGGAGGGTTGAGAGAAAACACCAACATATAATGAACGTGGCAAGAGCCTTGAGATTTCAAGAAAATTTACCAATACATTTTTGGGGAGAGTGTGCATTAACTGCAGCATACTTGATTAATCGTACACCAACACCTATTCTTAACAACAAAACTCCATATGAAATTATGTTTGGGAAGTTGCCTCCATATGATCATTTGAAAGTGTTTGGGTGTTTGTGTTATGTGCATAATCAAAGTAGTAAAGGGGATAAGTTTGCAAGCAGAGGAAGGAGATGTGTATTTCTTGGTTATCCTTTTGTTAAAAAGGCATGGCAAGTTTATGATTTAGACACAAAACAATTTTTAGTGTCAAGGGATGTGGAGTTTTATGAACACCGGTTCCTTATATGACAAGTATTCTTTGGAAATAGCACTGAGATTGTTCCATCAAATAATGATGTTTGTTGGAGTGATGATGAAGATAGAGAAGAAGAACAGTTGTCTAGAGATGTTATGGAAACTCATCAAGACGAGCTGGAACAACAAAGCAGCGATGAATCATTGTCTGAGACTGATTGTGAAACTCAAGAACTGCAAGGAAAGGATCAAGAACAACCTGAGGAGAATGGTGCTAATAGCAATGACACAACATCTGAAGGTGTGGTACAGAATAATAGTAGTGAGATGGGTAAAGGAAAACGTCAGAAAATTCCTTCTAGCAGACTCAAGGGTTTCGTGACGCACACAGTACGAGAAAATAGTCCACCTTCCACTCATCATACATAATCATCAGCCTCAGGTACACCTTATCCTTTGACATATTATGTTAGTTGTGATCGTTTTTCTGCACTTCATAGAAAATATCTTGCAGCTATCACTGCTGGAAATGAGCCTAAGAGCTTCAAAGAAGCTATGAAGCATCCAGGATGGAAAAAAGCCATGGCGAGAAGAAATAAGAGCTACGGAGGAACAAGGAACATGGGAATTAGAAGAATTACCACCTGGTAAGAAGGCACTTTGGGAAGCAAATGGATTTACACAGAAAAACGTGATGAAAATGGAAATTTGGTACGTCTGAAAGCAAGACTAGTAATATTTGGGAATCATCAAGTTGAAGGATTGGATTACAATGAGACATTTGCACCGGTGGCAAAAAGATGACAACAGATTCGTACTTTTCTAGTCATTGCGGCAATTAAAAATTGGGAAGTGCATCAGATGGATGTGCATAATGCCTTTCTTCATCGAGATTTGGAGGAAGAAGTGTATATGAAGATACCACCGGGATTTGCCAAGGGAAATCCTAATATGGTGTGTAGAATGAAGAAATCATTATATGGCCTAAAACAGGCTCCTAGGTGTTGGTTTGCAAAATTATCAGCAGCTTTGAAGAATTATGGCTTTAAACAGTCATACTCAGATTATTCTCTCTTTACCATGACAAGGGGGAAGATGCAGCTTAATGTTTTGGTGTATGTTGATGATTTGATTATAGTAGGAAATGATCTGGTTGCACTTCATAATTTTAAAACATACTTGGGACAATGCTTCAAGATGAAAGATTTGGGGAAGTTGAAATATTTTCTAGGATTGGAGGTGGCTCGTAGTAAACAGGGTTTCTACATATGTCAGAGGAAGTATACATTGGATATTATCATGTAAACTGGGTTATTGGGAGCAAAACCTGCAGAGTTTCGAATGGAGACAAATCATCGTCTAGCTTTGGCAAAAGGTAAAATACTAGATGATGTGGAAAAATATAGAAGATTGGTTGGTCGTTTGATTTATTTGTCAGTCACTAGACCAGATCTTGCTTACTCAGTGCATATCTTGTCACAATTTATGCAACAACCAAGAATAGATCATTGGGAAGCAGCTCTTCGTGTGGTTAGATATTTGAAGAAGAATCCTGGACAAGGAATTCTGTTGCGCTCTGATAGTAGTCTCAGTTTAAAAGGATGGTGTGACTCAGATTGGGCAAGTTGTCCATTAACTAGACGTTCATTGACAGGATGGTTTGTTCTTCTTGGGTTTTCACCTGTGTCTTGGAAGACTAAGAAGCAACATACGGTTTCTCGGTCCTCGGCTGAGGCAGAATACAGATCTATGGCGGCAGTTATATGTGAATTAAAGTGGTTGAAACAATTACTTGGTGATTTAGGAGTTCATCATACACATGGGATGAATCTCTTTTGTGATAGTAAATCAGCATTATATATTGCTCAGAATCCAGTATTTCATGAACGAACAAAACATATAGAAGTGGACTGTCATCTTGTCAGAGATGCTATAATAAGGAAGATTATATCACCATCTTACACTCCTACCACAAAGGTGCAATTGGCGAGATATCTTTACAAAATCCTTGGGGAAAGCTCGGTTAGTTTCTTTTGTCCAAGATGGGCATTTGTGACCTCCATGCTCCATCTTGAGGGAGGGTATTAGGAAATAGGGCTATTCTTAGCCTAGAATTATAGTTATATTTGGAATACCTTGAGACCCAAGTTGGGTCTTTGTATAAATATCTTGTGTGTTAATAAATACCTCAACAAGAACGCTAGCTGCATTCAAGTAATACTTTCATTTACCTCCTCTATGGTTAAACCCTTTTCTTTAGAATGTCTTCTTCAGTTTGCCACAATACCACTTAGTTAACCCGGCAATCCTTCTTGGCCTCCTTATCCTCGAAAATAAACCAAGGTTCAGATAACTAACGAGGACCATTTACAATAATCTCAGCTGCCACCTGCTTCATGAAAAACAAATAAATGACAAAACCAGATGATTGTTAAGGAGTTAATAAGGTAAATAAAAAATCATTCCAGATTAGAGTGGAAGGAAAATTTTCCGTTCAAAATCAGACTTAAGGAGTTAACCAAATTTTCTGTTTGGTTACGAACGATGGTGTATATATAAACTTGACCGTTGCATTCAAGGTTTCTTAAGTTGTTGCTCTTCATAGAGTTTTCTTCTCTCCTCATCCCAAAGCCTCTCCCTCAAAATAATGCGTGAATGAGCTGCTACAAATACCAAAGAATAAATTCGCAAGAAAACTAAGAAAGAATGAGAAGAAAAGCGAACATAACTGCCACGAACAAGGAAATTTAGTAAGTCTTCTGTCCTCAGAAAACTGTGCATCCACTAGTGTCGAAAGTACTAATGAACAAAGTGACTATGAAAATCAACATGAAAACTTTTACTTCCAGGATAATCAAATCAAATTTCCATCGGTCGAGAAACAGGCATACAGAGAGCCAGAAGGCGCAACACATAACTGAAGTGACAATGAGAGCATAAGTTGCCAGCCCTAGAGAACAAATATATCATGTGATCCTAGCAGTCCACCAAAATATTCAATAAAAGCTACCGAACAGAAGCCAGAATTCACACAGGTGCTTTCAATCAACTAGATTCAATGTTGTTTAACCAATCCAAGCATATTAACAGATACATGCATAGATTCCTGATTTGTTTTAAGCAGAGTACAAACGAATTAAGTACTGTATATAATGAAATCAACGAAGAATTTGGTAATGTAGATGTTACTGTACCTAGCCTAGGAAACCAGTCAGTGGATATATTAGGTCACTAAATGAATTTATAAGTGAATACAGTGTCTCCTGCTATGTCTAGGTTTCTTTTCTTTCCTGCCTAATATGTTTTGAGTCGACTCCTTTTGTACAGTTGCACTTGCACTAATTAGGCTTGGAAATAACAAAAAAAATAATTATGTTGGGCTTAATTTAGGATTTTGGAACCAGTTGGGCAGGGGTGCAAGTGCACACCTTGCAATTGGATGGCTCCGCCCCTGAACATGCCTCCTAAATAGCATGGCAAAAGCTCAGAAGGCACTCGAAAAAGAACAATGAACCAGCATGCCACCGGTGTGTTTCCACAGAGCACTGGGCAAATGTATGTCATACGTCTAAGCACTTTGTTGATCTTATAAAGCTTCCTTCAAGAAAAAGAAAATATCACTGAAACTAATTTTGCTCGGTTTGAAGTGCCGATTGACACTACCTATCTTGATTCTCTTGCTTTCAATCTTGATGCAAATAGAAATGATTTTGATGACGTTGGTTATTTCCTCTGAGTTTATCTATATATATCTATATCTTAATTAGTTTTCATTAGATTGAGTAGGACTTTCTTTTCAACTAGTGACAATGTTGATTTGTCTTAGATGGTTGTTTCTTTTTTTTAGAATGATGCTTGCCAAGTATTTATGTTATTCGAACTTCTTTGCCAATTAAATTTGAGATTGTTTTTGAGCGTAACATAAACTATTTATTTATTTTCGAACTTAACATGAGTTGTCTATTTTGCTTGTTGATGCAATTATTTACATATTTATATTGGGTGCTCTTATCCTGTATACCCGTATACAGGATAAGAGCAATTAATGACACACTTTTTATCTGGGATTTAGGGATTATGCATTGGATTAATACCAATAGAATTAATTGTATTAACCACCGATTTTTTCCTTAATTACCCTTTAATAAAATAAGAACTCAGGAGGTGTTTTATATCTCTAATTCTATCTAACTTCCTCTCACCAACCTGTTTCGTCCTCCATATGCAGAAAGTAATAGTCTTACAAACATAAAAATCATAGGATCTGTGCTACAAATTATTAAAACCAATATATTAATGGGATGATTTTTATCATTCATAAACCCTCATCTTCCTCTCTTCGTTTTCCTCGTAGCTACAGATCTAAATAATTTTTTTTTTCTTCTGGAAATCATTTTCAAACCACTGCGTTCCTTTAACATCGATCAGTAAAGCAAGCCCTCTCATAAATATAATTCATCGTTTGGAAATCATTAGGGAATCCTTTTTAATTTAGGTTGTAAAGTGATAATAAAAAGAAAGAAAATGAAATAAAAACTCTGTGTTTTCGTTTTTGGTTTTATGAGTATGTTGTGTGATCGTTATTAATGGCAGAATTGGAAAATTCTTGAGGGTTCAATCAAAAATAAAGCATAAGGTCGATAATCTAGAAAAAGCTACAAACGTAAAAAGCTTGAAATTCTACGATTTAAAACTTGAATTGAATCTGTTTATGTGGTTGTTTAGTGGAAGAGTAGCTCGAGATCTCATCTGTTCTCACTATTCGGAGAATCCGAGACTAAGAAGATAAGAAGATTACAAAAGAATCTAAAGGGAATAAGAGAAGATAATTTTTTAATCTCTGACTTACCACTATCCCTACACGTGTCTACTATAAGTGAGAGAATTACTTAGAGTTTTGGTTAAAGTGAGAGAATTCGTTAGAGTTTAAATAAATCAGGGGATGGACATCAGGGGTAAAAATGGAATTAACGTATTCGAAAATACATGTGATTTGTTTTCCCTAAGAAACTCCAACTTCAATGAAACCAACGATTTCCTAGACAAAAAGTAAGCTATTAATTATACCTTAACGTGTGCTCGGGTATACAAGATAATGAAACCCATTTATATTTACATTACTGGGTGTGTTATCTGATCTTGTACCAGCATGATTTATGCCACTAGAAGTTGAGGATTTTAAAGAAGTTGTGGAAAGAAAGAACAAAGAAAAGAAACAACCAGTCATGACGTAGTTTTAGAATGTGCCTCATTTCTGTTTGTACCCACAATTACTTTGGGGCACGAAACACGATGAATGGATAGTTTTGGTGAGTATTTTGGGTTAGGTTTGATGTGAAGAACAAAATGAAAGACATAGGTTTAACGTGGTTCGGCATAGGTTGCCTACGTCCACGGGACAATCCCCTTGGGGAGTGATTTTGTATTGATAGTAAAATTACATTGTATATTTTTTCCCCTATTGGCTACCCCCCTCTCCTTTCTGCTCCTCCTATTTATACAATTGTATACATAATTTAAATATAACTTAAATGGCACTAAATGCTCATTTATGCCTCCCTCTTCAATTCCGCATGAAACTGCTGGAATTCAAATCGCATGGCTAAAACTGCTGGAATGAATATGGATGAAACTGCTGGAATTCAATTCGCATGGCTGAAACTGCTGAAATGAATATTGCATGGCTGAAACTGCTGGACTTCAATTCGCATGGCTGAAACTGCTGGAATTCAATTCTGCATGAAACTGCACATTTATGCTTCCATGATAAATTCTGCATAAATGATGGCTGGCAGTATTGGTGGACATTTGTTTGGCGGAAACAGTGACGATCGCATGGGTAGGGACCGGCTTGATGGTTGACAAGCATGATGGTTTGGCGTGTGGATGGAGGTCATTTGGCAAAGATAGTTGGAGACTGTCAGTTGGCGGTCTGAAGAGTTTTTGGCTGGGAATTGGTTAGCAGCATTGCTGGCTACAAGACTGAAAATTGGCTAGGGGTGCGACTGACTTCGATAGTTGACCGAAGGTTGACTTTGACCATAGACCTTGACCGGACGTTGACTTTGTGATTGACCGACTTTGACCATTGACCGATGTCTGTGCGCATGGTGGGCTGCCTTGGTTGACTGGTTAGCGGGCTTGGATGAGGACCAAAAGATGATTCAAGTATCAATTTGACCCATTAAGTAGTATTTTTACTTATGGTACAAACAATTTCTTTTAATATTGTAACACACATTCCTATTGATGAATTACGATTTGAAGTTACTACATCACAAGTATTTTTCTTAGCATTATCTAACCTATTAGTGCAACTAAAATAAGTAAAATGCTAATGTATAGATACCTCCTAATCCATGTAAGCAATCATCGGTGCCAATAAAGGGTCTAAAGTTCAATCGATTGTTCAATCACCTACCAAATTCATCCCAAACATTTCAACTCGAGATGTTGCTCGAGGTGTAAGGGCTTCTTATCTTTCTATCATTCTTGGTAATGTTTCATTTGATGTCTCCTATATAAAGATCCTTTTTTTCTTTCCAACTTTGTGCAAACCTCGTTTGATAAGCCTCTTGTGGTTCTGATTAATACCCATAACAAAAAGAAAAACCTCGGGAGTGGCCATATTGGTTGAGGAAACCCAGCATGATTCATTTCAATTTCCTCAAACATTTCAACTCTTGGAAATTTGTGTCTTTTACCACAAAAACCATAAAATGCAAAATACACTAAAGCACACATTAAGAGTTGAATTAATCTTATATACTAGTCTAAACACACGCGCGATGCGCCTGCCATGCATTCGGTTCAATAATTTTTCGATAAAAAATATCCATTTACAAAAGAATAATCATATGCACATTTTCTATATGATACTTTTGGATAGGTTAATCTTTGCAACACTAAGCCTTGGGAAAAAATCAAAAAGAAGAGCCTTGGCAAAAATCAAAAAGAAGAAGATATATTTTATAAAGCAACTTCAAGCTTTTTAGTAAAAGCTAATCCCAACACAATGGCACATGTCATCTCTCCATGGTCGATCCTGTCATGTATCATCTTTGCATTCCTTAAGCGCTTGGTTTCGTGGAAGCGGGGAAAATGTATATATGGCGCGTCCATCCTCCACATGTTCCTACAATTAAAGACATTTTCTTAATTTTATTTAAACTCTGCCGGTAAAAACATATGGGAAGTTAATATGCAATGGTAACTTCTGGTAGAATTTCAACCATAAAATCCAGTATAAATGGCTAAACAGTCACATGAAAACAAAAGAACAGTTAATGGAAACGTTAAGATCGATATATCAAGACAGACCACCAAAAGTCGAACTCAAAATTCTCGGCAGAACCTAATACTCCGCTTAAAAGATGCGCCAGGAAAGCAAGTGTTCTTCTTTTTGAATAACAAATTCATTTCTAAATTAACCACACTAATATCATTCGTATCTTGCAAAAACTATTTGAGAAGCTCATAGTTGGCAATTCCCATCGATATCATAAACAATTCGGGCAAACCCCGATCAAGCAAATGGGATTTTTTCTTGCTTTAGAAAATGTAAAAACAAAGTTAAAGCACAGTCCATCAACTGGGGTGTTAGTTAGTCACGATTCGATCCTAGCCACTTGTTATCCATTAACCTCTACATAATTTTTAGATGCTTAATTTATCTCAAAGCTTGCATAACCATGCTTGGTTGTTCATAGCATGTCATAAATAAATTCGGATGTTTACTTTTGTTACATTATGAATATATTGATCATGCTTGAGTTCCCAACAACATCGTTTTTATGTTTTAATACAACTAAGAACAACATTCTACACATCTCACTTCAACTCCATTTCCCATTAACACAACTAAGACTTATTTCCCCTTAGATAACTTAGATGTTGTTATTACCATCAACAAAACCAAATTCATCGTTCATGTACTAATAACTAATTGGTGACAAACCAAAATTCAGCTAAATTAAACTAACCTATCCTAATAACTAACATAACAAAGATGTCATTAATTGCTTCGATTCCTAAATTAGGTGTATATCTTTTGTAAAAAAAAAGCAACTAAAACCCCATTGCTTTGTACTATGAATTGAAACAACATCAGTGCCAAATCTATAAAATACAAATTTAGACCAAAGTATTTCCACATAAAAATCTCATCTTTATCTCCCTAAATCAAACCAAATCGAAAAAGAAAAATAAAACTAAAATACCAAAATTCAAATCGATCCCAAATTTCTAATCTAATACTTTAAAGAAAAATTTACCTTGTTGAACTTCTTCACCACCCATTCGGTCATTGAAGATAATTTTCAGTCAAGTAGTTGTGTTTGTGTAGTTCGTTACGCCATCACCCTAACTTAATATACTACAAATCAGTTCCGTTAACTTTACTCCAAATTTTCTTAAAAATAATCTCGAAATTGTGAAATTGAAGTTGATGTAAAGCTAGGTTAGAGTGAAACCGATATTTTAATCTAAACCCTGAGAATTGAATTGGGGTTGAGTTAAAAGATTTCAATAGAAATCCAAAACTGAGTTGATGTTGATGTAATTTAGGCTGATATTTCAATTGAAATCCTAAGAATTGAATAGGTTTGGTTTAAAATATTTCAATTGAAATCTTGAGAACTGATTTGATTTGAGAAGAAGAAAGGGGTTGGGGTTGGGTTTCTGTGCTCGATTAGAAGAAAGAAGAGAAAGAAAAGAAGGAAGAAAGTCAAATTATGTTTACCCTTGGTATGTTTCATATTAACGAAAATGTCGAAAATGCGTGCAGGTGAAAGAAACGACGGAGGGGTAAAACAGGCAATTCACTGGAAACGGTAGAAAACTTTGGACGGGAGAAAAGACCCCTTTTCTTTATTATAGTAAGATAAGATAAGTTTGAATAGAAAATATGGTAAAGCATTTTGATCATTAGTCATTAGCTTAGTGCCTTGGTTTTGGTGCATACCAAAACTGAACCGAAAGAAAATAATAACTATGTGCCAGAAGTTCATAAACAACCATTTTAAAGCAACACCAAAAACATGGGGAACTATAATGCATCGTATACGAAGAAATTTGTGACCACGAGTCCGTGACTTACTTATTTTTCTGATCAGCAAACTTGAAAGGTATACTGAGTGCTTGCTCGAAGTAAGCAAGAAAAGGTTTAAAGAACTTATAAACCAAGCAAACCCCCAAAGCCATTACTAAAAATCTTTACAAACATTGCTAAAACCCGACAGAGAATTTCTTAAAGTGTATATGTTTTGCCCTGAGAATTATTGATTTGTACAATCCTTTTTTTTTTCTTTTTTTGCGTGATCGCTGAACAAGGGTACTAATCTAGAGTAGAGGTGTAAAACGTGCCGGCCCGGCACAGCCCGGCACACGAAGTCGCGTGCTTCACGTGCCATGTGCCGTGTTGTGCTGTGCCAACGATTTAAACGTCTTTGCCGCGGCTTTGGCTTTACTAGTCAAAGCTAGGCACAAAGACACCTCCACGGCACAAAGAGACACGAATAAACGTGTCGTGTTGTGCTGTGCTGGCACACGTGCTATAATTTGAAATCACTTAATGTATACATTAAGTCAGACATTATCACAAGAATTTAATTAGACAACATATCATTTGAAATTATTTCAAGTAAAATTAACAAGTTTATTCAATAAAAAGAAATAACCCATCAAATATAAAATTGGATTATTGTCATGTAAATTAATGTTCTAGTTAAATATAGGTGACGACATTATAACAACGATATTGAAATATATTTTCCAAATATTAAGGTATTATATGTGTTGTTATAAATAAGCCAACATAAAATGTTAAAAACTAGCTAGGATAGTGACTCTTTTTGTGAAATATACAAAAAATGTGATGTATTATGCCTTGTTATATGGTGTATTTGTACATGTTATGACGTGCTCTCTTAACGTGTTGTCTTTGAAATTTGGGCCACGTGCTTATCCGTGCAGCGTCTTTGTCTTTGTGCTCTTTCGTGCCAATTAGTCAAACCCAGCACGTCTCATTTAACTAACGTGATGTGCCGTCTTTGGGCTAAGTCACGGTCGGGCTGGGTTGTGCTCAAATTTTAGCGTCTTTGGGATGAAATTTGTGCTCGTGAGCCGGGCATGTACCCAATTTACACCTCTAATCTAGAGATCCATATTGGTCGGGATTATTCTATTTTACGTGAATTGGTACCCCGCTCTTTAGTATCGGTACCCGCGTTTACCAATGACATAACAGCTGCATAAAATTTCTATAATAATGAAAACATATCATTGTTTCATTTGTAATCGTATTCTATTTGTTTGTTTGTCATGATTTCGCCAATACAGGGCCTAATCCCCAAAAAGAAAAAAATTACCAAACTGATCGGCAAGACATGAATGAAATAAAATGAAATGAAATGAAATGCTTCATTGTTGTAGATGGAAAACTATACATTTAAATGAGAAACGAGACTGAAGTATAAAGAGAATGCACTCAGCTCGTGAAAATTCCTAGTCTTAGGCTTTTTAGAACCGTTTCTGGAATACACTACACAAGAAGAAATCTTTGTACTTCTTGATCATTTACTATGTGTAGCTTCTTGATCATTTACACTCAAAAATCAGCTTATCGCACATTTTTCGGTGGTTTATGCAAACAAAAATTACACCAATAAAAAAATAAGAAAAACGTGTCATAAAAGGGGTGGGCTTCTTAATGTTTATTAGTGAGAGTATCATTTTCTGGCCAGTCGCGTGATTTCGGACAGACTTGTGAGATTTGAGGTCATTCGTTGGTTTATTTTCTATTCTATTTTATTGCAGTAATGATACATTGACCAGGAGAATGTACCACACATTCTCACGCATCTCACACCAAATACCTGGGCCCCTGTTAACTCCATGTGGGCATCCGGGGCTCCCCTCTATTTAGAGTCGCGGGAGAATGTGGGGTTCATTCTCCTGGTCAACGTAGCATTGTTGATTTTATTGTATTTTGTATCTCAACTGACTTTTCAATTTGAAGTGATTCATTGGACACGTATTTGATTAGAGTCAAAAGTAAGTTTTCCATCAGATGTAAGAAATAAGATTCAGATAAGATAAAGTTCAAATAAATCGGTTAGCGTTCTCCCAGTAGGAGCATTTGTTTAACGAGGGATTCACCTCTTTTTTTTTCTCAGCTCTTTATGTTTTCGAGGTGTTTCAGATTGGGCGGATAAATTATTTCCTAATTAAACCTACCAGTTGGTCATTTGTGAGGAAAAGCAAAATAAAATTTGGAGGGACGGGTTTTATATTGTTGATAAAATTGCAGGTATATGAACAGTCTCATAAAAGTAGCACATTCAATCTGGCATAAATCAAAAATTGATGAAACAATAAATTTGGCATGCAAAATTTTTGAATAGATTATGTTCAAAACCACCAAATAAAATTAAAATAGATTTTGTTTCTTCTTTTATCACCAAAAATTCAAACAGTTAAGAGTTTTTCTATTCTCTCCGGTGTGTGTTTTCCGGTAAAAATCTTGGACCAAAAGTTATTTATTCTATTATATCCTTGTTTGATTGGGGGCCAGACCTTTTAATTGGGGGCCAAGCACTAGATGAAAAAAAAGGTCACCCAATCCTAATTTGGGTCACCCCTTATAAAATTTTTTTTAAATGGCTAAAATGCCCCTATGTGATTAGTATTAAGAATTAATTAACTTGATTAGTGTGGTAATTGTGTTTAGATAAAAATCTGATTTTGGGATAAAAATTTGTGGAGATTTTATTTTTGGGTTTTATGTGTTGAGAAGAAGAGGAGAAGTTTTTGAGTGGAAAAATTAGGGTTTTTGAAATGAGTGATTCAAGTGGAGGGAATGAGGTTGGTGAAGCTTCAAATAACAACCATGATTGTGTTGATGGTTATATTGTCTCAACTAATCATATGGATTGGATGTTTGATGAGGAGATGTTAATGGAGGAAGCCATGAATAATGGTGGAAATGAAGATCCTACTCCTCAAAATGAAGGAACCGATACTCCAAATGAAGAACCCGCACCTCAAAACAATCAGGTAAACCTCATATACTCTTGAAATTGTCTGAATGGTGCTCCAAGGGGTCGATTCATGGTCACTGTTTAAGTCGTCAGTGTGAGAGTCGTTATAGTCGGGGGTTGGATTCATTAACGACTCTTAAAGGTCGTCAGTGAATTGGAATTACCGATGACGACTCAAACCTTCAACTTTTCCAGGTTATGAAAAATTGTTAGGGGCGGGTGATAAACACTGACGACTCTTTTAGCTAGGTCAAAAAGGGTCGTTAATGTTTTTTGTTTAGAGACAAACGACTCTAAACCCGGAACTCTCAGTAAATAAAACACTTAGAGTCGTCATATATGTATTCGTAGAAGATGACGACCCTATCCCGCCATTTAAAATTTTATGTAGAGTCGTTCGGTGTTTTATTTTATATACTAACGACCCTTGCGCTGGATTATCATAAATTTTGATTTCATAGAATCATTTCATTGAATCGTAAAAGGCATACATCTTTCATAGCGATACATTGAAGGAAATGAAATACAATAGATAATAACGGTGCACTTATACACTTAATCATAAATGGCGTAATTATACATGGTGCCTTCCAAGATAAAGTAGCAATCGTCGAACTCAAACTTTTTCCCACGAAGCTCCTCGTAATAGCCATACGCCTTCCTCAACTGAAAACGCAAACATACTAAGTTAGTATTGTTGAAAGCTTTGGATAAGTTTTACCTCTTGTTTAAATACTTACTCTCATAGCACCCGAAATATTGGGCATGGCTTCCCTTGCGGCCTTGATTTCTCTTTTGAAAACTTCACACTCGAAGAATATCTCCTCGAACCGTTCCTTGACGAGTTTCAAAGACCTTGAGTTGCAATTTCCGTCTAACGCCACAAAAACGATGAATACACGGTTCCACCAAGCATCCGATGTTTGATCAATGTCTTTTCCTAGATCTTCAAAGTGGTTTGTGACGGTTTTCCAAGCTCTCACAATAGCACAATTCTCTTCCGAAGTGTAAGTACTAGTCATGGTGTTTCCTCTTCTTTTTCCTCTTGGATAATAAATGTATGAGAATGAATGTGAAGGTTGAGAATTATGGTTTGGGTGAAGAATGGGTGAGGTATGGGTCTCTATTTATAGAGATTAAGGATCCAACAGTCATTTTTTTGAATTTTTAACCGTTGCCCGACTCAACCACATTTGGTGAATTCAAAATTCACATTAACTGCATTAAGGATCGTCATTATGTATATTAAACAAGTGACGACTCTTGATGATAAAAAGTGTCGTTCATGTGTTATGTTTACTGAATGACGACTCTACCGTCAAATAGTCTCAGTTTCAAGTGACCTTTAGAGTCGTTAATATTTTATTCTCCATAATTGACGACTCATGCCAAGAATTTCAAACAATCTTTAGAGTCGTCACTTTTGCTTTAACGAATCATGACGACCCTTTATGAACTATAGTTATTGCACCGATATTTGAAGTCATGTGTTTTATTGAATCCGAAAATACATACATGTAGTTGAAATAAAATAGAAGGAAAACACATAAAATTGTTCAATACATTGCCATAGAAAATCTATACGAGTTTAATTATATTGGGCGAATTGCCATTCAACTTCCTCCAAGAGAGTGTTGCAGTCCTCGTGCAAAAACTCATGGCCGTACTTTAATTCGTATTGGCTCCGACCCAAAGTATACTGGAAAAACAATTTTTTAAATAAGTTAGCGTTGTTGAATAATGATAACCAAATAAAAATTTTTTGATGAAAGGCCTATTGATTCACAAACTTACTCTACTCATTCGAGGTTCGTTCGGCATAGCGTCCTTACGAGCTTTCAATTCGTTTCTTAGGAGTACGCATTCATTGTATAAATATGCGTACCTTTCCTTTATTTGTGGGAGCGTCCTCCTATAACGATTTCCGCTTAGTGCTTTGAATACCTTAAACACCTGTTTCCACCAAGCATTGGTGTTTTGATCATGCCCAAGGTAAGGCCCTCTTGTTGGGTCTTCGTTACTGGCCACCCATTGCGCTTCCTCAACGGAGTGCTTTGTGAGAGTGGTGTGTGCTCTGACAATAGCAATAGCAACATCTTCTAGATTATTGAACGGAGTTGGAGCCATTTTTTTGTGTTTGAAAGTGATGGGTGACTGATTTAGGAAGATTGAAAGTGATGGGTGAATAAGTTTGGAAGAGATAGGTCTCTATTTATAGCAAAAATATACCCAACGGCTAGTTTTTTTTTAATAAAAAACGGTTACTTCTGCAATAACTGCTCCTACTAGTCAAAGTTACCGTTTATTTTCAAATTCTCCACTAAGTTCGTCTAGAGTCGTCAAGCTAGATATATAAACAGTAACGACCCAAGGTGAAAACTGGGCAGCATGGTTTATATTTGGGAATGTAGAGTAAATACGTGTATAAAGAGGGTTGTCATTTGTCGAGGAATGGGTCGTTGTTCTGCAAAATTAATGTTGACGACCGTTAGTGTCGTCAACCTGTAAATAAAGATGACGACTGTTAGGATCGTCATTTTAACATCTCAGAAATTAACGACTGGATTATGATATGTTTTTCTTTTCTATGTAGTTGGTTGTACGGGCGAGCTCTCAACCGGAACCCGTCTCCATTATCGGTCCGGATACCTCCCAACACTATATGACCGATTTGGTACGTTTTTAATGTTTGAATCGATGTATATCTTTATGAAAATTGTTTAATTAGTGTTGCATCATGAACGTGACATTGGTTTTAATGTAGACGTGGGAGACAAAGGCGGATGTCAAGGAATGGATTATTTCCAAGGCAAAAGAGAAGATGTGCGTAGTTGTTCAAAGCAAACAAGTTGATTATCAGCAAATGGAGATGGTATGCGAGAGAGCGGGGGATAAGGAAGAAAGTCACAAAGGGAAGAACTACAAGTATGAGAAGAAGACGACGAGGGTCTACAAAACTTCGTCGAAGAAGATTCGATGCCCCTTCAGGATTGTTTTCAAAAGGCATCCTGAAACTAATCTATGGAGGTTGTATAGTATTCCGGATGGTCGTCACAACCATCCTCCACCTAGTACTCTTTTAGGGCACCCAGCATATGCCAGATTGAAACCACATCAAATGGAAAAGGTACGGCAGATGAAGCGATGTAGGCCCCTTCAGATCCTAAATGCAATAAGGGCGGAAGATAAGGCAAACCTGTCTATTATTTCCACAATCTACGCTGCCAAAGCAACGATCAAGAGAACTGAATGGGATGGTAGATTAATTATGCAACAATCAGAGTGGTTGGCAGAAAAACTTAACTACGCCATGCAAACAAGGGTGGGTCCGGGCGACAAAGTGACACATATTTTTCTTGCCCATCCTAGGATGGTGGATTTGGCTCAGTGTTTTTACCAGGTCTTATTCATAGATTGCACCTATAAGACCAACAAGTATAACATGCCATTGTTGAACATGGTTAGTCATACTTCGGATAAGCAATCATTCACCGTGGCATGGTGCTTTATGGAAAAGGAAGAAATATAGGACTATGTTTGGGCTTTTGAACAAGTTCGGTTGATTTACCGAGGCGAAGACACACCGCGGGTTATAATTACAGATAGGGATTTTTCAGTCATGAGTGTCGTTCGTCAAGTTTTTCCACATGCTCAACATTTTCTTTGTACGTGGCACATCCAAATGAATATTTTTTCTTATTGCAAGAATCATATCCAAAAAATCAAGCCTGCAAAGGGTAATCAACGTTCCAAGGAGGAAGACGAGCATCTAAGTAAACTTTCAAAAAAAAAAGATAGCCGAAGAGAAAAAGAAAGAAAAGGAAAAATATGCTGAAGATGGTGATCTATGGGAGGATTTCTGCAAAGATTGGGACCGTTTGGCTCATTCGAAGACCGAAGTAAAGTACTATGCAAATCTTCAAAAGTTTATTGATGATTGGAGTACGGATCATAAGAAGGTTGTCGATTATTGCCTAGATACATGGTTGAATCCTTGGAAGGAAAAGTTTGTTTATTCATGGACCAATAAGTACAAGCACTACAAAAATGAGTCCACGAGTATAGCAGAGCAGTCCCATGGGCGTTTGAAAAAAATTCTTCAAGAGAACACAGGTGGGGTAGTTACGGTACAGGAAGCTATTCACGAGCACGCCGAGGATGACCTTAGCAAGATAGTGACTCAGATGGAGTATAGTAAGGACCGTTTTTTGAAGCAATACATGGAAGACAAAAAATTGCTACGTGGGGTTTCGCACCAAGTGTCATGGTGGGCAATAAAGCATATGATGACTGAACTTAACAAATTTCGAGCGAAAGCTTCCGATGGAAAAGTTATTAAATGTAATTGCACAACTGAGACGTAGCTTGGACTCCCGTGTAAACATAAGCTCGGTGGGTACAAGGGGCTCATTCCCATTGAAGATATCGATCCTTTTTGGAAGCAACTTGGGTTCATCCCAAATCCCACAGGAGCCGCTGATGAACAATTTGGAGACCTTGAGATTGGCAAGTATATCAATGAGAAATATCGAAAAACGTATTGTGTAGGAAGACAGATATTGGTTTCTAATTTGTGGCCGGCTGCCCGTAAGAGCTTGGGAGTAGAAGAAGAGCCAATCAAACAAAAACCAACGGGTAGACCCACAACTAAAAAGTCTTTTAGAGAAACCGTGAAAGCGGCAAAGAGTTGCAAAAGTGACCTGTCACGTCATCAGTATGTCCAGGCGGAATATACGTAGTATGAGAAGTCTTTCGTACCCAAGGCAAGGGGGCCGCCAAAGGAAGACATGGATGTTGTAGACCATGTGGTCGGTACCCAGCAAAGCCAAACGAGCGGAATGGTGACGATAAGAGGAATAAAAGGTAATCCGCGCACCCCTAGAGATTCCCAAGGAAGACCACATCGTGTTGCTTACACTTTGTATAAAGAGTATACCGACCAACTTCCTCACGTCATCTTGGATCACCTTTTATCAACCGACGACGTTGACGGCGATGGAAATTGTGGTTACCATGTTGCAACGGAACAATTAGGGCATTTCTACGAGGCCGACGAACTTAAGCTCACCCAAATCGAATATGCGGGGAAAAAAAATGGCAGAAAAACTAGTTCGGGACAAACAACTATATTTGAAAATGCTCATGGAAGGAGATCAAAAAGAGAGGGAATTGAAGTTTAGGGAGTTGGTTTCAAACGTGAAATGGAGGAAGGGGTCGAAGAAGGCCGGTTATAAGTTTTGGATGCAAATGCCTTTTGGTGGCCAACTTTTGGCGGACACATTCACTTGTGTTGTAATTGTATTCAAGCAAAGGCTTCCCGGAGCCTCTTGTATGTACGTACCCTCAAAAACTAGGTGCGAGGCGGCGACAAAGAAAAGAAGAATTGTAATGGCACATGTCAATGATAACCATTACATAGGCTTGAAGATTTCCGAATAATGTCCTCTACCACGGGTGTATGGTGATTGGGGAGAGTACACCAAGGAGTGGACAAACCAGTATGAGTATGGAATGAACATTTGGAATGCTATGGACCCAACCCCGGTTTACTTAGACTTGGGAAATGAATCGTGAGAGAAGATGTTTATTCTCAACTATGCATTGCATTTTGAAGCATACTTTTTGATAATGGTTGTATTTTCTACCCAGATATATATTTGTATCTTGAAGAATGCTTAATGAATACAATGTGACTGTCTCCTGGATGTTTTTTCAGCAATACAGTCGTCATCCATATGTACATAACCATTAACGACTCTAACCATAAAAATGTGCCAGTCTCCTGGATGTTTCTTCAGCAATACAGTCGTCATCCATATGTACATAAACATTAACGACACTAACCATAAAAATGTGCCAGTCTCCTGGATGTTTTCAGAAATACAGTCGTCATCCATATGTACATAACCATTAACGACTCTAACGTTGAAAATTTGACAGTTTCCTGGATGTTTTTCCAACTAAGAGTCGTCATTAATATATACCTAAACATTAACGACTTTAACCTTAAAAAAATTGACAGTCTCCTGGATGTTTTAAGAACTAGAGTCGTCATAGTTATAGTGTATACATGGATGACTCTAATAAGAAAACCCCCAACGGATTTTTTTGTATACACTTTTTCCCAAAAAAATAGCCGTTGGTAACTATTGTATATATAGAGGAACACTTCCAGGAGCAAATTCAATTGAAAACCACCTCAAGAATTTTAGTTTGTAAATGGCAAATCCTTCATCGACTACCAATTCAATTGATAACATACTTAGACGATGCAAGCGACCAACCAAATCAATATTGGCAATGGAAGAAGAGATACGCAAAAAAAGCATGCGACCTACTAAAAAACCGTACACTTTCACGCCATATCCTACTAAGGAAGAAGAAGAGTTGCGCGAGGCCAAAAAACGAGCCGAAGAACAATCCCAACTCCGAGAAAGATTCAAGCAAGTCGAGGAAGAGACCGAATGGGTTAAAAATTATTACATCGTCAGGGATCTCCATGAAGAACATCAACATGATACTAAATTTTGGAGCCAAGTTGGTTCGGGTCCTTTCGTTAATAACAACAAGAAACTACGATATCCTTACTTGCCGTCCCACATCAGTCATAGGACGATTCTTGTTATGAAATGGTGCACCAAGTACAACGAGTTTCTCGCGAGGCACAAAGGGGATAGGTGTAACACCCCGAGTTCCGGACCAGGGTCAAACCCATATGGAGATCCGAACTCGAAGCGTTACGGGTCGGAAAGAGACTTATGCATATAGCTCTTCTAATTTATTTATAACAACAAACGTAATTTAACTTTTCTAACATTAATTTAAACATATGAATTAGATAATCATCTTTAAAAAGCATTTTCAACAAACATATTATTTCAAATTACATTTCAAGCAATACATTAAGACAATTCAATCACTAAGCTACTCATTCCTAGCTTTCGCTGCGCCAGTCTGATAAATCTGCAAGGATGTCAATTGGGGTGAGATGA
The DNA here is from genome assembly GCA_023531295.1 of Papaver armeniacum. NCBI lineage: Eukaryota > Viridiplantae > Streptophyta > Magnoliopsida > Ranunculales > Papaveraceae > Papaver > Papaver armeniacum. Next base: position 191,955 of record JAJJWW010010444.1, read on the forward strand.
CAGCTCAATAGAATGTATTCTCAATTCTCTAAAGATGCTCAAACATAATCATTTTATCAAGCAAAAACATATAACAAAAATGCATTACAACTTCAACAAATCAATGATATATTCAAGAATCACAATACCTCAATATTTTCGATAACTTATCCAATCTAGAATTCAGTCTATGGGTTCACAACATTAATGTTATTATCAACAAATCATCCATTTAGGATCAACTCAACAATTCACATCAACAATATTGTTTTCAACAACTCATCCATTTAAGTTTCCACACGCCATTCACATATTAATATTGTCACCAACAAACTATGAGTTTAAAATACCACAATAATTGTCAACGGGCCATTCATCAATGATTCAACACATATATTCACGCATAAATATAGTCACAGAGAAACCATGAGTTCACTAATCACCCATTTGGGATTTAACACATCAATTCACAATTCATCCATATAAGATCACACTTGAGTTCAACAATCTATTGAATTATATTCCGCACATTAGTTCATAACACCAATTATGTTTTCCAACAAATCATATAATATATATTTCAACACATGATTCACAATTTAATATTGTCATCACAACAAGTAACCATGAGGTCAGATTAATATCAACAATACTTTCGAAAAATCTACCAATTTAGGTTTTAACAATTGAGTTCATGGTACGAATGTCCTTGGTTCGTACACCCACCTATCGTTTATCGGCACGGACAGCCTCCATCGATGGTCAGGAACAAAAGTTCCTATGGGGATCATACCCATCTGCTCTCGGGGATCATTACCCGTTTCATTCACAGTACGAAAACCTTGGTTCGTACACCACCTATCGTTTACCGACACGGACAGCCGCCATCGATGATCGGGAAACACAAGTTCCCATGGGGATCATTACTCATTTAACTCTCGGGGATCATTACCCGCCATTAACATGAAACATGTTTCATATAATGGTAAAACATGAACTCGTTTCCTTTTTATAAATCATTTTCACAAACAACACAAGCAACCATGGCTTAACAACATGAATTTCATTCAAGCATTTAATCAAACACTCTAACTGCAACCACATTACATTATATGTTTCATGGTGATACCTTTATCTGATTATCCTCACATTTTTACAGGAACATTCTTGACACATTATTATATAACATATCCAAAATTCACACCAAACCAACGGTTCAAAAAAAAGATACTTGTTTTATATGATCATTCTAAAAATTGGGCAGATAACATCATATTATCATAATTTTGGTCTACCATGTAAGTTCTGGAATTCTTCTAACTTTACCAAAATTGGTAATGAAATGGGAGGCATGAGTTCTATAGCTATAGAAACTCTAAAAATAAAAGATACAAAAGGATGCCATTTCTTTCGACTTGCTGTATCTGGTGGTTGCAGTGGTGTCCCGGCGGTGTTGCTGACGGAGATAGAAGGGGAGAAGGTGGTTCTGAGTATTCATTGGGATCCGGATTACAAGCCAAAGGATCAGCTAGCAGATTTTAATTATTCAAGGCAAGTTCAAATATTTGATGAGATATTTAAGGATCTCACATATAATGAAAATCAGAATAATTCAAATTCGGTTAATTCTATGAGTAATTCTAGGAGAGTAAACGCAGAAACTATTCGGAACTACTTGGAAAATGGAGCGGGTCATATTGTCGGTGAAGACAAAGATGGGAGTTGGATATTTGTCTCAAGCCCAACAGCCACATATCAAATCGTAACATGGATGAGAGCTGGAATAATGAACACAGACTCAGCGGCTTACGTGATGAGGAAGTTTCGGTGAATGGAAGCATTGAAGAATCGGATCATCGGAAAAACAAACTAGTGATTCGACAGAAGCAATAGAAAAGAAATGGAAGATGATATTGTAAAAACCCGAACTCGACAAAGAATAAAGGTGTAGGGGAAGATGAAGCCATAGAAAAGACTGTTAACTCATTTGTAAACTTGGCTGCAGTTATGGTCACATAAGCAATGAGCAATGAGATATCTCTTAAAAAAGAATATGACTAATCTTGTATTGAACTACCGAGAAAAGGTTCACAAGTCCGAATGATGACTTGGAACAATTTTCTACAACAAAGGAGAGGGAGAAAGGGATTACGAGAAGAAAATATCTTAACTCAAGAGGGAGAAGAATTGAGAGGAACCGACACAAGGGAGATGAAAGGTGGAGATGGACTTTAAAATCATCGGCTACAATATAAGAGGTTTGAACGATTTTGATCATATTACTTCTCTGAAGAATTTGATTAACATTCAACGATGTCTTTGTTTGTCTTATTCAGAGACAAAAATAATGAAGTTTTCTAGCTGGTTCATTAGGCGACTTTGGTATGATGACTGTTTTGATTGGTCTTATATACCGTCAGTAGGAGCCGGTGGTGGAATATTAACAATATGGGACAGAGACTATGTTTAAAAAAGAAAATGAAAGGGTTGGTTTCAATAATCTTTCGACTCTCTTGAATCTTAAGGTTAATGGTTTCAAATGGGCTGTAACAAATGTTTATAGTCCTTGTGATTATAATGATAGAGCTAAATTACGGGAGGATATGGAAGAAGTTAGACATTGGTGGCCTGGTCCAATTTGTTTTCTTTGGAGACTTCAATGCGGTTAGAGACGATTGAGAAAGAAACAAAGGAGAAGGCGATAACGGGAACTCGAGTTTCCTTAACAACTTTATCATGAAGCGAGGAATTGGTGGATCGGTAGTTAATTGGTGGTGCTTATACCGGTCTAATAATCATGTTGAACCTTTACTATGTAGGTTAGACGATTTCTTCAAAGGTGTGGAGTTTGATGAAGCTATTCCTAATGCAATTCAGATTGCTTTAACTAGGACAATATCTGATCATAATCCTCTCATGGTCAGTACAAATATTCAGACTACCAGTAAACCTTATTTTAAGATGGAAAAGAGTTGGATGGAACACAAAGACTTTGTTAAGAAGGTGGATATTTGGTGGAATTCTATGATTTACAATGGTAGTGCAAGTACAATCTTCTTTCTCAAATTACAAAATCTCAAACATTTTATTAAGCCATGGGGTAGACTTGAGTTTGGTGCAGTTAATAATGAGAAGAAGCTGCTGACTGAGAAGATTGCTGATCTGAATATTCTAGAGGAAGATGGCCCTTTACAGAGTACACAGTTTGAGGAAAGATTACAATACAAATTGAAGCTGAAGAATATAGAAAATGCAGAAGCCAAGAAATGGCAACTAAGAGCAAAGCAAAATGGTTTTAAATGGGGAGATGCCAATACTTGGTTACTTTCACGTAATTGCAAGTTCAAGAAGGAAGAGAAACACTATTGCTAAATTACAAATAAATGGGGTGGATTGTTTTGACCAAACAGTGATAAAAGAGGAGATTAGGAATTACTACATGAATCTGTTTTCTGAGCACAACAGTGTTTATTCTTCTTTGGATTCTTTTCATTTCCCTAAAGTTGATGAAGAGAAGAAGATTTGGCTGGAGAGAAGCTTTTCTGAAGATGAAGTATGGAATATAATTAAGCATATGGGAGCAAACAAGTCACCAGGTCCTGATGGTTTCTCAGCAGAATTTTACAAAAAATGCTGGAATACAATTAAGAGTGATTTCATGAAGATGGTTGATGATTTCTTCAGGTATGGGTCCCTTGACTGGAGACTCAATTGTTCTTTCTTAACTCTTATTCCCAAAAAAGAGGATTCTTGCACTCCTAAAGATTACAGGCCTCTTAGTCTCATTGGGAGTGCTTACAAGATTATTTCAAAGCTTCTTACAAACAGATTGAAGACTGTAATGCCATCTCTCATCTCAGATTACCAAGGAGCTTTCATTAGTGATAGACAGATTCTTGATGGTGTTTTGATTGCCAATGAATGTGTGGATAGTAGATTGAAGTCAAAGGAACCAGGTATTTTGTGTAAAATTGATATGGAAAAAGCATTTGATAACATAAATTGGGAGGCCCTTTTCTGCATTCTTCACAAGCATGGTTTTGGTGTGAAGTGGATAAAATGGATTAAATGGTGTGTTTCTTCTACTCATTTAGCTGTTTTGGTTAATGGTGGTTCTACTGCGAAGTTTAAACCAACGAAAGGATTAAGACAAGGAGACTCATTATCTCCATACTTATTTTTGTTGGTTGTTGAAATTCTTTCTAAACTAATGAATGAAGCTGTTGAGAGAGGGCAAATTCAAGGTTTTAAGGTGGCGGATACCGGGACTCTGATTTCTCACCTACAATTTGCAGATGATACTCTTCTTTTCTTAAATGCTACTTCTGATGAGGTAACAAGATTGTTCATTATTCTCTCTATGTTTGAAACTCTTACTGGCATGAAATTAAATTTGGAAAAGAGTACAATGATTAGTGTTGGAGCGGATGATGTTATTGATACTCTGGCTAAGGAATTGGGTTGCAAAACTGAAAAGTTACCCATAAAATATCTGGGACTGCCAATTGGTGCTAGCTCTAGATGTATTTCTATTTGGGATTCTGTCTTGGAGAGAATGGAGCAAAAGCTGGCTACTTGGAAGAGGAGATACTTGAATAAGGCAGGTAGATTAGTTCTCATAAAACATTGTCTATCAAGTATGCCAATTTATTATCTTTCTCTTTTCAATCTCCCAGTCTGTGTAGAAAAGAAGATGGTGACAATTATGAGGAACTTCTTATGGGGTTCTTCTCAGGAAAAGAGAAAGATGGTGTGGGTAGGATGGCCTAAAATCTGTAAGCCAAAGCAGTGTGGTGGGTTGGGTGTTAGAATCCTTAGGGTAACTAATAAAGCTCTTCTGATTAAATGGGTTTGGAGATATTCAACTCAGAAAAAAGCACTCTGGAGAAGAATTATGCAGCAAAAGATGAAAACTAAAGAAGAGTTTATTCTGCCAACAGTTGATAATACTTCACAATGTAGAAGTTTATTGAAAAATGTCTCTAGAATGGTTCCAGAAATTCAGAACTTAACAAGCTTCAAGCTCAGGAATGGTAAAGGTGTTAGGTTTTGGTTTGACAAATGGCTAACTAATGGCTGTTTGAAAGATTTGTTTCACTGTTTTTGCAAAGATGTTCAAATAAGCAAGCCTCTATTGCTGACATGATCAAAGAAGGAAGATGGTATGGTGAGTTTGTGTCTCCTCTTAACGCAAATGAAAAACTGGAATGGGATTTGATGACAAGAGATCTGGGGCAGATTCCTAACTTAACAGAAGGAGAAGATGAAGTCAATATTCTGGAGAACTTTTCAACAAAGAATTGCTATAATGCAATGGCAGGGAATGAAGAGGATTGTGCCTTCAGTGAGTTTCTATGGACAAAAGGCATACCTGCTAAAGTTAGTTTCATGCTGTGGGCTGCTTTCAACAATTCTCTTCCTACAAGAGATATGTTAACACATAGAAGAGTCATAACTGACAGTGCTATCTGTCCAATGTGTAATGATGTAGATGAATCAGCCGATCACCTATTCATCCACTGCAAAACTTCTTTTGAGGTTTGGGACTACTTTATAAAAGCTTTTCACATTTCATGGCCTTTACCTGGTACTATATTGAAGCTTTTCGAAGCTTGGAAGTGGAACGTCCTATCAGGCAGATGCAAAAAGGTATGGAATATCTTGCACTATGCTCTTCTTTGGAACATTTGGAAGGAGCGGGTAATGAGAGTTTTTGGAGGGAGGCATAAGTCCTGTGTACGAATTGATACTTCTCACCAAACAAACTATTCTTCTGTGGAGCTGTGAACTAGAAACTTTTAAATTTGTTGATAGTAGTCAAGTTCTGCAATTCTGGGAAACTGTTTTACACATGTAATCAAGGCTTTTGCCTTTGTAATTGGTTCTGGACTTTTTACTTTCTTAATATAAACTTTTCTTTCGAAAAAATCATATTATCATATTATTCACAGTAAATTCATATTAATCTCAAATTGAGCAATTCAAAAACAAAATGAAAGATAAGATGTTTATCTACAACTTTTGTTAAGACTTCAAGTCATTTCAATATCACTAAGACTACCTACGAACATCAAAATCACAGCAAAGCGAATCTATCCAGAAATTTCAGAAATCCTTATTGAAACTAAAAGAAATATTCAACGGTGAATTTACGGTGGATTATTCTAACATTTTAACCAGTAAAACCCAATCATGTTATATATCACAAGAACCAACCTGATCATCAATCGGATGCATAAAATTACGCATATGAATTTCAGAAGCCTAACTATACAAAATCATACAAGGGAACACACAAGGACAAACACCAAAAGAGAAAGGGATTAAACATTCTACCTTTTATTAGCTATAATCTCCTCTAAGTTCTTCGTAGAATTCTTCTCTAAAGACCTAGCTTCATCTCTTTCTCTTTCTCTCTAATATTTGTGGTTAAAACTTTTATTTTTATTTTCTCTTTAATTCCTTTATAAACCATACACTAATACCCACAAATATTTTGCGGCCCAAACATGTTACAACTTATTTTACTTCTTTATTAAATTAATTAAAGATTAGTTGTGTTTCTTTATCAAATTAGTTAAAGATTAGTTGCCTAACTTGTAAGAAATAAATCTAAAATGAAAACTTGGAAAAGCCATTGAACTACATTATTTTATTTTTCTTTGGGTAGGAGGGATGCATCGGACAAAAATCCCTTTGTATGGAAGGCTCGTGGACCATTATTTAGCAGCCAGTTAGATAACTAATAGACAACTACTATCAACATGACAATCAACAAAAAGAAAATAGGTCGGTGAAAAATGAGTGTCTTGGGAACTGTGCACGAGGACTCTCTCAGGCGATTGAGATCTGATTTTTCTTCAGGTCCGGATCCGGGGAGGTTCGCAAAGAAACCACCGATTTAATAACTAATGATATTTGTTAGAGATGAAACTATGGAAGAGAACCCCGAATTGATACATCAAGAAATTTCAAAGCCTTCTTATGCAAGTATGGTTAGAGGAAACTTAGCCCCTTGGTCTTATTGGAAGGGGAAGAGGATATTATCTCTGATTTGGAGCCGCAACTGGAAGATTTGAATATTGATGAAGATGTTAACACTATTGTTGATGATATCCCAACTGTGGAAATTGATCCTGAAACAAGAAAGAGAATTTGTAATCCTTGGAAGAGATGTTTAATTGGGAAAGTCATTGCGAGAAATGTGGGTTTGATTAATTCGGGAAAGGACTATTGCTATGTGGAAACCTAAAGGTAACGTTCAAACTCTTGATTTAGGAAAGGACTTTTTTCTTATTTCGATTTGATAATTTAGATGATATGAAGAAAGTGGTTTTTCAAGGGCCTTGGTTTGTTGGGGGTCATTTTTTATCTCTGAAAAGATGGTCACCGGAATTTAAGCCATCATCTGCTTCTTTGAATACTACTATTGTATGGATTCGAGTCCCTGAGCTCCTATTGGACGTGTATATGTAAACTACAGTCCACCAACAGCTGCGCCGTCAACACACACCCACGGTTAACAAACAAGAACAAGTATTAGGGGTCAAGCAATTGAGTCTCGTATAAAGTCCGAGTCCTTAGTTTACTTCTGTTGTATTCAACCCTATATTATCCGAGTCTCCCCGTATTATCTACGAATTAGAATAACAAATCAGTACATCGAGTATTATAAATTGAATGAGAAAACAAAGAGTCTACACAGTTGTGTAAACTTAACAGTATATCTAGATTCTTAGTTTTAAGATGGTATCCTTGTAGATCCTAGGAACCCTAAAATTATCTCTTCCGCTTCATCTCTGATACACAATCAATCTTTTATCTAGATTCTTTATTATCACCAATCCTTGTTTTCTCATCATGGTTGAAACAGATCAATCCACGCCTCCTTCCCCAAATCATCAACTGAGTCATCCAACAGCTCTAGGATTCTCGACCCTTATGTCATACATCCCTCCGATAACCCTGCAACAGTCCTCTTTTCTCCTTTACTGCAAGGAGACAATTATGGTGCCTGGGTTAGAGGAATAACCAAAGCTTTGAATGCTAATGGAAAACTAGGTTTTGTCGATGGATCATTACCACCTCCGAAGGATGATCTCACACATCGTTGCTGGAAGCGATGCGATGACCTGGTGGGGAGTTGGCTTCTGAATTCTGTCCATCCTGACATCCGTGCAAGTTGCTTATACGCTGCTTCTTCACATGCGATATGGAAGGACTTGCAGGTAAGGTTCTGTATCTCAAACGCTCTAATTCTGTTTCGTTTGAAGTCCGCCATAGCATCAATTAAGCAAGAGTCAATGCCGGTGTCTCTTTACTATACGAAAATTAAAACTTTATGGGACCAATATGATTCACTTGTGGCTTCTACTGAGGCCTGTATTTGTGGCGCTGGGAAACTTATGATGGAACGTCTCGAGAGAGATCGAGCAATGGAATTCTTGCGGGGCTTGCATGACGGGTTCTCCAATCTGCGAAGTCGAGATTCTCACAATGGAACCCTTTCCAACGGCTTTTGCGCATCTTCAATCTTGTGCAACGGGAGGAAGAGCAGCGACAGAATTGGCGAGTGGTATTGTTTGGGACTGGAAAACCATGAAGGCGGTAGCACTTTTCTCTAACATGTCCATGTCTGTTACAATAGTCACAGTGAGGTCGAGGACGCTTGTTGTGGCTAGTTGGAGCACGAGATGATGATGATGGATGTCGAGAAGTGTTAAGGGCAGCTGAATCAACGACTAGCAGTGGAGAGGCTGTAATATGCTGCTGCTCTTCCTCCTGTTGCACAAGATTGAAGATGCGCAAAGCCGTTGGAAAGGGTTGCATTGTGGCTATTTGTATATTCTTTTTTCTAATGAAATATTCTCTTATGTTTGGGAAATATATTTAAAAACATAGTTTTGTAATATTGTATCAAACTTAGAGAGATAGTGTGGTGGTATTATTTTGGGCTCCCACATTATAGATTTGGGTTCAAGTCTCACCCCGTGCATTTGACTAGGTATATTTATATATTTATATGTATTTAATAAAATCCGGGAGAGCGGGGCCTTGGGAGGTCTCGTGATTCAAAAAACTTATTTATTGGTGATTTGACTTTTGGTTTTGAAAAACGTTTTAAGGTAATTATTCTCTAATTAATTGTCTTTAATCGTGGCAATATATCTTGCCCGTTTTCTGACTGTTACGGAAGGTTAATTGAGTGTAGTCACTTAGAATTTATTTTCATTAAAGTTGATTGATTCTCTTGAGTTTTATAAGACAAGTTTTTACGGAGGATGAAAAACATATAGTTTTACATCTATTGAGTTCTGAGCAAGTGTAAGAAAGAGTGATAGTTGGTTCGATTTCTCAAGGTGCAGAGAAATCGAATAAGAGAGTATCAGTTGTTTTATCCCATAGGGTTTTCGACAAAGAATTGACTGCTAGCACAATCAAGAGGCAGAGTCGTGAAACACCTTAAAGATAGCGACCTAGTCCGCGACTCAGCTGTTTGAGATTCATTATTCTGTAATCTGTTTTTGTGCTTTGTTTACAACATCTTATAATCGGAAGATAGAAGATGACAAAAAAACCCATCGTTACAAATTCCTCATACACTACACATACACGAAGCAGTATAATTCACCATGTTTTTGTTGTTGCTTTGAAATGGTACTTTATGAACTACTCACACATAGTTGTCGTTCTCTTTAGGTTCAATTTTGGCATGCATCAAAATGCAGGCACTAAACAGATGCCATGAACAAGATGCCAGGCTAATGATCAAGATGGCTTGACCACATTTTCGATCTGCATTCATATATAAAAGTAATCCAACTCTCATATATATAAAAGAATATTCCAACTCTCATGAGTGCTTTAGTATATTTTCATTTTATGGATTTTGGGGTGAAGAAGCATATTTCTAAGAATTTGAGATGTTTGAGGAAATTGAGATGAATTATGATGAGTTTACTCAACTAGGAGTCTAACCACATTGAGCTAGTTGAATAAAAAAATTAATTCTAACGTGATATATAGTTGGTTTGGACGCGAGAACAAATAATGCCATGTTTGTGGAATTGGAAATAAATGAATGGAATTGCAATGAAATTCATTTTTCAAATTCTTGCTAGCAAAGATCCAAGAGAATTAGTTTATATCGATGCAAAAGCTGTAAGCATTTGACATTACGAATTGGGGTGTATACTCCAAACACCCAACAAAAGTAATCAACCAACAAAAATGTTTGCAAAATAGATGAACCCATTCCTTAAACTTCCATGTTACGACCTTCAATGTGGTTGCCTTTGCCAAATTCCTTCTCAACAAGATGCTCACAACTCATACAGTCATTTTTCTTTTTGATATTGATACAGTCACTTGATTGTGGCAACTCTTGCAAGCATAATATTGAAAGCTTTTGGCCAACTAACTCCTACGAAGTTAACTTATTCATTCCCAAAGACACTCCCGACAAGCCCAACCCATCAAAATGTGGTGCACTGCCCCCTTTGAATGCAAAGTTTACAAAAGAAATTAAATTATCACTTAAATAAATACAACAAATTAAGAGACAATACCCTCCCAATTATATAGGATGTTTGTCTAAAGGGAATGATGATTTTAATAAAGTCCAATCTTAAATCCATAAAACTACCAATGGTTTACCTCTAGAATAATAAGCTTCAACTTGATGATAATAAAGACCCTCATGTTTCTTTCTTTCGACACCAGACACCATCCATGTTATCGCATAAGGAAACATCTTCCGGATCCTCAATTTCTAGTCAGATAGACCATGCTGGCATAGGCAAATGTAAGTTGCACCGAAAACACTAGGATATGTTGAAGGCTTGACGCCATTGATGTCTGATGATGAAGAGACTCATCGTTTCGTGAAGAGATGTGAAAACCCCTATAAATGGCTTCTCCCATAACTCGTTGAAAAAAAACATCATCGAAAAACCTTTTCTGTTTTCTCTCTTTTCTAAAGCATCATCAGAAGTTTTTTGTTCACATGTTTTCTTGATTTAATCAAGGGGTACAAACCTTGAATTCAATTTTCATTGTAGGGCTTTCATTGTATCCTGAAGGCATTATTTCACATACCTGTTGTAATCGCCAAATTATTGGGAGGGTAGAAATAATTGTGTAAAAGAAATCGTATGAGCCTTGAAAGCTTTTGAGTACAACAAAATCTCTTTCTGTGTTTTTCATCTTCTATTGCAACCCAGTTTTTCCAACACCTAGTGTATAACTATATACACAATGGTAGAATAAGTTATCTCTATCTTCTTCTTCTTTCCCACACAGCTTGCAAATAAGTTCGGGAGTGGTTATGTTCCTTTTTTTGTTAAAGTTGGTACTGAATTATGAAATGCAGTGGCAGCACAAATATCTTTGGTGGGATTACTTTTTTCCAGATGAAATAAGTAGATCTTTCTTCATCGTTGTAAATTTCATAACATTTCTTATTAGGAAATTGTTATCTCTTCTACCAAGTTAAGTGATAGAAATCATTTCAAGAGGCAAAGATGGTGCTGCTGCTAGCATTCTCATCATCTCAAAGTAAACATTTCTATGTTCGTCATTCTCCAATCTCCTTACTTTTAGATCCCAGTTTTCTTCACTGTCTACACAATATATTGAACTCAAGTTTCTTTGCTTTTTTATTTGGGAAAATGGGGAATATGCCCCAAAATCGACTGTCATCTTGGGATATGCTCAAGGGTTCCAGTTTTTGGGAATATGCCCCAAAGTAACGGTTTCCGTCAAGGAACTGTTAAATAGACTATTTATCATAAATGTGTCTGAACTTTCTCTCTAATTTTTCGAGATTTTTTCGTCTAAATATATTCTCGAACTTTGTAAATGTGTTAATATATCGTATTCTGTCTTTTAATTCGCATATGTGATCCCAAGTGTGTCGGAAAATTTGGGTAAAACACGGAGGATGAAAACACTAAAAGAAATTGTTGTACTCCAAAACTTTCAAGGCTTATAAGATTTTTTTAGACAATTATTTCTACCCTCCCAATATCAATTGGCGATTACAACAGGTATGCGAAATATTGCCGTCAGGATACAATGAAGCCCTATAACAACGTAATTGGATTCAAGGTTTGTACCCCTTGACCCAACCAAGAACACACAAGAATAGAATTCTGATGATGCTTAGAAGAGAGAAAACAGAAAGTATTTTATGTTTTTCCATTGTTTGAATGAAAACAAATCATCACTACTTATAGGGAACTCATCCCTATTGGAGATGCCTCTTCACTACCAAAAGACATCAATAGTGCCTTATGAGAATGGATGTGTCTTTTGTGAACCATCACACCCTTTGGAGATGCCCTTTCATCTCCAACAAAAATTCATTGCATCTATTTCGGCACTTAGGACGCTCCCCGTGATAGTGGCAAACCAAAAACAAAAAACGTTTTGTTTTCTGTGTTATTGAAAATATCCAACAATCTCCCCCTATTTTCAAAAATCAAAATAGAAAATAAAGTAAAACTTATAAAAACCGGAGTGGCTGCATCACTCAAATGACTGCCTACGTACTCGAGTGGGATCAAGCCAACGTAGTTCAAGCTAAGTTGGGAAATAAGCATCATCGTTGAAAACAGTACATAAATAATAGGTATCTTTTGGATTTGAACCTTCACTTAGTGCAAGAAATTCAAAGCCTTATCGAGGTTCAGTGGTGAAACTAGTCTTGAACCAAGTACCCCATGTGATAAAACCGGAATTTCTACACATACTGATTTCAGAGATTGTGTGTTCTGTAGCTCAGCACGTTAATGGCCATGTGCTATATCCTGGATTCATGAGTCTGCTTTAGAGAACGGTCTTATTCTCTTAGGAAACGGCCTGATTTCCATACTCATATAGGTAAGTCTCGAAGGTATTTCTGCGAGACACCTTGTGATAAAAGTTAGACTTATTAAGGATTTTCATCCATCCCTTTTTCTTGCAGAATCCCTGCACTAAAACAGAAATGAGAAGTTTTATACTTAGTGCACCATAATCACTTCCATAACTTGTTGGTACCACATTGAACCTTGTTTATCCTTTTCAAAACATAGGTTGGGTTTCTGCTATGGGTGATCAACCTATCTTCACAGACCTTAGTCCCATTTCTGTATACTTCATTGAAAACATTTCCTTTGGGAGACTTTCCATAAATAGGTCTGCCAAGTTTTTTCTCCGTTTCAATGGCTAACTGCAATTACTCCTTTTTTGAGTAATTGACTTACCATTCAATGTACAAGACTTGTATGTCTTGACCTTGCATTATAAGTCTTTGTTAGAGACGTTATAGATCATAGCCTGATTCACAATTAATCTAGACCGCTTGAGATGGCTTCTTCCGAAAATGGGATCTCTACAAGTTAGGTTCTAAGCCATTCTTCCTCATTAATTGCATCCATTTATGCAATCAATTTTGACAACATTATTAAAAATGTTCCTATTTAATTTTACAAAATAATTGTAACTTCTCTAGGAATCATAATTAACATTCACAGTTAATTCACAATAAGTCATTCTAGACTTGCATTCACTAGAGGCATATGAAATTTGTAGGCAATTTACTTGCTATTTCAACAAGCACATAATCTCGATGAGTAACTCCTCTACTCATGTCCAATCTTCTACAAATTTATACCCAAAAAACATAGACAATGTCTATTTAACATTTTACATTATGTAATGCAAATGTTCATAATTTATGCATCGGTAATATCATAACATCGTTGGATATTTGGTCGCGCGCCCAATATTCCAATATGTTACATATTCACCGGTATTCCATTTTCCTTTCGATATCATTTAAGACATCCCAATTTCCAGATTTGGAACCATATAATTCTTAATGCAAGAATTATGTTCACATCTAAATGTTTCTCAACATTTATTGATGATTTCAGACTTCTAAATTTATAATTCCTACCGCAAGAATTATACCCGTACCAAAAATTGTACTAGTCTCAACAATCATTGGTGATCTCTATTGGTTCTCTAATATTAGAGCATTCATGACAATATCCTCTAATGTCATGCGACCAATATTGTGTCATTAATCAACACTTTCTCTTTAAGTACCGTGTGTGTCGATTACAGCCAAAGCGCGGTGCACAACATTTCTGTGTAGAAATAAAAAAAACTTCAAATCCAACGCACTGGTATGGGTACCATCCTTTTGGATTTGGGTCACGTTTTCCTTGTCGGTCGCATCTCTACCAAATCACTGGAAGAATCACCATTACATGAATCCAAATATTCATGCTCACACAGATCTTCAAATTATGCAAGGCAATCACACAATAGTCATGGCATTAGTACATGAGAATTGTGTACTCACTATCACTACGAGACAGAAAAATGCATGCATCAATTGTACGTTATAAGCTATGACTAGTAAATTATAAAATATATCATCACAAGATATCATCACAAATTATGAGAAATTGTGAACAGAGGCTAATTTACTTATCGAAATGATGGCAGTTTCGCTAGTACTAATTCATCCTATTTCTACTGGAAACGATAATCCACTTTCTTGTTTCTCCCTTTCTTGTCCTTCTCCAACGCTATTTCTCGGACTTGCTTAGTCCAAGCATACATTTGGATTACTATTGTTACAGTTAACGAAAATCCAAATACGTACGCGTCCCAACCCCTCGAGTGTTTCTTTCGAAGAAGCAACAACCGAACTTTCATCCTCCGTCATAGAAAAATAATTGTCTAAAACTGTTGGAAAATTTGGGTAAAACACGGAGGATGAAAACACTAAAAGAAATTGTCGTACTCCAAAACTTTCAAGGCTCATAAGATTTTTTTAGACAATTATTTCTACCCTCCCAATATCAATTGGCGATTACAACAGGTATGCGAAATATCGCCGTCAGGATACAATGAAGCCCTATAACAACGTAATTGGATTCAAGGTTTGTACCCCTTGACCCAACCAAGAACACACAAGAATAGAATTCTGATGATGCTTAGAAGAGAGAAAACAGAAAGTATTTTATGTTTTTCCATTGTTTGAATGAAAACAAATCATCACTACTTATAGGGAACTCATGCCTATTGGAGATGCCTCTTCACTACCAAAAGACATCAATAGTGCCTTATGGGAATGGATTTGTCTTTTGTGAACCATCACACCCTTTGGAGATGCCTTTTCATCTCCAACAAAAATCCATTGCATCTATTTGGCACCGGACGCTCCCCGTGATATTGGCAAACCAAAAACAAAAAACGTTTTGTTTTCTATGTTATTGAAAATATCCAACAAAGTGTGTGCGAATATTGACTACTTAACGGTTTTGGATGGAATTTTGGACGGCTGGGGCATATTCCCCAAAATTGGAATCCTGTGACATATCCCCAAAATGGCAGTCGATTTTGGGGCATATCCCCAATATTTTTTTTGGCGATTAAGCTTGGGTTTTAAAAGGGATCCCAAAACCACTACAGAGAACTAATACATACGGAAACAAATACAAAAAAATTATGCAATATGTCTCACGTATGCTTTTAGAGGAATATTGTTCAAATGAACTGATCACACATTGTTCTCGTTTTTCAATGGTGCATATTTTGTATGAACTAGGTCACGGAAAAATGTAAGGAACTGATTTGTGAGACTAAATAATAAAGAAGCTGGTTCGCAACTTTTTTCATTCGTATATAATTGACTGATCCAACACTCGTGTTTAAGGAAAGTTTGCATATCTATCGTTACCAGATTAAAAAAAATTATCTAAGAACTGAGATGTTTGTGGAAATTGAACTCAATATAGGTGAGTTTATCAATACTGCTCACCATCAACAAAATACAAGCTAACATAGAGAATTGGTCGTTGGGTTATTCAATGGACATTATTCTTCTCAAGAGGTAATTAGTATTTGGGACGTAGATTTTGCCATATTTTAGTGTTTGGGTCGTAAGTTTGTCCGTTATAGTGTTGGGGTCGTAGACTCGTTAATCAAAACGGTCAAATGGTCAAACTGTTAACAATGTATAAAACCAAGGCATACTGGTTGGGGATTTCTGTTGGATACTTGATGGGCAGTTCCCTGTAATGGTTTTGTCCATCAAGGAATCATCTTCTGCTGCTCTCAAAGGAAAATTGTGCCTTTCCTTTCTTTTTTTTTTTTGATCGGCAAACTTAAAAAATATATTGAAAACTTACAAGAAATAAGTGAAGAAAATCTCAAACAGCCTACAAACCCGGCAATAACGGGTAAAACCCAGCTATAAACCCACTACCAACTGAACCAAAGATACAAAGAAACTAAATTACAAACAGATTATTCCAGTTTCACGTTCTATAATCCAAACTAGTGCTTCTTAGCTCCTCTGTATTTATTCTCCGAGTTATAAGCCCTGGATTTTAACTTATTGAATCACCCTTTGAGTGTCTGAAGTACCATCTTCAAAAACAATGTTATTGCGGCAGTTCCAAATTGACCAGCGAGATAGATGAGGGATGACTAGCCTTTGCACTTTTCTGGCGGATGCGATGTGCGAGGTCTCCGTCCCTTAAAATTGTGCCTTTCCTCAACTAGTAAAAAGGTGTATCATTAACTCTCCCGTGAACGGTCACGGACTTTAGATTCATGCATAACTTAACAAGAAAATATAAAAAAATAACTCAAGTCTGGTTCAACTCATGGTATCTAGTTAGCTGATCAATACAAAAAGCATAATTCTCTTTATGATAATGAGTTATGCTTTGCAAATGTTCACGAAAGTTGTTCGCATACTTATTTAATTACAGTTTGGTTGATGTATACTTGATTCAGTCCGGCTTGACTAGGATATTAAGCTCTTGCGGTCATTTTCGAAGATGAGCGAATGATCGGTTTTACCTTGTTATTCACGATGCTAGAAACCATAGCCAGCAACAACAACATCAGTTTTGTTCGTCGTCCAAATTATAGATGAATCACAAATGATTAAAGTAGATGGACCGCATAAACAACATACTCCGAAGCAATAGAATGCATGATATTGAAATGAATTTTGCCTCGTAAATAAACCCAAAAGGTCATGCACGATGCACCTACGTACTCTTAAAGCACTTTTTGTAGGCACGGATGCAGGCCCTGAATTAAATGTGATGTTAAGAAAAGGGGTGAAATACAGATGTACCCCTGTTTTTGTGCGCATACGGATGTACCCCCATTTTTTTCACTTTTACAAACGTACCCCGGTTTGGACTGTTTTTTTGAAAAACGGCTAACGGAAAGTTATCCTCCATGTCAGCAGTTAAGTCATGTTAAAAGCGCTTAGTGTACCAATGACCTGTTCTGCCACATCTGTTATGTACACGTCTGCTATGTACACGTGGAACTTCATAGGTGGTCCCACATTTCAAAGGTCAAATCCATGTTTTTCCTCTTGAATTTATACATGTAAATAGGCTTCAGATGCATTTAGATGGGCTTCAGATGCAATAGTTATCGAAACAAAAGAAACACTAAAGCGGAAAGTAAATGAAATAGGTAAGGAATTCATGAAAAATCTGCAAATGTAACTGCAACCATCTTTAAATAAAGACTAGACTATCTATTTAACAAAGGAACAAATGCTTTGTGTTCTCTTAACATAACATTCCATAACCATGTCTCAACATAAGTCACAAAAAAAACAGAAAAACAAAGTCATCACAAACACATACATAAAAGAGACAGATCTAAAGCTTCATATATTTCCTAACTTTCTTCTTTCCTTTTTGGGGAGCTGTAAAAGTAATATGGTTGCTAACAGATCCAACATTGGTGTTTTTCTGACTGAAAGTGTCCTGAGAACAAGATTCATCCCCTGCCTTTCTCTTGACACCTGCTTTGCGAGAATATGTTGCACCTGGTTGGGAAGACCGAGCAACACTTGTCCGTGTCTTAGATCTGTGACACAAGGTTGAGAATTTGCTCCAGATGCATCTCCAGAATTTGCAGCAGCTTTAGCTTTAGTTTTGTACTTTCTCTTTGGTGGAGCTTCTACTGTTTTCTTCTTTGTGCCATCAACACAAGTTCTAGGCTTGAATCCCTTAGGATTTTCCAACTGTTCCTCCCTGACAAGTTGTTGAGTAGTGACCTGTATTTCCACACCTACTACAACTTCTAGCTTTCTTCTCACCTCTTGGTTCATCGTATGACTTAATCATCTTTTTCCTTGGCCTCCCTGGCTCTCTAATGTTGACTGGTGGCTTCATCATTTCTGGTTTTTCTGGCTGCAAAGAAAGAAGAAGAAGAATAAGAAGAAGATAAGAGTTAGAAAACTTGTGGAGGTTGTTATACTAGTACAATGAAACCCTAAAGGAATCTACTTTATTACCCTGATTTATTGCACAACAAACGATAAAGACAAAATAAATACTATTATAAAAAAAATATTTAAAATTCAATGTACCTCTATCCAGTCAGCTAGACCCTCCAATGGCATGACTTCAGGAGCATATGTCATCTTATAATAGTCCAATGTGTAGTAAGGGCTACAGTAACTACAAGTCATAAAAAAAAATGGGATTAAACAGTGGTTTAAACCAAAATATAATAGAAACCAAAAATGATAAAATATAATAAAAAGTGGTTCAAGGTTAGGGAAACTAACTCATTGAGTTAGGTCTCAATGGAGCCAAAGCACATACTGACATCTTGGCATGGAAATCCCCTTAGTTCCCATTGCAAACAACTGCATGTTTTCTTCTGAAGATCCACAATAAAAACTGCTTCATGCACACTAACCACTTCATATACTTTATACTTCACAGCTGGAACCAACTTGAAATTAGGATTCAGTGTTATCATCTTCTCTATTAACTTCATTGCTTTAAGAACTATCTCACCATCTGTCCACTTAGCAGACTCATTTCTTCTCTTATACCAGGTATTCATCACCAGCTCTCCATACATCAGGCCTAGCTTGCAAATGGGCTTGTCCCTAATATTCTTTGCCATATTGTTGAAGGACTCAGAAAAATTATTTTTCATGTGCTCACATTTGCTGTCTTTTTCGAAATGGGACCTGGACCAGGTTCCTGGTTTTTCTTCTTTCAAGAGGTACCAAGCAGCATCACATTCTCAGCCTTCATCTTATCCATATGTTCCTAACACAAAATGTGCTTATTGTTACATAACAACTTAAGAATTTTAAGGAAGTGTACTTAAACAAGTGAAATGTGCTTATGCATTACCTCAAAATGCCTTTTCTTGTAGCATTTAGCAGCATTCCAAAGATGATTTTGCAAACTAAAACCCCTGAATTTCTTCTTAAAGTTTGCAAGCAAGTGTCTGTCACATGTGAATTCAAACATATTATGGGTAAACAAAATATGAATATTACAAGTGATATAGAAAGAAACATTCAAACACATTATATGGAATAGTAGTCTGCAATCATAAACATTTTACCTAAAACAATACCTGTGTTCATCTAAAGGAAAGTGATACTCAACACCCTCCAAAATTCCCTTTTGCTTGTCTGAGATAAAACAAATACGCACACCATCTTCATCTATCAGAGGCTTCAAATCTCCAAGGAAAATCTTCCAATTCTCTATGGTTTCATTCCTACACACCATTATACCTAGCATAACTAAGCCATTCTAACCATCCAGACCTGATTGCACATAACAAGTGAGTTATAATCCATTTAAAACATATAAACTGAATTACAAGGAATATATAAGTGAAGAAGACAAAAGACTTTACCTGTTGCACATAGCATCACACCACCAAACTTGCCTGTCAAGTGACAATCATCCAAACCAATAACCCTTCTACAACCAGCCTTCCACCCCTTTATTGCAGGAGCAAATGAAATGGTCAAAGAGAGGAAGGTATTGTCTTCAGTTCCATATGAGAATGAACAATGGCTTCCTGGATTTGTCCTATGCATACAACATAATATGAGTAAATAAATAACAAGAAAAGACATAAATAAAATGAATATAAATTGCAAAAATAACTAACAAGAAAAAAAAAACATAAGAAAAGGTAAGATTACCTTAACCATTTCACAGAAGTTTGGAACTTGTTGGTAGCTCTTCTCATAACTTCCATAAAGCTTCTCCAACACCATAACCCTTGCCCTCCATGCAGTATGGTATGCAATGGTAACATTTGTAGCCTGTTTGAACCGTCTTTGCTAAGTCATAAGGACAAGGGATTGCCTGCATCACAACCTCGTCTCTGTCTTCTATCCATGTACCAATCAGACACAAAAGCAGGATTTGCACTCCTGTTGTACATATCTCCTCGACCTCGATGGTTGTGTTCTAGTTTAAATCCTCTGAGTGTGAAGGCCTCTCCATCATTCTTTTTGTTGATGCCATAGATCAAAAACTCACATTTCGTCTTCTCACAATTAACACATATTGCTCTTTGTTGCTTATTATCACATTTATTCCATACAAATTCATGTCCATTCATTACACAGAAATACCTAACATGTTTCTTAAATTCATTCTTATCTACATATTTGGTACCAACTACAAGTTTAGTAGGATCAAATTCCTCACCTATCTCCTCTGGGAACAAGTCTTCCTCTTCTTCTTGCCTAAAGTGTTGTGCATGTTCTTTTTCAAACTCTGTTGTGGGACATGGCTCATTAGCTTGAGATCCATTAAACTGGTCAGGTGGATTATAATCAGGCCCACTTGGTTTAGCTTGTCCTGGTCCACCTAACAAACAAACAATAAGGATCAGTAAACAAATTACAATAACAATAATGAACTTAAACAAAAACAGTAAGTTACCTTCATCTTCTCCATCAGAACTCAATACATCCCCATAATGGTCCTCTAAAACAAAAGTTATCATACAAATGAAATTAGTAAGATACTTGAGATACTAACAAATAAAAGAGAAAACAAAAACAAAAACAAACACTCAGGTAAAAGAAAACATTACCTTCTTCGTCATTTTCAACACCCACCTCACCATAGGTAGGATCATCACAATTATCTGCTAAGCCACCAGTCTCAGCCCTTCTCAGAAACTCCTTGTATTCATTCTCATGTTGCTCTTCACTATCATACCCAGAGTTGAAGTTCTCTAAATCTTTCTCAGGATGACACTCATTAGGTTCTTCATTAGGAAGTTGTACAACATACCGATCATCCTCCACAACACTTCTTTGCTTGTGTTGCTTCAACCCAAAAATTAGGATTAAAATGCTCAAACTCTGATTCAGGAATAAACTGTGCTTTGGGTATGTTCTCAGCCACACTAAACTGTGTTTGTTGTGTAAATTGAGGAACATATGATTCTGCTTCATCTAAGTCAATGAATAACTTCTTGATTGCAGACTGACTTTGGTTCTCCTTCCTAGATAGTCTAGGACTTTTCTTGTATGAGCTTGCTTGGTTTTGCTCTTTGGTTTCTTTTATGTTGAAGACTTTGTTGGTGTCAAGTAAGTGTGTGGAACACTATCTCTGTTAATTGGTGACTGGGCACCATACTCATGGGGAATGATAACTTGCATATGTAGTGTAGTCCAATTGTCATACACTTCTGCATTATCCCAAAATCTCCAAAATTCTTCTTCAGTAAACAATGATTCTGGTAAACATGGGTCACTAAGCCATACCAAGTCCACTTCTTCATTAGGCTGCAATCTAAGTAGGGGCTTGATCTTTTCCTTCAATTGAACAAGACTTATATCTTCTCTAGCCAACCCTTTGAATTCAAAACTGATCACAGTATTCATAACCTTCACCTTTATGTCTCTCTTAGGATACTTGTCTTCCACTTTATATCTACACCAAATGAACAAACATAGTATTAGTTCAAACATGCATATACAGAAACATAGAATTCTCACAGGCATGTAAATCTACCACTCAGTGGCATTCAACAAGATAGCTTTGAGATAAGGCATAAAAAACATCATAATAAAAGAAACTACAATTAATGGTGAAACCAGACAGTGAAGTTTTTTGATATCTACTTTAAAACATCATCTGTAATTTAAAAACAAAAGGAAAAGAGAAACTAAAGTTACAATACTTACTACCCACAACTCATCATCAGTACCTACCCATAAACCCCATAAATTGAGAACTCATTAGACATAAACCCTAAGAAATCAGTATTGCATAAAACCCCTAACTGAGAACTTGCTTAATACTAAAGATCCCCAACACTCGGGATATTTTCTCATCTCGGGAACAAATACACGTGGCATCATTTTCTCATGATAAATTGACCATGTGAGAAATTGATTTTTCTAACTTTTTTGGATGGAAAACATCCAATAGAGGCATATTTGTAAGTGAGAAAAAAACAGGGGTACATATTTAAGTCGGGTGTAAATATAGGGGTACATCTATTTATAATCCTAAGAAAAGAAACAAGATTTGTGTGAATATCAAAAATGATATTTGAACAGCCTTTGCAGCTAGCTTGGTTGGCTAGCTGCTTATGTGGCGCCTAACTGTAAAAAAAAAAAAAAAAAATTAACTTTTCGACTAGACGACTTTCTTAAGAAAATTAATTTAATCAATAAACTAGAGTTTAATTATTTTCTACACCTTCTCATTCATTTCATCTGCCTTCTTCTTCTACTCATTTTATCAGTCTAAGAGAAACCTTAATCTTCCTTTGTTGCCTAAATGTGTTGGATAATCTCACCTATTAAAACATTTATAACTTTGTTTCTTTGTTCTTTTGTTTTATTCAGGGACGGGCCTAGCAAGGGGCTAACCCGGGCTATAGCCCGTCCCTAGATTTAGAAAAGAAACTTTGAAGTATGTATATTAATCTTTTTTCTGGATGTAGCCCAGCACTTTTCACTTTAAAGTTTGTTCGATCTGATTTTGAAAACGGCGATAATCAATTTGAAGTTTGTAAAAAAGATTGCAGTGATGTTCAATTCCAATTTAAAGGTATTTATTATGTGTATTTATCGTTTTTTAGCTTTTTGAATATAGGGTTTTTGTGGTGTTGGTGAGATCGGAGATTAAAAAATTTTAGGGATTCTAATTCATTTGGCTATGCATTCTAGTAATTCTAGTATTGCTTCAAAAAAAAAGTAATTCTAGTAGTAATTAATTGATTTAGTGGAATGAATTGTTGCTTGGGTTCTCTTATTTAGAAATTAGGGATTTTGTTTTTTCTGAATTTTTCCCTGAACTTAAAATTCAGCCTTTGTTTGTGCTGAGGTTTTGATAGTATTTTCTTGAGGCACTGGGTTCCCTTTTGGCTTCTTAATACTTCTTATGTCGGATAGAATCCTATCGAGTCCCTGACACTTGATCGTACTACTTGAGCACAAATCTGATTGACTAACACATGTGCACTTCTATCTATAATAATTCTGAGCATGTTCCTTGGTAAATTTGTTGGAATCATGGTTCCCGCAGGCATATGTGCAAAATCTTCGTTGTTCATACATCTTGGTTATCGAATGGGGAGATATAGAAAGTACTGAAAGCTTTTCATCATCTGGCACGATGAACGTCACGTCAGGGCCTTGTAAAGTAGTATAATTTGGGGAGTTGAGTAACATTTCTAAAAGCAGGACAAATCCGTAGTAGTATTTTCATCTCATGTTGCGGATACTATCTTTCATACTTTGAGAATATTGCTAGGAAAAGTTGGAAACTTTTTTCTGTGTCATATATGCTTTCAAGGATAATTAGAGGTCATAAAATTCAGCTTATAACGAAGGATTTAGCTAGCTTTAGTGGTTATTACAGATAATTAGATTACCCAAGATGTATGCAAGTGATTTGCCACTCCCCAATCCCGTATAAGATAAGTATGTGTCTTAATTGCTATGGGTTGCACTAGTGCATATGCGTCTTCATTTGTTCAACATGTAGGATCGAAACTTTTCACATATATAGTTCAAAACTGTTATACTTGTACTTACCTACATACACATTTTTATTATGAAGTATGCAATGCAATCTTTTATACTTAACTATTTTCGCAATCTGAATGGATATAAGTTTTCGATACAATGTAAAATGGATTTTTGTCGTTTATGATATTGTATCTCTTTGGGTACGTCCAAGACTAAGTTTGTTCTATTGTACAAACTTCAATACCTCGTAGAACCAAAAAAAATTTTGCATAAATTTAGCCCTACCCAGCGGTAATACCTGGGTCCGTCCCTGGTTTTATTTGATCAGTGGCTCATAACATTGCATTTATTTGGGTGGATTTGAGGAAGGTAAAGTAAAATTGTAATTCAATTTGTCAATGAAGTGAAACCCAGAATCAAAATGTAATGAAGATACAATCAACGATGGGGTGTGTGGAGAAACTCTGGTGATAATTTTCATGTTGTTATTTTCTTTGATGTGATACTTAGATTTAGAAATTTCTTGGTTTCTTAGTTGGCAAAAATCCAAGAACAGAACTCTTTAAATGATTTTAGCTGATTGACATATATAGTAAATACAGAATAAGTATAGAAATATATCTACACAGTGGAATAATATTGAATCATTTGTATATTGTCTTCTTGGTATTGCATTGCATCAATCTTTGACTGCGCATGTCTATCCTAGTGATTTTCTAATTACACAAATCCATGTGTTTTGTTGATTAAGAATTCTCAAATTCTGGAAGGATTATTCAGAAGCTATGATTCTTAATTATAAATTGGGATTTTGAAGAGATTCGACATTTCGAAGTTGAGCAGTAAATTTGAACAAAACCACTTTGATTATGATTTGAACAAAACCACTTTGATTATCGTTTTTGGTAATAGATATAGATTTATTCAAATAAATTAATAATTTTTTAGTTATTTATATATATGAAGTTATGCAAGGGGATGGTCAATTTCTCGTATTCCTCGTTTTTATAGACAGTTTTTTGGTTAAAAAGGCCTTAGATGTGAATTTCTGGGTGTATAAGACATGTAAAATATGGCTTTGGTTCAGATACCTAAGATTCTTCTTCGAGATACTTTTTTAATATCCAAAGTGGATATATCACCAAATTATTACAACTAATATTTAGGACAACAGACTAAAACACCCTTTCTTCTTATTTCGATCCCTATATCGTCAAGTCAAACCAGATGCGCTTGAGTTTTCTCCTCTACCACCTCCGGTTAAACAGAACATGATCGATCTCCATGTCTCAAAATGATTTCGGTAATATATTTCAGCTAAAAACTCCAGCATCTCGTATACCAGCTATTACATCTCAAAATCCTATGTTGTTTATGAAATTTTTTGATTCCAGATTCGATAGATTGAGATAATTCGACCTCTGGACTTTGTTTTTGGATCGTTATCAACAATGGGTTTGTGATTGATGTGCTTGATTAATGATTGATTGTCGGAAAAGTTGAGAATTTTAAAGAGTAAACGAGACTCTCTGCTATTTAAGGATTTTTCACCATAATCTCTCCCGATTTTGTTTTGCATCGTCTGTATCGACTTAGAACTACTTTTAGCAGCACCTTTCGTTTTGGAGGAGGAATGAGTTCTCGATTTCACAGGAAAGGTGATAAATCAAGACAAGTTGATGAATCCAGGGGTTCAAAAACTGCAAGTTAAGGTTTGAATTAAACACATGAATAAATGGTTTTTGAGTTCAAGAAAGAATTGGGTTTCTGCTATAAATGGATTTGAATGAATCTGTGATGGAAATAGGAGTTAGGGTGTTGAATCTTGTGGTTGCAGAATGGATTCAGTGAACAAGAAGAAGAATTTGTTGTGTAAGTGGGTTGGCTTGAACACATGAAAGAGGAGAGATTGTTTTGGCAGAGATTTGAGTTGATGGCTGAGCAGCTGTTGCAGGCTATGAAACTGCATGTGGTGATGATTTGGCCTAATGATGCAGGGAATGGATGGTTTTTAGTGTGTATGCTACCGATGACCGTTTTGGTTGTGGCGATGCAAACTGGGGATAGATGTTACGGAATTGCAGATGCTTGGAGAGGATGAGATGAGTTGCTGCCAAGGATTGTTGGAAAAAGAACACAGAGTTGTTGTTGGTGGAGTCTCTGATGGCAGGTGTTTGTGTTGGTGGTTGAAGTTAAGACAAGCAATTATGAAATTCAATGAGATGATGTGGATCTGAGATGGTATAAGAATGAATCCGCAGCTAAATTATGAAGTCATAAGAATCCATCAAATGGCTGGTGCTAAGGTCTGATGAGTGATGAATGAATGTTGTGTGTGTGCTGATGTTGAAGAGGCAATCTGATACACGAAAGGAAAGATTGGTTATGGGTGAATCAAGCGTCAAAAAAGTAGAGGAGTTATTGGAATCAGGACTGGTATCGTTGTAGGAGGTGATTACTAGGAAAAGTTTGGAATTGTCCATGGAATATACAAGATGCACCGGAGTGCATAATGCTTATTTGGGCAGCAAAATATATTTTGGTCAAATTGCACCCGAGTGCATAATGTATATTTGTTTTGAAATTTTTGTTGTTCCTCTTATTTTTGTTCTTTAATATTTGTTTTTGGGTGATGTTATGATGGTGAATGTGATGGCAATGGTGGTGGATATATTGCTGGAGATCATTAATTAGTGATTTTGGTTGTGTATAATATATTGCATGTGATTAGTAGGATAAACCTAGATTTATCCCCGAAATACACATGATGCACCCGAGTGCATGATGCATATTCTTTACAGGAAATAGGTTTTGCCCAGGTGCACCTGGGTGCATAATGTATATTTTTTTTGATTCGTACAAGAAAAAGTATTTTTGCCAGGTTGCACCTGAGTGCATAATGCATATTCCTATAAACAATAAACTTTGATCAGGTTGCATCTGGGTGCATAACACATATTTATATAGAAGATATATTTTGGCCAAGTTGCACCTGGGTGCATAATGCATATTTTTATAGGAAATAATTTTTGTCCAAGTTGCACCTGGGTGTATAATGTATACTCGGTCTGGGTTAAAATAATTTTTTTTTTTTTTTTCGAATTTCATATCAACAATGGATCTTGTTTTGTAGAGATTTTCGAGCCCTTTCCAAATATATAAATTTTATTAAAATTGGACTTATATTTTGGAAGTTAAGACATTTTTCGTGATTAATTTTATATTAGAGTGAGAAAATAAATAGGATAGAGAAAAGGATATGATAAATAATAAAGTTTATAGTTAAGGGTACATATGACTAATTTTTCCTATGTCTTTTTCACCCAGACCTATATTTTACAAGTCCATTACTCCCACACTTTATGGGTTATGGTCATATGACCCATTTTCCGTTTTATAGAAAGGTCAGTACGGTTATGCTCTATAGTCATAGAATTGTCATATTTGACGATGGCCGATGATATATTTGCCTAATTGCAGCTTGATGATATTTTTCTATGATAGAAATCTCCCTGTATCGCAATTAGGATCACAAAGCATTCGTCCAAATACTTTATAGTCTTGGAAATCAAGCCCCTCGGTATCATACCCACAAATATTTTGCGGCCCAAACATGTTACAACTTATTTTACTTCTTTATTAAATTAATTAAAGATTAGTTGTGTTTCTTTATCAAATTAGTTAAAGATTAGTTGCCTAACTTGTAAGAAATAAATCTAAAATGAAAACTTGGAAAAGCCATTGAACTACATTATTTTATTTTTCTTTGGGTAGGAGGGATGCATCGGATAAAAATCCCTTTGTATGGAAGGCTCGTGGACCATTATTTAGCAGCCAGTTAGATAACTAATAGACAACTACTATCAACATGACAATCAACAAAAAGAAAATAGGTCGGTGAAAAATGAGTGTCTTGGGAACGTGCACGAGGACTGTCTCGGGCGATTGAGATCGATTTTTTTCTT
The DNA here is from genome assembly GCA_023531295.1 of Papaver armeniacum. Taxonomy (NCBI): domain Eukaryota; kingdom Viridiplantae; phylum Streptophyta; class Magnoliopsida; order Ranunculales; family Papaveraceae; genus Papaver; species Papaver armeniacum. The sequence goes on from JAJJWW010010444.1 coordinate 219,711, forward strand.
CAGTCCGGATCCGGGAGGTTCATGATAGAAACCACCAGATTTAATGACTAATGATACTGTTAGAGATGAAACTATGGAAGAGAACCCTGAATTGATACATCAAGAAATTTCAAAGCCTTCTTATGCAAGTATGGTTAGAGGAAACTTAGCCCCTTGGTCTTATTGGAAGGGGAAGAGGATATTATCTCTGATTTGGAGCCGCAACTGGAAGATTTGAATATTGATGAAGATGTTAACACTATTGTTGATGATATCCCAACTGTGGAAATTGATCCTGAAACAAGAAAGAGAATTTGTAATCCTTGGAAGAGATGTTTAATTGGGAAAGTCATTGGCGTAAATGTGGGTTTCAGATTAATTCAGGAAAGGACTATTGCTATGTGGAAACCTAAAGGTAACGTTCAAACTCTTGATTTAGGAAAGGACTTTTTCTTATTTCGATTTGATAATTTAGATGATATGAAGAAAGTGGTTTTTCAAGGGCCTTTGTTTGTTGGGGGTCATTTTTTATCTCTGAAAAGATGGTCACCGGAATTTAAGCCATCATCTGCTTCTTTGAATACTACTATTGTATGGATTCGAGTCCCTGAGCTCCTATTGGATGTGTATATGTAAACTATAGTCCACCAACAACTGCGCCGTCAACACACACCCACGGTTAACAAACAAGAACAAGTATTAGGGGTCAAGCAATTGAGTCTCAGTATAAAGTCCGAGTCCTTAGTTTACTTCCTGTTGTATTCAACCCTATATTATCTGAGTCTCCCTGTATTATCTCTGAATTAGAATAACAAATCTGTACATCGAGTATTATAAATTGAATGAGAAAACAAAGAGTCTACACAGTTGTGTAAACTTAACAGTATATCTAGATTCTTAGTTTTAAGATGGTATCCTTGTAGATCCTAGGAACCCTAAAATTATCTCTTCCGCTTCATCTCTGATACACAATCAATCTTTTATCTAGATTCTTTATTATCACCAATCCTTGTTTTCTCATCATGGTTGAAACAGATCAATCCACGCCTCCTTCCCCAAATCATCAATCTGAGTCATCCAACAGCTCTAGGATTCTCGACCCTTATGTCATACATCCCTCCGATAACCCTGCAACAGTCCTCTTTTCTCCTTTACTGCAAGGAGACAATTATGGTGCCTGGGTTAGAGGAATAACCAAAGCTTTGAATGCTAAGGGAAAACTAGGTTTTGTCGATGGATCTTTACCACCTCCGAAGGATGATCTCACACATCGTTGCTGGAAGCGATGCGATGACCTGGTGGGGAGTTGGCTTCTGAATTCTGTCCATCCTGACATCCGTGCAAGTTGCTTATACGCTGCTTCTTCACATGCGATATGGAAGGACTTGCAGGTAAGGTTCTGTATCTCAAACGCTCCAATTCTGTTTCGTTTGAAGTCCGCCATAGCATCAATTAAGCAAGAGTCAATGCCGGTGTCTCTTTACTATACGAAAATTAAAACTTTATGGGACCAATATGATTCACTTGTGGCTTCTACTGAGGCCTCGTATTTGTGGTATTTGGGAAACATATGATGGAACGTCTCGAGAGAGATCGAGCAATGGAATTCTTGCAGGGCTTGCATGACAGGTTCTCCAATCTGCGAAGTCAGATTCTCACAATGGAACCCTTTCCAACGGCTTTGCGCATCTTCAATCTTGTGCAACAGGAGGAAGAACAGCAGCAGCAATTGGCAGGGTATTGTTTGGGACTGGAAAACCATGAAGGCGGTAGCACTTTTCTCTAACATGTCCATGTCTGTTACAATAGTCACAGTGAGGTCGAGGACGCTTGTTGTGGCTAGTTGGAGCACGAGATGATGATGATGGATGTCGAGAAGTGTTAAGGGCTATTTGAATCAACGACTAGCGAGTGGAGAGGTCTGTAATATCTTCTTGCTCTTCCTCTGTTGCACAAGATTGAAGATGCGCAAAGCCGTTGGAAAGGGTTCCATTGTGGCTATTTGTATATTCTTTTTTCTAATGAAATATTCTCTTATGTTTGGGAAATATATTTAAAAACATAGTTTTGTAATATTGTATCAAACTTAGAGAGATAGTGTGGTGGTATTATTTTGGGCTCCCACATTATAGATTTGGGTTCAAGTCTCACCCCGTGCATTTGACTAGGTATATTTATATATTTATATGTATTTAATAAAATCCGGGAGAGCGGGGCCTTGGGAGGTCTGTGATTCAAAAAACTTATTTATTGCAGATTTGACTTTTGGTTTTGAAAAACGTTTTAAGGTAATTATTCTCTAATTAATTGTCTTTAATCGTGGCAATATATCTTGCCCGTTTTCTGACTGTTACGGAAGGTTAATTGAGTGTAGTCACTTAGAATTTATTTTCATTAAAGTTGATTGATTCTCTTGAGTTTTATAAGACAAGTTTTTACGGAGGATGAAAAACATATAGTTTTACATCTATTGAGTTCTGAGCAAGTGTAAGAAAGAGTGATAGTTGGTTCGATTTCTCAAGGTGCAGAGAAATCGAATAAGAGAGTATCAGTTGTTTTATCCCATAGGGTTTTCGACAAAGAATTGACTGCTAGCACAATCAAGAGGCAGAGTCGTGAAACACCTTAAAGATAGCGACCTAGTCCGCGACTCAGCTGTTTGAGATTCATTATTCTGTAATCTGTTTTTGTGCTTTGTTTACAACATCTTATAATCTGAAGATAGAAGATGACAAAAAAACCCATCGTTACAAATTCCTCATACACTACACATACACGAAGCAGTATAATTCACCATGTTTTTGTTGTTGCTTTGAAATGGTACTTTATGAACTACTCACACATAGTTGTCGTTCTCTTTAGGTTCAATTTTGGCATGCATCAAAATGCAGGCACTAAACAGATGCCATGAACAAGATGCCAGGCTAATGATCAAGATGGCTTGACCACATTTTCGATCTGCATTCATATATAAAAGTAATCCAACTCTCATATATATAAAAGAATATTCCAACTCTCATGAGTGCTTTAGTATATTTTCATTTTATGGATTTTGGGGTGAAGAAGCATATTTCTAAGAATTTGAGATGTTTGAGGAAATTGAGATGAATTATGATGAGTTTACTCAACTAGGGAGTCTAACCACATTGAGCTAGTTGAATAAAAAAATTAATTCTAACGTGATATATAGTTGGTTTGGACGCGAGAACAAATAATGCCATGTTTGTGGAATTGGAAATAAATGAATGGAATTGCAATGAAATTCATTTTTTCAAATTCTTGCTAGCAAAGATCCAAGAGAATTAGTTTATATCGATGCAAAAGCTGTAAGCATTTGACATTACGAATTGGGGTGTATACTCCAAACACCCAACAAAAGTAATCAACCAACAAAAATGTTTGCAAAATAGATGAACCCATTCCTTAAACTTCCATGTTACGACCTTCAATGTGGTTGCCTTTGCCAAATTCCTTCTCAACAAGATGCTCACAACTCATACAGTCATTTTTCTTTTTGATATTGATACAGTCACTTGATTGTGGCAACTCTTGCAAGCATAATATTGAAAGCTTTTGGCCAACTAACTCCTACGAAGTTAACTTATTCATTCCCAAAGACACTCCCGACAAGCCCAACCCATCAAAATGTGGTGCACTGCCCCCTTTGAATGCAAAGTTTACAAAAGAAATTAAATTATCACTTAAATAAATACAACAAATTAAGAGACAATACCCTCCCAATTATATAGGATGTTTGTCTAAAGGGAATGATGATTTTAATAAAGTCGAATCTTAAATCCATAAAACTACCAATGGTTTACCTCTAGAATAATAAGCTTCAACTTGATGATAATAAAGACCCTCATGTTTCTTTCTTTCGACACCAGACACCATCCATGTTATCGCATAAGGAAACATCTTCCGGATCCTCAATTTCTAGTCAGATAGACCATGCTGGCATAGGCAAATGTAAGTTGCACCGAAAACACTAGGATATGTTGAAGGCTTGACGCCATTGATGTCTGATGATGAAGAGACTCATCGTTTTGTGAAGAGATGTGAAAACCCCTATAAATGGTTTCTCCCATAACTCGTTGAAAAAAAACATCATCGAAAAACCTTTTCTGTTTTCTCTCTTTTCTAAAGCATCATCAGAAGTTTTTTGTTCACATGTTTTCTTGATTTAATCAAGGGGTACAAACCTTGAATTCAATTTCCATTGTAGGGCTTTCATTGTATCCTGAAGGCATTATTTCACATACCTGTTGTAATCGCCAAATTATTGGGAGGGTAGAAATAATTGCGTAAAAGAAATCGTATGAGCCTTGAAAGCTTTTGAGTACAACAAAATCTCTTTATGTGTTTTTCATCTTCTATTGCAACCCAGTTTTTCCAACACCTAGTGTATAACTATATACACAATGGTAGAATAAGTTATCTCTATCTTCTTCTTCTTTCCCACACAGCTTGCAAATAAGTTCAGGAGTGGTTATGTTCCTTTTTTGTTAAAGTTGGTACTGAATTATGAAATGCAGTGGAAGCACAAATATCTTTGGTGGGATTACTTTTTTCCAGATGAAATAAGTAGATCTTTCTTCATCGTTGTAAATTTCATAACATTTCTTATTAGGAAATTGTTATCTCTTCTACCAAGTTAAGTGATAGAAATCATTTCAAGAGGCAAAGATGGTGCTGCTGCTAGCATTCTCATCATCTCAAAGTAAACATTTCTATGTTCGTCATTCTCCAATCTCCTTACTTTTAGATCCCAGTTTTCTTCACTGTCTACACAATATATTGAACTCAAGTTTCTTTGCTTTTTTATTTGGGAAAATGGGGAATATGCCCCAAAATCGACTGTCATCTTGGGATATGCTCAAGGGTTCCAGTTTTTGGGAATATGCCCCAAAGTAACGGTTTCCGTCAAGGAACTGTTAAATAGACTATTTATCATAAATGTGTCTGAACTTTCTCTCTAATTTTTTCGAGATTTTTTCGTCTAAATATATTCCTGAACTTTGTAAATGTGTTAGTATATCGTATCTGTCTTTTAATTCGCATATGTGATCCCAAGTGTGTCGGAAAATTTGGGTAAAACACGGAGGATGAAAACACTAAAAGAAATTGTTGTACTCCAAAACTTTCAAGGCTTATAAGATTTTTTTAGACAATTATTTCTACCCTCCCAATATCAATTGGCGATTACAACAGGTATGCGAAATATTGCCGTCAGGATACAATGAAGCCCTATAACAACGTAATTGGATTCAAGGTTTGTACCCCTTGACCCAACCAAGAACACACAAGAATAGAATTCTGATGATGCTTAGAAGAGAGAAAACAGAAAGTATTTTATGTTTTTCCATTGTTTGAATGAAAACAAATCATCACTACTTATAGGGAACTCATGCCTATTGGAGATGCCTCTTCACTACCAAAAGACATCAATAGTGCCTTATGAGAATGGATGTGTCTTTTGTGAACCATCACACCCTTTGGAGATGCCCTTTCATCTCCAACAAAAATTCATTGCATCTATTCGGCACCGGACGCTCCCCGTGATAGTGGCAAACCAAAAACAAAAAACGTTTTGTTTTCTGTGTTATTGAAAATATCCAACAATCTCCCCCTATTTTCAAAAACCAAAATAGAAAATAAAGTAAAACTTATAAAAACCGGAGTGGCTGCATCACTCAAATGACTGCCTACGTACTCGAGTGGGATCAAGCCAACGTAGTTCAAGCTAAGTTGGGAAATAAGCATCATCGTTGAAAACAGTACATAAATAATAGGTATCTTTTGGATTTGAACCTTCACTTAGTGCAAGAAATTCAAAGCCTTATCGAGGTTCAGTGGTGAAACTAGTCTTGAACCAAGTACCCCATGTGATAAAACCGGAATCTCTACACATACCGATTTCGAGAGATTGTGTGTTCGTAGCTCGACACGTTAATGGCCATGTGCTATATCCTGGATTCATGAGTCTGCTTTAGAGAACGGTCTTATTCTCTTAGGAAACGGCCTGATTTCCATACTCATATAGGTAAGTCTCGAAGGTATTTCTGCGAGACACCTTGTGATAAAAGTTAGACTTATTAAGGATTTTCATCCATCCCTTTTTCTTGCAGAATCCCTGCACTAAAACAGAAATGAGAAGTTTTATACTTAGTGCACCATAATCACTTCCATAACTTGTTGGTACCACATTGAACCTTGTTTATCCTTTTCAAAACATAGGTTGGGTTTTTGCTATGGGTGATCAACCTTCCTTCACAGACCTTAGTCCCATTTCTGTATACTTCATTGAAAACATTTCCTTTGGGAGACTTTCCATAAATAGGGTACGCCAAGTTTTTTCTCCGTTTCAATGGCTAACTGCAATTACTCCTTTCTTGAGTAATTGACTTACCATTCAATGTACAAGACTTGTATGTCTTGACCTTGCATTATAAGTCTTTGTTAGAGACGTTATAGATCATAGCCTGATTCATAATTAATCTAGACCGCTTGAGATGGCTTCTTCCGAAAATGGGATCTCTACAAGTTAGGTTCTAAGCCATTCTTCCTCATTAATTGCATCCATTTATGCAATCAATTTTGACAACATTATTAAAAATGTTCCTATTTAATTTTACAAAATAATTGTAACTTCTCTAGGAATCATAATTAACATTCAAAGTTAATTCACAATAAGTCATTCTAGACTTGCATTCACTAGAGGCATATGAAATTTGTAGGCAATTTACTTCCTATTTCAACAAGCACATAATCACGATGAGTAACTCCTCTACTCATGTCCAATCTTCTACAAATTTATACCCAAAAAACATAGACAATGTCTATTTAACATTTTACATTATGTAATGCAAATGTTCATAATTTATGCATCGGTAATATCATAACATCGTTGGATATTTGGTCGCGCGCCCAATATTCCAATATGTTACATATTCACCGGTATTCCATTTTCCTTTCGATATCATTTAAGACATCCCAATTTCCAGATTTGGAACCATATAATTCTTAATGCAAGAATTATGTTCACATCTAAATGTTTCTCAACATTTATTGATGATTTCAGACTTCTAAATTTATAATTCCTACCGCAAGAATTATACCCGTACCAAAAATTGTACTAGTCTCAACAATCATTGGTGATCTCTATTGGTTCTCTAATATTAGAGCACTCATGACAATATCCTCTAATGTCATGCGACCAATATTGTGTCATTAATCAACACTTTCTCTTTAAGTACCGTGTGTGTCTATTACAGCCAAAGCGCGGTGCACAACATTTCTGTGTAGAAATAAAAAAAACTTCAAATCCAACGCACTGGTATGGGTACCATCCTTTTGGATTTGGGTCACGTTTTCCTTGTCGCTCGCATCTCTACCAAATCACTGGAAGAATCACCATTACATGAATCCAAATATTCATGCTCACACAGATCTTCAAATTATGCAAGGCAATCACACAATAGTCATGGCATTAGTACATGAGAATCGTGTACTCACTATCACTACGAGACAGAAAAATGCATGCATCAATTGTACGTTATAAGCTATGACTAGTAAATTATAAAATATATCATCACAAGATATCATCACAAATTATGAGAAATTGTGAACAGAGTCTAATTTACTTATCTGAAATGATGGCAGTTTCCGCTAGTACTAATTCATCCTATTTCGGCTGGAAACGATAATCCACTTTCTTTGTTTCTCCCTTTCTTGTCCTTTTCCAACGCTATTTCTGGACTTGCTTAGTCCAAGCATACATTTGGATTACTATTGTTACAGTTAACGAAAATCCAAATACAGACGTCGAACCAACCCCTCAGAGTGTTTGCTGCGAAGAAGCAACAACCGAACTTTCATCCTCCGTCATAGAAAAATAATTGTCTAAAACTGTTGGAAAATTTGGGTAAAACACGGAGGATGAAAACACTAAAAGAAATTGTCGTACTCCAAAACTTTCAAGGCTCATAAGATTTTTTTAGACAATTATTTCTACCCTCCCAATATCAATTGGCGATTACAACAGGTATGCGAAATATCGCCGTCAGGATACAATGAAGCCCTATAACAACGTAATTGGATTCAAGGTTTGTACCCCTTGACCCAACCAAGAACACACAAGAATAGAATTCTGATGATGCTTAGAAGAGAGAAAACAGAAAGTATTTTATGTTTTTCCATTGTTTGAATGAAAACAAATCATCACTACTTATAGGGAACTCATGCCTATTGGAGATGCCTCTTCACTACCAAAAGACATCAATAGTGCCTTATGGGAATGGATTTGTCTTTTGTGAACCATCACACCCTTTGGAGATGCCTTTTCATCTCCAACAAAAATCCATTGCATCTATTTGGCACCGGACGCTCCCCGTGATATTGGCAAACCAAAAACAAAAAACGTTTTGTTTTCTATGTTATTGAAAATATCCAACAAAGTGTGTGCGAATATTGACTACTTAACGGTTTTGGATGGAATTTTGGACGGCTGGGGCATATTCCCCAAAATTGAAATCCTGTGACATATCCCCAAAATGGCAGTCGATTTTGGGGCATATCCCCAATATTTTTTTTGGCGATTAAGCTTGGGTTTTAAAAGGGATCCCAAAACCACTACAGAGAACTAATACATACGGAAACAAATACAAAAAAATTATGCAATATGTCTCACGTATGCTTCTAGAGGAATATTGTTCAAATGAACTGATCACACATTGTTCTCGTTTTTCAATGGTGCATATTTTGTATGAACTAGGTCACGGAAAAATGTAAGGAACTGATTTGTGAGACTAAATAATAAAGAAGCTGGTTCGCAACTTTTTTCATTCGTATATAATTGACTGATCCAACACTCGTGTTTAAGGAAAGTTTGCATATCTATCGTTACCAGAGTTAAAAAAATTATCTAAGAACTGAGATGTTTGTGGAAATTGAACTCAATATAGGTGAGTTTATCAATACTGCTCACCATCAACAAAATACAAGCTAACATAGAGAATTGGTCGTTGGGTTATTCAATGGACATTATTCTTCTCAAGAGGTAATTAGTATTTGGGAAGTAGATTTTGCCATATTTTAGTGTTTGGGTCGTAAGTTTGTCCGTTATAGTGTTGGGGTCGTAGACTCGTTAATCAAAACGGTCAAATGGTCAAACTGTTAACAATGTATAAAACCAAGGCATACTGGTTGGGGATTTCTGTCGGATACTTGATGGGCAGTTCCCTGTAATGGTTTTGTCCATCAAGGAATCATCTTCTGCTGCTCTCAAAGGAAAATTGTGCCTTTCCTTTCTTTTTTTTTTTGATCGGCAAACTTAAAAAATATATTGAAAACTTACAAGAAATAAGTGAAGAAAATCTCAAACAGCCTACAAACCCGGCAATAACGGGTAAAACCCAGCTATAAACCCACTACCAACTGAACCAAAGATACAAAGAAACTAAATTACAAACAGATTATTCCAGTTTCACGTTCTATAATCCAAACTAGTGCTTCTTAGCTCCTCTGTATTTATTCTCCAGTTATAAGCCTGGATTTTAACTTATTGAATCACCCTTTGAGTGTCTGAAGTACCATCTTCAAAAACAATGTTATTGCGGCAGTTCCAAATTGACCAGCAGATAGATGAGGGATGACTGGCCACTGCACTTTTCCTGGCAGATGCGATGTGCGAGGTCTCCGTCCCTTAAAATTGTGCCTTTCCTCAACTAGTAAAAAGGTGTATCATTAACTCTCCCCGTGAACGGTCACGGACTTTAGATTCATGCATAACTTAACAAGAAAATATAAAAAAATAACTCAAGTCTGGTTCAACTCATGGTATCTAGTTAGCTGATCAATACAAAAAAGCATAATTCTCTTTATGATAATGAGTTATGCTTTGCAAATGTTCACGAAAGTTGTTCGCATACTTATTTAATTACAGTTTGGTTGATGTATACTGATTCAGGTCTGGCTTGACTAGGATATTAAGCTCTTGCGGTCATTTTCGAAGATGAGCGAATGATCGGTTTTACCTTGTTATTCACGATGCTAGAAACCATAGCCAGCAACAACAACATCAGTTTTGTTCGTCGTCCAAATTATAGATGAATCACAAATGATTAAAGTAGATGGACCGCATAAACAACATACTCCGAAGCAATAGAATGCATGATATTGAAATGAATTTTGCCTCGTAAATAAACCCAAAAGGTCATGCACGATGCACCTACGTACTCTTAAAGCACTTTTTGTAGGCACGGATGCAGGCCCTGAATTAAATGTGATGTTAAGAAAAGGGGTGAAATACAGATGTACTCCTGTTTTTTTGTGCGCATACAGATGTACCCCCATTTTTTTCACTTTTACAAACGTACCCCGGTTTGGACTGTTTTTTTGAAAAAACGGCTAACGGAAAGTTATCCTCCATGTCAGCAGTTAAGTCATGTTAAAAGCGCTTAGTGTACCAATGACCTGTTCTGCCACATCTGTTATGTACACGTCTGCTATGTACACGTGGAACTTCATAGGTGGTCCCACATTTCAAAGGTCAAATCCATGTTTTTCCTCTTGAATTTATACATGTAAATAGGCTTCAGATGCATTTAGATGGGCTTCAGATGCAATAGTTATCGAAACAAAAGAAACACTAAAGGGGAAAGTAAATGAAATAGGTAAGGAATTCATGAAAAATCTGCAAATGTAACTGCAACCATCTTTAAATAAAGACTAGACTATCTATTTAACAAAGGAACAAATGCTTTGTGTTCTCTTAACATAACATTCCATAACCATGTCTCAACATAAGTCACAAAAAAAACAGAAAAACAAAGTCATCACAAACACATACATAAAAGAGACAGATCTAAAGCTTCATATATTTCCTAACTTTCTTCTTTCCTTTTTGGGGAGCTGTAAAAGTAATATGGTTGCTAACAGATCCAACATTGGTGTTTTTCTGACTGAAAGTGTCCTGAGAACAAGATTCATCCCCTGCCTTTCTCTTGACACCTGCTTTTGCAGAATATGTTGCAGCTGGTTGGGAAGACTGAGCAACACTTGTCTGTGTCTTAGATCTGCTGGCACAAGGTTGAGAATTTGCTCCAGATGCATCTCCAGAATTTGCAGCAGCTTTAGCTTTAGTTTTGTACTTTCTCTTTGGTGGAGCTTCTACTGTTTTCTTCTTTGTGCCATCAACACAAGTTCTAGGATTGAATCCCTTAGGATTTCCTCCAACTGTTCCTCCCTAACAAGTTGTTGAGTAGTGACCTGTATTTCCACACCTACTACAACTTCTAGCTTTCTTCTCACCTCTTGGTTCATCGTATGACTTAATCATCTTTTTCCTTGGCCTCCCTGGCTCTCTAATGTTGACTGGTGGCTTCATCATTTCTGGTTTTTCTGGCTGCAAAGAAAGAAGAAGAAGAATAAGAAGAAGATAAGAGTTAGAAAACTTGTGGAGGTTGTTATACTAGTACAATGAAACCCTAAAGGAATCTACTTTATTACCCTGATTTATTGCACAACAAACGATAAAGACAAAATAAATACTATTATAAAAAAAATATTTAAAATTCAATGTACCTCTATCCAAATCGGCTAGACCCTCCAATGGCATGACTTGAGGAGCATATGTCATCTTATAATAGTCCACTGTGTAGTAAGGGCTACAGTAACTACAAGTCATAAAAAAAAAAGGGATTAAACAGTGGTTTAAACCAAAATATAATAGAAACCAAAAATGATAAAATATAATAAAAAGTGGTTCAATGTTAGGGAAACTAACTCAGCCCCAGTTAGGTCTCAATGGAGCCAAAGCACATACTGACATCTTTGGCATGGAAATCCCCTTAGCTCCCATTGCAAACAACTGCATGTTTTCTTCTGAAGATCCACAATAAAAACTGCTTCATGCACACTAACAACTTCATATACTTTATACTTCACAGCTGGAACCAACTTGAAATTAGGATTCAGTGCTATCATCTTCTCTATTAACTTCATTGCTTTAAGAACTATCTCACCATCTGTCCACTTAGCAGACTCATTTCTTCTCTTATACCAGGTATTCATCACCAGCTCTCCATACATCAGGCCTAGCTTGCAAATGGGCTTGTCCCTAATATTCTTTGCCATATTGTTGAAGGACTCGGAAAAATTATTTTTCATGTGCTCACATTTCTTTGTCTTTTTCGAAATGGGACTGGACCGGGTTCCCGGTTTTTCTTCTTTCAAGAGGTACCAAGCGACATCACATTCTCTGACCTTCATCTTATCCATATGTTCCTAACACAAAATGTGCTTATTGTTACATAACAACTTAAGAATTTTAAGGAAGTGTACTTAAACAAGTGAAATGTGCTTATGCATTACCTCAAAATGCCTTTTCTTGTAGCATTTAGCAGCATTCCAAAGATGATTTTGCAAACTAAAACCCCCTGAATTTCTTCTTAAAGTTTGCAAGCAAGTGCTGTCACATGTGAATTCAAACATATTATGGGTAAACAAAATATGAATATTACAAGTGATATAGAAAGAAACATTCAAACACATTATATGGAATAGTAGTTGCATAATCATAAACATTTTACCTAAAACAATACTGTGTTCATCTAAAGGAAAGTGATACTCAACACCCTCCAAAATTCCCTTTTGCTTGTCCGAGATAAAACAAATACGCACACCATCTTCATCTATCAGAGGCTTCAAATCTCCAAGGAAAATCTTCCAATTCTCTATGGTTTCATTCCTACACTCCATTATACCTAGCATAACTAAGCCATTCTAACCATCCAGACCTGATTGCACATAACAAGTGAGTTATAATCCATTTAAAACATATAAACGAATTACAAGGAATATATAAGTGAAGAAGACAAAAGACTTTACTGTTGCACATAGCATCACATCACCAAACTTGCCTGTCAAGTGACAAGCATCCAAACCAATAACCCTTCGCAACTTGACCTTCCACCCCTTTATCATAGGGAGCAAATGAAATGGTCAAAGAGAGGAAGGTATTGTCTTCAGTTCCATATGAGAATGAACAATGGCTTCCTGGATTTGTCCTATGCATACAACATAATATGAGTAAATAAATAACAAGAAAAGACATAAATAAAATGAATATAAATTGCAAAAATAACTAACAAGAAAAAAAAAAACATAAGAAAAGGTAAGATTACCTTAACCATTTCACAGAAGTTTGGAACTTGTTGGTAGCTCTTCTCATAACTTCCATAAAGCTTCTCCAACACCATAACCCTTGCCCTCCATGCAGTATGGTATGCAATGGTAACATTTGTAGCCTGTTTGAACCGTGCTGCTAAGTCATAAGGACAAGGGATTGCTGCATCACAACCTGTCTCCTGTCTTCTATCCATGTACCAATCAGACACAAAAGCAGGATTTGCACTCCTGTTGTACATATCTCCTCGACCTCGATGGTTGTGTTCTAGTTTAAATCCTCTGAGTGTGAAGGCCTCTCCATCATTCTTTTTGTTGATGCCATAGATCAAAAACTCACATTTCGTCTTCTCACAATTAACACATATTGCTCTTTGTTGCTTATTATCACATTTATTCCATACAAATTCATGTCCATTCATTACACAGAAATACCTAACATGTTTCTTAAATTCATTCTTATCTACATATTTGGTACCAACTACAAGTTTAGTAGGATCAAATTCCTCACCTATCTCCTCTGGGAACAAGTCTTCCTCTTCTTCTTGCCTAAAGTGTTGTGCATGTTCTTTTTCAAACTCTGTTGTGGGACATGGCTCATTAGCTTGAGATCCATTAAACTGGTCAGGTGGATTACAATCAGGCCCACTTGGTTTAGCTTGTCCTGGTCCACCTAACAAACAAACAATAAGGATCAGTAAACAAATTACATTAACAATAATGAACTTAAACAAAAACAGTAAGTTACCTTCATCTTCTCCATCAGAACTCAATACATCCCCATAATGGTCCTCTAAAACAAAAGTTATCATACAAATGAAATTAGTAAGATACTTGAGATACTAACAAATAAAAGAGAAAACAAAAACAAAAACAAACACTCAGGTAAGAGAAAACATTACCTTCTTCGTCATTTTCAACATCCACCTCACCATAGGTAGGATCATCACAATTATCTGCTAAGCCACCAGTCTCAGCCCTTCTCAGAAACTCCTTGTATTCATTCTCATGTTGCTCTTCACTATCATACCCAGAGTTGAAGTTCTCTAAATCTTTCTCAGGATGATACTCATTAGGTTCTTCATTAGGAAGTTGTACAACATACCGATCATCCTCCACAACACTTGCTGCTTGTGTTGCTTCAACCCAAAAATTAGGATTAAAATGCTCAAACTCTGATTCAGGAATAAACTGTGCTTTGGGTATGTTCTCAGCCACACTAAACTGTGTTTGTTGTGTAAATTGAGGAACATATGATTCTGCTTCATCTAAGTCAATGAATAACTTCTTGATTGCAGACTGACTTTGGTTCTCCTTCCTAGATAGTCTAGGACTTCTTCTTGTATGAGCTTGCTTTGTTTTGCTCACTGGTTTCTTTTGTGTTGAAGACTTTGTTGGTGTCAAGTAAGTGTGTGGAACAGCTATCTCTGTTAATTCAGACTGGGCACCATACTCATGGGGAATGATAACTTGCATATGTAGTGTAGTCCAATTGTCATACACTTCTGCATTATCCCAAAATCTCCAAAATTCTTCTTCAGTAAACAATGATTCTGGTAAACATGGGTCACTAAGCCATACCAAGTCCACTTCTTCATTAGGCTGCAATCTAAGTAGGGGCTTGATCTTTTCCTTCAATTGAACAAGACTTATATCTTCTCTAGCCAACCCTTGGAATTCAAAACTGATCACAGTATTCATAACCTTCACCTTTATGTCTCTCTTAGGATACTTGTCTTCCACTTTATATCTACACCAAATGAACAAACATAGTATTAGTTCAAACATGCATATACAGAAACATAGAATTCTCACAGGCATGTAAATCTACCACTCAGTGGCATTCAACAAGATAGCTTTGAGATAAGGCATAAAAAACATCATAATATTATTGCAATTGCTCCTACGGATGCACGGCTAAAAATAAAAGAAACTATAATTAATGGTGAAACCAGACAGTGAAGTTTTTTGATATCTACTTTAAAACATCATCTGTAATTTAAAAACAAAAGGAAAAGAGAAACTAAAGTTACAATACTTACTACCCACAACTCATCATCAGTACCTACCCATAAACCCCATAAACTGAGAACTCATTAGACATAAACCCTAAGAAATCAGTACTGCATAAAACCCCTAACTGAGAACTTGCTTAATACTAAAGATCCCCAACACTCCAATTACTCCTCCCAAACCCTAAGAAATCAGTACTGCATAAAATCCCTAACTGAGAACTAGCATCAACAATTTACTAAACATATGAAACAGCAAACCTAGAAATAAATTTAACCCTAACATCAATTTAAGACGACAATCGAAACCCTATATCGATTACTTCAGAAACCATTCCAAACCCTAAGAAAAAAAAACCCTAAAAACAAATATGCATAAACCCATATATTTGTTACTGAAATCAAACAAATAAGCATAATAATCATACAAATACATCAAGCATGAAACCGAAAATTCAATATAATCGAAACCCTTAAAACAGAATCAAAATCCCGAAATAACCTTTCTATTTCTGGTTTCTTCTTCTTCTCCTTGTTCTTTCCACGCCTTAACTTCACCATCTTCACTTATAATCGTCTAAACAAACTGATTTTTGGGTTCTTTTAGGTTTGATTTCAGAGAGAATCAGAGAGGAAAACAGGGAAACATGGAAGAAGAAGATAATGACGTTTCCTTCTTCTTTTCCCCGTCTTAGTCAAAAATTTCACACGTGTTGGCGGAGGAAACAAAGTGACTAAATCTGAACCCTTGATTTTCAACGAGATCTCCTTGAACTAGATGTGTGACCGAGATGTGTGACACGTCGTATTAATGGAAACAAATACGTGGCATATTTTCTCATCTCGGGAACAAATACACGTGGCATCATTTTCTCATGATAAATTTACCATGTGACGAGAAATTGATTTTTCTAACTTTTTTGGACGGAAAACATCCAATAGAGGCATATTTGTAAGTGAGAAAAAAACAGGGGTACATATTTAAGTCGGGTGTAAATATAGGGGTACATCTATTTATAATCCTAAGAAAAGAAACAAGATTTGTGTGAATATCAAAAATGATATTTGAACAGCCTTTGCAGCTAGCTTGGTTGGCTAGCTGCTTATGTGGCGCCTAACTGTAAAAAAAAAAAAAAAAAATTAACTTTTTGACTAGACGACTTTCTTAAGAAAATTAATTTAATCAATAAACTAGAGTTTAATTATTTTCTACACCTTCTCATTCATTTCATCTGCCTTCTTCTTCTACTCATTTTATCAGTCTAAGAGAAACCTTAATCTTCCTTTGTTGCCTAAATGTGTTGGATAATCTCACCTATTAAAACATTTATAACTTTGTTTCTTTGTTCTTTTGTTTTATTTGATCAGTGGCTCATAACATTGCATTTATTTGGGTGGATTTGAGGAAGGTAAAGTAAAATTGTAATTCCATTTGTCAATGAAGTGAAACCCAGAATCAAAATGTAATGAAGATACAATCAACGATGGGGTGTGTGGAGAAACTCTGGTGATAATTTTCATGTTGTTATTTTCTTTGATGTGATACTTAGATTTAGAAATTTCTTGGTTTCTTAGTTGGCAAAAATCCAAGAACAGAACTCTTTAAATGATTTTAGCTGATTGACATATATAGTAAATACAGAATAAGTATAGAAATATATCTACACAGTGGAATAATATTGAATCATTTGTATATTGTCTTCTTGGTATTGCATTGCATCAATCTTTGATTGCGCATGTCTATCCTAGTGATTTTCTAATTACACAAATCCATGTGTTTTGTTGATTAAGAATTCTCAAATTCTGGAAGGATTATTCAGAAGCTATGATTCTTAATTATAAATTGGGATTTTGAAGAGATTCGACATTTCGAAGTTGAGCAGTAAATTTGAACAAAACCACTTTGATTATGATTTGAACAAAACCACTTTGATTATCGTTTTTGGTAATAGATATAGATTTATTCAAATAAATTAATAATTTTTTAGTTATTTATATATATGAAGTTATGCAAGGGGATGGTCAATTTCTCGTATTCCTCGTTTTTATAGAAAGGTCAGTACGGTTATGCTCTATAGTCATAGAATTGTCATATTTGACGATGGCCGATGATATATTTGCCTAATTGCAGCTTGATGATATTTTTCTATGATAGAAATCTCCCTGTATCGCAATTAGGATCACAAAGCATTCGTCCAAATACTTTATAGTCTTGGAAATCAAGCCCCTCGGTATCATACCCACAAATATTTTGCGGCCCAAACATGTTACAACTTATTTTACTTCTTTATTAAATTAATTAAAGATTAGTTGTGTACTTGTGTTTCTTTATCAAATTAGTTAAAGATTAGTTGCCTAACTTGTAAGAAATAAATCTAAAATGAAAACTTGGAAAAGCCATTGAACTACATTATTTTATTTTTCTTTGGGTAGGAGGGATGCATCGGACAAAAATCCCTTTGTATGGAAGGCTCGTGGACCATTATTTAGCAGCCAGTTAGATAACTAATAGACAACTACTATCAACATGACAATCAACAAAAAGAAAATAGGTCGGTGAAAAATGAGTGTCTTGGGAACTGTGCACGAGGACTCTCTCAGGCGATTGAGATCTGATTTTTTTCTTCAGGTCCGGATCCGGGAGGTTCCGCAGTAAAACCACCAGATTTAATAACTAATGATACTGTTAGAGATGAAACTATGGAAGAGAACCCTGAATTGATACATCAAGAAATTTCAAAGCCTTCTTATGCAAGTATGGTTAGAGGAAACTTAGCCCCTTGGTCTTATTGGAAGGGGAAGAGGATATTATCTCTGATTTGGAGCCGCAACTGGAAGATTTGAATATTGATGAAGATGTTAACACTATTGTTGATGATATCCCAACTGTGGAAATTGATCCTGAAACAAGAAAGAGAATTTGTAATCCTTGGAAGAGATGTTTAATTGGGAAAGTCATTGGCAGAAATGTGGGTTTCAGATTAATTCAGGAAAGGACTATTGCTATGTGGAAACCTAAAGGTAACGTTCAAACTCTTGATTTAGGAAAGGACTTTTTCTTATTTCGATTTGATAATTTAGATGATATGAAGAAAGTGGTTTTTCAAGGGCCTTGGTTTGTTGGGGGTCATTTTTTATCTCTGAAAAGATGGTCACCGGAATTTAAGCCATCATCTGCTTCTTTGAATACTACTATTGTATGGATTCGAGTCCCTGAGCTCCTATTGGACGTGTATATGTAAACTACAGTCCACCAACAGCTGCGCCGTCAACACACACCCACGGTTAACAAACAAGAACAAGTATTCCGGGGTCAAGCAGCTGAGTCTGTATAAAGTCCGAGTCCTTAGTTTACTTCCTGTTGTATTCAACCCTATATTATCTGAGTCTCCCTGTATTATCTCTGAATTAGAATAACAAATCTGTACATCGAGTATTATAAATTGAATGAGAAAACAAAGAGTCTACACAGTTGTGTAAACTTAACAGTATATCTAGATTCTTAGTTTTAAGATGGTATCCTTGTAGATCCTAGGAACCCTAAAATTATCTCTTCCGCTTCATCTCTGATACACAATCAATCTTTTATCTAGATTCTTTATTATCACCAATCCTTGTTTTCTCATCATGGTTGAAACAGATCAATCCACGCCTCCTTCCCCAAATCATCAATCTGAGTCATCCAACAACTCTAGGATTCTCGACCCTTATGTCATACATCCCTCCGATAACCCTGCAACAGTCCTCTTTTCTCCTTTACTGCAAGGAGACAATTATGGTGCCTGGGTTAGAGGAATAACCAAAGCTTTGAATGCTAAGGGAAAACTAGGTTTTGTCGATGGATCTTTACCACCTCCGAAGGATGATCTCACACATCGTTCTTTGGAAGCGATGCGATGACCTGGTGGGGAGTTGGCTTCTGAATTCTGTCCATCCTGACATCCGTGCAAGTTGCTTATACGCTGCTTCTTCACATGCGATATGGAAGGACTTGCAGGTAAGGTTCTGTATCTCAAACGCTCCAATTTTGTTTCGTTTGAAGTCCGCCATAGCATCAATTAAGCAAGAGTCAATGCCGGTGTCTCTTTACTATACGAAAATTAAAACTTTATGGGACCAATATGATTCACTTGTGGCTTCTACTGAGGCCTGTATTTGTGGCGCTGGGAAACATATGATGGAATGTCTCGAGAGAGATCGAGCAATGGAATTCTTGCAGGGCTTGCATGACAGGTTCTCCAATCTGCGAAGTCAGATCCTCATAATGGAACCCTTTCCAACGGCTTTGCGCATCTTCAATCTTGTGCAACAGGAGGAAGAGCAGCAGCATATTACAGCCTCTCCACTGCCAGTCGTTGATTCAGCTGCCCTTAACACTTCTCGACATCCATCATCATCATCTCGTGCTCCAACTAGCCACAACAAGCGTCCTCGACCTCACTGTGACTATTGTAACAGACATGGACATGTTAGAGAAAAGTGCTACCGCCTTCATGGTTTTCCAGTCCCAAACAATACCCTGCCAATTGCTGCTGCTGCTACAGCCATGCCGAGTGATGCTCAGGCCATTCAACCAGCGATTCCAGGTCTCTCTGCTGACCAGTATGCACGCCTACTGACCCTAATCAATCCTCCAGAGCCTGCACCGCTGGAACCTCGTGCAAATTTCGCCGGTACAATTCTTACTACATCTTTTATTACTCCATGGTTTATCGATAGTGGTGCTACGCATCACATCTGCAATTCTTTGCAATTTTTCACTTCGTATTCCCCTGTCAAGTCGTTGATTCAAATGCAATTACCAGATGGTTCTTTTTGTGTGGTTAAGCATATTGGCGAAGTCGTTTTCTCGCCCACTCTTAAACTGTCGAATGTACATCACATTCCTAATTTCAAATTTAATCTCATTTCAGTAAGTCAGTTAACTCGTCAATCAAATTGTATTGCTTATTTTTTTGATAATATTTGTTTCTTTCAGGACCGTGTCACGAATCAAGTGATTGGTCAGGCTAATTTTCACTCCGGCTTGTATCACCTCCAAGTCCATCCGCAAATGCCAGAGACGCACAGAGCCTTATGTAATAAAGTGTCTTTAGATGTTTGGCATTGCCGACTAGGACATCCTAGTTTAGATCGTTTCAAATTCCTCTGTCGTACTTTTGATTACATTCATTCCAGTTCATCTACATTTTGTGATGTTTGTCCTCTTGCAAAACAGAGTCGATTATCATTCAATAAAAATAAAATTTCCTCTACACGTTGTTTTGAATTAATACATTGTGATATTTGGGGTCCATTCTCGACTCCCTCTACCACAGGTGCTCGATACTTTTTAACAATAGTTGATGATTTTTCTCGGTGCACCTGGATTTATCTTATGCATGCAAAAAGTGAAACTTTTAAGTTCCTAAAATTTTTTGCTTCTTTTGTTGCAACACAGTACTCCCACAACATTTTTTGTATCTCCACGAATAATTCTGTTCCCCATTTGCCAATCCTGCAGCGAGTGCAATCTGATAATGGGACTGAATTCTTATCTCGTGACATACAAGCTTGGTTTGCTTACAAAGGTATCCACCATCAACGTAGTTGTGTCTCTACTCCTCAGCAAAATGGAGTAGTCGAGCGTAAGCATCGTCATTTACTTAACGTAGCTAGAGCTTTACGTTTTCAAGCACATCTGCCCATTACTTATTGGAGTGAATGTATTTTAACTGCAGCTTACTTGATCAATAAGATGCCAACTCCGATTCTTTCCCATAAAACACCCCATGAAATTCTATTGGGAAAATCACCTAACTATCGTCATTTGCGAGTATTTGGTTGTTTATGTTTTGCTCGTAATGCACATATATCTTCCAAATTTGATCCCAGGGCAATTCCTGGCGTATTTCTTGGTTATCCATTCAATCACAAAGGTTATATTATTTTGAATCTTGAAACTAAAACTACTTTTATTTCAAGAGATGTTGTTTTTCATGAGCATTGTTTCCCATTTAAAGATGCTAATATCCCTAGCAAGGATTTATTATTTTCTCCTCCACAGGAAGAAGTATATTATGATGACAGTGCAGCTTTATCCCCAGCTTTCCAACCCCTCATCCCTGTGTTAAATTCTTCTCCACAGACTGTACCTGTTTTGTCCAATTCTGACAACATTTTGTTTTCAGATGACTCTTCACCTTCCACATCAGGTGACTCTTCACCTTCCACTTCAGGTGACTCTTCAGGTGACTCTTCACCTTCACCTTCCACTGCCGATCAGTTATCCCCAGCATTCTCTCCTGCTGCTGTCACTGTGCCCATGACGTCTGCAGATGCCTCTTCACCTTCCACATCAGGTGACTCTTCAGCTTCCATTGCAGATCGGTCATCACCAGCAGCCTCACCTGGTGTTAATCTGCCACTGATACCGGCAATATCACCTGACGTTTCCAATGACCAGCTTGTCAGGAGGTCTTCTCGGCAAAGCCATCCTCCGCCTCACCTGAAGGATTATATTTCCACCGTAAGACAAAGTAAGTCCAATTCTCCTTATCCTCTCACAAATTACATTTCCTTCGATAATTTTACTCCACAACATCGTGCGTTTCTTTCTTCCGTTATAACTACTGATGAACCTCGCAATTTTACGGAAGCTATTAAAATACCGGAATGGCGTGATGCTATCGTAAACGAACATTCCGCTTTACAAGCCAATGATACCTTCACTCCTACTAACCTACCTCCTGGAAAAACAGCCATTGGTTGTAAGTGGGTGTTTAAAATAAAATATAGACCGGATGGCACGATCGAGCGTCGTAAGGCACGACTTGTTGCCAAAGGCTATACTCAACAAGAAGGAATTGATTATCATGATACATTTGCTCCGGTGGCGAAGCTAGTATCTGTCCGTGTTCTCCTATCTGTTGCTGCAATTAATAATTGGCCTCTACATCAATTAGATGTTAACAATGCTTTTTTACAAGGCGATCTCAATGAAGAAATCTACATGAAAATCCCTCCAGGCTTTCAGAAAAAG
Organism: Papaver armeniacum; assembly: GCA_023531295.1. Lineage (NCBI taxonomy): Eukaryota > Viridiplantae > Streptophyta > Magnoliopsida > Ranunculales > Papaveraceae > Papaver > Papaver armeniacum. The sequence continues at coordinate 241,908 of JAJJWW010010444.1, forward strand.
GGTGAAACTCGTGTTTACAAGATTAACAAATCCTTATACGGCCTAAAGCAAGCTTCTCGACAATGGTTTGCAAAATTCTCATCTGCTTTACTTAATGAGGGATTTGTTCAATCTCGAGCTGATTATTCTCTTTTTATTTATCACTATGGTACTCTATCTATTTATGTTTTAGTCTATGTTGATGACATTGTTATTACAGGTAACAGTGACTCCGCAATTCAGGATCTAAAACGTAAACTTGAATCCAAGTTTTCTCTCAAGAATCTTGGTCGCTTACAGTATTTCTTGGGTATTGAAGTTTCTCGGTCTCCCAGAGGTATTTTTTTATGTCAACGTAAATATATTCTTGACATTGTCCGTGATTCTGGACTTCTAGGTGCTAAGGTTGCTCCTTCTCCTATGGAACAACATCTTAAGCTTCTTCCAACTTCAGGTGATCCTCTTCCTGATCCTAGCATTTATCGGCGCTTAATTGGTCGACTCCTTTATCTTCAGGTAACACGACCTGACATTACCTATTCGGTCAATTATTTAAGTCAATTTATGCAGCAACCATGTTCTGGTCACTTGGATGCTGCGCACCGTGTAGTTCGTTATCTCAAAGGAACTGTTAGTCATGGCATTTTCCTTTCTGCAACTAGCTCTTTATCTCTTGCTGGTTATACTGATTCCGATTGGGCAGGTTGTCCCACTACTCGACGTTCCACTACAGGTTATTTCACAATGCTAGGAAATAGCCCTATCTCTTGGAAGTCTAAGAAACAACCTACAATCTCTTTATCTTCTGCTGAAGCAGAATATCGTGCTGTCGCCAAATTAACTTCTGAACTTCAGTGGTTACATTATTTATTCGATGATCTTCGTGTCGCTATTCCAAAGCCTATTCGAGTTTATTGCGATAACCAGGCTGCTATTCACATCTCAGAAAATCCCGTTTTTCACGAAAGAACCAAACATATCGAAATCGATTGTTATTTCGTCCGTGAAAAGCTTTTATCTGGTCTAATAAAACCAACTCACATTCCTTCAGCAGAACAACTAGCCGATCTCTTCACCAAACCACTAGGAGTGGATCATTTTCGACGTCTTACAAGCAAGTTGGGCGTTCAACCTCATTCGTCAACCGCTCCAACTTGAGGGGGGGTATTGGACGTGTATATGTAAACTATGATCCACCAACAACTGCGCCAGTCAACACACACCCACGGTTAACAAACAAGAACAAGTATTCCGGGGTCAAGCGGTGAGTCTGTATAAAGTCCGAGTCCTTAGTTTACTTCCTGTTGTATTCAACCCTATATTATCTGAGTCTCCCTGTATTATCTCTGAATTAGAATAACAAATCTGTACATCGAGTATTATAAATTGAATGAGAAAACAAAGAGTCTAACAGTTGTGTAAACTTAACAGTATATCTAGATTCTTAGTTTTAAGAGCTCCCAATTGAATTTTATGATAAGGAAATTTTGAGGAAAATTGGAAATAAGATTGGTAAGGCCATTAAAGTTGATATGAATACCGATTATGTTTTGAGGGGTAGATATGCTAGAATTTGTGTAGAAATAAACTTAGATAAAGCTTTAATTCCTCAGATTAGAGTTGGTAAATCTGTTCAGAAAATAGAATATGAAGGTTTGCAGACTGTATGCTTCAATTGTGGTTGTGCAAATCATAAATTGGCTGATTGTCCCCTAAATGGTACTGATAATCCAACGAATAAGGATGATTTGAGCAATGGAAACAACAATTTGGCTAGTACTGATACTAAACCTCAACAAGAATTTGGTCCATGGATGATTGTTGACCATCGGAGAAATCGCCAGGAAATATCACCGCAAAAAATAGAAGATTCTAGAAATCTTATGTTATCTGGTCAACCGGGTAGGAGCACTCAACATACATATGATAGTTCGGGTCCGACTAGTAAGTCAGTGACCAATCAGATTTGGAGAATCAAGCAAACTACCAATGATGACTCAGATCTGGCTCCAACAACGCAATCCACAGACACAATACCGAATAAATCAAAGTTTAGAGACAGTAATTCTTCTCACAAGACCAGCAGTGAGGATATTGTTGATCTCAAACACCAATTTGCTTCAGCAAATACTTCTTATGAAAATGGAGAAACAAGCAAACAGAATTATCGTAGAGGAGATGGAACTAGAAGTAGTAATCACTTTAGTGGACGAAGAGGGGGGAGAAATATAACAGGAGAATCCTCAAGAAATTCTACATCTGTTTTTGAGAAGCTCAACCAGGCCCTTGGTGGAGGTGTCGTGGTTGGTGGCAGAATTACTACAGAAGAGGAAGCAGCAGGAGATAAGCTCGTGGGGACCAGAGTATCAGAGATTGATAAAGGGAAAATGGTCAGTTCTTCAGGAGCATGTGGACGCGGAAGTACCGTTTTAGAAAGAGCAAATCCAGGAAATGACCAAGTATATCAATTTACCTCGGGACAAATGGGTGCAGTTGATTCAGATAATTCCAAGACATGCAAAGTAAGCACCACAAGGGATAGGCTGCGCCTCAAAGGTTTAGCACGCGGACTGCGTCCTCGAAGTAATAATTCCCCCTACTATCGTGACCCCATCCCTAGTAAGAGGACCAAGCGATCTCACGAGGTTCGCGATGGAGATAGTGACATGATCGGATTCTGTACCTCCAATCAAACGAGCCTACATGAAATTGGTACAGTTAGGGGTGACCCAAGAAATCATGGAGCAGGGCATGAAGTCATTGAGAAGCCCGCAGATCCCCATGTGGAGTATGCTGACGATGGAGAAGTCCAACAACTCACAATCCAACTTCATTCCAATGAAGATCATGACGTGGAATTGTAGAGGGGCTGGTAAACCCTCCTTTGGAATAGTGGCTCGTGATTTAATTAAGAACTACAAGCCTACAATTTTTATTATTTTAGAGACTAGATTGAGTGGTCTGAGAGCTAGTCAAGCAGCTCAAAGACTTGGTTATAACAACTCATATATTGTGGATTCTATGGGTTACTCAGGTGGTCTTTGGCTACTTTGGAATACAGACGAGGTGGAGATCCAAGCTACTTCCACTTCTAGATGGGCTATTCATGCTGTGGTGGATGTCCCTAGAATGAAGCCTTGGATTCTCTCGGCTATATATGCTAGTCCAAATCCGAATTATCGGAAAATTGTTTGGGAAGTGCTGAAAAAAGTGGCATCTATTGACTGTCCTTTCAGTGTTGTGGGGGATTTCAATGTTTTGGCCAAAGTCCCTGATAAGAAAGGAGGGAATATTCCGTCCTATGTAAATCTAAAGGAACTTAATAACCTTATGAACGACTGTAAATTGTTGAATAAAGATGCAATTGGGCCAAGATTTACGTGGACTAACAAGCAGATTAATGGTCGCAACATTCAAGAAAAGCTGGACCGACTGATGGTCAATGAGCTGTGGAACTTCATCTATCCTAATTGTCAGGTATCACATCTCCACTTCTATAATTCCGATCATCGGGTTCTTATGATAGACACTTGCCGTAAATTTAAATTTCGTCCTAGACCTTTTCGTCTAGAGGCCATTTGGCTCCAAGACTTTAGATTTAGACAGTTAGTTGACAAAATTTGGAGTCAAAGACCTAATGAAGATGACACAAATACTTCTTTTATCCGGAAAGTAAAAGTTCTATCTACTGAGGCTAAATTATGGAACAAGAATGTATTTGGGTGCCTTCATAAGAGCATTGATGAGGCTAGAGCTAAGCTCTGTATGGCCCAGGATTCATTTGCTTCTGACCCTTCATTGAGTAACAAAGCTCATGAAGCTTATTGTTTAAAAAATTATCTTGAAAAGCTTAGGTTAGAAGAACTCTTTTATGCTCAAAAGTCTCGTATTCAGTGGCTCAAGTGTGGTAACCTGAACACCAGATTTTTTCATCTGTCTACTATTGTTAGAAGGTATCGTAACAGAATTAGTAAGCTTAAAAATGATTCGGGAATCTGGATTGATGATGAAGAAGGTGTTGAATTACTTATTAATGATTACTTCAAGCATCTTTATACTTCTGGTAGTCCTTCAATTCCTGATGATTTAAGTGAGTTTATTCCTCGGGTTATTGATGAAAATGACAATAGGAATCTTACTAGACTGGTAACGGAAGGAGAAGTTTTGGAATGTATCCATCAGATGGGTCCTCTCAAATCCCCTGGCCCTGATGGTATGCAGGGTATCTTTTATAAAGATTATTGGGCAGTCAGTTATGGCTTTGGTTTATGATTTTTTTTACTAGGGGTGGGCTTAACCCTGAGCTTAACAACACCTTTATAACCTTAATTCCAAAGACAGTCAACCCTTCTCATATAAAGAACTTTCGTCCTATTAGTCTTTGTAATTTTATTTACAAGATCATTTCTAAAATTTTAGCCAACAGACTTAAGCTTTATCTTTCAAAATTTATTTCCCAACACCAAAATGCTTTTGTTCAAAACAGATCTATTTTCGATTCTATTCTGCTTACAAATGAGATTTGTCACTCCTTCCGATATAAAACTGGGTCTAAAGCTTGGATGGCTCTGAAAATTGATTTTGAAAAAGCTTATGATAGGCTTGAGTGGGATTTTATCCTTAAAGTTTTTTCGGCTCTGGGCTTTAATACTACCTGGATTCATTGGATGAAACTTTGTATTTCTTCTGTTTCTTATCAAGTTCTGGTGAATGGGGCACCGCGTGAGAAGTTCTTTCCTTCTAGAGGTATTCGTCAAGGAGACCCGCTGTCCCCTTATATCTTTATTACCTGCTTAGAAGTTTTGAGTAGAATGATCAATAATGGTATTCTTAAGAAAATGATTACTGGTTTTAAAGTCTACAGAGGAGCTCCTATGGTTACTCATAGCTTCTATGCAGACGACAGTCTGATTTTCTTGGAAGCTAATCTTCGTAATGTGAATGGTATTAAGAAGATTTTAAATCAATTCTGTAGTTGGTCGGGACAGTTGGTTAGTGACTCTAAATCTGTAGCCTTTTTCTCCAGGAATTTACCCAGGAGACTTGCTAAGAATCTCTGTCGAGGTCTTAGAATGAAGTTTAGTGTGAAGCCTGGTAAGTATTTAGGGGTCAATATCCAATGGGGTAGGCTTAGTGGTGATGATTTTACTGAAGTTCTTCTTAAACTCACCGATAGACTCTCCGGATGGAAACAAAAAGCTCTTAATTTCGCTGGTAGAGATGTGCTTATTAAAGCAGTTTTGGATCCTTCCCTAAATCATCTTATGAGCTCTCTTAAAATTCCTAAATTCATCCTTTCTAAAGTTGATAGAATTAGGAGGAATTTTTTATGGCAGGATAGAGATGGTGATAAGAGAACTCATGCTATAGCTTGGGACAAGATCTGTTGTCCTGTTTGGTTAGGGGGGCTTGGAATTAAAGATCTAGAGTTTCAGAACTGTGCTTTTCTAGCCAAAACTGCATGGAGAATTGCTTCTAATCCTGGTAGTGTTATCTCCTCCTTATTTAAGGCTAAGTATCATAAAAACTCTTCCTTCTGGGATACTGGGAATCCTAAGCGTGCATCTTGGTGTTGGAGAAGTATTGTAAAAGGCAAGGAACTGATTAAATATAGCCTGAAATGGAGAATTGGTAGTGGGGAAGATGTTAATGTTTGGCATGATACCTGGTGTGGTGATCAACCTCTTATAGACATCGTTAGTAATTATGAACATATGGATTCTCTGCGGGTGGCGGACATCATAGATGAGTCTACTAAAGACTGGAATCTTGAGTCCATTCAACATGTTGTTCCTGCTGAAATTCAGAGTAACATCAAAGCTATTCCTCTCCCTTATACTCATCATGTGAATGATAAACAGATCTGGCCTCATTCTAGGGATGGTCAAGTTACAGTTAAGAGTTGTTACAACATGTTGGTACAACGAAACTCTAACACTTCTGTGGACAATGGAAATTGGAAATCTCTATGGAGGATACAATCTCCTGCTCACATCAAGCACTTCTTGTGGCTTATGGCTCATGGAAAAACTCTAGTTCGCTCTACTCTCAGATATAGAGGTATGGATATCAATGAGAGCTGCCCAATCTGCCAGAAAGCGTATGAAACTATTTCTCATATGTTTTACACATGTGAGAGAGTCGCTCCTATTTGGGAAGCTCTTACTTATGCTTTTAACACAACTATTTCTGGTAGTCATATCTCTCTTGATTGGATTCTGAAGATTCTCAATAATAAAGGGGAAAGCAGTCCTGTAGAGTGGAAAATACTTATTCCTTTCATCTTGTGGAGCATCTGGTGTGCTAGAAATAATGTAATCTTTAACCAGAAACCTTTTGATTGGAGGGAAATTATTCACGACTCTTACAACTCTGCTTATGAGTTTGTCCAGGCCATTGGACAACCTATTATCGATTCTTCTCAACAAAGTATGATTCATGTAAACTGGCTTCCTCCTTCTGATGGTGTTGTAAAGTTGAATGTAGATGGTGCTGCTAATTCTTTTGACGGAGCTGGAAGTGCAGGGATTCTGCGTGAAGCTGATGGTGGCTATGTAGCTAGTTTTTTGCAGGCATTTATTCCATAATACAAACAATGTGGCGGAGTTATGGGCTGTTAGAGATGGTATGCAGCTGGCTATAGAACTAGGGATTAAAAATCTGATGGTGGAAAGTGATTCAAAGCTTACTGTGGATCTTTGTAATAGTTGTGCAGACGGCTCATGGTTTTTTGACATTTTGCTACAGGATATAAAATATATGTTTTCTTTTTTTGATACAATTTCCTTCCACCATCAGTATAGGGAAGGGAATTCAGCGGCTGATGTGTTGGCAAAGAAAGCTTCTACTGAAGGTATTTCAGGTACTTGGATCCATGATCCACCTGAATTTTTGTACTCTTGCTTGTATGATGATATTACGGGGAGAGCCTTCCCCAGACTTGTAAGGCTCTAGTTTCTGTTTAATAAATTCTTCTTACCAAAAAAAAAAAAAAAAAAACTTCTATCAACTTTCGGTTACTTTTGTGCACTTGCTGCATTCACCGGACGAAGGCGTTAAACATGAATGTGAGTGAATATGATTTGCGTGAGTATCTTGAGACTTATATAAAATCATCTCGAATTCACAATCAATCAGAATTATGAATCCAAAGGAAAACATAAATATTATTATTACAAGTTATTAGTACATTCCATGTATCTCACAAGTATTAAGTTTATATTCAAGTTTAAAAACACAAAGGTCAGCAGAATAAGATGTTTGAGGAAACTGTAGTGTTAAAATAAGCAAGGTATCTCCCTTCTGAAGCTTAATATTTGCTTTCACGTCACTTAATATTTTAAGAAGTATCGCTGTCTTTACTTCTGTCTTTTATCGTTTCCTTTAGTAACCAGTGTATTATGAGTGTTAGTTTTAGCTTTATCTTTGAGTCATCCAATTTAAGTTTATATTTTAGTTGAGTTGTTTCTATAAGTAGAAACACATGTTATGTTTCTAAAAATGAATCAATACAACAACATTCTTCACTGTAAACTCTTTCTTACAACAGTTCTCACTTGCTAAGAAAAAAATGCTTTTTTGAAACCGTATGTCCTGACGTGTTAATTGTAATGATAAGTACAATATGCCTTGTTGTTTGCATCATCTATAGAATGACTGGAAAAAGATACAAGGTTCTGAATTCATCCTTATAAATTAATGAATAAGTTATTTTATAGTTTTTGCTCGGTTAATGAATAAATTAATGATTTTGAAAGTTATGATGTTTGTAGGTCTTCAATACACTAGTAATTTCATATGATTCGATCTGTTTTGATGGATGCCAATTGCCTCTATACAGATTCAGTTATATATGTCTAGTTTTATTTTCTTGTTCTCTCTTTCTTTGTTTGAGGTAAGGCCCAGCACCCCTCGTTCGATTTTGTTTCGATTAAGGCTTAGTCCTATGGGCTAGATATTTAGCTGCTAGATTGGCCATCCACGTCAGATAGGGCAACCTCCTAACCCTTAGGCTAAGTCTTATGGGCTAGATTGGACTGCTAGATTGGCCAAAAAGTGTTGCAAATCATGAAAAAAGTGTGGGAAAAAAGTTAACACTCAATCTGGCTACTTCTCTCTCCTAGCAATTGCTCGCAGTCGCACTATCGGCGAGATTGAAACGCTAAATGGTGCGGCACTCAAAAAGTGACCAAAACGCCGAACCGTTCAGCGCTCACAAAATCTAACGGCTGAGATTTAAAAAGCCGAACCGTTCGGCGCTCAAAAATTAACCAAAACGCCGAACCGTTCGGCGCTCACAAAAAGTAACCAAAACGTCGAACCGTTCGGCGCTCACAGATGACGTGGATGGCCAAACTAGCAGCTAGATATCTAGCTCATAGGACTTAGGAGGTTGCCCAGGGTGACGTGGATGGCCAATCTAGCAGCTAGATATCTAGCCCATATGACTTAGCCTTATGGGATGGCCAATCTAGCAGCGAAACGCCTAACCATTCGGCGTTAAACGCCTAACCATTCGGCTTTAAACGCATAACCATTCAACGTTATCAATTCTCTCTCATTCTTTTCCTCTTTTTCTTCTCTTTCTTTCTTTTTTTCTTCTCTCTCTCTCTTTTTCTCCCTCTCTACGCTTCTCTCTCCCTCTTTTTCTTCTCTCTCTCCTTTTTTTACTCTTTCTCTCTCCCTCTTTTCCTTCTCTCTCCAGAAAAAATCATCAAACGGTGAACCATTTGGCGTTGAGACAACTTTTGAGCGCCACACCATTCAGCGTTTTAATCTCGCCGATAGTGCGACTGCGAGCAAATGCTAGGAGAGAGAAGTAGCCAGATTGAGTGTTAACTTTTTTCCCACACTTTTTTTATGATTTGCGACACTTTTTGGCCAATCTAGCAGTCCAATCTAGCCCATAGGACTTAGCCTAACGCTCCTAGTGAGTTTTGTCAAAATAAAATAAAACAATAATTATAATGAAAAGAAAGAACTATATTTTGGGGACCATGGTTTTTTGGGGACCATGGTCAGTTCGGGTACGTCACAGAAAACATTTCCCAACCGAACATTAGTTTGGTTATGTTGTAAATAACATTTCCCAACCGAACACAATTTGGCTATTTCGCAAAAATAACACGTTGCAAAAAACATTTCCCAACTGAACTGGTCAGTTCGGTTACGTCACAGAAAACATTTTCCAACAGAACTGGTCAGTTCGGTTACCTCACAGACAATTCCCAAACGAACAATAGTTCGGTTATGTCGCAAAAAATATTTCCTAACCGAACTGACCAATCCCCAAAAAAACCACGGTCCCAAAAAAAAAACATGGTCCCAAAAAACGTTTCAAAAGAAAATTGTTACAATGCTCTTTCAACTTTCAAGCAGGCTGTTTTGACGGTAAGAGTACATTTTGTACAAAGCCCAACCCTTTTATGATAGATTGTTCACGTTTTCTATTGGTGCAAATTTGGAATGCACTAGACCACCGAGAAATGTTCAGGGAACTGATAAACAAAAAGCTTCTCGACTTGTTGTATCTGTATAATTGATCCAACCCTCAGTATGATCTTGTATTGTTTGCACGGATAGCTTTCAAAAGTAAAAAATAAGAACTTGAAGTTACGGTAAGTTCGGTTGGTACTCCTAGCACTGTGCTATGGTTGAAGTTACAAGCACTCAAAGAGAAGTTAAAAATATGGAACAAAGAGGTATTTGGTCACACCAACAAAAAACTGAATGCAATTCTCTCTGAAATTCAAACACTTGATGGACTTGCGGAAGATAATATTCTTACTGAAGAGGAGCGAATTTTGCAACTACAGAACAAAGTGGAGTTTGAAAGGATTTCAAAGATGGATGAAACTGCATGGAAAATCAAATCGAATACTAAATGGTTACAAGAAGGAGATATGAACACATCATTCTTCATCAGCAATGCATCTGCTAGACGAAGATATAACAGAATCAGACAACTTTACATTGGTGATGAATTAGTGACTGACGTGAGGTAGGCTTCAAGAACATATAGTGGAGTACTACAAAACTCTATTTACCGAAGAAGAAGTTATAAGACCTGATTTAGAGGGGATTGAATTTGATTCTATCACCTCTACGGAAGCTTCTATTTTAGAAGTTGATTTCACTGAAGAAGAGGTTTTGCATGCTATCAGTGAATTAGCTAATGATAAAGCTCCAGGTCCGGATGGTTTTCCTATACTTTTCTTTCAGAAGTGTTGGCGTTTCATCAAGGAAGATATTATGAGTACAGTAAATGAATTTTGCACTACAGGTACTATCAATTCTAAACATAACTCTACTTTCATTACTCTTGTACCTAAAAAAGATCATATTGAGACTATAAAAGATTGTAGACCTATTTGTCTTCTCACAAGCGTCTACAAGATCATAGCAAAAGTTTTATCTACAAGGTTAAAACTTGTTATGGATAAGCTCATCTCCCCGGTACAATGTGCATATATTGAAGGTAGGCAAATAATTCATGGAACCCTTATTGCTAATGAGTTGGTGGACTCTAGACTTAGGTCTGGAAATCCTGGAATTGTGTGCAAAATTGATCTTGAGAAGGCTTTTGACAGAATCAATTGGAGATATTTGGAATTTGTATTACAACAAATGGGTTTTAGCAAGAAATGGCGTGATTGGTTGAGGTTTTGTTACTCTACTTCTTCCTTCTCAGTTCTTATTAATGGGTCTTCTTTCGGCTACTTTACAAGTACAAGAGGTGTTAGACAAGGCTGTCCGGTTTCTCCTCTTCTGTTTAATATTGCTATGGAAGGTTTCTCTAGATTCATGGATAGAGCAGCTAATCTAAGTTTATTCAGCGGCTTTTCTGTTTCCCCCAGAAGCATCATAGTCAATCACCTTCATTATGCAGATGACACTATTTTCTTTGTGGATAATAACAAGGAAGAGATACATAACTTATTTTCGGCATTACATTGCTTTGAGTTCATTGCTGGTTTAAAGGTTAATACATCTAAAACAAGACTTATTGCTGTTGGAGATGTACCTGACTTACCTATCTGGGCAGAAGAATTTGGTTGTTCAACTGATTGCTTACCTTTTGTGTATATGGGGATGCCACTTGGTGCAAAGTCTGGCTCGAAAGTAATTTGGGATCCAATCTTAGAGAAGTTTGATGCTAGATTATCCGTTTGGAGGAGGATTTCTTTATCTAGAGGAGGTAAACTTACTCTTTTAACATGTATCTTGTCTTCTCTTCCCACTTATTACTTTTCGTTATTTAAGGCCCCTGCTTCTGTTATCAAAATCCTAGAAAAAAAGATGCGAAATTTTTTGTGGGAGTACAAGGAGGGTGCAAAGACATCTCATTTAGTTAATTGGGACATAGTCCGTGCAACTAAAGAGAGGGGTGGACTTGGTGTTTGCAATCTTAAGTTAATGAATCAAGCATTGTTGGCTAAATGGTGTTGGAGGTATGGTGTCGAAAAGAATAAACTCTGGTACAAAATTATAGAAGACAAATATGGATCCGATTTCTCCTTTTAGAATCCTGGTAAAATAACTCAATCCTATGGAGTTTCTTGTTGGCGGAGCATTGCTGAAACGGCAGGTTTAATCTACGAGAAATGCACATTGTTTTTACATTCAGGTAGAGCAATTGCTTTTTGGAATGACATATGGTGTGCACAAGTCCCTCTAGCAATTGTTTATCCAAATCTGTATAAGTTATCGATAGATAGAAACGTCAAGTTAGCAGATATGATATCTTCGGATGGTAATTGGAAGTTTGATTTCAAGAGAGTACTTCATGCTTCAGAGGTTGAAGATTATGCTGCTCTTCTCACTGTTATTGGCGACAACCCACCAGCTCGGGATGGACTGCCAGACACGAGAAGATGGAGACTAAACATCACAGGGGTATTTACAGTCAAGTCTCTATATGCTAAATTGGTTAGTGAATTCGGCGTCGACAACTTTCCGTATCATTTTATTTGGAAGTCTGCAGTACCGCCTAAAATTAATATCTTAATGTGGAGTTTAGTTCATGGTAAGTTGAATACCATAGATGTACTTATACACAAAGGTATGAACTTGTACAATTCATGTGCTTTATGTGGAATTGGTGTTGAGTCGCAAGACCACTTATTTCTCCATTGTAAGATTGCATACAAGATATGGTGTAGTCTTATCCCTAATACAGGTTGGGTGTGGGTTTTGCCCGGTTCTATGAAGATCTTAGCAGAGATGTGGCATCACCGTTTATTTGGAAGCTCTGGTAATTACATATGGGATTTGATTCCAGCAGCAATTATTTGTACCATTTGGCGAGAACGAAATTGCAGACGTTTTGAATCTGAATATCTTTATAAAACAGATGAGGACTTGGTTCACGAAGCTAAATCTTGATGCTAGCTTGGGGCAGGCTAGTGAGGACATTATGTTCACTTGAATTTCTCAAGTTCTGTGCTAAATACCTGGGACTCAATTTTCATGTAATCTGTTGCTTTCTTTTCTTCTACATATGGTAGAAACTCTGTACATTCTCTTTCTTCTTAATACAACTTCTCTTTTGATCAAAAAAAAAAAAAAAAAAAAAAAAGAACTTGAAGCAAGTTTCCTTCTCAAAAAGTGAAACATTTCATTCATAATTTGTTAATCAGTTTGGTGAAAGAACTGGATTAGACATTAATAGATTGGCAACATTATGACAATCAAACACAATATTATTACAGATGAAAAGATGATTTTTGTCCATGATTATAGGAATTTTGTGCAGCTATTGTGTCAGTGCCCTCATGGGAAAACTCTTCAATGACAAGGTTGCTTATTTTTAGCATATGTAATACGAGGCAATCTTATTGAGCGACGACTCAATGTTTAATCGCGCGGTTCCGGTTCCCCTACGTATACTTTGTTCAAAACATGTTCAAATCTCCGTTTTCCTACGAGAATTTGGCTTTGACTGGGGCCCTTTTCTGCCGGTTGCCGCCTCCACATTAACTTCTCTAGTTCAGTACTAGACTGGGCCCTAGTGAGTAATTCCCCGAATCATTCCGGAATGATTCGCGAACGTATCCGAACTGACCGCATACGAATGATACTTCCGAATTATTTGAACTCGGAACCTAGTTCTCTGATTATATGGACCTCATGAATGAATCTCGAACGTATCCGAACTGGCCGAATCCGAATGATATTTTCGAATTAGATTCGAACGCCTAACCTCGGTCTCCCGTAGGTAACTCTCTGACCAAAGTTCTGTTGATTGGTTTTTGTTTGATTTTGTGTATACTTTATATTTAAATACAATTATTCAGTTAAAATTTTCTATTATTAATTGTTTAACCATTTTTTTATGTGTTGATTTTTGTTTAAAAGTCTATAAGCTCGTTTTGTAATACATTTATGCGATTAAATTGTTTACTTCTTGTTAAATAATCACGCTAAAATGTGTTTTTCCATCTTATAAATCATATCAAATAAAGTTAGTCTCGTAATAAGGTCATAATCTTATCATATATGTAAGCCGAATCTTAAGTTGCGAACTCACATTTATAAAACGAATTTGCATGTACTTGTGTTGTTCCGAACTACTGTCCGAACAACAAACCATTGACCGGATTTTTGACCGAATCCGACCTATCCGAATTCGTATAATTTCTGTACGTATGCTGTCCCGAACTACTACCCGTACCCCGAATTGCTAACTATGGACTGGGCATTATTATTCATGTAAGCTTGTTAAAATTTCCGCTGATTAGCTACTTCTTATAGCTTGTGTATTCTTTTCTATGATGAATTCTTCTCTTGTAATAAAAAAATACAAAATGAAATGACTCTTTACAAATTCCCCATGTTTTTGTTGTCGTTTAGAAATGAAACTACATTTTAAGAATTTCTCACACATAGCTATCCTTTTCTTTTGGTTCAATTTTGGGGTGAACCAAAATCAAGGCGTAAACAAATGCCATGAAAAAAAATGCCAGACTAATGCTTTACCATATTTTCTATCTAGTACTATTATATAAGAATAATACAACTCTAATGAGTGCTTTAGTATGTTTTGCATTTTATGAATTTTGGTTTGAAGACGCATATTTCCAAGAGTTGAGATGTTTAGGAAATGGAGATGAATTATGTAGAGATTATGAATTTCACGGTGAAGAGACATAAGTCCAAACAAAATTCTGAATCTTGTAGATTTTTGGATGGAGACTAGTTCTTGGTATACCGCACCTATGTTGCCTATAACAAATATGACGAAACTTGAGGTGTTCTTTTCTCATATGGGTATTAAAAGTTTGTAGCAACCAGATGTTAAACAAATGAGGTATGAAGAAAGTTCGGAAGAAAAAAATATATTTTGTGAAGTTGGAGTTGTAATTGTGAAAACAAATGAGTGGAATGGCAGTAAAATTCTGTTCTGTCTCATTGCCAGTTTAAGAACTGCTTTAGTGTCATCTGTGTTAGGGGACCGGGAGTTTCCTATGTTAGGTCCGCTTCCATATTGGGTGGATATCCTAATTGGAGTAGGAAATATATTGTAGGAAATACCATTAGGTCCTAAAAATAATATATTAGGGAGAGTTTAGTCCATTTGACCCAGTCAAATGTCTGTTTGGTCATATTTGGTAATATAAATTATAGTTTGGTCCTAAAAATTATTGTTTGGTCCTAGGCTGATGTCATGGATGATGTAAATGTTACATTGTAGTGGCAGAAATACCCTTTTGGATAAGTACCATATATATAGTCAATTGGTAAGAGAAAAAAAATCATTTCTCAGATTTATATTCTCTCTCCTCTACGGTTTCTTCTCTTCTCTCTAGTTTCTAGAGTTTTTTTTCCTCCACTGATGAAGACGACGGAGAAGGTTTGAAGATGAAGATGAAGATGAGTTCATCTGCTGCTCACCCTACTAATTTGACGGATCCCTTGGATGGTAATATAAATTAGTTAATTATTAACCAATTTGAATACTACCTTTTGTTTCATTGATATATTGTGATAGAGTAGTCACTTTTTTTTAGTTGTGGATTTTCAGTCACGGTTCTTCAAGATCCGTACAAGTCATTGAATCAACCGACGCAACTGGATGGATGGAACTTGCGAAGTGGAGCGGATCCGTGTGAAGAGTCATGGAAAGGAATCACGTGCTCCAGATCATCCGTTATATCTATGTATATGTACTGTAATTATGTGTGGTGTTACATTCTTTTGCAGCAACTACATTTTTCTTCTTTTAAATTAGTAGGATGAAGTCTGTTTTTTTCATGTTTTTATATGGACTTCATTCCAGGAATGAAGTCTGTTTGTATATGTTTTATATGGACTTCATTTCTGGAATGAAGTATGTTTTTGTAGGCTTTTTATATGGACTTCATTCCTGAGAATGAAGTCTGTTTTTTAGGTTTTTATATGGACTTCATTCCTGGGAATGAAGTCTGTTCTTTAGATTTTTATATGGACTTCATCTTCTGGAATGAAGTCTGTTTTTTTTTAGGTTTTTATATGGACTTCATTTCTGGAATGAAGTCTGTTTTTTAGGTTTTATATGGACTTCATTTCTGGAATGAAGTCTGTTTTTTTAGACTTTTATATGAACTTTATTTATGTTTATTTATGTTTTTATATGGATTGATTTTCTGGAATGAACTGCTACAAGAAAATAAGTAAAAATTAACCTGGAAGGGTAATTTTGTCTGTTTTATATTTTTAAATAATTATGGACCAAACAGTAAAGACGTTTGACCAAAGGACTAAACAGACATGGGCCCACCATCAAAAGGACCAAACGATATTTTTTCCAAATATATTAGTAAAGAGTTCAGTTCCCTAGTTGGAGACTAATACTTGGTGACCAAGTTTGTATTCTCTATATATAGGATTAGAATTGTAGGTTTGTAGATAACCAACCTAGAAGAGTGGTATATCCTTTTACAGTAAAAACTCCATATATTAATAACCTTGGGATTTTACAAAATTATTAATATATGGAGTTTATTAATATATATAGGTATACCAAAAAAAATGATTTTTTTTTCCTAATTCAATGTATGTAAATGATATTGGATAATGTACATACATGTATTGAATAATGTATCGTCATTTATGTGAAGGATATATATCCTTTATGAATAATATATATTGAAAAATATATCCTATCGAATAATATATCTTTTATTATATATTAAATATCCTTTAATATATTGAATTATATATCCTATTAAGAATTTTTAAAGTTTCCTCTACACTATAAATAATATTATATATATTAAAAGATAATTCATTATTTTTAATATTCTCTTCTTCTTAACCAAATCATAATGTCATCCTATGCTAGGAAAAGAACTCATACGAGTGATAAAATTCGTATAGAATTGTGTGAAAAGAAAAAATCACATCCAAATGGACGCAAAAAGATCTTGCGAAATGGTTAAAAGATACTTATGATATTGAGGTATCACAAGGAGCGATATCACTTGCGCTTAATGAGCGACCAATCAACCATCAAAAAAATTTACCTATCAACCCAAATGCAAAACGTTCAAAATCAGTAAAGTACCGTTAATGGAGTCTGCACTTTATGAATGGTTTGGAGGCCATCAAGAACATGTCAATATTAGTGGTGAACTATTAAAAGAAAAGGGAAGTATTTTCTTGAAGAAACTTTATCCAGAAGCTACACCGTTTGAATTTTTAAATGGCTGGTTGGGAAAATTCAAGCAACGACATGACATCCAATCATTTCGTCGCCTTGGGGAGAGTGGTTCAGTTGATATGGATAAAATTGAAGCCATCTTTCCGTCGATAAGAGAAGAACTTGACAAGTAGGCTTGAGGACATTTACAACATGGATGAAACTGGTTTACAACATGAACTTGACAAATAGGCTTCGAGAATCACGGTCGTTGTTTGTTGCCATGGTGATGGATCTGACAAACTTCCACTGTGGATCATTGAAAAATTTCTTAATCCAAGATGTTTTAAAAATGTCAACCGCGATAATCTCAATTGCACTTACCGAGCAAACTCAAATGCATGGATGACATCATTATTATTTATTAAAAGGCTAAAGTGGTTTGACAGTCGTCTGCAGAGAAATGTCTTGCTTTTAATGGACAATTGTACGACACACGAAAAAAAGGAGAATCTCCCCCCTCTTCGTCATACAACTGTTATGTTCTTACCACCGAATAACACTTCTAAAATTCAGCCATGTGACGCAGGCATCATTAGAAATTTTAAAGGTTATTATCGGCAACGGTTTAATCGTCTGCTTTTGAGAAGAATTAAAGAGCATGTTTTGGAACCATCAAAGATATCCATCCTTGATGGAATTGTTAAATGCATTTGCTTCATGGTCAATTGATGTGAAGGCATGCATAATTTGAAATTGCTTTAAACACTTCAAAATTCGAACCACTAATGTCGATGAATCGTCCGCTGCAAATGAAGTACGTGAGGAAAATCAAAGATTAGTTAAGGAATTTATTAATCAAATTGAACAGTTGCACTACACTAATCGAATGGATATGGACGTCTTCCTTAATCATCCCAATGAGCAAAAAGTCGTATATGCTTCAACTGATGAAGAAATAATCGATGGAATTAGACAAGAAGCGGAGGGAAATAATCCCGATGATGATAGTACGGAGATACCAAAAGTTTCATGCCAAGAAGATTTAAACATGCTCGACAAGTTGGAAATGTTTTGGCTTCAACAAGATGGTGCACATAGCAACGAGGTCTTACACATACACAAATCAAAAGATGCCATAACAATCCAAAAACTTGCATCTTTTTCTCAAACAAATATAGATAAATCTTTTCCTTCATATTAAATTTTAATGTAAAAAGATCTATAATTTTCTTATTATGTTGATTTTATTAATATATAGAGGTAAATTCATTAAGGTGGGACTAGAAAAATCTATTAATATAAAAATGTGGAGTTTATTACTATTTGTAACTGGCCCAAGTTGGGACCATGATTTTTTATTAATATATAGAGTTTATTAATATATGGAGTATCAATATATGGAGTTTTTTATGTACTTAGGATTTTGGTCTCTTTGGTAGGGAGGATCGTGTGCTACCGTGAAGGTCAATATCGTTGTGAGGGAAAAACTTATAGAGAGAGGATTTTGGTGCTCTAGTGTTTAGGGTTTGGGGCTTTGCCCTAAACCTAATTTCTAGTGTTTCCATGTTTCTCCTCTGTTAGCAGCAGCTATGAAGAAGGTGTAGAAGAGAAGACATGAGGCTGGTTTGAAGAATGGTTTAGGGAGTTGGTTTCTATGGTTTCTTCGATGGTGTTCTCGAGTATGTCTTGTTAACTCTTTGGTTCTTGTCTTGAGTTGCGGAAAGAGCATGTAATGGTCTCTGATTAATGAAAGTTTTTGTGGTGGTGTTGGTCGTGGATGTAGCCTGTAAAGGTGACCCACGTATATCTTGTGTTGTGGTTGTGTGTGCTTGTTTATCTTCTGTCTCTCTTATTATTTCTCCCACGTTTGGTTCAAATTACCAATTGCCCTTTGTGATCATGTGATTCCGCTGCGCTGGGGTGCCAATTTTCCCAACAATTGGTATCAGAGCCAAGGATGGAATGGTGTGATTGAACCTGGAATTGGACGATAGTTTATTGTTCAGATGGAGAAATATGTTTTGAAGATAATGTTTAAACCGGTGTTTGCACAAGAATGGATTTGTGATGTGATTTGCAAATCGGAGGTTCAACTTGGTAGAAGTTTATGTTCTTCTTTTGGTTTTATAATGTAGTATGGGATGTAGACTAAGGCTGAAGGAGGTGGAATACATATATACTTCTTGAAGAGTCTTAGTAATCATACACTGTAAAGAATGGGTTACAAAGTTTAAAAAAGAATGTAGTATGTAAAGTCTCATGTAGAAGCAAGTCCAGCAACGCTTCGAAGTTATGCACGAGATGTTGTAGATTTATGTTTTTAAGTATATGTTAAAGTATTCTTGATGGCTCGCACATAATATCAAGAATGTGACCGATCTCGAAAGCATGTACCACGGTAATATGGGCATTCACAAGATATATATTCTGAGCGAGTGTGTTGGGTGTGATGGTGGTAAAAAGTATGTTGGGTGTGATGGTGTGATGGCTTTGAGAATCGCTCAAATTATTAAGCTTGTTAATCATAATTGGGATATCTGATGGTTTATTTCAGATACACGGTGATCATGACATTTGCTGGAGTACGATATTGAAGCCAATTATTCCTTTCTGGATTAGAGTTCAATATGTTCTTAGCTTACTGGTTAGGTGGATCTAGCGGTGATTCTTCTGGATGGTTATCTTGATGATTAATGGTGGAGTCTGTGCAAGGATTCGTTGATGGTGATTAAAGATTTTCATGGTACGTTTGTGAGACCAGTTTCATAAGTGTTCTTCATAAGAAGTGGTTTGAAGACTTTTATCAATGTCATGGTGTTTCGGTCGAAGAGATGGTTCCATGAAGATGGAAGTTCGGTTTGAGTTTCAAAGGTAATTGTACGAGTATATAGAGATGGTGAACAACTCTGGTGTAAGACGGAGATAATTTCCTGTGATCGTATCATGCTTGAAAGTATGATTCGAGGTGGAGATTGTTAGGGGACCGTGAGTTTCCTTTGTTAGGTTCGCTTCCATATTGGGTGTATGTCCTAATTGGAGTAGGAAATATATTAGGAAAGAGTTTAGTTTCCTAGTTGGAGACTAATACTTGGTGATCAAGTTTGTATTCTCTATATATATGACTAGAATTGTAGGTTTGTAGATAATCCAACCTAGAAGAGTGGTAAATCCTTTTACTTAGGATTTTGGTCTCTTTGGTAGGGAGGATCGTGTGCTACCGTGAAGGTCAATATCGTTGTGAGAGAAAAACTTGTAGAGAGAAGATTTTGGTGCTCTAGTGTTTAGAGTTTGGGGCTTTTCCCTAAACCTAATTTCTAGTGTTTCCATGTTTCACCCCTGTTAGCAGCAGCTACGAAGAAGGTGTAGAAGAGAAGACATGAGGCTGGTTTGAAGAATGGTTTAGAGAGTTGGTTTCTATGGTTTCTTCGATGGTGTTCTCGGGTATGTCTAATTAACTCTTTGGTTCTTGTCTTGGGTTGCGGAAAGAGCATGTAATGGGCTCTGATTAATGGAAGTTTTTGTGGTGGTGTTGGCCGTGGATGTATCCTGTAAAGGTGAACCACTTATATCTTGTGTTGTGGTTGTGTGTGCTTGTTTATCTTCTGTCTCTCTTATTATTTCTCCACGTTTGGTTCAAATCCCCCAATTGCCCTTTGTGATCCTGTGATTCGCTGCGCTCGGGGTGCCAATTTTCCCAACAATATGGAAACCTTGTATCTATTGTAATCGTTTTTATATGTTAGTTCAAACTTCCAATGATCCAACAAAATTACTTTATTTCCATGCAAAAGTTGTAATCATTTGACACTGCACGGTGAGATGTACACACCAAACAACCAACAAAAGCAATCATGCAACATAAATGTTTGCAAAATAGAAGAACCCATTCCTTAATTGTTTGTACATATTAGTTCAAAGATCCAAGTAAGCACGCATTTGACATTACAAATTGGGATGTATACACCAAACACCTAACAAAAGTAACCAACCAACAAAAACGTTTGCAAAATAAACGAACTTAAACTTCCGTGTTATCACCTTCAATATGGTCACCGTTACCAAATTCCTTCCATCAAGATGCTCATGCGATCACTTGATTGTGATATGGTAACTCTAGCTCCCGTAATTCATAAATCTTCTGCCAATCAACCCAGTGTAGTTTTCACTTACTTATACTTATTCCTTCACAAACGCACCTCGAAAAGCCCAACCCACTAAGAATTGTTTCCCCGCGTTTTGAAAGGAAAATAAAAATCAATTATTATGGGTTACGGTGTGTTATTTATTTACTTTTACAAAAATGCATATTCATTTATAAAAGAAGTGAAATTATCACTTTATAACAACAAATTAAGATATAGTAGGCTCCCATTAATTGTATATAAGTTGTTTGCCTAAACTCTAAAGTCTAAAGGGATTGATGATTCAAATACAATTTAATTTGAAGCCCATTAAGCTATCAATGAGTTAACCTCTAAAATAATGTCATCACTAGGCTTCAACTTGTTGTTAAAACACTTGTAAAGGGGTGAACAAATGATGTGTGGATGCGGATTTTATATCACCCGCGTCTAGTAAATATAAATGGAAAATTTGAGATTTTCACCCACGTCAAGTCCGCTATATGTTGGTTTTGACACCCTTAGGTGCACGGATAAGCAAATTGGATGCAGGTGGATTGGAGAATTTAAAAAAAAAATGAAATAGGTAAATGTTTAATAAGAGTAGTATAATTTAGTTTCAAAACTTAGATACTAAAATTTAAGTAATTACAACATAATAAGAGTAACCTAAATTATTTGAGGACTTCCAACAACCAAAAGTAAAATATTCAACCATACCAAGACTAAGCTCCAATCGGTAAGAAACTATGTATATTACCTACCAAGAGAAAACAACTTAGGGAATTGTTGAATGGGGAAACTGGGGAACAACGATTTCTGAAGAGAAAAGACTAAGCGTTAATCAGTAGGAAACTATATATATATATATATATATATATATACTTACCAGTTTTCTATAATGACCTTCATATATATGTATAACAAAAACGTTATTCTTAGGATCGGATGTCCAACGGATGAGTGATATTTCATCCGCATCTAATTTGTGAAAACTGCTGATTTCAAAAATCCACCCACGGCCAATCAACTGAGGGACGAATCAGCTGCCCACCCGCCAAAATGCGGATTAGGATAAAATCCATGGATGTGGGTATTTTGCTTATCCACATTTGTGATAGAATCTTGTTTGAGAGGCCCATGAAGCTCTCTTGGTTGTTGCAAGTCTCAGCATCCCAGGGCACTTCTTATAAGCAAATTTGTCTCTCCTCTACCGAAGTAAGTGATAGAATCTTTTTTCGAGAGATAAACCTGGTGGTGCTGCTAACGTTCACCTCATCTCAATGTAAGCAATCTGGATTCATCATTGTGCAATCATCCTATTTTTTGATCCTTATTACTGTCCGCACCCCGCACAATATTTGACTCCAATTTCTTTTTCCTTTTCAGCTTGACACCATGGTTAAATGAACTTAATGCATATCGTTATCGTTTTCTAATCGTGCCTATTTTGGATGCACCAAGTCATAGAGAAAAAATGTAATGAACTTAGACAAAATAATCAAGAATATTTTTGTTTTTATAAATATACGAAAATAAACTCTCACGTTTTAGTAAGGTTTGCATATTTATGGATTCCAGAGTTAAAAAAATAAATATCTAGGAATTGA
Organism: Papaver armeniacum; assembly: GCA_023531295.1. Lineage (NCBI taxonomy): Eukaryota > Viridiplantae > Streptophyta > Magnoliopsida > Ranunculales > Papaveraceae > Papaver > Papaver armeniacum. The sequence goes on from JAJJWW010010444.1 coordinate 264,239, forward strand.
GATGTACGAGGAAATTGAATTCAGTACCGTTGAATTTGTCAATGTATACTTTATACGTTTGTCCATACTTACCTTCAACAATACAACTCCAGCATGGAGAATCACATATTGGGTTATTTAGCGGACATTATTCTTTGCAAGTACATAAGATCACTCCTTAGTGCAAACATTGGGACGAAAGTAATTTGATATCCATTAGTTGAGAGTATGGGATCTAATAATCGAAAGATTTGGTAATAAGTTGTCATATTGGACGCAACTCGTTGCTGGTTTAGGGTCTTTCCTCCACAAGTATAAAGTTGTTTCAATTTATTTTGGCTGTTGTATCATGAGTAATGTAAACACAAAATTGGTTAAAAAGACCAAAATCAACAATTCCTAGGTGAAAAGAATATTTAGATTTTGATACTATTTAAATGGCCAAAAATGTAAAAATAGTCAGGATGTAAACAGTTTCATCCTAACCATTTTCAAATATTTTTTCTTATTTTTAATTTACATCAGGATGCATCCAGTTTTATCCTTACTATTTTTTAAGTTTAAGTCAGGATGAATCCAGTTTCATTCTTGCTATTTTTTTAGTGTCAATTTTACCCATTTTATTTTTTACTCGTCCATTTAAACCATGTTTTAAAAATATTTGGACAAATGACCCATTTTCCGTAATGTAAACTTGTACATTCTTTTTCTAATATGTTTTCTTTTTATTAAATTATTATTTTATTTTTTGGGGGAGAATTCACTCCCTTCTTTTGCTCCCAAAAATAATACTCCCTCCGTTCCAATTTAGATGATGTTGTAGAGTTTTTCACGCAGATTAAGAAACATCAAAGAGAATAATTTTTTTCCATATCTACCCATATTAATACCCTTTTAAAAATTTAAACCTCATAATTTTTAGTTTCTAGATTCAAGTATATAAATTATGAATCCCCATATAATTGTACTTGGGATCACCAAATATACCAAGATAATAGAAAATAGATTTAAAATTTAAATTAAATTAATTATCTCTCACTGATTACAAAGAGAATGAATGTTATGTTGTGATTCCAAAGCAGGGGTAAATTTGTGAGAATGTGGAGAAAATAGCTAAACCTTCATCTATTTTGGAACACAAAAAGTGGAACGCAGGGAGTATTGTATATGCTGAAAAGATAGTAACGTAGAAAACACGTATCTAATGCCAACAAAAAATGTAATAAACTATTTTTTATAAAGAATAAAGAATTTAATAAATGCTGTTTTTGGTTTTCATTTTTGTACTTGCCATAGAAAATCGGAAATGATAAAGCTACCAACGCCAAATCCCGATACCAAATCCCAACTGAGACAGAATTCTTGATGGGCCCAAACCCACCCCTATTGTCTCCCGTGGATTCGAGCGGCTGTGTCTATAAGGACACAGCTCGGGATTGAAAATCGATGAGTGTATCATCACCCTACCCATAGAAAATAAATACTCAATTTGTTGCAAAGCCACCGAGTAAAGTACTTGTAAGTTCTAACAATGTACTCCCTCCGTCCCTAATTAGATGAACTATTTGGTTTTTAGTTTTATCCATAAATAGATGAGCTATTTCACTAACCAAGGGGATATTTCTAAAACTACCCTTTTAATTGATTATTTTTTTTATAAGAAATATGTATAATTTGATAGTCATGTTTATATTCGTTGCGTAGGTGTTTTAAAATGCTTTTCAACGGTATAAAGTTCATAAAAAACCGTGGTATAGTTTAAGAGATAAATCGTTTCTAAATTTTACTAATTATTGCCCATAAGGGTATAATTATAAAAAATACTTAAAGTATACTCCACTTTCCTCCTTGCCTTAAAATTTGTGCAAACTACAAGTAGCTCATCTAATTAGGGACGGAGGGAGTATATTTAAGAGACGTACATGCATCCGTTGATATAGAAAAATATCATGGTTGATATAGAAAAATATCATGATGCAGATCTAAATGTATGCTTATTACAAAACCAAAAGACGAATTAGGGGATTTACTTATAGCACTTTTTGTATGCACAGATGCAGGCCCTAAACTAAATGTGAGGCTAAGAAAAGAAACAAACAAGATTTGTGTGAATGTGCTCACAGTCACATATACATTACTCATAACGGCTATTGATCTAAGATTCCAAATTACTAATTCAAAATAATAATAATAATAATAAAATAAAGAATTGTTTTATTTATTTTTGAAGAGATTAAAGAATTGTTTGGCGAGCTGCGAGCTATGACGTAAATGGTAAAATAGGAAATTTTATTTTCTATAAAATAAGCGTAGCTATTCAAAAAGGTGTTGGAGCCCAGTTTGTCGTTAGGCTTCCGACGACCTCTATGTACGAACCTCTTTTTTGATTTCTTTTATTGTAAAAAACAATAGTGGTAATAAGTATCTAAATATCTAGATACTCTTGGTTAAAAATTAAAAAAAAATATATATGGAAAGGAAAGGAAAAAATAATAATAAAATTGATATAAAAAGCTCCGAGTGCATTTTATACATACAATCTGATGTTTTTATGCGATTACAGATTTATATAAACTAAAAATGTACGAGGAAATTGAGTTGTTTAAAATCACTCAACTGGTACTTGTCATACAATATGATGTTTAAGGATCTTTAAACCAGCAGTTTCCATATGATATTATCTGTTCTAATGGCTCGGAAAAGTTAAGAAGACACTGAACACGCAATGCTCCTTCAACTTTCAAGCATGCCACTTTAGCCGTAACATTACACTTTGTACGAAGTGCCGCTTAACCCTCGTGAAATGCTAACACAAATGTTACCTGGAAACACAAGACGGGACCAGAAATTGATACCCCAACAAGTAAACTATAAGGAACCCCAACCCTTTCGACACGTTGTTCTCATTTTGTATTGTGCAAATTTTGTATGCACTATACCACCGAGAAATGCACATTGAACTGATTCTTGAGAGTAAACGATCATGAAACTGATCCAGTCCTCATATCCTGTTGTATAGTTTTCCCATCTATAGGTTTCAAACAAACAAACAAAAAAAGATGTTTGAGGAAAATGAATTCAATGAAGTTGAATTCAATTCCCACCGTCCACATTAGAATCCTAACACCTGTTTTCTTGCTTCCCAAGATGACGTATATATTCCGCAATGAGAGTAACGAATTAAAAAAAATATACATATCATTGCCAAGAAACTTGTAAGGCTAAAGGCCACAGTGTAGTGTCATCATTTGTTCGGCTCCTTATTGGTTTGCTAGGTGTATCGTCTTTAATCCCTGTATGAAGATTTCTTCTTGTGTAGTGTAATACATAAACTATTCTAAAAATCTTCAACTAGGAATCAGGTGCTGAGTGCATATGTTCATATTAATAACACTCCTAATATTAATAATTACATCAAATCTATTATTATATTATATTATTTATTTATTTATTTATCTTTTCATTTTCTCCTAATTTTATTTCCACCCTAACTTGTAGCCTCTCTAGTTCAATCAACCCACTTAGGTAAAGGCCAAAGAACAACAAGCTAAGACACGAGGTTAACTAATTTCAGTATAGCCCGACTCAAAACAATATCTAAAAATACAGGGGTATTACATTCTATCACCCTTAAAAGAAATTTCGTCCCGAAATTTAGAACATACCTACAGCCTAAAAATTCAAAAAAAAAAAAAAACAATTCAATTTGGCACACAATTCATAGTCGCATGAATTACAACAAAACTATAACACAACTAATACGATGAAGCAAGCAATACACCAATCAAGTCAAACAAGTACGCTTAGCATCACAACAACATATCAAATAATTTATTTATGGTCCCATTCAAGATCTAAAGCCTAGAGCTCTGATACCAACTTGTAACACCCCGAGTTCCGGACCAGGGTCAAACCCATATGGAGATCCGAACTCGAAGCGTTACGGGTCGGAAAGAGACTTATGCATATAGCTCTTCTAATTTATTTATAACAACAAACGTAATTTAATTTTTCTAACATGAATTTAAACATATGAATTAGATAATCATCTTTAAAAAGCATTTTCAACAAACATATTATTTCAAATTACATTTCAAGCAATACAATAAGACAATTCAATCACTAAGCTACTCATTCCTAGCTTTCGCTGCGCCACTCACGATAAATCTGCAAGGATGTCAATTGGGGTGAGATGACAGCTCAATAGAATGTATTCTCAATTCTCTAAAGATGCTCAAACATAATCATTTTATCAAGCAAAAACATATAACAAGAATGCATTACAACTTCAACAAATCAATGATATAATCAAGAATCACAATACCTCAATATTTTCGATAACTTATCCAATCTAGAATTCAGTCTATGGGTTCACAACATTAATGTTATTATCAACAAATCATCCATTTAGGATCAACTCAACAATTCACATCAACAATATTGTTTTCAACAACTCATCCATTTAAGTTTCCACACGCCATTCACATATTAATATTGTCACCAACAAACTATGAGTTTAAAATACCACAATAATTGTCAACAGGACATTCATCAATGATTCAACACATATATTCACGCATAAATATAGTCACAGAGAAACCATGAGTTCACTAATCACCCATTTGGGATTTAACACATCAATTCACAATTCATCCATATAAGATCACACTTGAGTTCAACAATCTATTGAATTATATTCCGCACATTAGTTCATAACACCAATTATGTTTTCCAACAAATCATATAATATATATTTCAACACATGATTCACAATTTAATATTGTCATCACAACAAGTAACCATGAGGTCAGATTAATATCAACAATACTTTCGACAAATCTACCAATTTAGGTTTTAACAATTGAGTTCATGGTACGAATGTCCTTGGTTCGTACACCCACCTATCGTTTATTGGCACGGACAGCCTCCATCGATGGTCAGGAACAAAAGTTCCTATGGGGATCATACCCATCTGCTCTCGGGGATCATTACCCGTTTCATTTCTGATCTGAAAACCTTGGTTCGTACACCACCTATCGTTTACTGCAAGACGGACAGCCGCCATCGATGATCGGGAAACACAAGTTCCCATGGGGATCATTACTCATTTAACTCTCGGGGATCATTACCCGCCATTAACATGAAACATGTTTCATATAATGGTAAAACATGAACTCGTTTCCTTTTTATAAATCATTTTCACAAACAACACAAGCAACCATGGCTTAACAACATGAATTTCATTCAAGCATTTAATCAAACACTCTAACTGCAACCACATTACATTATATGTTTCATGGTGATACCTTTATCTGATTATCCTCACATTTTTACAGGAACATTCTTGACACATTATTATATAACATATCCAAAATTCACACCAAACCAACGGTTCAAAAAAAGATACTTGTTTTATATGATCATTCTAAAAATTGGGCAGATAACATCATATTATCATATTATTCACAGTAAATTCATATTAATCTCAAATTGAGCAATTCAAAAACAAAATGAAAGATAAGATGTTTATCTACAACTTTTGTTAAGACTTCAAGTCATTTCAATATCACTAAGACTACCTACGAACATCAAAATCACAGCAAAGCGAATCTATCCAGAAATTTCAGAAATCCTTATTGAAACTAAAAGAAATATTCAACGGTGAATTTACGGTGGATTATTCTAACATTTTAACCAGTAAAACCCAATCATGTTATATATCACAAGAACCAACCTGATCATCAATCGGATGCATAAAATTACGCATATGAATTTCAGAAGCCTAACTATACAAAATCATACAAGGGAACACACAAGGACAAACACCAAAAGAGAAAGGGATTAAACATTCTACCTTTTATTAGCTATAATCTCCTCTAAGTTCTTCATAGAATTCTTCTCTAAAGACCTAGCTTCATCTCTTTCTCTTTCTCTCTAATATTTGTGGTTAAAACTTTTATTTTTATTTTCTCTTTAATTCCTTTATAAACCATACACTAATGTTCATATTAATAACACTCCTAATATTAATAATTACATCAAATCTATTATTATATTATATTATTTATTTATTTATTTATCTTTTCATTTTCTCCTAATTTTATTTCCACCCTAACTTGTAGCCTCTCTAGTTCAATCAACCCACTTAGGTAAAGGCCAAAGAACAACAAGCTAAGACACGAGGTTAACTAATTTCAGTATAGCCCGACTCAAAACAATATCTAAAAATACAGGGGTATTACATTCTATCACCCTTAAAAGAAATTTCGTCCCGAAATTTAGAACATACCTACAGCCTAAAAATTCAAAAAAAAAAAAAAACAATTCAATTTGGCACACAATTCATAGTCGCATGAATTACAACAAAACTATAACACAACTAATACGATGAAGCAAGCAATACACCAATCAAGTCAAACAAGTACGCTTAGCATCACAACAACATATCAAATAATTTATTTATGGTCCCATTCAAGATCTAAAACCTAGAGCTCTGATACCAACTTGTAACACCCCGAGTTCCGGACCAGGGTCAAACCCATATGGAGATCCGAACTCGAAGCGTTACGGGTCGGAAAGAGACTTATGCATATAGCTCTTCTAATTTATTTATAACAACAAACGTAATTTAATTTTTCTAACATGAATTTAAACATATGAATTAGATAATCATCTTTAAAAAGCATTTTCAACAAACATATTATTTCAAATTACATTTCAAGCAATACAATAAGACAATTCAATCACTAAGCTACTCATTCCTAGCTTTCATTTGCGCCACTCGATAAATCTGCAAGGATGTCAATTGGGGTGAGATGATGACTCAATAGAATGTATTCTCAATTCTCTAAAGATGCTCAAACATAATCATTTTATCAAGCAAAAACATATAACAAGAATGCATTACAACTTCAACAAATCAATGATATAATCAAGAATCACAATACCTCAATATTTTCGATAACTTATCCAATCTAGAATTCAGTCTATGGGTTCACAACATTAATGTTATTATCAACAAATCATCCATTTAGGATCAACTCAACAATTCACATCAACAATATTGTTTTCAACAACTCATCCATTTAAGTTTCCACACGCCATTCACATATTAATATTGTCACCAACAAACTATGAGTTTAAAATACCACAATAATTGTCAACAGGCCATTCATCAATGATTCAACACATATATTCACGCATAAATATAGTCACAGAGAAACCATGAGTTCACTAATCACCCATTTGGGATTTAACACATCAATTCACAATTCATCCATATAAGATCACACTTGAGTTCAACAATCTATTGAATTATATTCCGCACATTAGTTCATAACACCAATTATGTTTTCCAACAAATCATATAATATATATTTCAACACATGATTCACAATTTAATATTGTCATCACAACAAGTAACCATGAGGTCAGATTAATATCAACAATACTTTCGACAAATCTACCAATTTAGGTTTTAACAATTGAGTTCATGGTACGAATGTCCTTGGTTCGTACACCCACCTATCGTTTATCTAACACGGACAGCCTCCATCGATGGTCAGGAACAAAAGTTCCTATGGGGATCATACCCATCTGCTCTCGGGGATCATTACCCGTTTCATTCACAGTACGAAAACCTTGGTTCGTACACCACCTATCGTTCTGCAAGCACGGACAGCCGCCATCGATGATCGGGAAACACAAGTTCCCATGGGGATCATTACTCATTTAACTCTCGGGGATCATTACCCGCCATTAACATGAAACATGTTTCATATAATGGTAAAACATGAACTCGTTTCCTTTTTATAAATCATTTTCACAAACAACACAAGCAACCATGGCTTAACAACATGAATTTCATTCAAGCATTTAATCAAACACTCTAACTGCAACCACATTACATTATATGTTTCATGGTGATACCTTTATCTGATTATCCTCACATTTTTACAGGAACATTCTTGACACATTATTATATAACATATCCAAAATTCACACCAAACCAACGGTTCAAAAAAAAGATACTTGTTTTATATGATCATTCTAAAAATTGGGCAGATAACATCATATTATCATATTATTCACAGTAAATTCATATTAATCTCAAATTGAGCAATTCAAAAACAAAATGAAAGATAAGATGTTTATCTACAACTTTTGTTAAGACTTCAAGTCATTTCAATATCACTAAGACTACCTACGAACATCAAAATCACAGCAAAGCGAATCTATCCAGAAATTTCAGAAATCCTTATTGAAACTAAAAGAAATATTCAACGGTAAATTTACGGTGGATTATTCTAACATTTTAACCAGTAAAACCCAATCATGTTATATATCACAAGAACCAACCTGATCATCAATCGGATGCATAAAATTACGCATATGAATTTCAGAAGCCTAACTATACAAAATCATACAAGGGAACACACAAGGACAAACACCAAAAGAGAAAGGGATTAAACATTCTACCTTTTATTAGCTATAATCTCCTCTAAGTTCTTCATAGAATTCTTCTCTAAAGACCTAGCTTCATCTCCTTCTCTTTCTCTCTAATATTTGTGGTTAAAACTTTTATTTTTATTTTCTCTTTAATTCCTTTATAAACCATACACTAATGTTCATATTAATAACACTCCTAATATTAATAATTACATCAAATCTATTATTATATTATATTATTTATTTATTTATTTATCTTTTCATTTTCTCCTAATTTTATTTCCACCCTAACTTGTAGCCTCTCTAGTTCAATCAACCCACTTAGGTAAAGGCCAAAGAACAACAAGCTAAGACACGAGGTTAACTAATTTCAGTATAGCCCGACTCAAAACAATATCTAAAAATACAGGGGTATTACATTCTATCACCCTTAAAAGAAATTTCGTCCCGAAATTTAGAACATACCTACAGCCTAAAAATTCAAAAAAAAAAAAAAAACAATTCAATCTGGCACACAATTCATAGTCGCATGAATTACAACAAAACTATAACACAACTAATACGATGAAGCAAGCAATACACCAATCAAGTCAAACAAGTACGCTTAGCATCACAAAAACATATCAAATAATTTATTTATGGTCCCATTCAAGATCTAAAGCCTAGAGCTCTGATACCAACTTGTAACACCCCGAGTTCCGGACCAGGGTCAAACCCATATGGAGATCCGAACTCGAAGCGTTACGGGTCGGAAAGAGACTTATGCATATAGCTCTTCTAATTTATTTATAACAAGAAACGTAATTTAATTTTTCTAACATGAATTTAAACATATGAATTAGATAATCATCTTTAAAAAGCATTTTCAACAAACATATTATCTCAAATTACATTTCAAGCAATACAATAAGACAATTCAATCACTAAGCTACTCATTCCTAGCTTTCGCTGCGCCACTCTGATAAATCTGCAAGGATGTCAATTGGGGTGAGATGACAGCTCAATAGAATGTATTCTCAATTCTCTAAAGATGCTCAAACATAATCATTTTATCAAGCAAAAACATATAACAAGAATGCATTACAACTTCAACAAATCAATGATATAATCAAGAATCACAATACCTCAATATTTTCGATAACTTATCCAATCTAGAATTCAGTCTATGGGTTCACAACATTAATGTTATTATCAACAAATCATCCATTTAGGATCAACTCAACAATTCACATCAACAATATTGTTTTCAACAACTCATCCATTTAAGTTTCCACACGCCATTCACATATTAATATTGTCACCAACAAACTATGAGTTTAAAATACCACAATAATTGTCAACAGGACATTCATCAATGATTCAACACATATATTCACGCATAAATATAGTCACAGAGAAACCATGAGTTCACTAATCACCCATTTGGGATTTAACACATCAATTCACAATTCATCCATATAAGATCACACTTGAGTTCAACAATCTATTGAATTATATTACGCACATTAGTTCATAACACCAATTATGTTTTCCAACAAATCATATAATATATATTTCAACACATGATTCACAATTTAATATTGTCATCACAACAAGTAACCATGAGGTCATATTAATATCAACAATACTTTCGACAAATCTACCAATTTAGGTTTTAACAATTGAGTTCATGGTACGAATGTCCTTGGTTCGTACACCCACCTATCGTTTATCGGCACGGACAGCCTCCATCGATGGTCAGGAACAAAAGTTCCTATGGGGATCATACCCATCTGCTCTCGGGGATCATTACCCGTTTCATTCACAGTACGAAAACCTTGGTTCGTACACCACCTATCGTTTACCGGCACGGACAGCCGTCATCGATGATCGGGAAACACAAGTTCCCATGGGGATCATTACCCATTTAACTCTCGGGGATCATTACCCGCCATAACATGAAACATGTTTCATATAATGGTAAAACATGAACTCGTTTCCTTTTTATAAATCATTTTCACAAACAACACAAGCAACCATGGCTTAACAACATGAATTTCATTCAAGCATTTAATCAAACACTCTAACTGCAACCACATTACATTATATGTTTCATGGTGATACCTTTATTTGATTATCCTCACATTTTACAGGAACATTCTTGACACATTATTATATAACATATCCAAAATTCACACCAAACCAACGGTTCAAAAAAAAAGATATTTATTTTATATGATCATTCTAAAAATTGGGCAGATAACATCATATTATCATATTATTCACAGTAAATTCATATTAATCTCAAATTGAGCAATTCAAAAACAAAATGAAAGATAAGATGTTTATCTACTACTTTTGTTAAGACTTCAAGTCATTTCAATATCACTAAGACTACCTACGAACATCAAAATCACAGCAAAGCGAATCTGTCCAGAAATTTCAGAAATCCTTATTGAAACTAAAAGAAATATTCAACAGTGAATTTACGGTGGATTATTCTAACATTTTAACCAATAAAACCCAATCATGTTATATATCACAAGAACCAACCTGATCATCAATCGGATGCATAAAATTACGCATATGAATTTCAGAAGCCTAACTATACAAAATCATACAAGGGAACACACAAGGACAAACACCAAAAGAGAAAGGGATTAAACATTCTACCTTTTATTAGCTATAATCTCCTCTAAGTTCTTCATAGAATTCTTCTCTAAAGACCTAGCTTCATCTCCTTCTCTTTCTCTCTAATATTTGTGGTTAAAACTTTTATTTTATTTTCTCTTTAATTCCTTTATAAACCATACACTAATGTTCATATTAATAACACTCCTAATATTAATAATTACATCAAATCTATTATTATATTATATTATTTATTTATTTATTTATCTTTTCATTTTTTCCTAATTTTATTTCCACCCTAACTTGTAGCCTCTCTAGTTCAATCAACCCACTTAGGTAAAGGCCAAAGAACAACAAGCTAAGACACGAGGTTAACTAATTTCAGTATAGCCCGACCCAAAACAATATCTAAAAATACAGGGGTATTACATAGGCGTGCTGCTCAGGCCGCATATACCAAATGGAGAGGAGAGCCTTTTTATCACATCGAAGCCGCAATGCTAGTTGAATCTCGCACCAGAAATAAGAATAACATGTAATGTGTTCAAAAGAATTTCCACCTTCTAATTCATATTTAGTATGCTATTATTCCAAGTTTCCGTTCAATCGATATTCAATTTATTTTAATAAACAGTCGTTATCTCTGTTTATTAATTCAGTGACGACTGTACCTTAAGTCGTGAAGACAACCTGCTCTTGAGTCGTCAACTAGTTTAATCACATAATTAACGACCCATGTTGTGAAATTCAAAAAAAACGACCGTTGGGATTTTCTTCTATATAATACCACCCCATCCTCTTGAGCAAATAGCCCAAAACCATTTTATTTTCCAGCAAACTACGTAATCTTTCAATTGCAATGGCTGAATGGGAACCGTATGAACATTTGTGTCTCGTTAAATCGTTTGCTAATACCTTTCGTGAACGTCCAAATGAAATCTATTCAATGTTTTTGAAGAGAGTTAAGGAGTTCTTCTACGGTCGTACCGCGAATCCTAATAACCGAAAATGGAGAGACTTGGCATTTCGATTCAACTACATTAAAAGTGCAATGAGAGAGTATGTAAAAGTTAGAAATATGGTGTACGACCATCATCCCCAAGCTCCTCTTAAGGAAAAAGTGAGTAATTCTTTAATATTTATACTTTCCTCATGCTTCAAAGTTACTAACATATAACATTCCTCCTTTAATTTCAGCTGGAACGTTTCAATGGGTTATGGACAATACGTAATGGGGATACTAAGTTCATTCACCACAAAGAATATATAACGTTATATCGTCGAGTGAGAAGGTTCATTGACGAACATTTGATGTGTCAAATTCAAGAATACCCATATTAACTATTATGTAATTCGAGATTGATGAAATGTTAACCAGAATCAAAGAGTCGTTACCATTCTATGTTATAAACATAACGACTCTATTATTTTAACTAAGGGTCGTCAGTATATCCCATATAAAAGCAACGACTCTGTATACCTAAAAGGGGTATTTTCCGGATTTAATACACATATAAAAGTCGTTAACCTGCTATATGATCCAGATAACGACTCTATCCATAAAAAATATTGTTCATCTCCTGGATGTTTTGGCTAACATAGAGTCGTCATTGGTTTATACATAATAAATAACGACTCTAGACATATAAAATGTCGTTCATCTCCTGGATGTTTTGCTGACCTAGAGTCGTTATTGGTAACCATATAATCAATAATGACTCTATCCATAGAAAGTATGGTTCTTCTCCTATGTGTTTAGCTAACAAAGAGTCTTCATTGATTTCAATATAACCAGTAACGACTCCATACAGGAAAAAAAAGGTCATCACTGTGTTCATTTCCCTCTGAGTCGTTAGACTTCTAATTGAAACACTTAACGACTATGTGTATCACAAATAGGGTCGTTAATGTGCTACAGAACAAAGCTGACGACCCTAACTCTATCACAGTGTATAATCTGGACTGCATGAGAGTACTACATTATTCTAACAAACATACTAGTAAACATCCTTCTTAAAACAAAGTAGTTTCAACAAACCATCCAAACCAAACACATAAGTAGTTTCAACAAACACATAAAGTAAAATAAACGTAAGTTCAAGTAGACGGTAACATCTCCTCACTCAAGACCACCATCTCGACCTCGACCTCCTCCTTACTTCCCTGACCGGGAAACTCTCCGGGTTTTCTTAAGAGGAGGACCCTGAGTATCACTGCCCCCTGGGGAACCACCATCTTCTCGGGTACCTTGTTCATCATGATGTTGGCTACTTTGCCCCTGTTCACCGCGTTGTTGTGCTCGGCTACGTGTTTTCCGGGTCCTCTTACCTTCCTTGGCCAGCTCAGCAAACATCTTCTTTGCATTGGGATTTTCAATGTGCGTGCAATAATCAGCGTACCGACGTTGCTTCTCAGGATCAAGCACTTCCCCTTTGTCAGCCGAGCAACAAAAAGCCTTGACAAAAAGCTTCATTCGTTCCCTCTATATACATTAAAAAAACAATTCTAATGAACTGACCTATATTTGTATGTAAATGAATAACACAATTACACAAATAAATACTCACCACTAGTTTAAGAATGGTAGTATCATCTCTACCGTCATCTTGAGAAGAAGATGTGGATGCTCTGTTGGTCCTCCTACCCGTAGCCTGATCGATCCGTATTACCCTACCATGGGAGAAGCCTTCGTACCATTGATAGTAATCCGTTGTTGCCTCGTAACCTTTATCCATATGCACCCAAAATGTGATGTCTACGAGGCTAGAATATCTATTATTCCAATGCTTGACATCAGTTGCAGGTTCATAAACCACTTTTATTTCAGCCTTGCTGGCCTCACATTTGTTCAAATTGTGCTTGAACGGAGGTACATCGTCTTCATCGGGTGAATCTTGAACAAACCCAAGTTGACGCATGATTCTCAAAGGATTGTACATTGAAAAACCGTTAGGGTGAAACAAAGGGCCATGGTAATACACGACATCTTCCATTGCGCCAACTCTAGCATCCTTGTAAGGAGTAAAGATTACCTCTTCCGCCGTGATGTTTTCGAGTTTTTTACGCATTTCTATCAAGGCATCAGTTTGTTCCCTATCCTGAGAACTGGAGTACAACCAACGAGTTCCTGTTGGACTACCTGGGCTCCATTTTGAGTTGATTTTCACATCTTCATTGTCTTTGAACAGTGACGGGAAATGATCATAAATCCACACATATTTTAAACAATCAAATAAACATAAAAATATATCGAAGGAAAAAAACATAATAAAAGAAGACAACTTTCATCAATCCAAATACCTGGATTAGAGCCAAATTCCCATTAATTTGAGAAGTTCGTTCGCGAGATCCACAGGAAAGGCGACCATTCGGATGTGCAACTATGGCAGTCCCCAAGAGTACTTGTTCACATCTTCTAAGGGGTCCAAAAGTGAAGAAGGTTGGCGCTCACCGTTACCTTTCTTTGTCGGGAAATACAACCGATGCAAGGACGTACAACAAATAAGCAGCCGCCGCATAACGAGATTCCATATTAGAGAGACCTCCTTTTTGTTCCTTCTCTTCAGTACCAGCAAACATCTGCCTAATGTCCACAAGTTTGAACTCTTTCTTCGGGTACTTAGTTCTCGGCACGAAAAGCCCATCAGTCTTCTCTTTATCCCACCCAAACAAGTTCTTGGTCCATGTATAAATTTCATCCCAACTAGGCCTTCTCTTGAAATTCTCCTTTGGTTGATTTACCCTCGACCCGCACCCCTAATATACGTTTCGCATCATCGGGAGTCAATGCCATCTCGCCAAAAGGAAGTTGGAATGTGTCGACTTCGGCGTAATACCTTTCACGAAACTAGATACTGCAACCTTGTCATACGCAATCACAGAGTTCACAACGGCATTGTACAAACCGGAGTTTTCAACATATTCTCTAACTCTTGCACATTCACCTGTTAGCGCCCACAACTCCATTTTCTTAAAACAAGATTGGTGCCTGAAAAGACGTGCGGCATTCTTATGATCCTGCAAAAAATAAATAATTAAATATTAAAAATCATATGAGAAAAGTAATATAAACCAACTAATCAAATAACAAGCAAAGTTGGGATTCTTACTATTGTCTCATAGATTGTATGAGCCCACGATCCAGAATATCCAAATAGAACTTTTCCCCCATCTATAGGTTCTCCTCTTAGTTTACCACTTCGAAGAGGATCCAACATCAAACGAGGCGCGGGAACGTGTCTCGCGCTCGGTGCAATATCGGTTCCATCCTTCTTAACCCTCTTTACCGGCTTCGGCTTTGCATTGTTCTTGACTTCTACATCTTGTTTACCATCATCCTCTTCATCATCATCCCCTTCATCCTCTTCCTCCTCATGACCACCATTATTACCTCCATCCCCTTCCTCATCATCATCGTCACCATTACCATCATCAGAATCATCACCACTAACATTATCTTCATCATCATTGTCACTCTCTACTTCCTCTTCACCTCGTACGGGAGGATCTTCTTGTATCTCCTCTTCTTGGATTTCTTCTTCTTCACCACTACTGCTAGCGGAAATAACAGGAGAGTATGATTCTGATGAATCCGACAACTCATCACCTTTGTCTCTTGGTTCGGTGATAGAAAATGATACCTCACTCGGCTTCTTACCGCGTAATGGACCGGAAAGTAAGTATTTATCATGGCGTGGAGGTTTGGAAGGTGGAGTTATCGTCATTGGAACCTTGCCTTTGGTTCTGCATTTGGTTTCGAAACCAAAAAACAAAAAAAAAAAACCAATAAGACATCAACTTTATGGTTATCAGAAAAAGAGTCGTCAATACGATAATCTAAAACACAACCGACCCTTGTAAATCTTGTGACGACTCAAAGTCATATGATGACGACCCTGTCAAATAACAAAGGGTCGTCAAAAAGACAATAACGATCTTACGATTTGGGTTGACGACTCTAGGGCACATACCTAAGTGACGACTCAAGGGGAAATGAGATGACGACCCTATCAATTTTTGGAACAGAGGGCTGTTCGAGTTCCATCTAGAGTCGTTAGGGAATAAAGGTCGGCAAACAAGAGTCGTCATCTGCAACATAACAGATTAACGACTCTATTCTAGGGCAAAATTCAACGAAGTAGCAGAATAAGGGTCGTCATCTTCAACCTAATAGGCTAACGATTTTTCATAAAATAAACATGCAAATGAAAAGTCGTTAGGGGTATCCACTACGATACTAACGACCCTTTAACTGAAACCGCAAAATTTCAGTTACCAGACTCAAATTCGCAATCAAAACACAACTAAAAAACGCATAGAAGGTAGGTTTAAGTTCACATACCTTCTAATCGGACCCATATCTTCTCTGGGTTTCGATCTTTTGGGTTTTGGAGTTCCTCCCTCGATAACTTTTCTTTTGACGGCGTCGAGGAGATTGGGGATTTGACGTTCTTTGCGAGCGGTCTACTTTGTACGAGCCATGTTTGAAGAAGAAGTTAATCGTCGATTCTCTTCTAACATCGACGATTAGACGATGAATCGGTCGAAGAAAAAAAAAACTCGGGCGGAGTCGTTAATGGTGGTGGTGGAGAAGAGAAGGGGAGGAGAGGAAGATGCAGAGAAATGGGAGGAGAGGAAACTGATTTAGGGTATATGGAATTGGGGGCCAAATTAAGAGTTTTAATTAGGGTTAACTGATTTTTAAGATTTGTGTTTAGTAAAGGATAAAACAGTCTTTTCAATATCGGATTAATAAGCCCCTCAAAATTTTGGGGTGCAAATAAAAAGTCATGGCCCCCAATTAAAAAATCTGGCCCCAATCAAATGAGGTATTATATACAGGGAACTACTCTTAGCTGTTCAGTTACAGGAAATTAAGCTGCATATTTTGAAAATCCAAATTTACCCATTCTTTTATAACTGTATCAAATATACCATCTAAATAAAATGGGGCTAAAAAAGTAAAAATGGAAATAAGAATAAAGAGGAGAGGAAGTGGGTCAGGTCCGCAAGGATCTCATTGAGAGGGTAAAATGAAAGCACGTGCAAAGCACGTGCCAGCATACTAATATATACTTATACAGGTAAAGACTAACAGACGATCACATCTTTTCTTGGTGGAAATTAATCTGGTTCTATTTGTGTTAACTAGGACTATAAAAGGTGGACTGATCTTATTATACAATGCATTTCTACCACCTCTTTCTCTATCCTTCTCAACAGTTTGTCCGGGTCAAAATTTAAAATCTCAAGAGGTTTAAGACAATGGGACCCACTCTCGCCTTATCTATTTCTGATTTGTATGGAAATTCTTTCCAGGCTTCTAGAAAATGCAATATCAGAGAAAAAAATCTTCGGCTTTCAAATCAATAAAAATGCTCCAAATATTTCCCATCTTTTCTTCGCTGATGATTGTTTTCTCTTTATAAAAGCTGATCTGGGTGAAGTAAAAAATCTTCTGGAAATTCTATCCATATTCAGAGATATAACAGGCCAAATGATAAAATTACAAAAATCCAGTGTTTATTTCAGCCCAAAAATTCATCCTAAACATGGAAAAATTATAGCCAGAATCCTTAAAGTTCCCCTGATGACGAAAAATGATAGATATCTTGGAACACCACTATTTTTTGATAAAAATAGGAAAGCAAATTTCGAGCCACTTCTTCAGAAATATTACTCAACTCTGCAAGGCTGGAAATCGAAACTCCTATCTCAAGCAGGAAGGACAGTTCTAATAAAATCTATATTGCAAGCTTTCCCGACGTACCAGATGCAGGTGCTTGCACTTCCGAAAAAAACCTTGAATCGATTGGATCGTATGCAAAGAAATTTCTGGTGGAATAAAGAAGGTCAAAAAAGACAAGGAGGATTCATTAGAGCTTGGAAGTACATCTGCAAGCCAATTGCTCAAGGAGGACTAGGTATTAAAAATCATCATCAGTTTAATATAGGGCTTCTCACCAAACTAGCTAGTAGATTAATAATAGAAAAAGATCAACTATGGGAAAAAATTATCAAGGCAAAATATTTCTCAAATTCCCATCCTCTTGAAGCTTCTAAAAGTTATCATGGATTTGGACAAGCATCCAAAAAGGCCTAGATTTAATTAAAGGAAACTTTATCTGGCAAATGAAAATTGGAAGCTCAGTTAAAATATGGGAAGATAGATGGATTCCAAATTCGGAAATACTACCTCAACCTCAAGTTTCACAGGGAACAACTCCAAAACAAAGTTCAAGAGCTTATTACTGAAGATAATAAGTGGGACCAAGAAAAACTGAACAGTTACTTTAATCCGGTAGTGAGAAATAAAATTCAAGCCATATCTCCAAGTAAAGAAGAAGAAGACAAAATCAAATGGTTACACCATCATTCAGGATCTTCTCGGCTAAAAACATTTATAATTTTTTAGCTAACCAAGATCAAGAAGAGGATAATTTGCTCATAAATTTTCCATGGAGAAGCATTTGTAAAATACAAGCAATTCCAAGAATAAAGCTTTTTGTGTGGAAGCTAATTGGAAAAGCTTTACCCACATCTTCAAGATTAGGTGCCCATAACCCGGAAATTGACCCAAACTGTCAGTTGTGCAACGCTCAGGTTCAAGAAACTGAAAAACACCTATTTGGATCTTGCCATTTTGCCAGAGCCATTTGGTTTAGCTTCTCTGGGACATTTGATTCTTCCAGATACTACAGACTCAAAAAGTGGCTCATAAATCCAGATATGGATATTTTGACTGGGAAAATAGCAACCATATCATGGTTCATTTGGAAATACAGATGCTCGGTGGTGTTCGAAAAAGTAATTCCAAATTCAAGGCTATTAATTGATCAAATCAACAAATTCTTGCAGTTCATCCCTCAAAATCAAAAAACAAAATATTTGGATAATAACCAGCTAATGATCATCAATTTCAAATGGTCGAATATAAAATCCGATTGGATAATATTTATAGATGCTTCTTTCAAGGAAGAAGACCTTTCAATGGGATATGCACACATAGTTTATTCAGTAGATCTTCAGTCCTTTATGCACGTCTCAGCGGGCTCGGAAACAGCCACTTCAGCTTTCCATGCAGAAGCGAAAGCATTACAAAAAGCGGTCACATAGCTAACAAAAAATGTTCTTTCCAGCTGTTGATGGTGGTTTTTAGACAAGGGGTAAAATCGTAAAACCCCATGACCTAGTGTTACCCGTAACACATTAACTAAGAGCATTTAACTCAGGTGTAAATAATTAATAGGGGTATTTTTTCAAAATACCAGATTAGGGTTTTCAACACAGAACCCTAATTCCAAAACCAAGCCGCACCCTGCGCACCATGGCAGCAATGCCAAACCAAGCCGCATACTGCGCACCATGGAAACAATGCCAAACCAAGCCGCATACTGCGCACCATGGCAACAATGCCAAACCAAGCCGCATACTGCCCACCATGGCAATAATGCCAAATCAAGCCGCACCCTGCGCACCATGGCAACAATGCCAAATCAAGCCGCACCCTGCGCACCATGGCAACAATGTCAAACCAAGCCGCATACTGCGCACCATGGCAACAATGCCAAACCAAGCCGCATACTGCGCACCATGGCAACAATGCCAAATCAAGCCGCACACTGCGCACCATGGCAACAATGCCAAACCAAGCCGCATACTGCGCACCATGGCAACAATGCCAAACCAAGCCGCATACTGCGCACCATGGCAATAATGCAAAACCAAGCCGCACCCTGCGCACCATGGCAACAACGCCAAATTCCAAGCCGCTATGCCTTTGGCCCACGCCAAATATAGCGCCCTAGGTTTGCAAGACTTGCAACTAGGTCAACATGGCCGCACGTGCCATTGGCACATGCCAACACGTGCCGCAAGCCATATTTCTAAGCCGCTATGTCTTTGGCCCACGCCAAATATAGCGCCCTAGGCTTGCAAGACTTGCAACTAGGTCAACATGGCCGTACGTGCCATTGGCACATGCCAACACGTGCCACAAGCCATATTTCTAAGTCGCTATGCCTTTGGCCCACGCCAAACATAGCGCCCTAGGTTTGCAAGACTTGCAACTAGGTCAACATGGCCGCACGTGCCATTGGAAAATGCCAACACGTGCCGCAAGCCATATTTCTAAGCCGCTATGCCTTTGGCCCACGCCAAACATAGCGCCCTAGGTTTGCAAGACTTGCAACTAGGTCAACATGGCCGCACGCACCATTGGCACATGCCAACACGTGCCGCAAGCCATATTTCTAAGCCGCTATGCCTTTGGCCCACGCCAAATATAGCGCCCTAGGCTTGCAGACTTGCAACTAGGTCAACATGGCCGCACGTGTCATTGGCACATGCCAATACGTGTCGCAAGCCATATTTCCAAGCCGCTATGCCTTTGGCTCACGCCCAACATAGCGCCCTAGGTTTGCAAGACTGGCAACTAGGTCAACATGGCCGCCCACGCCAAAAATAGCGCCCTAGGTTTGCAAGACTTGCAACTAGGTCAACATGGCCGCACGCGCCATTGGCACATGCCAACACGTGCCGCAAGCCATATTTCCGAGCCGCTATGCCTTTGGCCCACGCCAAACATAGCGCCCTAGGTTTGCAAGACTTGCAACTAGGTCAACATGGCCGCACGTGCCATTGGCACATGTCAACACGTGCCGCAAGCCATACTTCCAAGCCGCTATGCCTTTGGCCCACGCCAAACATAGCGCCCTAGGCTTGCAAGACTTGCAACTAGGTCAACATGGCCGCACATGCCATTGGCACATGCCAACACGTGCCGCAAGCCATCATTCCAAGCCGCTATGCCTTTGGCCCACGCCAAACATAGCGCCCTAGGCTTGCAAGACTTGCAACTAGGTCAACATGGCCGCACATGCCATCGGCACATGCCAAACACACACGCTGGTAGCCTAACTTGCAAACCGTGCAACCTACCACCAAGGCATTCCGCACATGCCATTGGCACATGCCAAACACACACGCTGGTAGCCTAACTTGCAAACCGTGCAACCTACCACCAAGGCATTCCGCACATGCCAAACACACACGCTGATAACCTAACTTGCAAACCGTGCAACCTACCACCAAGGCATTCCGCACATGCCATTGGCACATGCCAAACACACACATTTGGTAACCTAACTTGCAAACCGTGCAACCTACCACCAAGGCATTCCGGACATGCCATTGGCACATGACACACGCGCCACTAGCAGCGCCACTTGCACTCAAGATGCAACCAACACTCGAGACATCGACACAAACTGGGGGATGCTTCTTTAGGGTTTTGGTTTGGCGGTCACAGCATGCAGCGTTAACTACAAACAAGTAATTAAAATTAATTATTAATTATAATATTTAATGTAGTAAACTAGTAGCACAAAAATCAAATATGGTAAATCAGTTTATAATGAATTCGTGTCAGAGAAAGTATCACCAATAGCAAAGAGTTGGGAAGCTAGATTCCATAGCCCTTCAAGCATTCACCCATAAATGCAATCAGCATCGTCAATAAAGAGTTCAATTTCGATATCTGATCACCCATCCAACTGAGCTATATAAACCATTTACAAAGGCTTATTTTTCTTCCCAACTTTGTCCAAACCTCATTTGATGAACACCTTGTTGTTATTAATTGACCATATAAGTCAAGAAAAATCATTATAATTTATCTCAATTTTCTCGAACATCTCAATTCTTTGGAAATTTGTGTCTTTCACCACAAAAATCAATCATAAAATAGAAAATACACTAAAGCACTCATGGAGAGAGTTGGGCTATTCTTATGTACGAGCACTGAACAGAAAATGTGGTAAAGCATCTTGATCATTAGTCTCGAATCTTGTTTAGTGGTATTGGTGCATACCAATGATACCATGAACTAACATAAAATGATAATTATGTGTAGTTCACAAAACTATCATTTCAAAGCAACAAAAAAACATGGGATTTCTTTTGTTTTGATCGGTCAATAGGATTCGCTTTATTAACAGAGCGGTAATTTAGGGCGTATCTCAACACAAAAAAATACAACCGACCAAAAAGAAAAGAAGAAAAAAAGACCAAGTTCAGAATCGATCACTCAAAGAATAAAAGAATAACAAAGAGTCAAGTGAAAGTAATAAAAAGCATACACTGATTATCTAAGTATCATTATGGAGCCATTAAACTCGGTATCTTAGTATTTGACTTCGTCCAAAAATAAGTTGAATCATTATATATCTAATTATACTGGTTCGTGTAGCTTCCCACAAAACCATGGTAACTATACTACTTCCCGTAGGAAGAATTTGTAACCACGAGTGGATGACTTACTTATTTATTGTTTCGATCAGCAAACCTGAAAGATATACTGAGCACTTGCTAGAAGTAAGCAAGAAAAGGCTTAAAGAATTTATAAACGCCGGAAAACGCTTAACGACATTGCTAAAAATCCTTAAAGACATTGTGAAAAGCGACGAAGAATTTGTTAAAGTGTATAGCCGTATAGGTATTGCCAGGACATTTATTATTTTTATTAACAGTGCCATCTTGCCTTTTTTTAATCTTTATATGACTGTTAAGGAAATATACCCAATCCAGAATTCTAGTGGTTATGATTATTTTATCTTATAAGGATTGATACCCTTCCTCTAATATCAGTACCCACCTTTGACAATGATATAATAGGTGCACAAAATCACTGTACCATAGATAAATATCATTGCCCTATCTGTGATTATTTTCCGTTTGTTTGTCGGATTAGGCCAGTACTGTGGTCAATCCAAAACAAAATTTACCAAACTGATCAGCAAAATGCTAATAAAATGCTTTTTATAAGAAGGAAAACTATACATTTTAACGAGAACCGAAACTGCAGTATAAAGTGAATGCACTCAGCACTTGATTCCTAGTTGAAGATTTTTAGAATAGTTTCTGTATTCTACACAAGAAGAAATCTTCATACAGGGATTACAGACGCTACACGTAGCAAACCAATAAGGAGCGGAACAAATGATGACACTACACTGTGGCCTTTAGCCTTACAAGTTTCTTGGCAATGATGTGTATATTTTGTGTAATTCGTTACTCTCATTGCGGAATATATACGTCATCTTGGGAAGCAAGAAAACAGGTTTTAAGATTCTAATGTGGACGATGGGAATTGAATTCAACTTCATTGAGTTCAATTTCCTCAAACATCTCAAATATTTTTCTTCACTTTTTTTGTTTGTTTGTTTGAAACCTATAGATGGGCAAACTATACAACAGGATATGAGGACTGGATCAGTTTTATGATCGTTTACTCTCAAGAATCAGTTCAATGTGCATTTCTCGGTGGTATAGTGCATACAAAATTTGCACAATACAAAATGAGAACAACGTGTCAGAAAGGGTTGGGGTTCCTTATAGTTTACTGTTGGGGTATCAATTTCTGGTCCCGTCTTGTGTTTCCAGGTAACATTTGTGTTAGCATTTCACGAGGGTTAAGCGGCACTTCGTACAAAGTGTAATGTAACGGCTAAAGTGGCATGCTTGAAAGATGAAGGAGCATTGTGCACTTCGTACAAAGTGTAATGTTGCGGCTAAAGTGGCATGCTTGAAAGTTGAAGGAGCATTGTGTGTTCAGTGTCTTCTTAACTTTCCAGAGCCATTAGAACAGATAAGATCATATGGAAACTACCGGTTTAAAGACCCTTAAACATCATATTGTATGACAAGTACCAGTTGAGTGATTTTAAACAACTCAATTTCCTCGTACATTTTTAGTTTATATAAATCTGTAATCGCATAAAAACATCACATTGTATGGTATAAAATGCACTCGGAGCTTTTTATATCAATTTTATTATTATTTTTTCCTTTCCTTTCCATATATATATTTTTTAAAAATTTTAACCAAGAGTATCTAGATATTTAGATATTTATTATTACTATTTTTTTTTTTACAATCAAAGAAATCAAAAAAGAGGTTCGTACATAGAGGTCGTCGGAAGCCTAGCGACAAGTTGGGCTCCAACACCTTTTTAAATAGTACGCTTATTCTATAGAAATTTTTTTTGCCTATTTTACCATTTACATCATGGCTCGCGACTCGCCAAACAATTCTTTAATCTCTTCAAAATAAAATAAAATAAAACAATTCTTTATTTTTTAATTATTATTATTTTGAATTAGTAATTTGGAATCTTAGATCAATAGCGGTTATGAGTAATGTATATGTGACTGTGAGCACATTCACACAAATCTTGTTTGTTTCTTTTCTTAACCTCGCATTTAATTTAGGGCCTGCATTTGTGCATACAAAAAGTGCTCTAAGTAAATCCCCTAATTCGTCTTTTGGTTTTGTAATAAGAAGACATTTAGATCCGCATCATGATATTTTTCTATATCAATGGATGCATGTACGTCTCTTAAAGATCCATTGTTAGAACTTGTAAGTAATTTATTTAGTGGGTGATGATACACTCACCGATTTTCAATCCCGAGCTGTGTCCCAATAGACACAGCCGCTGGAACCCACAGGGGACAATAGGGGGTGGTTTTGGGCTCATCAAGAATTTTGTCTCAGTTGGGATTTGGTATCGGGATTTGGCGTTGGTAGCTTTATCATATCTGATTTTCTATAGCAAGTACAAAAATGAAAACCAAAAACAGCATTTATTAAATTCTTTATAAAAAAAAATAGTTTATTACATTTTTTGTTGGCATTAGATACGTGTTTTCTACGTTACTATTTTTTCATCATATACAATATCATTTTGGGAGCAAAAGAAGGGAGTGAATTCTCCCCCAAAAATAAAATAATAATTTAATAAAAAGAAAACATATTAGAAAAAGAATGTACAAGTTTTGCATCCTGATGTAAATTAAAAATAAGAAAAAATATTTGAAAATGGTTAGGATGAAACTGTTTAGATCCTGGCTATTTTTACATCTTTGGCCATTTAAACTGTATCAAAATATAAATGTCCTTTTCACCCAGGAATCGTTGATTTTGGTCTTTTTAACCAATTTTGTGTTTACATTACTCATGATACAACAGCCAAAATAAATTGAAACCAGTTTCTACTTGTGGAGGAAAGACCCTAAACCAGCAACGAGTTGCGTCCAATATGACAACTTATTACCAAATCTTTCGATTATTAGATCCCATACTCTAAACTAATGGAAATCCAATTACCTTCGTCCCAATGTTTGCACTAAGGAGTGATCTTATGTACTCGCAAAGAATAATGTCCGCTAAATAACCCAATATGTGATTTTCCATGCTGGAGTTGTATTGTTGATGGTAAGTATGGACAAACGTATAAAGTATACATTGAAAAATTCAACGGTACTGAATTCAATTCCCTCGTACATCTCAATTCCTAGATATTTATTTTTTTAACTCCGGAAGCCATAAATATGCAAACCTTAGTGAAACATGAGAGTTTATTTTCGTATATATATATAAAAAGAAAAATATTCTTGATTATTTTGTCTAAGTTCATTACATTTTTTCTCTATGACTTAGTGCATCCAAAATAGGCACGATTAGAAAACGATAACGATATGTAATAAGTTCATTTAACCATGGTGTCAAACTGAAAAGGAAAAAGAAATTGGAGTCAAATATTGTGTGGAGTGCGGACAGTAATAAGGATCTAAAAATAGGGTAATTGCACAATGATGAATCCAGATTGCTTACATTGAGATGAGGTGAACGTTAGCAGCACCACCAGGTTTATCACTCATCTCATCTTTGGTAGAGGAGATGACAAATTTTCTTATAAGAAGTGCCCCGGGAGGCTGAGACTTGCAACAACGAAGAGAGCTTCATGGGCCTCTCAAACAAGATTTTATCACAAATGTGGATAAGCAAAAAACCCAAATCCATGGATTTTATCCTAATCCGCATTTTGGCGGGTGGGAAGCTGATTCGTCCATCAGCTGATTGGCCGTGGGTGGATTTTTGAAATCAGCAGTTTTCACAAATTAGATGCGGATGAAATATCACTCATTCGTTGGATACCCGATCCTAAGAATAACGTTTTTGTAATACATATATATGAAGGTTATTATAGAAAACTGGTAGGTAATATATATATATGTATAGTTTCCTACTGATTAACGCTTAGTCTTTTCTCTTTAGAAATCGTTGTTCTCCTGTTTCCCCATTCAACAATTCCCTAAGTTGTTTTCTCTTGGTAGGTAGTATACATAGTTTCTTACCGATTGGAGCTTAGTCTTGGTATGGTTGAATATTTTACTTTTGGTTGTTGGAAGTCCTCAAATAATTTGCGTTACTCTTATTGTGTTGTAATTACTTAAATTTTAGTATTTGAGTTTTAAAACTAAATTATACTACTCTTATTAAACACATTTACCTATTTCATTTTTCTTTTAAATTATCCCATCCACCTACATCCAATTTGCTTATCCGTGCACCTAAGGGTGTCAAAACCAACATATAGCGGACTTGACGTGGGTGAAAGTCTCAAATTTTCCATTTGTATTTACTAGACGCGGGTGATATAAAATCCGCATCCACACGTCATTTGTTCACCCCTTTACAAGTGTTTTAACAACAAGTTGAAGCCTAGTGATGACATTATTTTAGAGGTTAACTCATTGATAGCTTTATGGGCTTCAAATTAAAATTTATTTGAATCATCAATCCCTTTAGAGATTAGACAAACAACTTATACATTTAATGGGAGCCTACTATATCTTAATTTGTTGTTATGAAGTGATAATTTCCCTTCTTTTATACATGAATATGCATTTTTGTAAACATATTAAGCTCTAAAAAACCAAGGTGACCAAACTTGAGATGCAAAAAAACCACTCATATATTGCAATCCATAAAAACATCGTATAACTCAAAAGTGATATAAAAACTCCAAATATTTTAAAATGGGAAAATTTCATCCATTCTGTTTTATAAAAATACCTAGTTTACCCTCGAATTGTTATATCCTTTTCTCTTCTTCATACGGAAATTACCATCTCTCTCACACCACCATCACCGGCACCTCCTCTTCATACTCCTGCACCAGCACTAAAACCATGACCATATCCCGATCTTCCACGAACGACGTCTTCTTCTCTTCTTCCCAACCACCACCGATTAAATCTCCTTCTTCTATTCTTCATTTTAGTTGTTATTCAGAACCTAGGGTTTCAAATCAGATGAGCTTCTCCTCAGCGATCACTCACTCTCAATATCTCCACTCTCTGTTGCTACAAATTCCATGCAAAAAAAAAAAATCAATTTTAAACCCGCAGTAAGATCAAATTATGAAATTGATTATAAATTAATCGAAATTGAAATGTAAGTTTCTACTAACTTTAGGGATCTGTAAATTTATTTTGTTATCAAGCGGTCTTTGCTCTAATTTTGGTGAATTATCGATAAATTTAATTCTTGGATGGGATTGATTAGTTTAATTATTGAGCCGATCTCATTTGTTTTGGTATTTTATTTGTCTAAATTATTATAATTTTTTTTTGAAGCAATTATTATAATTATTGGCAGGCTTTGATTTTCTTCTTTATAAGGTTTTCTTATGTTTAATTATTGAGCTTTACTGAGATGAATTGATACATGTTTCAAGTATGTTGTTGTTTAAATTTAAAGTGAGTTCAAATTTAATGAGATGAAGTTATTGTTGGTTGTGGCCTATTTTACCCCTTTTCGATATCGAAAAGAAGAAAACTTTCAGTTCATGAGGCTAAAATTGGCTTTGTTACTAATAAGATTCTCTTGATTGTGTAGGCACAACATGGTTGCTCAAGGTTTAGTATGTGAAGATGTTCTGTCATTTTAGTTAAATCTAGATGCCAAGGACGATGATGAAGGTGATATAGTGTATGGAGGTGTAGACCCAAAGAATTACACAACCTTGCTGAATTGGCGACAAATACACTCCCACAGTTTGAAGCTAATTTCTACAACAAGGAATCTAAGGACATCCACTGCGCAGCAGATGTGAAGTCATTTCGACTACAATTCGTCGACTTTCGGCTTTAATTTTTGTTTAGAATATAATATGTTTTAATCTCTTTTCATATTTCATTTCATATTTAGTTTGAATCTTATTTTACATTTATTCTTTTGTGTACATTTGTTTATAGTTAAACATGTTCATTTGCTACATGTGTTTCATGTTTGTTTCATTTTACATTAAGTTTCTCAGATTTGCACGCTTTTATAATTTGCTGAAACTAAAATAGGTTTCATCATTTTTCGGTGGAACCCTTTTTGGTTTCATCATTTTTTACTGTTGCTTCTTTGGTTTCATCTGCAGTATGAACATTATATTTGTACATTACTTTCTTACACATAGTTACTGGTAGTTTGTTCTTACCATCAAGATGTTTCCTCTACATATAAACTAGCACAAACTCACAATTGAAACTTCATCAAAACATGGTTCATATCTCATATATGAGTTTAACATCTATTTTAAGTTTAACAATTGAATTAGTTCGACAAGAAAAAATTAATTCAACAATTGAAACCATTGATAAGCAATTGAAATCTATTAGAAACTATTATAAGCATTTTGACAGGAAACATATAATATTGAAAAATCCAATTACAACTAGTTGATATTTACACTATTGTCTTTATTGATATGTTTTTGTCATCATGATTTTTGAATGCCAGCTTTACTCTCATGATTTTTGGGTAATATGATTCATGTTATCTCTAGCCATTAAATAGAAAACAGAGAAACTTAAATTGAAAAGGGTATGAAGATATTGAAAGGGGCTATTGAAATTTATATAGAAGTAGAAAGGAAGATGTTAAGGATAACACAGTTGAGAACTCAACTGAATCTGATTGAGTCAGTTAGATGAAAAAGTATAAGAGTTTCCTACTGCTATGTTTACGTTCAGTTAGAGTCATAGCTTAGCTTTCGTTAAAGTCTTCAGTTTGTTGAGTCAATAACGAAAATCATGTACTGCATTGCAGAATTCTATTGATATAAATAACACTGTGATATCCACATCAGAACCGTGGAAGATCTTCTACCCAATATCAAGTTTTAACTTGGTATCATCCTACGATCCTATCTACGCTTCTCCAACAAAAAAATAAAAAAAATAAAAAATAAGACCCTAAAAACACAATGACAGGAAACAACAACAACAACAATACCAATACCCTAAGAAACATCCAGATCCATCACCTTGTCACCCTCAAACTCACTGAAACGAACTACTCCCTTTGGAAAACTCAGTTCAAACCTATCCTCAAAGGATATGGATTACAAGGCTTCATTGATGGAACTGGAGAAATACCACCAAGAACACTTCTAAATTAACAAGCAATAAACCCAGCGTACAAAGAATATGAATTGCAGGACTCTCTCCTAGTTGGATGGTTAAATTCAACACTGACTCCAGAAGTCCTTTGCCATGTAAGAAATTTGGATACTGCCAAACAAGTTTGGGACAAACTTGAAGCATACTTTGTTCCCAAAACAAAGGTTCATCTGATGAACTTGAAGAAACAACTTCACTCCCTAAGCAAAGGTAACAAGTCTTTAAATTTTTTTTTGAATGATGCTAAGAATCTGTTTGATCAGCTTGCAGCATCAGGGTATGCTACCACTGATGATGAGAAGAAATAATCGATCTACAATGGACTGAATAAGTCCCATGATCCCATTGGCACGACACTGGGAACCCATGAGGATATGGAGATGGAAACATTCTATTCTCACCTTTTGAGTTTTGATATGCGGCTTGAACAACAGTTGGCTTCAATTCAGCAACCTATTGCCAATGTTGCGAATACCAACACAACGTACTCTAGTAGATCCGGTGCTCGCAACAACAATCAGCAGAACCGTGGGTTTCAGCCAATGCAAAATAACAACTTCCAGCACCGCAATCAATCTGGTCCAAAGAAGTTCGAACAACCATGCCAGATATGCAAGAAGGATAACCATCAAGCTACCAGATGATAGTTTGGATATGACAAATCAAACAACAACCAGCCAAAGCCCCCTGCTGCCTATATAGCTCTTCCAGGAGGAGGATATAACAATGAGTGGGTGACTGATACTGGCGCTACCCATCATCTCACTGCTGATATGAGGAACTTGACAATTCCTCATGAATATGATGGCATTGAACAAGTGCATGTTGGTAATGGCAATGCACTTAACATTGCCAATGTTGGTAATGCATCCTTCACCCATAACTCAAGATTGTTCAAATTGAATCACATATTACATGTACCTCAAATTAAAACAAATTTGCTATCTGTTTCGCAATTTTTTAAGGACGTACAATGATGTTTACTTTGAGTTTCACAATTCTTGTTTCTATGTGAAGGACAAGCACACGGGAACGCTGCTGCTCAAAGGGCTGAATAGGAATGGGTTGTATATCTTTGAGGGAATTCATGAGCTTTATCCAGGAAAACCACAAGCGAATGTTGCTTCTTCCCTCCCTATTTGGCATCAACGCATGGGTCATCCTATGATGCGTACTATCTCTAGCATCTGTCATAGGTTTTCTTTACCTGTTTCCAATAAGCAAGTTGATTATTGTCATCGTTGTCATGTCAGCAAAAGCAAGAAATTGTCCTTTTCTTTCAGCAAAACTATTTATGATACGTCATTAAGTTTAGTTGTTTAAGATATTTGGGTTTCACCACATATATCTAGATCAAGTTTTCGTTACTACATGCTTATAATGGATGTTTACTTGCATTTCACATGGATTTTTCCACTAGTGCAACGATCAGAAGATTTAAACACATTTATTCAGTTTCGCAAACAAGTCGAAAATCTCACAGATCATAAAATAAAAGTTTTTCAGTCTAATAATGCTTTAGAGTATAAAAAGTTCACTGCATATCTGAATGAATCTGGTATACAACATAGATTCTCTTGTCTCATACATCTACAAAATGGTTTTTCCGAAAGATGAATTCGCCATGTTACTGAGTCTGGCTTAGCACTTCTTTTTCAAGCATATATTCCAGTTTCTTATTGGTCTCATGCATTCACCACTGCATGTTATCTGATAAACAGACTTCCAAAATCATCCACAAATCCCAAAACTCCACTTGAACTCCTTTTTCAAAAAGAACCTGACTATTCTTTCCTTAAAGTGTTTGGTTGTCTTGCATATCCATGTCTTCGGCCATACAACAAAAACAAACTAGAACCCAGATCGTTAGCATGTGTGTTCAAAGGATACATCAATGCACATAAGGGTTATTTGTGCTTGCATAAAAAATCTGGCAGAATTTACATTTCACGTCATGTGAGATTTGAAGAAAAGATATTCCCATTCATGCCAACGCAGCAGCAAGTACCAGTGCAAGGTTCAAGGTATTGTACCATCTGATACTAGTCTCTTATTAACACCCCCATTTAGAAATAGAGACTTACAATGTAATCAGGGTACTGCTGCTGAACAAACTCTGTTGTAATCACCAGTTGTGAGTCATTCAGATTTTGTGGCTTCACTAAATGTTAAGGCGCACCATCTCCAGCGGACTCCTTCCAACAACAATTTGTATCGCATGACTCTACAACTGATTATGTAGCTTCACTAAATGTTAATGCACCATCTCCAGTGTACTCCTTCCAACAATAATCTGCTTCTCAGGACACTATATCATATTCTGCTACATCCAGTATTGCTCCACAAGGTCAAGAGGACGTGCAAACATCTCAAAGTGGTGTTATTTCTCATCTAATGGTGACAAGAGCCAAGTCTGGTATCAGTAAGACCATACAAAAACTTTGTTTAACTGTCACCAAGCATCCTTTGCCGGACTCTGATTTCATGGAACCAACTTGCTACTCTGAAGCCTATAAGAACCCTAAATGGAGAGATGCAATGGATGTTAAAATTAATGCACTTGTTCAAAATGGTACATACTCACTTGTGAAGTATGAAAAAGGAATGAATGTTGTTGGATCAAAATGGGTTTTTAGGGTGAAGCAATATCCAGATGGATCAATTGAGCGCAAAAAAGCTCGTTTGGTTTCTAAGGGCTTCAACCAGCAAGAAGGAATCGATTACAGTGATACGTTCAGTCCTGCCATCAAGCCGTGTACAATAAGATTGGTGTTGTCAATTGCAGTTATGAATAACTGGACACTCAAGCAATTGGACGTCGAAAATGCTTTCTTACATGGTCATCTAGAAGAAGATGTATACATGAAGCAACCAACTGGGTATGTTGATCATAATTTCCCTAATTATGTCTGCAAATTGCATAAATCCTTGTATAGACTTAAACAGGCGCCGCATGCTTGGTTCTCTAGGCTAAGTACTTACTTAACTAAAATAGGCTTCAAAGTTTCTGTTGCAGATAGCTCATTATTTGTCCTCCAAACACAAATATCGATTACGTATGTTCTTGTGTATGTTGATGACATCATTGTCACAGGTTCCGATTCAGCTAAAATTAGAGAGCTAATTGCATCACTTGGGTCTGAGTTTGGAATTAAAGACATGGGAGACTTGTCTTTCTTATTAGGAGTAAAGGTTCTAAGAAGTGAAAGAGAATTGGTTCTGACTCGAAGGAAATATGTATCAGATCTCCTGAAACGTACAAAGATGGATGGTGTTAAATCGGTATGCACACCATTAGCTACAAATGTGAAGATTCAACAAGGAGGCATAAAGAGATTTGAAGATGCAACTTTGTATCGCAGTGTGGTGGGTGCACTGCAATACTTGCACTTAACCAGATAAGATATTTTCGTGGCAGTCAACAAAGTATGCCAATATATGCATGATCCATACATTGAACACTGGGAGCTTGTCAAAAGAATACCGTGATATCTTAAATGTACTGTGGATTATGGTCTTCATCTGTATGCCTCGAAGGACTTCTCTCTACTTGCATACTCCGATGCAGATTGGGCTGGGAGCTTGGATGACCGTCGATCCACTAGTGGATATTGCATTTATTTTGGGGATAATTTGATTTCATGGAGTTCACGTAAGCAAAAAACGGTTTCCAAGTCGAGCATGGAAGCTGAATATCGTGGAATAGCTATTGCAACATCTTAATTACTTTGGATTCAGTCATTATTATTGGAACTTGGTGTTTTATCAATTGTTCCAATTCTGTGGTGCGATAATCTGGGAGCTACATATCTTACTGCTTATCCAATATTTCATGCAAGGACAAAGCATATCGAGATTGATTATTGCTTTGTCAAGGAACGTGTTGCAAATAAACATCTCAGTGTAAGGTTCATCAGCTCGAGAGACCAGCTAGCAGATATCTTCACAAAGGGTCTCTCAGCATCAAGATTTCAGATTCTGAGGTCCAAGTTGCACATTCGCCAGCTACAGTACAACTTGAGGGAGGATGTTAAGGATAACACAGTTGAGAACTCAACTGAATCTGATTGAGTCAGTCAGATGAAAAAGTATAAGAGTTTCCTACTGTTATGTTTACGTTCAGTTAGAGTCATAGCTTAGCTTTTGTTAAAGTCTTCAGTTTGTTGAGTCAATAACAAAAATTAGGTAACTGCATTGCAGAATTCTATTGATATAAATAACACTGTGATATCCACATCAGAAATGTGGAAGATCTTCTACCCAATACCAAGTTTTAACTGAAGAGGTGTCAGTAAAGAGAGTAAAAGTATGTATGAGGTGTTGGCAAAATAGATAAGAATGAACAAAGTTTGTAATACCCAGATGATAACTTTGAAGCAGAGGAACTCATATCGATAGTTAAATTTATTATAAACCCGATGAAGATAAGAATCAACACACATACCATGAGAAACAAGGAGAAAAAGATACCAATGCACCACTGCACTAAAATTGAGCCAATTGTGAATATGCCAACTTGTAAAGTTCCAATTGATGTAATAGGACATTGCTGCAACACCGATGCTGGACAACAGAAAGATTAGAGAACTTGATCTACCATTAACAAGAGAATTAGAGAAGAAAAACAAAGGAAATATAATTAAAAACTGAAAATCAAAATTAGGGCAAAAAAAGAGAAGATAATTAAAATTTCAAAATAAACGCAGTAAAGGAGAATTAAGACATAAGAATCTGACAGAGAATTAAACAAAAACAGAAGAGAAGAACATTGAATGAGGCAATTCAAGCAGAAAAAAACAAGAAATCTAAGAAAAATCTAGTTGACTTTAGTTGACATTTTGCTTGACCAGTCGTTTGACCTTATCGTTTTTTTCTCACGAGTTCTTGTCAAGTAGGTGGTCTAACCCTTAAGTATGATGGTACTTATCAATCTATTTCATGTAAGATTCAACAGCAAATTGTGAATCGCTCTTCCAACATTTTGCAAAAGGATTAGCAACAATCAAGATAAAATCAGAGAAAGAGGGGAAAACAATCGTACTCATTAAACTACCAGTGTCACATTCTCATTAAAATGCATATGAGGTTCCTAGCATTATAATTTTTTTTTTTCATGATCTGACCTTATACCTCTTAATCCATACAAGCAATGAGCAGTGTCAGCAAGGTTTCATAGTCTCATCGTTGACCACCTATCGATCCATTTCTCCTCCAACCAATTTGATCTCATTGTTGCTTAGGGTTATTTGTTTGAGTTTTAATTAATATATCTTATTAAGACATCTTTTCCTTGTAAATTATGTTCAAATTTAGTTTCCTCAGATATCTTAATCTTAATTCGTAAAATTTTGTTATCGTAATATCACCGTAAAAATTATCACAGTGTAAGGTATAAATTGCACTAAAAAATATATAATCTATTTTTTGCTTTAGAGATTATATATAAGCACCAATTATGCATACAAATCTTGTTTATGTCCTAACTTCACAAAGTCACACATGGTTCAGGCCCTTCGCGGCTTGGTGCATACAAAAAGTGTTGGAGGACATTACAGAGTTAGGTGTCACCCGGTTAAATTTTGTACATGGAGGAACTTTTTTGAGTTTATTCATCCGAATTTTCATAGATTTTGAGATTAATGGATTAAATGAGGTGAAATAGTTAATGCTCATTTTCAAATATAACTGGTAAAGCTTAGTATTCATTCTAGTCAAGCCGAAACATCGGCAATATATATATTAAATATATTTGATATGTTAAATATATTCATGCTTCAAAAAAAAAAGTTAAATATATTCTAGCTAGTACTCTATGCATAAAAAAAAAAAAAAAAACAAACAAATAAACCTAATACACTATATTTGATTGATCATATTCAAATACAGACGAAATCCCATCGGTACATGCACTTAAAACGGTAAAATGATCATTTTCAGACTAAGTTGTTGTCCCCTGCAAGAATGCATCTATGTGCACCCCCACTTAACTAGGGGTGCACATTCCTCCTCGCTTTATTGGTTGTAACTAAACTCTCGTCTTTATTATCTTGTGTATAGATTTTTTAGTCTAAATGTTGGTAATTGTTCCCAACTTCTCTCCTCTCTCCACCTACATCTTAAATTTTGCCCAGAGCTGGTCATGTGTCTAGAAGGGCCATGTGAGAATTTTTTTCGTAGGGCCTTTTATAGTGTCGAATATTTTAATTATAAGAAAAGAGTCTATGTTTTTTTTATAGACGAATTCGCTAGAATTTGTTTTACACTAGGTTTATTAACGCGTATTTTTAAATATAAATAAAAATTATTTAATTGAAACCTTTTATTTGTTGATATATATTTGCATGAATAAGAATACGCAAGAAAAACTCAAATGATATCGCCGCATGTATTATATTTAAGGTCTTGGTAGGTAATAATAATACTATAAATACAAAACTTTAGATTAAAGAACAATGAAGAGACTAGCTCGGTGGATGATGCATTAACCAACACTACCTGGATTAGTTTAGTTTCAGGAGTTCGAGTTTCAAAGGTCAGAGAAGATTTTTTTTTTTTTTTTTTTTGTGTGGAAATAAACAGTTGGGCTAAGGGAGAAAAAGACCCTCGACATAGCTGGGCCCTGTGCGATCGCACACCCTGCACACCCTCAGGCCCGATTTTGATTTTGCCCATAAGAAAAGACTAACTGGAATTGGTATTACAACGGACCTAGTCTTCTTCTTAGATTTGCAATCAACATAAACCAACTGAATTGTATCATCCTTTTATTCTCTTGATTACCAAAGACAAGAGATTAATTGATCACATCTGTTGATTTACTAAAATATTATATTAGGATATATAGTTATGAAACTATAGTTATAGTATTAATAGTTTTGGGACTTCTTATTTTTTCTACACAAGGATGGAGTTTCATCCTTGCTATTTTTTGAAGTGGGAGAGAATTATTGTACTAGTTTTAATTTTTTTGTGACCCATTTTCCGTAGTATGGGAGACTGCTAGTTTATCCCTACTACTTGAACCAAAAATACATTTTGGAGATAAAAGTGATTCCAATACAGGCAGTCTGACACATGGTAAAGTTTTGAGCACCCAAGTTAGATGGGAACTTGGCTATATACCAAATGAATTGTTTTAGGTTGCCGAAAAAAACTTGCAAGGATCTTAACAAAATCCAGAGAGAATTTTAGTGGGGAATAGATATAGACACCCCTAAGGGTGTTTACCTCAAAGCTTGGGATTTCTTTAGTAAGTATTTCTGATGGAGGATTAGGCTTCCAAAATATTAGTCATTTCAACTCTGCTATGATTTCCAGAATGGGTTGGAGATTGAATGAAAATCCAACCTCTCTTTGCTCTTCAATACTAAAGGCCAAGTACTTTCCAAACACTGACGTCATGCATTTAGATCCTAAACCAAAACAAACTGATAGTTGGATATGGAAAGGTATTAAATCAGCTATACAAGAAATTCAAAATCACAGCCTTTGGGTTGTAGGCAAAGGTGATAAAATAAATATTTGGACTGACTTTTGGATACCAGATAAGAGACCTCCTCTTCCGAAACCTTCCGCAGGAACCGACAACTTCAATCAGGTATGTGATCTAATCACCCAGGAAAAAACCTGGGACGAAACTAAACTCTATATCTGTTTTGATAGAGATACAGTTATTAAGATAAAACAGATTCAAATCCCTCTGGATGATAGAGAAGATACAATCACTTGGACTCTAAACAGAAACGGTAAGTTCACTGTAAACTCTTTGTATAATAATCTTAATGGTAACACAAATACCACCCACCTGCTGGAACAAGATCTGGAATATGAAAGTCTCTCATTCTATTAAATTGTTTACCTGGAAAATGACCCACTCTATACTTCCCAATAGTATGAGAGTGGCTGCAGTCCTTCCATATATAAATACTACATGTTTACTTTGCAATGAGCATGATGAATCCCTTACACATTTTTTCCTAGATTGCAACTTTGCGTGTCAAGTATGGAATCATCTTAATTTTAGTATGAATTATGTGAAAAATAACTTTCATACATGTCATGAATGGATTCATAGCTGGTTTACGTCAATATATAGGAATGGTATCAAAATGGGTTGGGCATAGTTATGTAGTACTATAACCTGGCATGTTTGGAAAGCTAGATGTGACAAAGTTTTCGAGAAAAAAGATCAAAACAGTAGAAATACTGCTATTCAAATAGTAAAACACATAAATGAATACTTCAATGTTTCGAATCCGAGTTACAATCTGACTCAGACTCTCTACTATGATCCAATGAAAGATGAAAACCTACAAATAACTAATTTAGACACTTGGAACTATCCAGGATTCATATGAGATATCGAATTAGCATTGCCATATCTATGATTCCTGATGTTTGTGACTCTGCAATTGGTCTTACTCTTGTCGATGATGTAGGTTATTTTAGAGAAGCTAGAGGGCAGTCTTCAGGATGGAGAACAAGAGAACAACTTGAACTCAATGCTGCTGAAAGTGCTTTCCAATGGGCTACAGAATTAATGGGACACAACATTGAATTTCAAAGCGACTCTGAACCAACTCTACTAAAGCTTATGGAATTGTATGCTCAAGCTAAAGAGGAAAGATTCAAGAAGAGTGCCTCCTTTGGAAACACTACAAAAACTCCGCCAAACTTTAAAGCAATGACTTTAATTTAGTTAGTAGATTTGATAATATTATGCCTGCTGCTATTTCCAGCTTATGTAACAAATCCATCATTAATGATAAGTGGATAAATGAAAACCTCACAGATTTGATCAACCTCATTTATATGCGAGAAGATCTAATCTGGCCTCTGTATTATCACAACACTTGATCTCTTTCGAGTTTGCAGGTGTATTTTTCGTATAAAAAAAAAAGTTAGATGGGAACATTGGTGACTCAAAAGAGTATAGTGCACAATGAAAGATCCTACATGTCAATCTATTTCTTGTAGATTAACAACAAATTTTATTTTCATCGCCCTATTACCAATTTATTTTCACAACATTTTCAAAAGGACTAGCAAGAACACAACAATCAAGACAAAATAAAAAAGCAATAAGGAAAAAAAAAAGAACATCCAAAACTAACAATGTCGCATTCTCATTAAAGTGAAGTTACTCACATTTGGTTTTTTTTTTTTTTTTTTTAATCAAGATCTAACCTTCTCATCCAAACAAGCAATGAGCAGGTCAATAAGAGGTTCAATATTTGATCGTTTGACCACCTATCAAGTTCGTTCCCAACTGAAATTACCGAGAGATGTTGGGCCTCTATCTAACATTCTTATCACTCATATAGATTTTTTTTTTTTTATTCCAAACATGTCGTAAGTTAGTTTCCTCAAATATCTTGATCTTAACTTATAGATCTCTATTATCATAAAAATCATTATAGTGTAAGGTATAAAATGTATTAACAATTACCCATATATAGTTTGCCTTAAAGATGATATATATAAACATCTTGCCTTAAAGAAATTTTGTTTGATTTCTAACCCCACACTGTTACCCATAGTTTAGAGCATGCTTGTTGGAGAATACAAAAAGTGTTGCAAGGCACAAGCCAAAGCAAATGACTCAGGTTGAAGACGGTGCTTCTAACCAGACCGTCCAAAAGGACAATCTAGAAACCGCACTCCCATAAATGGGTGTGAGTGGGACCTGCCTCTGAGCAATTATAGGGGTGCAGGTTTTGTCCCACTCCAGTGTCTACGGTTTTTAGATTGTCTAAAAGGACGATTAATTTAGAATTTTCGGGTTGAAAACAAAAAACGAAAGTTTTCGTATCTGATGGGGAACATTTTTGGGCCGGTTAAGTCTTATGCATCCGAATTGTCACATAGTTTTGAGATTAATGAATAAAGTATGACCGGTAAAGATTTGTATTCAGTCCCATCGTATCCAATCAGTAGGGAATAAGTATGCATCATCCAATTCTGACAAGACTCAGAGACAAAATTTTAATAACGATGTAATTCAAGGCTGTATAACTTGAACCTAGGTAATTACACAAAACCTATAATTTTTTTAAAGTTCTACCGTAGGATTTTCTATTTGTTTTACCTCTATGTACTAGATTTAAAAAACATAAAACAACAAAATTAGTTTACTTTATATCTAAGTGCAATGTGCATAGATGGTGTCAAGCTGGAAAACAAGATGTTGTGACCAAATATGAACTCACATTATAAGAAAGTAAAGCTTTCAATATACGTTCTTCGTCGCCTTCAACTGGACGCATGAATACAACGTTTATAACAGTGGATTCTTAGATGGTTTTTTAATTATTTTTAAGTTAGGTGTTGTTAAAAACATCAAATTAAAGCATGTGCATCGTACATGTGGCCTTACTAATATCTTATTAAGACATATTTTCCTTGTAAACTTTGTTCAAATTTAGTTTCCTCAAATATTTTAATTCTAATTTGTAGAATTTTGTTATCATAATTACCGTAAAAATTATCACAGCGTAAGGTATAAATTTCACTAAAATATAATATAATCTATTTTTTTCTTCAGAGATTATATATAAGCACCAACTACGCATACAAATTTTGTTTATTTTATAACCTCACAAAGTCACACATAGTTCAGGACCTTTAGGGCTTGGTGCATACAAAAAGTGTTGTAAGACATTAGAGAGTTAGGTGTCACGGGGTTAAATTTTTTACCGGGAGGAACTTTTCTGAGTTTATCCATCCGAATTGTCATAGATTATGAGATTAATGAATAAAATGAGGTGAAACGGTTCATGCTCATTTTCAATCAAATATGACTGGTAGAGCTTAGTATTCATTCTAGTCAGGCCGAATCGGCAGCGAATAAGTGTGAATCATCTTAGGTTTGCATAAATTTGATATGCTAAATATTTTCTAGTTAGTACTCGATGCATCAAAAAAAAAACAAACCTATTACTCCATATTTGATGATCATGATAATCAAATAGAAACGAAATCCCATCAGTACACACTTGAAACGGTAAAATGATAATTTTCAGACTAAGTTGTTGTCCGTGCACATAATTCAGAAGGCTGAATTCCGAACTACATTTTCAAAATGAAATGACTCGTGAACAGTGAAGTGGGAGAGAATTATTGTACTAGTTGTGCGTATACACTGCTAGTTCAACTCTATTACTTGATCCAAAAATACATTTCGGACATAAAAGTGATTCCAATACAGAATGACTCGTGGCGAAGTCTTGAGTAAGATGGGAATTTTAGGCGACTCATAATTGTACGGTGCACAATGAAAGATCCTACATATGAATCTATATCTTGTAGATTTCCATCGCTAACTTAACTCAACGCCTACCAATTTATTTTTCACAACATTTTCAAAAGGACTAGCAAGAAAACAACAATCAAGACAACAAAAGAAGAAGAAGAAGGAAGTAAAAAAAAAAAAAAAAAAACGAACAGTGTCACATTCTCATTAAAGCGACTATGAAATCATCCACATTGCCGTATTTTTCTTTACCAAGATCTATCCTCTTAATTAAAACAAGCAATAATTAGTGTCAATGAGAGGGCCAACATATGATCGCTTGACCACCTTTCAGGTTCCTCTCCAACCATTTTAATTCTTAAGTTATTCAGAAACTTTGGGGCTCTTTCTGGCATTCTTGTCACTTATGGCGACATGTTTTCTTCCGAACTTTGTTGTAATTTAATTTCCTCGAATATCTTAATCTTAACTTGTAGATCTTTTTATTATCATAAAAATCATTATAGCGTAAGGTATATAATGTATCAACAGACATGTAATTTATTTATTTTTCCTTGCATATATGTATACACATCGATGATGCATTCAAATCTTGTTTGTTTTCTAATATCACACAGACTGTCACCCGTAGTTTAGAGCATACTTTGGTTCGTGAATAGATTAAGTAAGGCAAAAACAAAAGTGTACGACTCTAGTTGAAAAACAAGAAACGTGAGTCAAGTGTCACTTTTTTTTTTTGAGTCGGTTGAATCTTATGCTAGCCAGCCAGCCTAGTGTAAGGGCACTTGCACCCCTGACCAGCTGGCTCCAAAGCCTAATTTAGGCACTGTAACAGTTAATAATAGGCCTAATTTTGCTCTTTTGCATCCCAAAACTTTTTTGTAACCCAGAACTGATTTCTTGCATCCCAACATGTGAATCTTGGCTCCGCCCAAATAGACATGGAGTTTTGAGATTTTCTTTGACAAGTTTGATGAGTCAGAAACAGATTGGTAATAATGATGTAGTCGTATACCTTGAACCCTGAACCTAGGTAACTGCACAAAACCTATAATTTGTTTAAAATTCTCCCGTAGGAGTTTCTATTTGTTTTACTGTCTTCATTAACTGTAAGGAATGATTTATGAGTCCGAGAATACGATATTTTTGTAAGAAAAAATGGAAGGCAAAAGAAATTGCCTGGGCGAATATAATTTAAAAGTGAGCAAAACAGCCCTAACAAAAGCAAACGCACAAGCACAAGGAGTAAACAAAAAGGAATAAACTTTATATAATCACAAAAGAAAACCACCAGAATTTTCCAGGCATCTAATGTCGAACTCACAACGCCAGCTAAAATTTTCGAACCTCCACAAGAACGCTAGCTGCATTCAAGTAATACTTTCATCAACCTCCTCCATGGTTAAACCCTTTTCTTTAGAAGGTCTTCTTCAGTTTGCCACAATACTACTTAGTTAACCCGGCAATCCTTCTTGGCCTCCTTATCCTCGAAAATAAATCAAGGTTCAGATAACTAAGGAGGACCATTTGCAACAATCTCAGCTGCCACCTGCTTTATGTATTCCTTGCCCCTAAATGCCTCTGGAAATTTCCCTGTATAATATAGTAAAGAAGATCGAAAATGAACGAGAACGAAAAACTCAGTCAAGCTGGCTGGATAAGGGGGTTTAATGTTTATTTTGACGAAAAACAAACAAATGACAAACCAGATGATTGTTAAGGAGTTAATAAGGTAAATAAAAAATCATTCAAGATTAGAGTGAAAGGAAAATTTTCCGGTCAAAATCAGACATACACAGACTGAAACCCAATGTTGTAGTGCAACACTGCAACTTATTTGAGGACATCAGAAAATCATAAACCATGACCATTACACCCTAACCACCAAATTTCAGCAAAAGCAAAATAAGACCAATATACCAACACATCGGGGATGTATTTGCCATTCACATGGTAATCCAGAAACCATGAACAATTTATTGAAATGAAAAAGAAGCTCAACATGGTGAGAATACATACTAGTTTGTGTGCTACCAAATACTTTAACCACAGCATCCCGATCTTTTGCGTTCATATCCCCCAGATTATTATTTTTCTTCTCTAGTTTCTTAAGTTGTTGCTCTTCATAGAGTTTTCTTCTCTCCTCATCCAGAAGCCTCTCCCTTAAAATAATGCGTGAATGAGCTTCTGCAAATACCAAAGAATAAATTCGCAAGAAAACTAAGAAAGAATGAGAAGAAAAGTGAACATAACTGCCACGAACAAGGAAATTTAGTAAGTCTTCTGTCCTCAGAAAACTGTGCATCCACTAGTGTCGAATGCACTAATAAACAAAATGACTATGAAAATCCACATGAAAACTTATTTGATAATCAAATCAAATTTCCATCTGTCGAGAAACAGGCACACAGAGAGCCAAAAAGCGCAGCACATAACTGAAGTGACAATGAGAGCACAAGTTGCCGGCCCTAGAGAACAAATAAATCATGTGATCCTAGCCGTGCACCAAAAAATTCATTAAAAGCTACTGAACAGAAGCCAGAATTCCCACAGGTGCATTCAATCCAAGCATATCGACAGATACATACATAGATTCCTGAGTTGGGTACAAACGATTTAAGTACTGTAGTGTACAACACGAAATCAACAAAGAATTTGGTAATGTAAATGTTACCGTACCTAGTCTAGGAAACCAGTCAGTTCATATGTTAGGTTGTAAAGGAATTTATGAGTGACTAGATCTAAGAGACTAGTACTTTTCTAATTTCTAATTGCTGTTGCATCAGACAATTGTTCGAAGTGAACGATATGGTGGTGATGGACAGTGTAAACACTAACAAACAATAGGTAGCTGAAGCGAGAAAGAAAGCATATGTTGCCGGCCCTATCTAGTGAATAATCCACTAACAAATTCAACAAAAGCAACAAAACAGAAGCCAAGATGTGTATTCAATCGAGCAGATTCAACATGTTGTTTAAACAAATCTTAATAGATGCATGCTTGAGAGAATTCCTTGAATTTGGTAATGCAGATGTCATCGTACCTAGACAAGCCGATGAGTAGTATGTGTTAAGGAATTTACAATCGAATATCACAGGGATCTAAGACAATGCGCTCAGGATTCTAATTGATCAGACAAAAATAGTTTGAAACCCTAACTAACAAAACTTGACAGAAACCAAACAAAACTTGACAGGAACACAAAGGAACAAGAATTCACCAGCTAATCTTTCAGAATCAGTACCGGGAACAACCTAAAAATTTAAATCATGCAAAACCAAATCTAAGGTTTGCTTATTTGAAGAGATCCAGAGAAGATACTTTACCAATTT
This sequence comes from Papaver armeniacum, assembly GCA_023531295.1. Lineage (NCBI taxonomy): Eukaryota > Viridiplantae > Streptophyta > Magnoliopsida > Ranunculales > Papaveraceae > Papaver > Papaver armeniacum. The sequence continues at coordinate 308,160 of JAJJWW010010444.1, forward strand.
GACGTATTTCTCTCCTGCACTGTCTAGATTTGTCTTCTTTCCCGCCTTCAGTCGATATGTTTGTCCATTCCTTTTATACAGTTGCACTAATTGACGACTCGAAGAAGTATTTCATATTTGTTCAGAGATCAGAGTCCGAGTTCAGAAATCCCGTATGCAAAGTTTGATGAGGGGTGTTAAAGATATTATTTCATATTAATAAGATACTATTTCGTATTAGTATGCCAAATATATTGTTACCGTATTAGTGTTGCTTAGTTATCAAGGATTATTATCCTCATTTATTAGTTTTTAGTTAGTTTTCTTTTCCTAATTATTTTCACTTATTTTCTCTTTTAATGTATTTACTATTACCTGTATAAATATGGCTTTCGCCTAGTCGAATGATACACCGATTGAGAGAAACCGTCCCTCCGATACCAGTTTTATCAAATAGAACTGTCCACTGACTGAGCTACTGATAGTGTCGCCTAGAAGATAAAATACCTCATTTTGGAGACATTCAATGCCCAAAAATGTACCCGGAAGAAAGCTATTTACTAAAAATGTCTAGTTTTTTAAAATTCCAAAAAAGGTGTAATGTGCACACATTATAGGTGTTGATTCATCATAATGGTACACAATGTCAAGTAATATGTACACATTCAAACATTTTTGGTAATTTACAATATTTTTGGGAATAACTAATTAAAACTAGACACCTTTGGAAATTTCCTCAATCCTATGCTCGAGCAATCCGAGACTTTATCCAGAACATCATCCCATTCAAGAACAAAGATTGGAAACGACAGCTGTGCCACGTAGACGAGATTCAGCAATAACATGTGTATTTGAAGGGAAAGGTTTGCCTCGTGGTGGAGATTCATCGGGAGTCTGCAAAATTAGACGTCTGTCAACATATCTTGACATAAAGAAAGTAAGAACAGATTTTTCTGTAGATTGACAACTGGGGCGGCTGAATTCATGCGAAATCTCAGTACAATTTTAATTGCTCGAACACCACAACTAATATACAAATCACAAAAGTGATACCTCAATGTTGAGACAATAAAAAAAGAGACAGGCCACCTCTAGATATTGTAATTTCAAACCGGTCCTATTACCTAGATACTTTAATCACAGGCATCGATATGGTCAGCACTACCGTTTCAAGTTCAAACATATGAAATCTCATAAATCCATCATATTAATTGTTGGGCTAAGGTGGCCTTACTACCTCCATGTACCAGATTTAAAACACATAAAACAACAAAATTAGTTTACTATATATCTAAGTGAAATGTGCATAGACGATGTCAAGATGGAAAACAAGATGTTGTGACCAAATATGAACTCATATTATAAGAAAGTAAAGCTTCCAGTATTCGTTCTTCGTCTCCTTCAACTGCACGCATGAATACAAAGTTTATAAGAGTGGCTTTTTAGATTGCTTCTTATTTATTTTTAAGTTTGGTGTTGTTAAAAAAATCAAATTGAAACATGTGCATCGCACATGTGGTATTACTAATATCTTATTAAGAGTCTAAGACATCTTTTCCTTGTAAACTTTGTTCAAATTTAGTTTCCTCAAATATTTTAATTTTAATTTGTAGAATTTTGTTAAGGTAATTACCGTAAAAATTATCATAGTATAATACATATAATCTATTTTTTTCTTCGGAGATTATATATAAGCATCAACTATGCATACAAATTTTGCTTATTTTCTAACCTCACAAAGTCACACATAGGTCAGGCCCTTTAGGGCTTGGTGCATACAAAAAGTGTTTGACAAGACATTAGTTAAAGTCCGGGAGGTGAGTTTATCCATCCGAATTGTCATAGATTAATTATGAGTTAAATTAATGAATAAAATGAGGTGAAAAGAACATTTTCAAATATGAGTAGAGTTTAGTATTCATTCTGAATCGGCAGCGAATAAGTGTGAATCATCTTAGGTTTACATAAATTTGATATGCTAAATATATTCTAGCTAGTACTCGATGCATCAAAAAACAAAAAACCTATTACTTTATATTTTATGATCATCATATTCAAATAGAAACGAAATCCCATCAGTACACACTTAAAACGGTAAAATGATAATTTTCAGACCAAGTTGTTGTCCGTGCACATAATTCAGAAGGCTGAATTCTGAACTACATTTTCAAAATGAAATGACTCGTGAACAGTGAAGTGGGAGAGAAATATTGTACTAGTTGTGCGTATACACTGCTAGTTCAACTCTATTACTTGATCCAAAAATACATTTTGGACATAAAAGTGATTCCAATACACGTGGCAGTCTGAGTAAGATGGGAATTTTTGGCGACTCATAATTGTACGGTGCACAATGGAAGCACCATATGAATCTATATCTTGTTTTAGATGGGCTAAAAGTTTTGGCATAGATTCTCGATAAAAATGATATTGTAAATTTCATATACTATATTTGCTAGTTCATATATTTTTTCTTTCCATCAAAAAAAAAATCTATATCTTGTGGATTAACAACAAATTTGATTTACATCGCTAACTTAACTCAACGCCCACTAATTTATTTTTCACAACATTTTCAAAAGGATTAGCAAGAAAACAATAATCAAGACAACAAAAGAAGAACAAGAAGGGAAAAAAAAAAAAAAAACTAACAATGTCACATTCTCATTAAAGTGCCTATGAAATCATCCACATTGCCGTATTTTTCTTTACCAAGATCTATCCTCCTAATTCAAACAATCAATAATAAGTGTCAATGAGAGGGCCAACATACGATCGTTTGACCACCTATCAGGTTCCTCTTCAACCATTTTAATTCTTAAATTATTCAGAAACGTTGGGGCCCTTTCTGGCATTCTTGTCACTTATAGAGACATTTTTTCTTCCAAACTTTGTTGTAATTTAATTTCCTCGAATATCTTAATCTTAATAACTTGTAGATCTTTTTATTATCATAAAAATCATTATAGCGTAAGGTATAAAATGTATCAACAGACATGTAATTTATTTATTTTGCCTTACAGAGATATGTATAAACATCGATGATGCATTCAAATCTTGTTTGTTTTGTAATCTCACACAGTCACCCGTAGTTTAGAGCATACTTTGGTTCGTGAATAGATTAAGTAAGGCAAAAACCAAAGTGTATGACTAGTTGAAAAACAAGAAACGTGAGTCAAGTGTCACAAGTTAAGTTTTGTACCAGAGGGGGAACTTTTTTTTTTTGAGTCGGTTGAGTCTTATGCTAGCCAGCCAGCCAGCCAGCCTAGTGCAAGGGCACTTGCACCCCTGACCAACTGGCTCCAAATCCTAATTTAGGCACTGTAACAGTTAATAATAGGCCTAATTTTGCTCTTTTGCATCCCCTAAAACTTTTTTTTGTAACCCAGAACTGATTTCTTGCATCCTAACATGTAAATCTTGGCTCCGCCCAAATAGACATGGAGTTTTGAGATTTTCTTTGACAAGTTTGATGAGTCAGAAAAAGATTGGTAATAATGATGTAGTCGTATACCTTGAACCCTGAACCTAGGTAATTGCACAAAACCTATAATTTGTTTAAAATTCTCCCGTAGAAGTTTCTATTTGTTTTACTGTCTTCATTAACTGTAAGGAATGATTTATGAGTCCGAGAATACGATATTTTTGTAAAAAAAAATGAAAGGCAAAAGAAATTGCCTGGGCGAATACAATTTAAAAGTGAGCAAAACAGCCCTAACAAAAGCAAACGCACAAGCACAAGGAGTAAACAAAAAGGAATAAACTTTATATAATCACAAAAGAAAACCACCAGAATTTTCCAGGCATCTAATGTCGAACTCACAACGCCAGCTAAAACTTTCGAACCTCCACAAGAACGCTAGCTGCATTCAAGTAATACTTTCATCAACCTCCTCTATCTTTAGAATGTCTTCTTCAGTTTGCCACAGTATCACTTAGTTAACTCGGCAATCCTTCTTGGCCTCCTTATCCTCGAAAATAAACCAAGGTTCAGATAACTAAGGAGGACCATTTGCAACAATCTCAGCTGCCACCTGCTTTATGTATTCCTTGCCCCTAAATGCCACCTGGCAATTTCCCTGTATAATTTAGTAAAGAAGATCAAAAATGAACGAGAACGAAAAACTCAGTCAAGCTGGCTGGATAAGGGGGTTTAATGTTTATTTTGTCGAAAAACAAACAAATGACAAAACCAGATGATTGTTAAGGAGTTAATAAGGTAAATAAAAAATCATTCCAGATTAGAGTGAAAGGAAAATTTTCCGGTCAAAATCGGACATACACAGACTGAAACCCAATGTTGTAGTGCAACATATTTGAGGCCATCAGACAAGGCCATCAGAAAATCATAAACCAAGACCATTACACCCTAACCACCAAATTTCAGCAAAAGCAAAATAAGACCAATATACCAACACATCGGGGATGTATTTGCCATTCACATGGTAATCCAGAAACCATGAACAATTTATTGAAATGAAAAAGAAGCTCAACATGGTGAGAATACATACTAGTTTGTGTGCTACCAAATACTTTAACCACATCATCCCGATCTTTTGCATTCATATCCCCCAGATTTTTATTTTTCTTCTCTAGTTTCTTAAGTTGTTGCTCTTCATAGATTTTTCGTCTCTCCTCATCCCAAAGCCTCTCCCTCAAAATAATGCATGAATGAGATGCTACAAATACCAAAGAATAAATTCTGCAGAAAACTAAGGAAGAATGAGAAGAAAAGTGAACATAACTGCCACGAACAAGGAAATTTAGTAAGTCTTAATGAACAAAGTGACTATGAAAATCAACATGAAAACTTTTACTTCCAGGATAATCAAATCAAATTTCCATCGGTCAAGAAACAGGCATACAGAGAGCCAAAAGGCGCAACAATAGCTGAAGTGACAATGAGAGCATAAGTTTCCAGCCCTAGAGAACAAATATAGCATGTGATCCTAGCAGTCCACCAAAAAATTCAATAAAAGCTACCGAACAGAAGCCAGAATTCACACAGGTGCTTTCAATCAACTAGATTCAATGTTGTTTAACCAATCCAAGCATATTAACAGATGCATAGATTCCTGATTTGTTTTAAGCAGAGTACAAACGATTTAAGTACTGTATATAATGAAATCAACGAAGAATTTGGTAATGTAGATGTTACTGTACCTAGCCTAGGAAACCAGTCAGTGGATATGTTAGGTCACTAAATGAATTTATAAGTGAATACAGTGTCTCCTGCTATGTCTAGGTTTCTTTTCTTTCCTTCCTAATATGTTTTGAGTCGACTCCTTTTACTAGGGGTGTTCATGGTTACTGGTTAACCGAGAAACCGAACCAAACCAAACCGATTAGGGGGAAACCGAACCGAACCATTAACTAATGGTTGGTTTTGGTTTAGAAAAGATGAAAACCGAGATTAATGGTTTGGTTTTGGTATGATAGAGAAACCGAACCAATAACCAATGGTTAACCGAATATTGATAAAAAAAAAAAATCATTAATTAAATTTTCATTAGAGATATCACTGCCATTAGTTAAATCTTCTTTTGATCTCTAGATTTAGAGTAAGCTTTAACTACTCTTGATATTCTTTTTATTTATTTTTTGTCTGTAAATTTTTGTAAAAAAATACTATTTTTTTATGTAAATTAGTGTAATTTTTTTTTTGGGTTTGACATAATTATTGGTTAACCAAAAACCACTGGGAAAAACCGAAACCGGCTGGAACCATTTGGAAACCTAACCAATGGTTAATGGATTGGTTTGGTTTCAATTTTTAAAAACCGATAGTATTGGTTTCGGTTTTGGTTTGGCTTGAAACCGAACCAAAACCGACCATGAACACCCCTACCTTTTACACAGTTGCACTTGCACTAATTGGGCTTGGAAATAACAAAAAAAAAAAAAAAAAAAGTTATGTTGGGCTTAATTTAGGCTTTGGAACTAGTTGGGCACGGGTGCAAGTGCACACCTTGCAAATGGATGGCTCCGCCCCTGAACAGGCCTCCTAAATAGCATGGCAAAAGCTCAGAAGGGACTCGTAAAAGAACAATGAATCAGCATGCCACCGGTGTGGTTCGACAGAGAACTGGGCAAATGTATGTCGTACGTCTAAGCACCTTGTTGATCTTATAAAGCTTCCTTCAAGAAAAAGAAAATATCGCTGAAACCAATTTTGCTCGGTTTGAAGTGCCGATTGACACTACCTATCTTGATTCTCCTGATTTCAATCTTGATGCAAATAGAAATGATTTTGATGACGTTGGTTATTTCCTCTGAGTTTATCTATATCTGAATTAGTTTTCATTAGATTGAGTAGGAATTTATTTTCAACAAGTGACAATGTTGATTTGTCTTAGATGGTTGTTTTTTTTTTTTAGAATGATGCTTGCCAAGTATTTTTGTTAGTCGAGCTTCTTTGCCAATTAAATTTGAGATTATTTTTGAGTGTAACATAAACTATTTATTTATTTTCAATCTTAACATGAGTTGTCTATTTTGCTTGTTGATGCAATTATTTACATATTTATATTTACATTACTGGGTGTGTTATCTGATCTTGTACCAGCATGATTTATGCCACTAGAAGTTGAGGATTTTAAAGAAGTTGTGGAAAGAAAGAAAAAAGAAAAGAAAATAACCGGTCATGACGTAGTTTTAGAATGTGCCTTCATTTATTTTAATATTGTAACTCACATTCCTTTTTTTTTTTATCGGTCAAATATAAATTTCATTGAAAAAGGGCACTTAAGAGGGTGCCTTAACCCAATGATTACAACCGAACAAAAAAAAAAGGGAACCGAAAGAGGATTCTGTTAGGGTTCTAAACCAAAACAACTGTTAAGAACACAAAACTAGATAGAACCCTAAAGATAAAATCCTTTTTTATGGGGATTAGCAACCTCTGCTTTGTAACAATAAGAGAACTGAAGTTGTATTAATTGAAATGTTCAAAACAAACTTAGGAACTGAGTATTTATACTAATCAGTACTTGCCTAATCAAGAAGTAACTTACGTATTTAAGAATCCTAACTAAATAAGGAAACTACCTAGTTAACTAAATAAAGGAAATACTGAGATTAAGGAGTTGGCACGCAACATCCCACCCTCCTTGAAAGCATGCTTGTCCTCAAGCATCAAATTCTGGAAATCGTAATAGTAGTTTATCAGCATCTTCCCACGTAGCTTCTTCCACTGGATGATCCTCCCACTGGACTAACCATTTAGTGCCTGCATGAGCTCCTTTCTTGAACATTTTTCGTTCCAAAATTTTAGCTGGTTCCCACTTATCATAATCCACCGTAATTGGTAGATTAATATCCACAATAAATTTGAAGAACCAAGTTGCGGTTTCACTGTGAAACATGAAACACGGATGAATACGACCGGAAGTAGGTAAGTCCAACCTATAAGCCACAACACCAATTCTTTCAAGGATACGAAAAGGGCCGTAAAACTTAGAGAAAACTTAGAATAAGCCCGATTCGCAATCGTGTTTTGCCTATAAGGTCTGCAGCCTAAGAAAAACCAAATCATTGACTACAAAAGTTCTCTCAAGATTTGATGTGTATCAAAGATAATTCTTCATTCTTAATTGAGCAGCTTTGTAAATGAGACTTCAAAAGCTTTAAAGTATGATCCCTAGCTCGTAATGTAGAATCAACAACATTGATGATTTAGAACCCGGTAAGTAAGAGGATACCGTTGGAGGCGAACGACTATAGACCGCTTGATATGGAGTCATCCGAATTGGTCGAATGAAAACTTGTGTTATACCACCATTCCGCCCATGGTAACCATCTTGACCATTCACTAGGTTTTGTTCCAGCAAAACATCGTAAATAACATTCTAAAGTTCTATTAGTAACTTCACTTTGTCCATCGATTGTGGATGATATGCCGAACTTCTACATAACTTTGTATCCCGTAAAGAAAAATATGCTTCCCAAAAATTGCTCATGAAGATGGGATCACGGTCACTTACAATAGTTCGTGGCATGCCATGCAGACGTACTTATTTCTCGACAAAAATGTCATTTAATAGAAATGGCAGAGAATAAGGATGAGAGAGTGCAATAAAATGGCCATATTTAGATAATCTATCTACGACCACGAGAATAGAGTTTTTACGATGTGAAAGTGGAAACCCATCGATGAAATCCATCGATATATCTAACCAAATATCAGCAGGTATAGGTAGAGGACTCAATAATCCTGGAGGGGCTACTGTTTCAGCTTTATTACGCTGACAAATATCACAGTGAGAAATGAAAGTTTTAACTGCAATTTTCATACCTTTCCAATAAAAACTGTGTTGTAAACGCTTATAGGTGCGTAAGAATCCAGCATGACCACCAATGGGATTAGAATGAAACTCTTCAAGAAGTTTAATGCACCAGGTGGAAGAAGATGGCACCACTATACGACCTTTATAACGTAAAACTCCATCAAAGATAAGAAAAATTGGGTTTACAAGTATCATTGGCACGCAATCGCTTTGAATAAGAAGACCCAATTCTGTATCATCATGGCATTCCTTAATAATGTCAAGAAGACCAGAGAAAATAGGCGCAGAGAGAAGTAAAAAGAACCATGAATCCGAGAAAGTGCATGTTGCAATATTTTCTTTGCCTTTACGAAAAATAATCTCATAGTCGTACCCCAATAATTTAGATAACCACTTTTGTTGTTCCATAGAAGATAATTTTTGATCCAAAAAATACTTTAAACTCCTATGATCCGTATAAATTTTGAAATGCCTCCCTAGTAAATACAGACGCCATTTTTGAACTGCAGAAACCACATCAAGCATTTCCTTATCATATATAGAGAGATTCAAATTTTTACCAGATAAAGGTTTACTGTAATATGCAATTGGTCTATTTGATTGCATTAAAACAACACCTAATCCATTCCCCGAAGCATCACATTCCAATACAAATTCCTTTGTAAAATCTGGAAGTATTAAAACTGGTGTTGAAGTTAAAGCTTGTTGGAGTTGTTTGAAAGCCGCAGAGTCGTTTCGGTCAAACAAAAGCATCTTTCTTGAGTAGCTGAGTTAATGGTGCACTTATTTTTCCAAAATCCTTAACAAATTTCCGATAATAACCAGCTAAACCCAAAAAGCCACGTAATGCCTTAACTGTGGTAGGAATTGGCCATGACAAAATACATTGTATTTTTTCATTCTCTACTGAAACTCCTTCGGATGAAATAACATGACCAAGATAGCCAATAGAACTTTGAGCAAATGCACACTTTGAATCCTTAACAAACAATTTATTAGTGCGTATAATGTCAAACACTAAAGATAAGTGCTTGATATGATCCTCAAGAGTGTCACTATAAATTAAAATATCATCAAAGAAAACAAGCACGAACTCGCGTAAATAAGGCCTCGAAAATATGATGCATGAAGCTCGAAAAGTGGCAAAGTGCGTTTGAAAGACCAAAAGGCATGACAAGAAATTCGTAGTGACCATCATGAGTTCTAAAAGCCGTCTTTGGAATGTCAGGCGCATGCACTCTAAGTTGGTGATAACCAAAACGAAAATCCAGTTTAGAAAAAATGGTCTTTCCATGTAATTCATCCAACAATTCATCCATCATTGGAATGGGAAATCTATATTTGACAGTCAGCTTGTTTAAAGCTCGATAATCCACACACATCCTCCAAGAACCATTTTTTTTGCGAACCATTAAAATGGGAGAAGAGTAGGGACTAGAGCTTGGTCTAATGAAACCGGCATGTTGTAATTCTTTCACAATTTTTTCTATTTCATCCTTCTGAAAATGTGGATAATGATAAGGTCTCACATTAACTGGAGCAGAACCAGGAAGTAGTGGAATATGATGATCATGCAAACGTTCAGGTGGAAGAATATTTGGAATCTTGAAAATATCTTCATATTTAGACAATAGTTGTTGGATCTCAGACGGCAAAACTGAAGTTGAATTAATAGTAGTACTAACTGAAGATAGTTGAAGAAGAAAACCATAAGTCTCTTTGCGTAATAAATGTTGCATGGGAGATGCATCCAGGAGCATGACATATGAAGAATTTTTTCCACGTATGATGATATTCTCTTCACCAACTTTGAAATGCATCGTCAAGTGAGTAAAATCCCAAGACATTTCACCCAATGTTCGTAACCATTGGACACCTAACACTGCATCACAACCGCTGATGTCCAAAAGATGAAAATCAACTTGAGAGAAAAGTATATTGTTGTAGCTTAATTGGCACATGTAAACAATACACATGGGTACGTAAATCGACCTCCATCACCTACCGTGACACATAAAGAAGAAATTGATTCAATCTTATAACCACATTGCTTTGCAATTGTTGGATGAAGAAAATTGTGGGTAGCTCCAGTAATCCACCAAAAATGTAAGAGCCCGAGCCTTAATAAAACCTTGAATGCGCATGGTGTTTGGAAAACTAGAACCCACCAAAGAATGCAAAGAAATATTCACTCTTGTTCTTGTGGTAATTTAGTAGTATCAAGGTGGCGGCTGAATTTCTTCATCAAAGTTCGGATCATCGTTGTCATAAATACTTTAAGGCATATCTAAGATCAATAGTCTTGGTTTGACACATAAGTGACCAGGCTTGTAATAATCATCACAATTGAAACAAAGACCCTTGTCTCGTCTTTCTTTTTGTTCTTCCCATGTTAATCTTTTAGCTCCAGGTGGTAATGTTGATTTTTTTATTTGTTGGTTGGTAGCCATTAAGGTTCTAAAAGGGTTGGAACGAAAAGGTTTTGAAACTGAAGAGGCTGCAATGATATTATCTTCTTGTTGTATTGCCTTTTTTAAGGCTTCGGCTAAAGTCCTGGGTTCAAATAAACGAACACCAGTGCCAATATCCACGCGTAAGGCAGCAATAAATAAATCAACAAGGTACTGTGTAGGAAGATCATGAACAAAATTTATCAATTTTTCAAACTCAGAGATTAGTTGTCGAACGGTACCTGATTGAGACAATTTTGTCAATGCAATATGTGGATTTATAAACTTGTGATCCCCAAATCTGTCACGAATTAGAGAACAAAAATCTTCCCAAGATGGTGTAGGATTAGACTTTTTAAACCAACGATACCAGAATTGGCATCATCTCGTCGATGAGCAAAGAACAACTTGAATTTGAAAATCGCATTGATTGAATATAGGTTGAAATACTTTTGCTCACTTGAAAAATCCAACCGATCAGGATTTGTACCATCAAAAGTTGGAAATTTTATGTTGATGGAACCCTGGACGAATAGGTGGATTGGTACCACCCCGTTACCATTATTATTGCCATCACCATTGACATTGCCATTATTTCCATTGCGTTGATTGCCTGTTCTGCCTGTACCGAGAGCATCGGTAATGGCGTCTTTCATCGCAGTTGTGAAAGCTTTCAAATCTTCTTTGTGGTTTGCTCTGTCAACTCCTTCTTTAATCTCAGCTGTTTTAATGTCATCTTGTCGCTGTTTAGTTAGGGAAGTGATCAACTCTTTGATATCATCTTTTATACTTATAGCTAATTCTTTGATCTCATCTTCTAAACTGGTAACTTCTGCTGTTAACTCCACAATCGTCATGATAAAGAAAAAAAATTGCTGAAATTCTGAGAATATGTATCAAACCTGCTCTGTACCAGATGTTAGGGTTCTAAACCAAAAAAACTGTTAAGAACACAAAACTAGATAGAACCCTAAAGATAAAATCCTTTTTTATGGGGATTAGCCACCTCTGCTTTGTAACAATAAGAGAACTGAAGTTGTATTAATTGAAATGTTCAAAACAAACTCAGGAACTGAGTATTTATACTAATCAGTACTTGCCTAATCAAGAAGTAACTTACGTATTTAAGAATCCTAACTAAATAAGGAAACTACCTAGTTAACTAAATAAAGGAAATACTGAGATTAAGGAGTTGGCACGCAACAGATTCGGCTACCCAAATAAAAAAACACAAAAATTATGGAGGCCGGTATAATGAATTACAACTTGAAGTTACGACTTGAAGTTACTACATCACCGTATTTTTCTTAGCACTATCTAACCTATTAGTGCAACTAAAATAAGTAAAATGCTAATGTATAGATACCTCCTAATCCATGTAAGCAATCATCGGTGCCAATAAAGGGTCTAAAGTTCAATCTGATTGTTCAATCACCTACAAAATTCATCCCAAACATTTCAATCAGAGATGTTGCTCGGAGGTGTAAGGGCTTCTAATCTTTTTAGAATTCTTGGTACTGTTTCGTTAGAGTCTCCTATATAAAGATACTTTTTTCTTTCCAACTTTGTGCAAACCTCATTTGATATTTGATAAGCCTCTTGTGGTTACAGATTAATACCCACTACAGGAAAAATATACATCTACAACTGGAGATTTACAACACTTTTCTAAACATCGTAGAAAGTCCTATGTTTTACAACTGGTTTCAAAGGAAGAGTTGTCGTATATCAACATTGCCAACCCTTACGAAACAAGGGGTTGCGCTAAGAAAACAAACGACAACTCCTTAAGCAAAACAGTTGTGACGACATTTAGCTATAACAACTCTGTTCCATATATGTAGTGACTTAGCCTATCACAATTCTAACAAGTGTTGTTAAAGAACACAAAAATATGATAATGAAAAAAATGTTAGAGGAGATTCGAACATGAACCTACTGCATGGAAGTCTAGCTCATCAACCACCCTTTCAGTTCACAAGTTTCGGTTTTTTTCTTTTTTTTTAAATAGAAACCTACAACAACACTTATAAGTGTTGTTGAAGTAAAAATATATAATTTTGGAAAAAAATGAGGTTATAGGGGAGATTCGAACATGAATCTACTGCATGGACGTCTAGCTCATCAACCATCCTTACCGTTCACAAGTTTTGGCGTTTTTTTTTCTTTTTTAATAAAAATGTATAACAACACTTATAAGTGTTGTTGAAGCAAAAATATAGAACATTAGAAGAAATGAGGATGGGGGATTTGATCCTCAACCTCCCTGTATGGAAGTCTACACCACTAACCATACCTACACTATTACATGTTCGTCAAGTTTGTGGTTCTTTAATACACTAACTTTATGACAACCCTTCATAAGAGTTGTAAAACAAAATGTAATGCTCAAAAATAATGCTCGTGTGATCGAGCCGCAAAACAACACGAAGCCTTCTCTGTAAACAATCACATACACGCCTTCTCCGTAAATAATTACATACATTTTTTACTATTTGTAATATTTACTTTACTCACTTCGAGATAAGGGTACTCGGTAATTTTCACAGTCTCCATAATATTTATTACCTTTATTTCTAGTAAGGGTAATATGGTGATTTTAACAATTTATAATATTTAGTTTACTTATTTTCCGATAAGCGCGGTCTGGTCATTTTCATAATCTTCATAATATTTATTGCATTAATTTCTAAGAAGGGTAATATGGTCATTTTCAAAATAAATGGTATTTACTTTACTTTTTTTCGATAAGGGTAGTCAGGTCACTTTCACAATCTCCATAATATTTATTGCACAAATTTCCATGAAGGGTAATATGATCATTTTCACTATCTGTAATATTTACTTTACTTATTTCAGATAAGGATAGTTTAGTAATTTGCACAATCTCCGTAATATTTATTACCTTTATTTCTAGTAAGGGTAATATGGTCATTTTAACTCTGGTAATCTACGAACCTGGGATGTTCAATTCTGATATATTTCTTACCTGTAAATGGATGGATTCGTCGTTCTTACCAAGTTTCTCACTTAGAGTAGTCAACTCGCGGTCAGGATTCGATCTCGGAGCATGGTATGCATAAAATATGCATAAATAAGGTTTTTTCAAGGTTTCGTAGAATATCTCGAAGGAATCTTACCTGTAAATGGATGGATTCGTCGTTCTTACCAAGGTTCTGACTTAGAGTAGTCAACTCGTGGCCAAGTTTCGATCTCGGAGCATTGTATACATAGAATATGCAGAAATAAGGTTTGTTTAAGGTTTCGTAGAATATACCGAAGGAATCTTACCTGTAAATGGATGGATTCGTCATTTTTACCAAGTTTTTGACTTAGAATAGTCAATTCGCGGCCAGGTTTCGATCTTGGAGCCTGGTATGCATACAATATACAGAAATAAGGTTTGTTTAAGGTTTCGTAGAATATTTCGAAGGAATATTACCTGTAAATGGATGGTTTCTTCGTTCTTACCAAGTTTCTGACTTAGAGTAGTCAACTCGCGGCCAGTATCGATTTAAGAGCACGGTATACATACATTTATGCAGAAATAAGGTTTGTTTAAGGTTTCGTAGAATATCTAGAAGAAATATTACTTGTAAATGGATGGATTCGTCGTTCTTACCAAATTTCTGAATTAGAGTAGTCAACTCGCGGCTAGGTATCGATCTCGGATCCTAGTACGCATACAATATGCAGAAATAAGGGTTTTTTAAGGTTTTGTAGAATATCTCGAAGGAATCTTGCCTGTAAATGGATGAATTCGTCGTTCTTACCAAGTTTTTGACTTAGAGTAGTCAACTCACGGCCAGGTTTCGATCTCGGATCCTTGTACGCATACAATATGCAGAAATAGGGTTTTTTTTAAGGTTTCGTAGAATATCTTGAAGAAATCTTACCTGTAAATGGATGAATTCGTCGTTCTTACCAAGTTTCTGACTTAGAGTAGTCAACTCACGGCCAGGTTTCGATCTCGGAGCATGGTATGCATAGAATATGCATAAATAAGGTTTGTTTAAGGTTTCGTAGAATATTTCGAAGGAATCTTACCTGTAAATGGATGGATTCTTCGTTTTACCAAGTTTCTGACTTAGAGTAGTCAACTCGCGGCCAGTTTCGATTTAAGAGTCCGGTATGCATATAATATGCAGAAATAGGGTTTGTTTAAGGTTTCATAGAATATCTCAAAAGAATCTTACCTGTAAATGGATGGTTTCTTCGTTCTTACCAAGTTTCTAACTTAGAGTAGTCAACTCACGGCCAGGTTTCGATCTCGGATCCTGGTACGCATACAATATGCAGAAATAGGTTTTTTTTTAAAGGTTTCGTAGAATATCTCGAAGAAATCTTACCTGTAAATGGATGGATTCGTCGTTGTTACCAAGTTTCTGACTTAGAGTAGTCAACTCGCGGTCAAGTTTCGATCTCAGAGCATGGTATGCATACTATATGCATAAATAAGGTTTGTTTTAGGTTTCGTAGAATATCTCGAAGGAATCTTACCTGTAAATGGATGAATTCGTCATTCTTACCAAGTTTCTGACTTAGAGTAGTCAACTCACGGCCAGGTTTCGATCTCGGATCCTAGTACGCATACAATATGCAGAAATAGGTTTTTTTTTAAGGTTTCGTAGAATATCTCGAAGAAATCTTACATGTAAATGGATGGATTCGTTGTTCTTACCAAGTTTTTGACTTAGAGTAGTGAACTCGCGGCCAGGTTTCGATCTCTGAGCCTGGTATGCATACAATATGCAGAAATAAGGTTTGTTTAAGATTTCGTAGAATATTTCGAAGGAATCTTACCTGTAAATGGATGGTTTCTTCGTTCTTACCAAGTTTCTGACTTAGAGTAGTCAACTCGCGGCCAGGTTTCGATTTAAGAGCCTGGTATACATACATTTATGCAGAAATAAGGTTTGTTTAAGGTTTCGTAGAATATCTAGAAGAAATATTACTTGTAAATGGATGGTTTCTTTGTTCTTACCAAGTTTCTGACTTAGAGTAGTCAACTCGCGGCCAGGTTTCGATCACGGAGACTGGTACGCATACAATATGCAGAAATAGTATTTTTTTAAGGTTTCGTAGAATATCTCGAAGGAATCTTACCTGTAAATGGATGAATTTGTCGTTCTTACCAAGTTTCTGACTTAGAGTAGTCAACTCGCGGCCAGGTTTCGATCACGGAGCATGGTACGCATACAATATGCGAAATAGTATTTTTTAAGGTTTCGTAGAATATCTCAAGGAATCTTCTGTAAATGGATGAATTTGTCGTTCTTACCAAGTTTCTGACTTAGAGTAGTCAACTCGCGGCCACGTTTCGATCACGGAGCATGGTACACATACAATATGCAGAAATAGTATTTTTTTAAGGTTTCGTAGAATATCTCGAAGGAATCTTACCTGTAAATGGATGAATTTGTCGTTCTTGCCAAGTTTCTGACTTAGAGTAGTCAACTCGCGGCCAGGTTTCGATCACGGAGCATGGTACGCATACAATATGCAGAAATAGGGTTTTTTTTAAGGTTTCGTAGAATATCTCGAAGAAATCTTACTTGTAAATGGATGGATTCGTCGTTCTTACCAAGTTTTTGACTTAGAGTAGTGAACTCGCGGCCAGGTTTCGATCTCGGATCCTGGTACGCATACAATATGCAGAAATAAGGTTTTTTTAAGGTTTCGTAGAATATCTCGAAGGAATCTTACCTGTAAATGGATGAATTCGTCGTTTTTACCAAGTTTCCGACTTATAGTAGTCAACTCGCGTCCAGGTTTCTATCTCGGAGCCTGGTATGCATACAATATGCAGAAATATGGTTTTTTTTAAGGTTTCGTAGAATATTTTGAAGGAATCTTACCTGTAAAGGGATGGTTTATTCGTTCTTACCAAGTTTTTGACTTATTGTAGTCAACTCGCGGCCAGGTTTCGATCTCTGAGACCGATTTGCATACAATATGCAGAATTAAGGTTTGTTTAAGGTTTCGTAGAATATTTCGAAGGAATCTTACCTGTAAATGGATGGATTCGTCGTTCTTGCCAAGTTTCTGACTGAGAGTAGTCAATATCGATGATGTATCATGCTAAGTTTGAAGTCAGAACCCTCTCAGAGCTTCTTGGTTCATAGATTATATGCTATTATACCAAGTTTGAGGTTCGAATCGACATTGAGCTTCATACTTATCGATTTTGATGATGTATCATGCTAAGTTTGAAGTCAGAACCCTCTTCGAGATTCTTGGTTCATATTTTGTATGTTGTTATACCACATTTGAAGTTCAAATCGATATTAAGCTTCATATTCATCAATTTTCGATGATGTATCATGCTAAGTTTGAAGTCAGAACCCTCTCAGAGCTTCGTGGTCCATAGATTATATGCCACTATACCAAGTTTAAAGTTCGAATCGACGCTGAGCTTCATCTTTATCGATTTCTATGATGTATCATGTTAAGTTTTAAGTCAGAACCCTCCCAGAGCTTCTCAGTTCATAGTTTTTATGTCGTTATACTACATTTGAAGTTCGAATCGATATTAAGCTTCATATTTATCTATTTCGATGATGTTTCATGCTAACTGAGTTTACGTTGTGTGAACTAAAGCTACTTCATGATCTGTATGATTTTTCAAAATTACTTCATGACCTATGCGGCTAGTCGAAATCCAAACCGGAAGCACAAAGATAAAGCACAAAAACACAAAGAGAAGCACAAAGAAACACACCAATTATTGAATTCATTTTTCATTTTCCCGATTCATTCTTATACATTTTTGGATTTTTTTATATCAGAATGTCGATAACAATGTCCTAAATTTATTAATATTTTTTTTGGATTTTTTTTCATGTCGAAGGTTGATAATAAACCGAATACATGAGTTCGTATTAGCACAAAGAAACACACATGATTCGTAATCTGTATGAGCATCCCAAAATACAATCTCAACCGTTAAATTATTTTCTCAATCCGTATGAGTGGATCAAACAGAATCTGGTCCGTCCAGCATTTTCATTCACCCATTCGAACTCTATCTCTTTCTCTCTTTCTTCCTCTCCTCTTCCCCTCACCCCCGAAGAACACCTCTCTTCTTCTCCACCGTCGGCACTCCATCACCACCGCTGCTATTCTCTCAATCTCTCTCTTTTAACTCCCCTTTTCTCTCATCAAATCCAGATCTGAACCAAACTCTAATCAACCCCATCACTGATTCAAATTACACAAAACCCATTATTTCTTCTCAGTAACAATCAACAACAGCAGCTTCTCTATCTCTGATTAAGGACGTGTTATCTTCACCACCATATAAGTTTTCACTTCTCAATCAAGCAGGAGGAGCTATCAACGGAGATTTAATTAGGGGTTCGATTTATTGAAGTGTAGGGACTGGATTCCGCCAAGAATCAGCGAGAAGAGAAAGGAGAAGATGGCGTTAACTGCAACAACATCAACAAGTGCTGCTCTTATCAATGAATGGGGGATCTGAACTTGAGTTCTTCTTCAAGCCGTCTTGCCAACAAGATGGAGATTCAAGGGAATTTCGGTGATAATTCTAAAAAACAACAATAATGAATTTGGGGTTTTATGTAAATCGTAATTAGGTCTAGTTGAATCGGAAGTCTGGAGAGGGTAATTGCTCGAGATGAAATTGGTTGAAATTAGGTCTAGTTGAATCAATTTAGGTGTTTAGTAATTTTTTCTTTCTTTTTCTTTCTTTTTTAGTTGATTTTGAATTAGAGAATCTAATTTATCGTAATTTGAATTCATTCATGCAGGATGTTAGAAAAATCAACAAGCAATAGAGAATGTTCTATTGTTGTATGGATGTTTGGATGTGAAATGGTATTGCTGGTGAGATGGAGGTTTGAATCTGAGTTTGAGTCATGCTTGGTGGAGTTTTGGTACTGCGAGTAGATGAATATTGCGGGGAATTTAACTTTGTGAACCCTAGAATCTCTGTTTTTAGTTTTAATGATATCTTTAAATTCAGCCGTTGGAATATGATGAAATTTTAGTATGTTGTGTTTCGTTAATTCATAATGATACAGTAAAAGTTTCATGACGATCAGGTACTTTTTACTACTGCCAAGATTGCATAATCTATGATTACATTCTGCAGAACTTATATCCTGAACAGCCTATTTTCAATGGGTG
This sequence comes from Papaver armeniacum, assembly GCA_023531295.1. Lineage (NCBI taxonomy): Eukaryota > Viridiplantae > Streptophyta > Magnoliopsida > Ranunculales > Papaveraceae > Papaver > Papaver armeniacum. Next base: position 327,022 of record JAJJWW010010444.1, read on the forward strand.
TATCTCATTATCTATATATCGTATGAAGCTGTATATTTAACATGTTGTTTACCTATATGTAAGAAACTTACTGTAAAAATTTCATGAAGTTCTGATAAGATTAGGTACCCCAAAGTTTGTTATAATCGTAACTGAATTCTGTGTGTTATATGCTGAAAGCAGCCATGTTGAAGTGTGTATATCTTTTTAATGAACCGTTAGAATCAAGTGAATTTGGGATATGTTATGGCTGGATATGTCAGGACAACTCTGTTAAATTTTCATGGAAATCAGCTTATGGAAAGTGGTACAAAGTGTGTTAGTACAGAGTACTTTTCCAATTTTTGTTTCATAAAGTCTGATGTTGTTTGATAGAATGGGAGTTAAGGGTTTTTCGATTTTGTCCCTTTTTTTGACTTTGGATTTTGGTGAGATTTGAGATTTTGTATTTTTTATCCTCTGGTTATTTTAGATTATGTTGGGAAGATGAAGGAACTCTTAGAAAGCTGGTTACATAGATTCAAAAAGTGGAGGAGGAAGATGAAAGCTATATGGATGGTATAAACGAAGGACAAACCTAAGGTTCCATGGATGGCATCCAAACTCCAAGGACAGTTTGTTGCAGCGGTTTCGAAATTAGGAGGAATTCAAAGTAAGAACCTTGTTCAATATGTTGTTTTCTTGTGTTTAAGTATTTGTGAGATGCATCCTATTGGTAGCATAATAGGTGTTTACATTTCATATTCCAAGAAAACTTTGCTTAATGTGGATCGAGTTAGTTACAAAAAACAACAACTTTTTTCTTGTTTTATGCATATGTTGAAGTTCATCCCAACAAGGGGTTATCAATGCTTTGGTTGAAGCTGAAAGCCAAGTTGAAGCCATCAATGGGAAGATTGCACAAGCAGTTTGTTGTGGGCTACCAATCAAACATACAACCATCGAAACTCGCAGTAGAACCCGATGAATTTGAAGGTGTGGTAAGAACTTCAGTTTCATACACTTACTTTAAATTTTGTGTTCGGTCATTTTATTCATTTGCAATCTACATTCTACTAACTTTGTTTTGATTTTTCTCATAGTTTTAATTAGTGGATATAATTTATTTTTTTGCGTAAAGTCTCAAAGTGAAGAAGATACAGGCTTTCAAGTCAAAAGTTAGGTTTGAGAAGCTCGAAGTCACACAGAATAAGCGCTCCAGAATGATTGGCAGCAATTTAAGACAACTAAAAGGCATGCTAAAAGGTTTGCGCCCCTCCCCCACCCCCAACTTTCTTTGTCGTCTGCATTGATTTTGCAAGAAAAACATAATTGCCTTGTAGTCTTGCATTTGAATTCTCGGGTTCAATTAAATAGACAACTCTAGCATAGATATCTGGAGGTTTTTTCCTCCATGATTACTTTTACTCATTCTTTACCAAAGTTTATGGGTTAGGTTATGTAGTGTTAAGAAACTTGTCATATGATCAGAATTGAAGTAGTATGATGACTCAGAACATGTTATATATTGTACCTTCTCTGAAATGTATCTGAGCTAAATTGCCTATCATTTGGTTGTGGGATGTTGAAGGGTCTATCCTGCTTCCTCTAATATGAGTATTTCTCTACTGATGATGGATGTACTCTTGCGCTTAAAGCTTACTTTGGTTTGTATTAGTTATATTTACTTTGGGAACTTACGATATTCAGAATTTTGAATTGTTCTATACTTCCATGTTTAGTTTTGTGACTTTTTTTTTTTTTTTTTTTCTGAATCACATCTTGTTTAGCATCATTAATCTAGGTTAGTTTTGTATGTTTAGTAGATGATCTTATTTTGAGGGGTTCTTGTTTCTTCCACATTTTTGGTGATATCATTGACCTACTATAGCATATTCTCTGATGCCATGATCTTACAATTGCTACTTCCCTAGTGACATGGTCTTACAATTGCAGTAGTAACTCTGTTTTTGGACCTTGTATAACTCATTTAACTAGCCTCTACATTTGGAATTCCCATGTGGTTATAAGTCCGGCCTTTAGGATCATCCCCTATAGTGAGTCACTAATGGTTTCGTTTTTGGTTTGGTTGGAAACCGAGCCGAAACCGGCCATGTACAGCCCTAATAGTGACTAGTGGGATATTATTACTGGTTCTTTTTGGTTCCATAAATTGCTGATTCACTGAATCTTTTCATCTCTATTCTTTGTGTTAGGAAAAAACTGAAAAGAGTATGATACAGTCATGCAAGTCTTGGCCACAGTACCAACACCGGTTTTCCTTTGCATGAACAAAAGCATAAGACGGGTTGTGTTATTGGCTGTTTGAGGAAAATACAGAATTGGTGTTTGCCTGCCGTATTTGAAGAGTACCAGCGATTTACAGGTGCTAAAGCTATGCCAACTAATGTGAAGTTCATTGAGAACTATGACACTTCACCTCTAAGCCAGTGCCTCTACGGTATCATCTACCGCTATGTTTCTCATAATCGTCGTTTGGTTTACCAAGAAGAGAGTGTGCAGCGAAAGCGTTGTTACATACTGGAACGTGTATGCTACTGCCACACTTATAGGGGAGGCCAATATCTGCGTTTACGATTTATATGATATTTTTAGTCATGTTCAAAGAGTCTATCGTTTTTCTTTTCTTTCGTTGCAATGCCGGACTTTCATCTGAAGTTAGCTAAGTAACGTAATTTGAGTGGCAGGATAATTTGAATGAATGTAAATGTGTTACACTGGCAGGTTAATGTGAATGTGAAATACTTTCGGTAATTCGGTTTCAGCTATAATTTTTTTTTTCAAAATAGTTATATGCACACAACTTCTAATAAGAGTTGTGTTCCGTATTTCAACTACACAAACAAAGGTTGCGAAAGAATGTCTTTAAGACATAACTAGGTGCTGTCCAACATAGTTCTACAACTCTAACAAGTGTCGTGCAAATCTTATTCATAATAGTAATAAGAGTTGTTACATATTTCTACAATATACATCCTAGGTTGTCTAAGATAGTCCTTCAACTTATACAAGTGTTGTGGTACATATTTCTACGATACACATCCTAGGTTGTCTAAGATAGTACTTCAACTTATACAAGTGTTGTGTTACATATTTTTACGATACACTACTTGTGTTGTCCAAGATACTCCTACAACAACAAGTAAGGGTTGTGTTAGGCTTTCAAAAAAAATCGAAAGAGAATCACAACTTTGGCAAAATATTGTCGAACCATGAATCACATCACCCTTAACAACACTTGGTCAAGTATTGTTGAACATCTTGGACTTTCTACAATACCCCACCTAGACAATACACAAAAAAGCGTTGTAGTAGGGGTACTACAACCCTAATACAGTGTTGTAAATGATGATTTTTCCCGTAGTGACCCATAACAAAAACAAAAACCTCAGGAGTTGCCATATTGGTTGAGGAAACCCAGCATGATTCATTTCAATTTCCTCAAACATTTCAACTCTTGGAAATATGTGTCTTTTACCACAAAAACCATAAAATGCAAAATACACTAAAGCACACATTAAGAGTTGAATTAATCTTATATTTTTTTTTTTTGCTCGGTAAATAAGTTTTTTATTGATGAAATAGTAAGTACAAAGTACAAACCCCATGGAAGAAATGCTTCAAAGCCCTCGTACAAATAGATACCCAAGTTGGATAACCCACCCTAAGGCCACTGGAACGGGCCTTAGTACATAGAAACCCTAAAACCACATTAGATACCCAACCCTCAGACCATAATAGATACCCATATTAGACCACTGGAATGGGCCTCAATATATAGAAAATGCCTTACCCATTAAAGGGTTAAAGCCCTAAAAGAAAAAGAAAAAAAAAATAGAAACCCTAGCCCAAAAAGAGCCACAATTGGAGTTCCTTCACGACCACACCCCAAACCCTAATTTTTCCTAGACATCCCTTGAGCCTGCCGCCGATTTACCTTACTGCCGATTCAACCGATCCCTTGCACCACACCCCGATTCCAAACTATGTCACAATTGAAGATCTAGATCCTTCGCAATCAAACACCTCATTACGAAATCGTCGCCACTTCAATCATCATTATAAACAAGTACCTTTGGAGGATGAAATCAGTGATTTCGCTTTGACGTTGATCGGAAAAAGAAAGAAAATGGATGTATTGCCAAGACCATAAATGAAATCGGAAGTTAAAGAAGACAGCCACCAAGATGAACCCAACTCAGTATATCAGCATAAATTGCAATACAACTGAACAAATGATTTAGGAAACCTAGATTAATCTAGGATAAGAAGTTCTGACCACCGTCACCACCACCTCAACCCAAAAACTTCCAATAAACACATTGATGGACTCATCTCTGTGCAAGACAGAGAACCCAATGAAAAAACATCAATGAAAGCTTGGAAGATCTCCGATCTAGGATGAATAGAACTGGAAGCCGTCACCACCACATAAGACCAAGAACACCCAACATATAAACGACTCACTGGAAAGGGGCTGAAGAGGAAAAGAAAAAAGAGCCGGGAAGAAGAATCGTGAAGCCAATTAATCTAAACTAAAAAGAAACAATAAATTTGCATTTAACTGAAATAACCTGCTCAGATCCGGTCAAAAAGACCAGATCTGAGCAGGGGAAGGAGGCACTGGATGGGGTTTGAGATTTAGAGAAGAAAGTTTTCTAGAGAGAGAAAGCTTTCTTTTTTTTTGTAGGTACTGCTTTTTTTGAATTAATCTTATATATAAGTTTGAATAGAAAATATGGTAAAGCATTTTGATCATTAGTCATTAGCTTAGTTCCTTGGTTTTGGTGCATACCAAAACTGAACCGAAAGAAAATAATAACTATGTGCGAGAAGTTCATAAAACAACCATTTTAAAAGCAACACCAAAAACATGGGGAACTATAATGCTTCGTATACGAAGAAATTTGTGACCACGAGTCCGTGACTTGCTTGTTTTTCTGATCAGCAAACTTGAAAGGTATACCGAGTGCTTGCTCGAAGTAAGCAAGAAAAGGTTTAAACAACTTATAAACCAAGCAAAACCCCCAAAGCCATTACTAAAAATCTTTACAAACATTACTAAAACCCGACAGAGAATTTCTTAAAGTGTATATGTTTTGCCCTGAGAATTATTGATTTGTACAATTCTTTTTTTTTTTTTTTTGCATGATCGCTAAACAAGGGTACTAGTCCGAGGCATTTTAGAACCGTTTCGGAATACACTACACAAGAAGAAATCTTTGTACTTCTTGATCATTTACTATGTGTAGCTTCTTGATCATTTACTCTCAAAAATCAGCTTATTGCAAACAAAATTTACACCAATAAAAAATAAGAAAAACGTGTCATAAAAGATTGGGCTTCTTAATGTTTATTGGTGAGAGTATCATTTTCTGGTCAGTCACGTGATTTCGGACAGACTTGTGAGATTTGATGTCATTCGTTGGTTTATTTTCTATTCTATTTTATTGCAGTAATGATACATTGACCAGGAGTAGGGCTGCACATGGGCGGGTATAAGCTAAAACCAACCTCGCACCTATAAACTGCGGGTTTTTTTTTTTTCATAACCAACCCCGCACCCACAAACAGCGGACGGATTTAAACCCAAAATAATCATTCACACACACATGTTTTACTTGACTTCATACCTAGGAAGTTCACAGATGAAGATTAAGTGTTGAATCTGTTGATTTTTCGATTGTTGTCGATTTGTAGTGAAGATTCGAAATTGTTGTTGTCGATTTCTGGTGAAGATTTCTGGTAATTGTCGTTCGTAGGTGAAGAAGAAGAACTGAGAAGGAAGAAAAGGAGAGGCCGAACAGTGAGAAGAGTGAACGAGGGTTATCAGTTATCCTATCTACTAGTATTAGGGTTTCATAATGGACGGGTAGCATTAGTTTTATCTAATGGTATATATTTTGCGAGTTATTTGGGCGGGTATTAGCTAAAACCAACCTCGCCCCCATAGACAATGGGTTTTTTTTTCCTTAAACCAACCCCTCACACACAACGGGCGGGTTTGGACAAAAAACCCACGGGTTTAGCGGATACGGGCGGGTTTGGGTATTATGGGCGGATCTTGTGCATCCCTAACCAGGAGAATGTACCGCACATTCTCCCGCGTCTCACACCAAATGCCTGGGCCCCTGTTAACTCCTGGTGGGGCCCGGGGCTCCCCTCATTTGAGAGTCGCGGGAGAATGTGCGGTTCATTCTCCCGATCAACGTAGCATCGTTGATTTTATTGTATCTTGTATCTCACCTGACTTTTCAATTTGAAGTGATTGACACGTATTTGAATAGAGTCAAAAGTAAGTTTTCGATCGGATGTAAGAAATAAGATTCAGATAAGATAAAGTTCAAATAAATCGGTTAGCGTTCTCCCAGTAGGAGCATTTGTTTAACCTGGCGAGATTGGGGTATACTCAAACTAATTGGGGTATACCCAATGAGACAAAATAGGGTCATTTTGAAGTAAAAGAGGTCACCCCTTAACCAAATATTTTCAAAATGGCAAAATTGCCCTCATTTAATTAACCCTAAAATTTTGATTAGATTAATTAATTAAGTTTAAATTGATTGAATAGATTAAAACTTATGAATTTTATGTTATGAAATTTTGTTTTTGATTGAACTTTTGTGGGATGATTTTTTTTTTTTTTTTTTGAGAATATCTCTTGCAACGAAAATGAAGCACACAACCGAAATACTTCTAAAAAGGGGATTGTAAATCTGTTATATGAAATCATACTCAAAATCAAAGAACAAATCAACACTTTCAGTTCTGAAAGTATGAAAAGTCGGCAAGGTCGACTAATGAAGATCATGCCGACCAAAAGTGGTGGCAAGATCTTCATCGTCGACCTTGCCGCCAAAAGAGGCCGACAAGGTCTTCATCGTTGACCTCGCTTAGGCCAAAAGTGGTAAGCATGATCTTCATCGTCGACCTTGCCGACTTTTGTTTTTTGACATACGGGAGATGACATAAAAATTTTATTGGTAGGCAAGGTATTCAAAAATACCCTTCCTATTTGTTTTTGGCCGGCAAGGTATTCAAAAAATACCCTTTCGGCTGTATTTGGCCGGCAAGGTATTCAAAAAATACCCTTCCGGCTGTTGAAAAAATTTACAGTCGCCGCCATGGCTGTTATGAAAAGTCGGCAAGATATGCATGTTACGACCTTGCCGGCCAAAAACACATAAATCATAATTTTCGATTTCTAACCTAATATAACAATCAAATCACACAACACAATGATGGGTTTGAGTTTAAACATCATTTATAGTCTTCTTTTCGTTGTTAGAGTCAACAATTTTTTTGGAAAATCAAAGTTGAAGATTTTTATATGGCTTTGGTTGATGGAAGATGAAGATGAAGAAGAAGAGAAGATTAAGAGTTGGTTAGTTTTTTAATTTTAGGGTTAATGAAATTAAGAAATGAGTTTATTTTTAAAATTTAATTAGTTCAAGGGTATTAAAGTAAAATCACACTTTTTAATAATGACACACCATGTCCCCTTGAAATTGGGTATACCCCAATTAGTTTGAGTATACCCCAATCTCGCCAAGTTGTTTAAGGAGGGATTCACCTCTTTTTTATCTCAGCTCTTTATGTTTTCAAGGTGTTTCAGATTGGCCGAATAAATTATTTCCTAATTAAACCTACCAGTTGGTCATTTATGAGGAAAAAAAAAATCTGGAGGGACAGGTTTTATATTGTGGATAAAATTGCAGGTTAATGAGCATTCTCATAAAAGTAGCACATTCAATCTAGCATAAATCAAAAACTGATGAAACAATAAATTTGGTATGCAAAATTTTTGAACAGATTATATTCAAAACCACCAAATAAAATTAAAATAGATTTTGTTTCTTCTTTTATCACCAAAAATTCAAACAGTTAGAATTTTTCTATTCTCTCTGGGGTGTGTTGTGCCCTAAAAATCTTGGATCAAAATTTATCTATTCTATTATATAGAGGGAAGTACCCTTAGTTGTTCATCTACCGGAAATGAAGCTGCACATTTTGAAAATCTAAATTTGCCCGTTGTTTTATAACTGCATAAAATATACCATCTAAATAAAATGGGGCTAAAAAGGTAAAAACGGAAAGAAGAATAAAGAGTAGAGGAAGTGGGCCAGGTGTGCAAGGATCTCATTGAGAGGGTAAAATGAATGCACGCGCCAGCATACTAGTATATATACGGGTAAAGACTAATGGACGATCACATCGTTTTTTGGTGGAAATTAATTTGGTTCTATTTGTGTTAACTAGGACTATAAAATAAAGAGGTATACATGGGACGGATCAAAACCTAGCTCACAAACGTTAATTACAAACAAGTAATTAAAATTAGTTATTAATCACAATATTTAATGTAGTAAACTAATAGCACAAAAATCAAATATGGTAAATCAGTTTATAATGAATTTGTGTCGGAGAAAATATCGCCAATAGCTAGCATCCATGGCCCTTCAAGCATTCACCCATAGATGCAATCAGCATAGTAAATAAAGAGTTCAAGTTCCGTATCTGATCACCCATCCAACTGAGCCCAACCATTCCATACTCTAATTTACAAAGGCTTATTTTTCTTCCGAACTTTGTCCAAACCTCATTTGATGAACACCTTGTTGTTATAAATTGATACCCATACCAAAGAGGAAAACCTAGAGGTTGACCATATTAATCAAGAAAAATCATTATAATTTATCTCAATTTTCTCGAACATCTCAACTCATTGGAAATTTATGTCTTTCACCGTAAAAATCAATCATAAAATACAATATACACTAAAACACCCATGGAGAGAGTTGGGCTATTCTTATTTACAAGTACTGAACAGAAAATGTGGTAAAGCATGTTGATCATTAGTCTCGCGTCTTGTTCATGGCATTTGTTTAGTGTCTTTGTATTGGTGCATACCATGAACTAACATAAAATGATAACTATGTGTAGCTCACAAAATTATCATTTCAAAGCAACAAAAAAACACGAGATTTTTTTTTTTTGATCTGGTCAACAGGATTCTCTTCATTAAGAGAGCGGTAATTTAGGCGTACCTCAACACGTCCAAAAATATGTTGAATCATTATATATCTATTTTTTTATGTTTTATAATCAAAAAATTAGTATTTCATTTCAAATAAGAAACGTTTACATGATGGTTTTTAAGAAAAAACAAGTACAACATAAGCATGAAACAAATACAGTGATAGATGCAAAACGAAAATAAATCGCGAAGAGAAAGAGCGATCCACGACGGTAGCACCCAAATCTTGTAAATAGAGATTGGAGAAGAAATGGTATTCGAAACCATAGTTCGACCATTTTGATTGATTTTCTTCTTGAAAAAAGATACTCCTATGAGAGAGGAGTGATTTCCAAAAAAACTCATGCATAAGGAGAATCCTAGGAAACCTAGATTTATTATTCTGTTGCAGAATAACTTTATCTTGCCTCCGTCAAATCGTCGATGTACTTGTATCCAACAACCCAAATCACGAACAAATCTATAGAATGAAACACTATCAAAAATGCAAATGAAATCGCCCTAATAGCGAAGAGAATAATCGCCCTAATAACAAAGAAAAGAATCGTTATAATAGCGAAGAAATTTATCCAAAATAAGTAAATAACTCCTAAAAACAAACAATCTTTGCTCAGATATAGCCCCAAAAGGACTAGATCTGAGCAAAGGAGGAAGAAGATGATGAGTTTTCTCTAGACTTTTGAGAAGGGGTGAAAGAAGAGAAAGAAAAATTTCTCCAACGCGTTTTTTTTTTTTACTGGTTCGTGTAGCTTCCCAAAAAACCATGGTAACTATACAACCTTATGTAGGAAGAATTTGTAATCACGAGTTGATGACTTAATTACTTATTTATTTTTCCGATCAGAAAACCTGAAAGATTTGTCGAGCACTTGCTAGAAGTAAGCAAGAAAAGGCTTAAAGAACTTATAATTGCAACAAAACATTTAACAACATTGCTAAAAATCCTTACTGACATTGTTAATAACGACGGAGAATTTGTTAAAGTGTATAGGAATTACCTGGACATTTATTATTTTTATTAGTACAGTCTTGCCTTTTTTTTAATCTTTACATGACTGTTAACGAGATGTACCCAATCCAGAATTCCAGTGGTTATGATTATTTTATTTTATAAGGATTGATACCCTCTCTCTAATATTTGGATTGACACCACAGTGTGGCCTTTAGCCTTACGAGTTTCTTGGCAATGACATGTATATTTTTTTAATTCGTTACTCTTATTGCGGCATATATACATATGTCATCTTCTTGGGAAGCAAGAAAACAGGTGTTAAGATTCTAATGTGGACGGTGGGAATTCTTTGTTTGTTTGTGTGTTTGAAACCTATAGATGGAAAAACTATACAACTGGATATGAGGACTGGATCAGCTTCATGATCATTTTACTCTCAAGAATCGGTTCATTGCGCGTTACTCGATGGTTTAGTGCATACAAATTTGCACAATACAAAACGAGAACAACGTGTCGAAAGGGTTAGGCTTCTTATAGTTTACTGTTAGGGGTATCCATGGGTATCAATTTCTGGTCCCATCTTGTGTTTCCAGACAACATTCGTGTTAGCATTTCACGAGGATTAAACGGAACTTCGTACAAAGTATAATGTTACAGTCAAAGTGGCATGTTTGAAAGTTGAAGGAGCGCATTGTGTGTTCGAGTGTCTTCCTAACTTTTCGAACCATTAGAACCGATACGATCATGAAAACTACCGGTTTAAAGATCCTTAAACATCATACCGTATGGCACATACCAGTTGAGTGATTTTAAACAACTCAAGTTGCTCGTACATTTTAGTTTATATAAATATTTGTAATCGCATAAAAAATCACAGTATGGTTTAAAATGCACTCGGAGTTTTTTATATCTTTTTCCTATTTTTATTTTTTCCTGTTTTGTTGTTTTTTATTATAAAAAGGGAGCCACCCGGGGCATTTTATTAATAATCAACATTAGGTACAACATCGGTGGAGGGTATCCTAACAACAAGTTGATCACCACATCTTTTGAATGGAAATACATAATCTATAGAAAAGTGAGTTGCCTATTTTGTAGTTTATGTCATAATTAGCAATGCAATTTCTCGACCTCTTCAAGAATACCACCATATCTTCATTTAGTTCACCTAAAGTGGAAAAAACAAGGACGCCAAATCCATAGCCATGAGCCGAACAACTATCCAAATATTTGGTGCGCTTGCAAGAGATACCATTGGAAATGGCAACTCCCGGAGTGAAGGCTCGACCACTGTTATCAGAAAAAGGTGAAACACTCGTATAACATCGGAACAAGCATCTAGGCCATTCTCTCAGTTGTTAGAGCACTGCATTTTCACCAGTTATATACGAGAATGTCGGCAGGCTTCAAGGCCTTATCCTTGTCAATAAACCAAGGAAAACCTCTTTCCTAGCTGCAACACCGGCCTTGTAATTTGAATTAGTAATTTGGAATCTTAGACCGATAGCAGGTATGAGTAATGTATATGTCAGCAAAAATAGTCACACAAATCTTGTTTGTTTCTTTTCTTAACCTCACATTTAATTTAGGCCCTGCATCATGTGCATACAAAAAGTGCTCTAAGAATAGGCGCATGACTATCATTTATTTATTCACAAAATTGGTTTAAAAGACCAAAATCAATAATGCCTGGGTGAAAAAGACATTTAGATTTTGATACTGTTTAAATGGACAAAAATATAAAAATAGCCAGGATGTAACCAGTTTTATCATACCCATTTTCAAATTCTTTTTCTTATTTTTAATTTACTTCAGGATGCATCCAGTTTCATCCTCGCTATTTTTTAAGTTTAAGACAGGATGAATCCAGTTTCATCGTTGCTATTTTTTTTTGTCCATTTCACCCATAATAATTTTTACTCGTCCATTTGAACCATGTTTTAAAATTTTTTGGACAAATGACCCATTTTCCGTTATTTATTTACGCATCAATTTCATTTCAGCATCATAACTCTATCGGGTCATGTGTGGTTTTGTTTATTCGATTCATGTGTGGTTTAGCTGCATAGTTTGATCTTTATTAGTCTATTAATATGCGTTCAAAGCACATTACTCATGATACGACAGACAAAATGAATTGAAACAACTTCAAAGTTTAAATTTGTGGAGGAAATATCCTAAACCAGTAACTGGAATGATTTTCTTCCAATATGACAATTTAGTGCCAAATCTTTCGATTATTAGATCCCATACTCTCAACTACTAGATCCAAATTTTCTTTATCCCAATGTTTGCACCAAGGAGTACTCTTATGTACTTGGAAAAAAAAAATGTCCCATGAATAACCCAATATGTGATTCTCCATGTTGGAGTTGTATTGTTTATGGTAAGTATTGAGCAACGTATAAAGTATACATTGATAAATTCAACGTTACCGAGTTCAATTCCCTCGGACATCTCAAATGTTAGATATTTAATTTTTTAACTCTGGAAGCCATAAATATGCAAACCTTACTAAACTATGAGAGTTTATTTTCGTATATATATAAAACGAAAAATATTCTTGATTATCTGGTCTCACAAATAAGTTCATTACATTTTTTTTTCTATGACTTAGTGCATACAAAATACGCACCATTAGAAAACGATAATAATATGTTATAAGTTCATTTAACCATGGTGTCAAACTGAAAAGGAAAAATAAACAGAGTCCAATATTGTGTGGAGTGTGGACAGTAAAGGAAATAAGGATCTAAAAATACGGTGATTGCACAATGATGAGTCCGAATTGCTTACATTGAGATGAGGTAAACGTTAGTAGCACCACCAGGTTAATCTCTCGAAAAAATATTCTATCACTTACTTTGGTATAGGAGATGACAAATTTTCTTATAAGAACTGCCCTGGGAGGCTGAGACTTGCAACAAGATTCTATCATAAATGTGGATAAGAAAAATACCCAAATCCATGGATTTTATCCGGATCCGCATTTTGGCGGGTGGGCAGCTGATTCGTCCCTCGGCTGATTGGCCGTGGGTGGATTTTTGAAATCAGCAGTTTTCACAAATTAGATGGGGATGAAATATCACTCATCCGTTAGACACACGATCCTAAAAATAACCTTTTTGTTATACATATATATGAAGGTTATTATAGAAAACTGGTAGGTAATACATATATGTATAGTTTCCTACTCATTAACGCTTAGTCTTTTCTCTTCAAAAATCGTTGTTCCCCAGTTTCCCCATTCAACAATTCCCTAAGTTGTTTTCTCTTGGTAGGTAATATACATAGTTTCTTACCGATTGGAGCGTAGTCTTGGTATGGTTGAATATTTTATTTTTGGTTGTTGGAAGTCCTCAAATAATTTACGTTACTCTTATTATGTTGTAATTACTTAAATTTCAGTAATTTGAGTTTTAAAACTAAGTTATACTACTCTTATTAAACATTTACCTATTTCATTTTTCTTTTAAATTCTCCAATCCACCTACATCCAATTTGCTTATCCGTGGACCTAAGGGTGTCAAACACAACATATAGCGGACTTGACGTGGGTGAAAGTCTTAAAATTTCCATTTATATTTACTAGACGTGGGTGATATAAAATCCGCATCCACATATCATTTGTTCACCCCTTTACAAGTGTTTTAACAACAAGTTGAAGCCAAGTGATGACATTATTTTAGAGGTTAACTCATTGATAGATTTATGGGCTTCAAATTAAAATTTATTTGAATCATCAATCCCTTTGGAGTTTAGACAAAAAACTTATACAATTAATGGGAGCCTACTATATCTTAATTTGTTGTTATGAAGTGATAACTTATTAACTTCACTTCTTTTATAAATGAATATGCATTTTTGTAAAAGTAAAGAAATAACGCCCCGTAACCCATAATAATTGATTTTTATTTTCCTTTCAAAGCAGGGAACCAATTCTTAGTGGGTTGGGCCTGTCGAGGTGCCTTTGCGAAGGAATAAGTAGACTTCACTGGGTTGATTGGCAGAAGATTTCTGAATGGGAAAATTAGGGGAGACCCAAAAAAAAAATATTCTCATTGTCAGGCCCATAATTAATTTTGGATACTATGACATCCATAAATATTTCTGTGACAGTCATAATTATCCGAAATTATCAAGACTTGTCTGCATGACGATTTATGCATCCGCATTACGTGTTATGCATACTGTTTTTTCAGGGATAACTCGTTATGCATCCTAATTTTTCAGGGGTATAATTGGCAACGCAACTTGGATATAACATATCTAAAAATCCGCGCCTTGGAATTTTACAAATTTTATATCGTTGGAAATCTTTTAAAGAGAGCTACGCAACGAGCACAAACAAGAATATCAAATTTTTGTTTTTCACGAAAAATTGGAGGTGATCATCATTTTAGGCAAAATTTTCGAAAACTTGATACATAACCATTATGCAGCCACCAAAAAATATGCATAACACATTCTGCAGACGCATAACGAATTATGCAACCATTTTCTCCACTGCATAACAAATTATGCATTTGGGTAACAAAGTTATGCATCTATAACTAGTTATGTAACCATTGTTTTGGTTGATTTTAGTGCGTACATAAAAAAATTGATGCATAATGAAATATGCATCCATATTTACGGATGCATATCAGGTTATGCATCTATTTTCTCGATGCATAAAAGATTGTGCAACAATTTTCTAGATGCATAATGCATCATGCAGCCATATTTTCGGATGCATAACAGGTTATGCATCCATTTTCAAGACTGCATAACATGCTATGCAGATATTATTGTAGGTGCATGAAAAGTTATGCAGTCTTTGTTTTTATTGGTTTCAATAGTGACAAAAAAGTTATTGCATAACGTGTTATGCGACCATTTTCGGGACTGCATAACAAGTTATTCAACGAATTTTGTAGATGCATAACCGGTTATGCTACCATTTTCGTAACTGCATAAAAGATTATTCAACCATTATGACCAATACCAACACTAATACATATGTAGCTTTTCAAATAATATTTTGTTAATACATAATTTTCTTCATTTGCGATAGTCAATGCAAAACAACATAGAAGGAGGAGCTAAATGGTTGGTGAATAAAGTTAAAGGTATCTGATTTTACAGTCCATATCCCAGTCCTTTTTCTATATCTTGGAAGCTAAATTTTCACAGGGATCAAGCAGAATTTACCTATAAACTGAATATAGGTAGGAGTCATCTCCTGTGTATAATCCCAAGGCCCGTGATGGAATAGTAATTAACTAGAAAGACTTTTGCATCACTTCCCACTTACATACAGTAGCACCACGAAACTGCAAAAGACTTTGTGACGTTCAAATTTTCCGAATACAGTATAAATGTGCAACATATGATTTAGCTATATAATTTTCATTACTTCATCTTTTAATACTGGCCCTAATATTTGATCAACAATCTGATATTCCTTCTAATGAATGAAGATAGATCTGTTCAAGGCTTCTAATCTGTCCTTCCTTCACGAGACGATCCCCTCTTCCCCTATCACCTCTACCCCTATCCATGGACACCAAACCCCCTACCAAATCCACCTCTTTCTCCAGCAGCACCACCATGTTCTTCCATGATTGGAAGTGTTAGACCTTTCTTTTGTTAAATCTCTCTTTCTCGCTGGTTTTTTTGCGGGAGTATTAGGGATGAAGTTTGGGAGAGACGAAAAATCTTATACGAGTGTTTATATACGGAAACCCTAGGTTAATCAAAATACGAAGATGTTGAGATTTACCTATGAATTGAAGCTCCAATGAAGAACTGAGACGAAAGCAGTAGGGAGATACGAATCGGAGAAGAAGAAGAAGAAGAAAAGGAAACATAATTTCAGAAATTATGGGTTTGGGAGATATTTTGTTGTAGAAAATGGGTGCGCGCCTGTGTTTTTATGAGCGTGGGTTTCACAGTGTCCAAAATCTAGAAAATGGGTATGGTTGTAGTTTTCACTTTCTGAATTACGGGAGCTAGAGTTACCATACCACAATCAAGTGATTGCATGAGCATCTTGATGGGAAGAAATTTGGTAACGGTGACCATATTGAAGGTGATAACACGGAAGTTTAAGGAATGGGTTCGTCTATTTTGCAAACGTTTTTGTTGGTTGGTTACTTTTGTTAGGTGTTTGGTGTATGTAACACCCCGATTTTCGGGGCCAGATCCATGCCCGAAAACCCGAAGTGCTACTTCGATACCATGGCCGAAGCCTGGCTACTAAGCCCAAGCTCGTTAAGTAATTCATTTGGGCGAATTTAATTTATGGTCAAATTAATATTTTTATCGCAGCGGAATACTTAGAAAATTATTTAGGAAAATCTAACCGTTGATTTAACCTAATTTTTAAGGCACAGGAAACAAAACACATTTTGGTTCAAAAATAAAAATATCAGTACCGTTCATGTTTTATGATTTAATTAATAAGTAACTATTACAACACCAAATTGTACAACTGAAAACAGACCTAGGTAGATTCCTAGAATTTTACAGGATTCATACGAGTTCCAAAATTTATGATAATTATACGGATACAATACTGATTGAAACTATTATTATATATCAATTTTACATAATTTTTAGATTAAGTTTAATTGCCTAAGACCACGGTCAAACATGTAGTTGACTAGCACAGCAGAAATTCAAAACTGTGACACTCTGTTTTAGAAAAACTATATTAAATCACAACTCAAAACTGGATGAGTCCTGTCATTTTAGAAAGATAAAACATAGATGATGATTTTATCTGTGGACACTAAGATCTAAAAACCAATATATCATAGCTCTTAATTAGGATTTTTATAAGACATTTAAAACAGTCAGATATGTTTTGGATTTAACACTCGTATAAAGAATTATTTTAAAAATAGTTATACAACTCAGAAAATTCTATAAATTTTATCAAATGTCCCTTAAGATGTTTTACGTTTGTTACAAAAATAATCATATCAAAACATATTGATAATTTAAAATGAAGATCAGTCAATTAAACATCATACAATATTTTTACAACATTCAAACTAAGATTAATTATATCTTAAAATAGAATTTTTGGCATAAATGATAACTTTAGACATCTGTAATCATTCTCTAGTCTCCAAGTTGATCAACTCCCTTGTCACGCATCAAATCTGGAATTTTTGTCATAATACGACGTGAGTTGTGACACCTAGTAGGCAAAGAAGCAACAAAATATTTTATGCAATATTTTTCAATTCATTTTAAAAACATCTAACATGATTAACAACACCACAAACAAATGGAAACACCTCATCCATAAACAAAAATAAATTCAATCAATCTGCTCGCCCTAGGGAGCCAATATCAACAAAAGAGTCAAATCAATCAACTGCTCGCCCCAGAGAGCCAATATCAACAAAAGAGTCAAATCAATCAACTGCTCGCCCCAAGGATACCCATGTGGGTTTAGGGATTACTGCCCAAGGATAACTCGTATTCAAAGAAGCCTTTAGGAATTACTTCCCATGGACCGCATCCCAAAAACAAAATCATGCTCACATCATCATCAATAAAATCATTTATCATTATACAATATTAAAAACTTAGTAAATCTGAAATTAATTAAAGAAAACTTAAATATGAAAAGATTTTTGATTGTGTTGCGCCTACCTCAATCGCTAGCAAATAATCCTAAGGAAGAACAATATCAAACGAACTAACAACTCCTCTTGCAAGAACCAAAAGCTAAATACAACCGTCACCAAGGTCTCAAATCTTCTCCGTTCTCTAAAATTCTGTTATGTGCGGCTAAGGAAGAAGTGAACATAAGAAAAATATTTTCTAAACCTAAAACAATATACGTCTGGTGTATATATAGTCGGTGATTCCCAACATATTTAATTCCACGTACATAATTAGCCCTGTGGTTCGGTTCCTCACGACTTGCGCAATTAGACTGAGATCATAACAAAATAACAAATCTTGTTGACCGATCTAAAATAGGATCACAAGGATAATTCAAGTCCTCTGAATTTCTTAACTTCTTAACTAATCCAACCAAGAACCAATCACAACAAAGCATGCACTAAATAAGCCAAAACAAAACCAAGAAAGAAAACAAAGTGTAAATATCCATGGACATGTTTCTAGCCAGCTACACTAATCCATCCCTGGACCTGGAGAGAAACTTCTCCCTCTTTATTTCTTTTGTCATACTAATACCACTAAGAAATCCTTAATCTAACAAACAAAAAATGGAATTATGGAGTAAATAAACAACATCATTTAACTAATCTAACTCCCGTAACCAGGTCCACTGGTTCCTGGTCATTCCACGAGTATATACATATAGTCATCTCAAATTAACAAGGATAACATTCTCTAAGTATCCACTTAAGCCATGTTCCCTATACATTACCATTAACCTAAAGATTAAGGCATAATAAAATAATATTAAAATTTAAAATTAGAGAATATTAATTAAGTATGTCATATAACTCGGAGGAGGGGTCATTTCCCTAAATTAATAAATTGACTAGTCTAAGCACCTAGGTTACCAAGATTTCCATTTTAATGTAAAATGATTAATTTACCCCTATTAGTAAAATGACACAAATACCCTTTAAAATTGGGATTGGTATTACCGTGTATAATCCTAATTTGTAATGTCATATGCACGCTCTATCTCGACAGGAATATGGAGAGAAAACGAGCGCAAAATACGCTCTATCTCGACGGAAAGTTTTTCAGTGTTTCAATGGAGGTTCTAGGAAACTCAGAAGGAATTAGGCTGGAGGAAAGGAAGCGACAAGGTTTTTGTTCTTGGATTCATTATTCGGTAGATATGGCGTATTGTTGGTGGATGTGATTCAAGAGTCGATGGAGTTCAACTGCAACAAACGACGGTGGCCAAGGAGGGAGGGAGGGAGAAGCATCTTTCTTGGGAGAAGTAAGAGAGAATGATGCAGGGAGATATTTCAGATTTCTAGAGTTAGAAGAGGTGACGATCCAAGATCTTATGCTCTTTGTGTGCCATTTGGTGATAATGGATACTATTTGGGAGTTCTCTAAGGGTTTTACAGAGGCATAATCTGAAGAGGAAGGTTGTAAACAATCTACCTTTAAGTACTGATTTTCAAAAAACTCTACCAAGGAAGATGGTGAAGGAGGGTGCGTATAGAGGTTTGATTAAGGTGGAAAGTCCAGTTCAGTGGACAAGAGTAGCTGGTGAGGTGCTGAGACAGATGAATTAGGAGTCCTTTCTGGATTTGGAAATCATTGATGCACGGGCTGCACAAATAGAGTTGAACCAAAATTATTGGTTGGATCTTTGGAGGCCGAAGAAGATCATAGTAGACAATTTTGTATTCACTTTATCTCAGATGGTGGTGGTCAGAGACAAAGGAAAAAGGCCTGAGATTACTCCAATTGAACAAGATATTATCATTCCAATTCAAGCGATGTCGAGATTTGGTAAATGGTTAAAGATTAGAGGAATTCCACACACATTCTGGAGCTATAATTTGTTCAATTCCATTGGTAATTACTTGGGAGGATTCATGGATATTGCAGATAGCACTCTATGGAAGGAAAATTTGAAATTCTTCAGGATCAAAGTCAAAAGAGAATTTTCGGAAATCCCGGCGGTATTGATGGTGGAAGATGGTGAACAGTATTGGTCTGTTTTGATTGAATATGATTACAAATATACTCCTAAAAAGAAGGCTACATTAGAGGAGTTTAATAAATTGTTGATTGAGTTTGAAAATAATTGAAAGTAAAAAATAATCACTCCCGCTATTCTTGGGGTTAAGTCAATCCGAGCTGAGAATTCTAACTCAGTAAGGTTAACACTGGAGAATCGAGTTGGTGCGGAATACTCATCATTCAGTCAGAGCTCTTTTTCAGGAGGGATGGTGCAGAAGCAGGGACCATCTAGTTCTTTGTCTCCAGGTGTGAACGGTTTGGTAGTAGGGGATATTTGTCAACCTGTGGGATTGAATAATGCGGTTACTATTGAGAATGCTGGAGGAATAGGTTCTCAGAATAATCCCATTATTAACACCTGCAATCAATCTTAGCTTTCACATGTGAGTGGAGGTGAAGAAGTGCCTGCTACATCAAGGTTGGATTGTATTGACAGTGTGTTGGTTGTTGAGGTTCTAGTGTCAAGGGATGTGGTTGGAAGTGAAGTTGGAGTACCCAAGCATTCTGAGAACCATGTAACATCAGTTAGTCATGAGTGCTCAGCACAACAAAACAGTTGTAGGGTTTGCAAAAACGCTGTTGGTGCTGAGACTCAGTTTTTGTATTTTATTGCAGGTGAAAAGGCTTTTTCCTAAGCTGAAGCTGACGACCTTCAAATGGTGATACATGAAGCAACGTTGAAGGATCTTGATCCAAAGGAACTCTTTCAGATTAAGGAAGATCCAATTGTGATCCAATTGGGGAACTTGCAGAATGCTGATATTGATTCTAACGAAGTCGTTTTATCTACATTGAAGATGGTCGTTGAATTGTGCTGCAACCTTGGAGGAATTGCTAACAAATATGAGAAAAGGACTAAAGAAGTTGTGGATGAGATTTTTTTCAAGTACAGGGACAGATACAAAGCTCTGGCGGAAGGGAGACAAGTTCAGGATAGTTTTGATTCACTCTTCTTGAATGAGTCGCAAGAGAAAGAAGAAGAATGTGATGAAGTGAACTCAAGGGAGTTGTGTCTAGTTAATGGGAACTAAATTGATTAGTTATAACATTAGAGGGTTAAATGCATACAACAAACAAATAGCGGTGAGGGATTTAATTATGGAGCATAAGTGTTTGGTTTGTGTTATTCATGAGACGAAGTTGGTGAGTATGTCTAGATGGTTTTTTCGACAATTATGGTTTGACTCGGAGTTTCAGTGGGAGTTAATTCCATATCAATGCACTGTTGGCAATAGTGGAGGACTGATTACGATATGGGATAACTCTTTGTTGGAGTTAATGGATAAGAGGTTAGGAGTTAATTCAATCTCTTGTTTATTTCGTTTTCGAAGCACTGGGTATAAATTCATTCACACAAATGTGTACTATCCTTGTGACTACACTTTGCGTGAGGATTTTTGGAGGGACTTAGATGAGATCAGGCAATAGTCGGCTGAGCCATGGTGTCTTGCAGGTGATGTAGATTCCGTAAGAAGTGATGCAGAGAGGAACATGGCTGGAGGAGATACTAGGAATATGAGTCTTTTAAATGAATTTATCATGGACAATGAACTGATCGATTTACCTCTAAACGGTGGCGCATATACTTGGAGTAACAAACATGATCAGCCGTTACTTTGCAGACTAGATATATTCTTGGTGTGCACTGACTTCGATTCTAAGTTTGTTAATGCTTCTCAAACGGCGTTGGTTAGAACGGTGTCAAATCATAACCCTTTATTGTTAGACTTAAATCTTGGAGTGAACAATAAAGCAATCTTTAAGATAGATAACCATTGGCTTAAGCATCCTGAATTTGTTGGGAAAGTAGAGATGTGGTGGAATGTGATGGTGTTTGATGGATCGCCTGATTATGTCTTGTTTCGGAAGCTTCAGAACCTGAAATTTTTCATCAAACCATGGAGCAAAGAAGTTTTCGGAATTTCAGGAAGGAGGAAGATGTTCTAACGGAGAAAATTCAGCTTTTAAATGGAATTGAATTTCAAAAGAAGGAGATAGAAGGAATCTATCTAATCTGCACATTACAGTATTAGTTTGACCATTGGACCAGGTATATCCGGCACCCTTTAAAGGAAGATCAATGAGATTGTGCTGAGTAATGAAAGTGGTGAAATCTTTCATACTTTTTGTAATTCTGTTGCAATTTTTCTTTTCATCACAGTTCTTGATGGTGTTAAAATCACCTCCTAAACACCAAGGTAAATCCCAATAGCTGCAGATGTTGTCCAATTCTTTCCAAAAATCAGACCTTTCATGGGGTTTATTAGGTCCATAAACATTTGTAAGAACCCAAGCAAAACCATCATGTTTATTAACACATGATATGGAGAGAGTATAATCACCAACTAGAGAATCAACAACCTCTAGAAAATCCTTATTCCATAAGATAATCATGCCACCTGAGTTGCCAAAAGACTTTTGAAAAGTCCATCCAAAATTTGGATGCCCACAAATTTGTTGGATGTCATAATCACTGCACTGCATCATTTTTGTTTCTTGCAGAATTATGATAGGAGCTTTAGAAAGAGAAATCATTTTCTTCACAATCAATATTCTGTGATAAGAGCATAACCCTCTGACATTCCATGAAAGAATCTTCTGTCATAAGAGCATAACCCTCAAACACAAAAGAGAACATTACCTAAGTAAAAGACTCCTCAACATCCCCTACGATTAAGTCGTCATGATTTTTCTCAAGATTGTTAAACATGTCTTCATGGTCTACCTCCAAAGGGGGAAAGTCTTAACCCCATAGAGAGCCAAGATCCATAAGTTTAGATGTTGATATCTTATTAGGAGCTCTAGATTTTTGGACATTTTTTTGTTTTGTACTTAAGGTACCATAGGGAAACATACATGTCACTTTATATTTTGACTTTACTTTCTTGTTTTTACTCGGATTGATTCAGGAGAAGTCGGCTTTGATGAGGTGCTTGTCCCGTCCATAGCTAATTGAGGATCTAAATTCATCTTAATACCTTCTTGAATCTCCTCAACCGAAAGAGTTTCTTTGATTTGCGTAGATCTCTTTTTTTTCTTCTTAGTAATTTCAACAGGAGCACTAGTAGCCTCAGTGTCTTTAGCCATCATAGAACTTCTCTTATCATATGCAGACTCTATACTAGGCATTCTTGTTTCCGTATTGTCACTTGTTTCCTTAAACCCATTCACAATTACACCTTCGTTATCACCATTATTCGCACTAGGTATCCATCCCATGTTAAGAACCTTGCTTGCAGGATCCATATTATATTTTGCAACATCGTTAGTGCACTTACCTCTTGAATCACCAAAAGAAGCACAGAATAAGCAAGTAGGGGGTTTCCATGTGTATTCCACTTTCACTTCAAATTCCTTGCCACCAAAAGAGAAAGGGATACTAGAGGGATAACCAAAATCTGCCTCAATCCCTATACAAATTCTAGCAAAGCTCATACGAGTCCTGGATGTATGTTTGTCAGTTAAAAAAGGGATACCTAAGACACTTGGAATCATACTGATTCCCTTTGCATTCCACAAGTGAATTGGGATGTTCATCAAATTCAACCAAATTGGAAATGTCTTCATCTCTTGTATCTATTGTTCAACAAATAAATGCCAGGGGCGAATCAAGAACAAGCGATTTGAAATAAATACAGAGCCTTTTTCCATTGTAGAGATTTTATCTTCAACTAAATCAAATTCAAATAAGAAAGTAGAATCTCCATTGATAGTCAATTTAAAACCCCCTTTGAGATTCCAAATCTTCTTCATAGCAGTCTCTACAGAGTGAAATATTAAGATGACTACCCACAAAATACCCAACCAATTTTTTTTTCACAAACCCTAATTTCTTCTTCAAAATCAGATTCAGGAATGATGGTTTTTCCATTAACACAAAGGGGTTTGTGATAGGAGAACTTACTCGCATCAGTATCTTCAATGCTCCCTTTCTCTTTGGGGAAAAAAGATTTCCAATTTGCAGAATTTAAATTTTCATTTAAAACTCCGTTATCTCCACCAGCAGGAGTAGTTGAGAGATGAGGGAAATCCACAATTCCATGATTGATCACATTCTCAGTCGAAGGAGAAGATGAAAAAAATCCTTTGCTTTGGATTCAGAGGAGAAGAAGGGGCTGGTGGATCAATTTCGTTTATGGTGAGAAAACGAAAAAAAAAACACTAGAAAAAAAATCGCATCTCTATCCCCTGCCACGCCAGCAGAGAGGAAAGAGAAGCTCAGATTAATAACTAAAAAATTATAACAATGTTTAATATAAATGCATGGAAGGAATTAAAAATTTAATTTTAAATTCATTAGAGAAACACAAACTTCATTAGAGCATCAAATTTGAGACTCCATTGAAGCTTCAAATAATCCAACTTCACGGGAGAGTCAAATTTTGAGATTCCACATTTAGTAAAAATGTCACATACTAGTAAGGTATTAGGATTGAAGTTACACAAAATTGGTTAAAAAGACCAAAGTCAACAATTCCTGGGTGAAAAGGACATTTAGATTTTGATACTGTTTAAATGGACAAAAATGTAAAAATAGTCAGGATGTAAACAGTTTCATCCTACCCATTTTCAAATACTTTTTCTTATTTTTAATTTATATCAGGATGCATCCAGTTTCATCCTTACTATGATGAATCCAGTTTCATCCTTGCTATTTTTTTAGTGTCCATTTCACCCATACTAATTTTTACTCGTCCATTTCACCCATAAAAGAAAAGTATTAAAGAATAGGTACCATGCATTTATAAAGAACACGAAATTGGGGGATAAAAAAACTAATTGAGGGATGTGAATTACTTCCCCCAACTAATAGTGTCTACTAAGGGGTGGTTTTGGGGTGTAAAAATACTAAAATATCCTCCCTTCAAAATAAAAATCAAAAAACTTAAAATCAAAAAACAAAATCATATCCCCTATTTCCATCTCCACTTCTTATTAATCTCTTTCAAGGTTAGAGCTTTGAAACCCAAATATTCCTCATTCCCTTTCAAATTCTAAACTCCCCCCACTCTCTTTCAAATTCTCTTCTCCTTCTCTGCCGGCTCCTTATTTGGAAACGAATTACTTTTTTTTGAATTCGGAAGTGATGAAGATCATCTTTGCAAGTGATGAAGACCATCTTAGAATTGATGAAGACCATGCCGGAACTGGTGCCGGCATGCTTGGTAACTAACATTCAATGCCGAAACTAAGTACCGGCATGCTCAATAGAAATCTATCAATGCCGGTTGTCAAGTGAAAAAAAAATTCAACTTTCTGGATACTTTACATCTTGTGCCGGCATAAAAATTAAAGCAACATACTATGTCGGAAACCGGTGCCGGCACGCTCGAGAATTAACTAACTGTGTCGAAAGTGGATTGATTAAAACCAGAAAAAATTCAAAACGGAATATTTTTTTACATCGCCGTAAGTGATGAAGACCATGCCGGAATTGATGAAGACCATGCCGGAAACTGGTGCCGGCATGCTTGGTAACTAACATTCAATGCCGTAACTAAATACCGACATGCTCGATAGAAATCTATCAATGCCGTTAGTCAAGTGGAAAAAATATTTAAGTTTCTGGATACTTTACATCATGTGCCGGCAAAGAAATTCAAGCAACCTACCATACCGGTAGCAGTACCGGCTCGAGAATTAACTATTTGTGCCGGCAGTGGACTGAAAACCAGAAAAAATTCAAAACGGAATACGTTTTGAATTTCGAACACAGCCGGGAGGGGCTACGACCCCCCAGACCCCCAAGACCCCCTTCATAGCGTTCTTAAAAAAATAACTTCTGTACCGGCATAGTTTTAGGTTGAATACTATGCCGGCTTGAATCAAAATGGGGGATAAGCTCGGTGCCGGCATGGTACATGGTATGAATATCATGCCGGTACGAATGGTTCCGACATTGTATTCATACCACGTCCATGCCGGTACCTAGCTTTTGTATCTACAAAAATGGTGGATTCAAAGAAAAAAATCAAATTTTCAACCTCTCAGCAGCAATTCTCTCTTCACAATCATCCTCCATTTTCCCCCAAAAAAGTTCCCTCTCAAATACTTTTTCTCTCCTTCTACTCTCACCTCACTCACCCAAAATCAAATAAAAACACACACTAATCATTTATCAAAAATCTTATGATTTTACTAATGATTATTAATCACTAATCCTGATTAGTGAGGGGTAGATTAGGTATTATTAAAATACTGAGATAAGGGGTGACCTTGATTTTATAGTTAGATCAGATTTTTGTCCTTTTCCTATATTCCCAATTCCTTTTTTTATCCCCCAATTTCGCGTTCTTTTCTTTTCGATGATTTCAAACCGGTATCTGCAAAATAAAACAAAACATATCAATCAAATTATAAACGAAGAAGAAATTGCAGGAACAAAAAGTGAGGGAATGAGAATAGAGGGAGAATGAGACAGTGAAGAACATATAAAAGAGAGAGTAATATTAGGGTCAACAAAAAATTCACCAACGATATAAAAAACAATCTTGGTATAGGGGCGGCATGGTTTAGTAGAGGGGCAGCACTGTGATAGTAATGTCCCTTTAGTTAGTTAGGGGATGCCCTAAAGGGGATGTAAATTGACTAGATTACCCTTTTCACCTTAAATCAACCAAAATCAAATCAACCTTTTTAAACCTAATAAATCAGAAAAAATCAAATCAGTTTTTTTTTTTTCATCTTCTTCTTCATCTTCTCTTCTCCTCCATCAACCGTAACCTCCATTAAAACTGAAAATTTCATCGTCTTCGATTAATCGGCGATTTGAAAAATGTTTGGAAAAACCCAGTTAGGGTTTAGTTTATCGTGTTGGATTTAAGTTAATTTTGTATCAAAAATTAGGGTTTTGTATGAAAAATAAAATTGAAAATTCTGGGTTTATGCGAGTTACGGTTGATTTTAACTCAATTACGAACCATAACTAGAGATTTTGATGTTAATACGGTTGGTAATAGTTCAATTACCAACTGTATGTTGCGAGAATTTTCTTGTTCGGTTGGTAACTATTTTATCTGAACCGAGAATTTTCTTCTTGATTCGGTTGGTATCGCATTTGTTAACTATTTTAGTTTGTATCGAGCATTTAGTAACTCGATTACGGTTGGTATCGAGCATTTAGTTACCAACCGTGACTGATTTTACGATTGGGTTTTCTTCAAATTTAACCAGTTACGGTTGGTAGTTCATCTTTTATGAACCGTAACTTCGATTTACGGTTGGTTATGAACAAAATTCCAACCGTAATTAGCTCTGAAAATGTAAATAAATTGAATTTTTTACGTACTTTAGATAACTTTGAGCAACAAAAAGCTAGTTGGGACTAATTTAGAAGTATATCCGGTCATTTTCAGGTCCTGGTTCTTCATTTTATTGGTTAATTTCTTCAATTGATTGAGATTGACCTTCTCCTCTATTTATTTTTTTAACTCTAAAAATCTGATTTTGGTTTTGATTTTGAGTTTTTGAAGTTAATCATTAAACTAAAATTAATTATCATCACTAAATTAGGTTATCAATAATCAGGGTTAATTTGTCATTTCCAGTTTTTTTTTATAAGGGACACCTTGAATGATCATGTAATGACCCTTTTTGTCCTATTAGAATGCCGCCCATCTACTAAATCATGCCTTCCAATACCAAGATTGATAAAAAAAAGCAACAAAAAGAAAGAATTAATAGCAAAGCAGATATACAAAGAGAATGGAGAAGAAACGGTAAGGAGAACAAAGAAAAGGGAAGAGAGAGGAAGCGAAAGAGAAAATAGGGTTGGGAAGAAGGTTGGATTAATGGGTACGTAAGCGAGGAGCTCTCACCGGCAGCGGATCACTCTTCTACAACCGAAACAAATTTTAGGACCCTAATAATCAAATTTGTTCATCTCGCACAGATTTTCCATAGTGGACAAATTAAGTAAATATTTTCCTTTACCCATTACCATGGGAATGGCCCTTAGTAAATAAGTTGTTCCTAAGGGAAATGTTGTGATATTTATAAGTATCCAATGATGAAGCACAAAAACAATAAAATTATCCATAGATCATGAAACGTACAGAAACAGAAAAACAAAAGAAATAAATTAAGATGCCACACTTATTGCTAATATATATCCCAGGTTAGGAGCTTGTCTAATGATAAAGCTCACCATGTATATATCTTTTCCCAGCCCCATGGTTTTGATTGATGACTATAACGATAGACTCCATCTTTACGCACAGACCACTCGCAATTAAGACGGCATATAGGCCAGTAATATTTGGCGTTGTAGAACTCGAAATCTCCTACAACCCAGTGCCCAGCTGAACTGTCGTACCATGTCATCCAGCACCAATATAGTTTTCTACCAAAAGCATCTCCAACAAACTGCCAATTGTAGTCTTCTTTATGATGGACCACTCTATCACCAAGAAACTCGTTCTTGTCTTTGCAGTGCATTTTGAGATCTATATTTTCACCCAAATCATTAACTATATGCACATGAGAATATTTAAGGACCTCTGACGAGCAATTCTGCACCAATACCAAAAACACGAACATAAAAATGAGAGCAGTTTTGACATTGTTGCTGCTCCGGATCTTTAAAACACCACCCATTATCCAGAGGTTACCAAAAGTTTATAGACCTAAAACTTAGAAGATGCGTGAGGCAGTTTTGCACCTACATGCACAATATATAATCGGGATTCAGGAGTGGAAAAATAAATACTACATTGTATTTTTACCATTTAAGATGAGAGATATCGGGATACTATTTGGATTCTTTCTACGTATAATAGGAGAGAATCGAGAGATATTGGGATATTATTAGGATTCTTTCTGTCAATATAAAAAATTTCTATAATATACTGTACTCCGTTTGCAAAATATACTCGCAATTTTCCATATGTTCCAAAAATTTCTAGATGCAGTTTTGTCTTTTCTTTTTTCATTTTTTTTCTCCTTGCCAGAAATTTGATTTGGTTTCCTCTCAAAGGTGATTTTGCCATAGATGTGAAGGGCCAGCGAAATTACCTACCATGATATACTGTATACTTGCCGTATCACATATCTACGAGTAATAATACTAGATGACCGCTGCCACGGTGGGAAGGCCGACCGAAGAAAAAAGGAAATACTCCCGCAATTGGACTATAAAAAAAGAAAATTTATGGCTAAAGTGAAAATATCATTTTTCTTGAAACGGAGAGAGTACATCGTTTTATTAGTTGCAAAAGAAAATTAGTTGATGCATAAAACCAAAATATGGTTACATAAAATATTATGTATCCTTTTGTGGTAGTTTGCACAATGGATCTCCATTTTATTTTCAAAATTGTGCCTAAAATGATAAATATTTTTTTCCAAATTTTTCGTAAAAACTCTAAATTTAATATTGTTGTTTATACTCATTGCGTAGATTTTTTTAAAACCTTTCCAACGAGATAAAATTTGTAAAATTCCAAGGCACGGATTTTTAGATATGTTATATTAAAGTTTGGTTGTCAATTATACCCCTAAAGAAATATGATACATAAGGAATTATAATAAAATTTGACTCTTATATCTAGTTGCCCTTCTTTTTTTAGTTTATTTACGAAAATGTCTAATATCTTACTGCCCTTCCTCTTTGGTTTATTTACGAAAATGTCTAATACCTTAGTGCCCTTCTTCTTGAGTTTATTTACGAAAATATCTAAATGAAAAAAAGAAAATTTTGATTTAGAGGGGCAGTGTCGTCCTTTCATCGTTGAACCAAATCCAATCTTTTGTGTCTAATTGGAAAAAAATGTCACGCTTCACATTGACACAAAGTCACCATATATAAAGTCCTCCCTCGCTTCGCTCGGTCGGCCTAATCACCAGGAGTATACAAAGTTGATGATACCAAATCTTTCGACAATCACTTGCACCAGAGAGGCAAAAATATAATAATTCAAAACCGGACAGTATTTTTTTTGCCGTGTCGCTTGAGTGACCCACTAGCGGTGTTACAAAACCGGCCCGGCCCGCCGGTTGGCCAGATGAATCGGTGACCTAGTCACTTTTTCAGTGGTCCAGTCAGGTGACCCGATAAATTTACTAAAAACCGGCTTCTTTTGTGAAAACCGGGTGACTCGGCCATATCAACCCGTGATTCAGCCGACCCTGTACGATTAAACGGGTCGATAATCCTGTAAAATTTTTGTTGTAATCAAAAAAATTTTGAAAAAAGAAATCAATAATCTTTTATTTCTTCTCAATTCTCCTGTTCAACCATAAATTTCTTTAATCTAATATTGAAACACAAGAAAAAAAATAAACACAGAAAAAAAAGTGACGGAAATTAATATACAAAATATAGGAATCTATATTTACATTCCAATTCCATTACAAACATAAAATGAGAAAAATACAGTAGAGGATAACAGAATAAAGAAGAAGGAAAATGAAGCTTTGGGGTTCTCGTTTGATTCCTGAAAGGGTGTTCCCGTCATCGATTTAGATTGGT
Source organism: Papaver armeniacum (assembly GCA_023531295.1). Lineage (NCBI taxonomy): Eukaryota > Viridiplantae > Streptophyta > Magnoliopsida > Ranunculales > Papaveraceae > Papaver > Papaver armeniacum. The sequence continues at coordinate 357,145 of JAJJWW010010444.1, forward strand.
GTTGCCGGAATAAGAGAACAAGAAAGATACTGATAGAATGATAGAAACATGATCATAACCTTTGGTGAGAAATTATAGCGAGCGAGAGAGAAATTACCGAAGCATGAGGATAATGGGGGCTATTATGGTTAGAAGAATTATGGAGGCAAAGCATATGGTCTCTGTTCAACCCCTAGGGCTTGTTGGAATTTATGGTGGGTTTGGTTGTAGAATTTACAATTTCCAGGTATTTGTAATCCCATAGGATTACAAATTCTGGGATTCATGTAAATCCCTCGTATGTTTGGTAACTCAGTTGAGATTCCTAGGATTCATAAAATTTTCTTATGTTAAAGTCCATGTATTGTTTGGCATTGCCCTAAGAAGCTTAAAATTGTATATATATATGGGATTCGGACTAAAAAAAATGGGTCCATAAATCCCCTGATAAGTTTTCCAACAAATCTTAGGGGGGAGGGGTCGGACTCCACATGGAGGATTTGCTGGAAAAGTGAATCCCATCGGAAACGTAATTCCAGGGATTTGGGCATCCAAATGTAGTGAGGGAAACGTAATTCCACCAAATCCCCTGGCCCCATTAATCCCATCTTTAAAATTCTACATCCAAACCCACCATTAGGTTTTTTTAGATACAAACAATGTAAGGACCAAATGTCCATTAAACCCTTAAGAACACGTAGGGAGAATAAGCCTAATCAAAGCCAGTTGTTGTTTTATTAAGCCCACACGACATAAACTATTTTTTTTATGAATTGACCCAGTGAACCAGGGTCGACCCACTGGTTGGACCAGTTGAACTTGACCCAGTTACCTAACCGGTTCAATGCCCGGGCCGGTTTTCAGAACATTGCCCACTAGTCGATAGAATTTTTAGCATTCAGTCGAGCGTCCACTAACCTAGCCAAAATTTAGTACACCAAGTTTTAAAACTTTATAGATCACTCTGATGATACCTGCAAACAAGTTGCACTCCAACTACAAATTGATTCTATGTCAGTAGAAGAATATGAAATTTGGAGTCCGGAACAAGAAGAGGATTATGAAGTTGTGGCTGCCCCTGAAGAAAATGATGGTGCTGTTAATATGAATATGGAAGCCCCTATTCCTAATGAGGGTGCTAATAACACAGTTGGGTCCTTATCAGCGATACTCCCTCTGTCCCACTATTAATCGACCTATTTTTTTTTACAGTGGTGTATTAGATCAGGATTTTTATGGATAAATACAGATACTAGTTTACTTGAATCTAGTGGATTTATAATGTTTCTTAAAAGAATCTTATAGATACTTATAGATATATACTTTTGGATTATAATTGATTAAATTAGGATTAGTTTAGATTTATATTCAATTGTATCATGTTTCCTTTTCAAAAAAAAAAAAAAAAACTCATCCATAAGTTGAGGTGGTGGGTGATGGTGCGTGAAGGTGGCAGTGATAGTGGTTGGTGGTCGATGAAGGTGGTCAGTGGTGGTTGTTATTAGTGGTGGGTGGTAGTGGTCGTTGTTGGTGGTGGTGGTTGGCGGTGGTGTGCGGTGGCGGTGGAAAAACATAACATAATGCTATAAAAAATAAAAAACATAAGAATCCATGAAACTCTAGTGGCGTGGGTTGAGATTGATATGAGATCATAACATACATATTTTGCCTACAAATATCCATAAGAATCCATATATATCCTGGCCACTAACTATCCTAAAAAATCTTAAATGAATTGAATACCTAGGATATTTGTGGAATCTAAAACTATCCAAATTGAATATTATGGATATTTAATGATTCATTATAAATCCTAATTGAATACCTAGAAGTTTTTTTTTTTTTTTTTTTTGCTGAATCACACTTTTTATTAATAAGAAAAACTCAAGCAATTACAAAATTTGAGAATGCAAAAAATAGAAAAGCTAAGGAACATCTACAATTTTTTTTCAGAAGATTTCAAGCTAACATAATCTATAGTACTTCTTATGAGGCATTTCTATTAAAACCTGAGAAGCTGTTCTTCCTTTATGAATTATTACTTCACCTGGATCAAGTCTTGCACCTTTCTTTGCTAGCTCAACAGTTGAAAAGTTAACTTCTTTGTAGCAGTGCTCATATTGGACTTCAGATAACACATTTATAACTTTTAACCATCTTGGAAGTAAAGACCATGGTGCTCTATCTTTTCTGAAATCATCAATTATTGTTTTAGAGTTAGCTCTAATGATGATTCTGCTACATTTCATCTTTATTTCCCATTCAACATCCCACACAATGGAAATTGCATCTGCTATATATTTTTGTAGCTACTCCTATTCCCCCTGAAACAGAACTAATGACATGACTCTCATGATTTCTGGCCATAATACCACAACTAGCTTTACCTGGTTCACTAATTATAGTACCATTGAAGCAGAACAGAACATAACCACAATTAGGATTACTCCATTGACATTACATCATAGTCTTGAACTTAATATCTCTTTCACCTAACTTGAAAATATTAAGCACCATTGAATCATAGTTCTGCCCCCATCTAGTAGTTCCTGTCATTCTGTAACCTCCATAAAAAACAAGTTGCATAATTCTTTTCTTAAAAGCTTCCAAATTGGGATGTACATTTTCATGAAACAACTTGTTTTTAGTTCTCTCATGGTGGCACATGTTGCTGTAAGCCAAACTTCTTTAACAATATGAGTGTTTAGATGAATGTGAGTTAAAAGAATGCGAACCGACGGACCATCACTGCAAATATTTGGGGTTGGGGATGGAAGTTCAGGTTGAAGAAGTTCATTTTGCCCAAAAATAAAGAGTCGAGTACATAAAGGGTCATGACAGAAATACCAACTTATATCACACATATGTTAATAAAAGAAGGCATTTTAATCATATCAGCTCGCTCAAATTGAACAATAGTCAGTGGTCAGGATAAGAATCAACTTGAAGACCTATTGGTAAATCATTTTAGTTCAACTGGAACCACGTTTAATCCTTTTCCTAATAAATATTTTTTGAATTGCATAGACCCTTGTATTACTAGTGAGGACAATGACAAATTATTGAGTCCCATTACTTTACAAGAGGTTAGAGACACAATTAAGCAAATGCGTCCATGGTCTTCCCCTGGGCTTGATGGATTTCCACCAGGTTTCTATAAACAGAACATGGAACTCGTGGAAAATGATGTTTTTGAAACTGTTCAAAGTTTTTTCCACTCAAAACACCTGCTTAAAGAGATGAACCACACATTTCTGTCTCTCATACCTAAAGTCAACAATCCGGTTACCCCTGCTGACTTTAGGCCAATATCCTTATGCAACACCAAATATAAAATAATTTCTAAAATCATCGTTAACAGGATGAAACCTCTCTTGAGCAAAATTATATCACCTTTTCAGTATGCCTATGTTCCGAATAGGAATATTCAGAATAATGTGATAATTGCCCAAAAATCAGTTCATTCTTTTTTTGTTTACTGCACACTTAAAAGAATGCGAACCGACGGACCATCACTGAAAAGATTTGGGGTTGGGGATGGAAGTTCAGGTTGAACCGACGCATTTACAGGATTAATAATGTCATCCGAACCGACGGACCATTTTAGACTTTGCTGGACTAGTTGACAACCTCTGCACAAGGACTTCCAGAACCAGGAGCATCTCAAGCTTGTTTGTCAAGTTTAGTTGTCAAAACTATAAGTCTACTTATATCTATGTCTCAGATTAGGATAGAATGTGTAGTTGAGATTTAAACTTCACGACGTTCATTGATTGAAGACGAAGAACTACTAAGGGGATCTTGTGGAACTTCATCAACAAAAGGTATATGGATACTTGAACTCATCTATCACTCAAAAGTCTATTCTATTCTATCTCATATTGAGACAAAAGTCGTATAGCTATATAGACTTTACATTATACACATTTGATATTTCGAGCTGAGTTTAACTCGCTTATATTTTTCTTGAAATATGTGTTGAAAAGCTTTTTGCTTTAACTACGTTCTTGGCGAAAGTCAAAAGATGATCATATGAAAATCACCAGGTAACATCTTACATGATTTGTGTGAGACAGTCATTTGATGTAGACTCGGAATATTTCGTATTGATCATTCGATCCCTTAAAAATTGCTTATAAGCTAATAGTTTGTGTGAGACAGCTATTGTCGTCTTCTCAGAATGTTTCAATGATTGAAATGGGAGTTAAGAGCTAAAACCCATGTCTGGATACATTACGGTTTGTGTACTAAGTGTGCGAACTGTTTTGTTGGAATTCAGGACCGGAAGCTAAGTTTGTACCTGTTCGCAAACTTATTCAATTGTTTAAGTCGGGGTACTTAAGTTTGCATACCCGTTCGCAAACTGATTTAACTATTAAAGTCCGGGAACCAAGTTTGCGTACCCGTTCGCAAACGGTTTCAACTGAGTTCGGTCCGGAGCTAATGTTTGCGTACCCATTTGCAAACTGTCGGCTTGTGACCAATGTTCAGAACTTAAGTTTGCGTACCCGTTTGTAAAATTAAGTGGTTCAAGTTTCAAAATTGGTTAAGTATGATTTCATACTCATGAACAAATACATTTATATAGTAAGGAATTCAATCTTTGCAAAGCGTGGCTAAATTGTTCATGAACTGATTCTTTTGAATCAATCCGATTATTGTATCTTGTATACTTCTATGAGAATATAAACAATTGAACAACTCTATGAGTAACACAATTATATTCATTTGATTATCAATTGATCTAGAAGTGTTAAGATGAACATGGTTAATACAAAAGTGTTCATATGGATAACTTCGGTTAACTGTTATTGAGCCAAATCAATATACACGTTTAGGTATGGTTACCCATATCTAAATGAAGGTATATTTCATTTGTGTGTTACAAGCTAAGTTCATCTGACGGTGGAAAGATATTAGCTTGAATCTTAAATCAGGTTTCATCTAACAGTGAATATTGATTGCTTTGTTCCAAAATTATCAAAACCTGATTTGAAGACTATATAAGGGGGAACTCTAGCAATTGGGAAACCTAATCCCTACACCTCATGTGTGATACTAGTTGCGACTAAAGTCGATTCTCCTTTAACCTAGGTTTTTCCTAAAACCATTATAGGTTAACGACTTAAAGACTTCATTGGGATTTTGAATCCAGACCCAACTATTTTTCTCGTAGTTGCGTGTTCGATCTTACTTTTTCTATCGTATTGAGTACTATCTTATCTAAGATTTGCTCGAGATTTATCTCTGATAGGTAAGATATAAAAAGTAATCACAAAGCTCTTCGTCTCATTCTTTGTGATTCCACAATAACTTGTTATACTACCATATAGTTAAGTTATTGTGAGGTGATTGATATTTCTAGGATGTTCTTCGGGAATATGAGACCGGATTATCAATTGCTTCCTATTCACTTTGATTTATCAAAAGACGGAACAAAAACTTCGTAGGTATTTCTGTGGGAGACATATTTATCTCTCAGCATAGACATTTCTGTGGAAGACAGATTTGTTTATCAAGTCTCCGACTTTGGGTCGTAGCAACTCTTAGTTGTGGGTGAGAACAGCTAAGGAAATCAAGTGCGTAGAGTCCTGCTGGGATTCAGAGGCGTAAGGAGCGCGACTGTACCTTAATCAGTGTGAGATTGGTTAGATTCCGAAGTTAACTTGTAGTAGGCTAGAGTCTGTAGCGGCTTAATATAGTGTGGTGTTCAAATCTGGATTAGGTCCCGTGGTTTTTTTGCATTTGCGGTTTCCTCATTTGGACAAATGACTCATTTTCCGTTGAATTTACTGGAGCTAAAATGGGCATAAAAAAAGAAAAAAAAAAAAAAAACTCTCGCTTGAGTTTTTGATGTAATTAAACCATTTCAATCTTGTGGAACCAAACCATACAGGTTTGATTCTTATAATACAATCCCACTATAAACACTAAGAAAAAACCAATTGAGTGATTTTCAACAACTCAATTTCCTTGTACAGTTTAATTTATAATCTTTGTAATCGCAAAAACCATTATATTGTATGATACAAAATGCGTTTATATCTTATTTGGATCAATACTGGTTTGGAGTGTGTATATTGTTGGAATATTTTCAACTGTGCTAATGAGAATGATGATCATTCTGTTACTACTCGAGACATAGAAGATACTTCTGAAATTGTAGAAGACGTCGAACCTAGAAGAAGTAAGAGAGCAAGAAAAGAGAAAAGATTTGGTCCACAATGGGTTCAATATCTTGTAGAAGGTAGTAAGAATGAAATTCTTAGTATGACTAGATATGTAATGCATGTTGATGATGACCCTAAAACTTATGCTGAGGCAATGAGTTCAGAGATGCTAATTTCTGGAAAGAGTCTATCAATGATGAAAAGCATTCACTTTTGTCTAATGGTACTTGGATATATTGTGATTTACCTCCTGGCATCAAGCCTATAGGATGTAAATGGGTATTCAAGAGAAAAAATGAATGCAGACGGTTCCATTGATAAGTTCAAAGAGAGCCTAGTTGCTAAGGGTTATAAACAACGACATGGAATTGAATATTTTGATACATATGCTCTTGTTGCTCGCATCTCATCAATCCGTTGTTTAATTGCACTTGATTCTACACACAAATTAATTATACATCAAATGGATGTCAAAACCGCTTTTCTAAATGGTGATTTAGAAGAAGAAATATATATGGAACAACCCGAAGGTTTCATATTGTAATACCCTGTATTTTTAGTTACGGTTTCGGGTCGGGTTATACCCAAATTAGCTAACCATGTGGTTTATATTGTTTCCCTTACCTTAACTTAGGTGGGTTGATTGAACTAGAAGGGATACAACTTAGGGTGGAAATAAAGTCACCTAATTTATTTTAATAAATAAAATAAAATTAATAGAAGATGAAAAGACAATTAAAATAAATAAAGAAATATAAATACTAGTTATCATTATGAATATTAGTATTATTAAGATTTTTATAATCAAAAGATTAGGAAAAGAAAGCTAGAATGCATAAGGCTAAGGAGAAGAAGAAAGAGATGGATCTAGAGATTTTTAGAGAAGAAATCAAGTGGAGTTTGTAGCAATTGAGAGGTAGAATGTTTAATCCCTTTTCTCTTTGTGTTTCTTTGTTATACTTTGTTTTCCATTTTGTTTATTCTTATATCATTAGGGTTCTGAAATTTGTATATTTAATTTGATGCATATTATTGATGATCAGACTTCTATTATTGTTACATAACATGATTGGGTATCTCTAGTTAAAATTTGAGAGTATTCCACCGTATATTCACCGTTGAAACTTTGTTTGAAATTGGGTGATAGTTTCTGAATTTCTGGACAGTTTCGCCTTGCTGTGATTTTGATGTTCTTAGGAAGTCTTAATGGTATTATAAGGATTTGAGGTCTTAATAAAAGTTGTAGATAAACATCTTATATTTCAGTGTGCTTTGGATTGGGTCAATTTCAGATTGTTATGAATTTATCATGAATTGTTTGGTAACAACATGTAATCTGCCCAGTTTTTATGTTGTCATTATAAATTCAACATCTTTTCTAAACCGTTGGTTTGGTGTGAATTTTGGATATGTTGTATAATAATGTGTCAAGAACGTTCCTGTAAAATTTGAGGATGATCAGATAAAGTTATCACCATGAAACATATAATGTAATGTGGTTGCAGTTAGTGTGTTTGATTAAATACTTGAATGAAATTCATGTTGTTAAGCCATGGTTGCTTGTGCTGTTTGTGAAAATGATTTATAAAAAGGAAATGAGTTCATGTTTTACCATTATATGAAACATGTTTCATGTTAATTGCGGGTAATGATCCCCGAGAGTTAAATGGGTAATGATCCCCATGGGAACTTGTGTTTCCCGACCATCGATGGCTTTGTCCGTGCCGATAAACGATAGGTGGTGTACGAACCAAGGTTTTCGTACTATGAATGAAATGGGTAATGATCCCCGAGAGCAGATGGGTATGATCCCCATAGGAACTTTCGTTCCTGACCATCGATGGAGGCTGTCCGTGCCGATAAACGATAGGTGGGTGTACGAACCAAGGTTTTCGTACCGTGAACTCAAGATTTGTTGGTGAGATGTGTTGAAATATAGATTAAATGATTTATTGGAAACATAATTGGTTTTATGAACTCATGAGTTGAAACTTAAATGGATGAATTGTGAATTGATGTTAAATCCTAAATGGATGATTAGTGAACTCATGGTTTCTCGGTGACAATTATTTTGGTATTGTAAACTCATGGTTACTTGTTGTGATGACAATATTAAATTGTGAATCATGTGTTGAAATGTATATTATATGATTTGTTGGAAAACATAATTGGTGTTATGAACTAATGTGCGAAATATAATTCAATAAATTGTTGAACTCAAGTGTGAACTTATATGGATGAATTGTGAATTGATGTGTTAAATCCCAAATGGGTGATTAGTGAACTCATGGTTTCTTTGTGACTATATTTATGCGTGAATATATGTGTTGAATCATTGATGAATGGCCTGTTGACAATTATTGTGGTATTGTAAACTCATAGTTTGTTAGTGACAATATTAATATGTGAATGGCGTGTGGAAACTTAAATGGATGAGTTGTTGAAAACAATATTGTTGATGTGAATTGTTGAGTTGATCCTAAATGGATGATTTGTTGATAATAACATTAATGTTGTGAACCCATAGACTGAATTTTAGATTGGATAAGTTATCGAAAATATTGAGGTATTGTGATTCTTGAATATATATCATTGATTCGTTGAAGTTGTAATGCGTTCTTGTTATATGTTTTTGCTTGATAAAATGATTATTTTTGCGCATCTTTGGAGAATTGGGAATGCATTCTATTGAATGTCATCTCACCCCAATTGATATCCTTGCAGATTTAAGTGGCGCAATGAGAAGTTATGAATGATTAGCTTAGTGATCAAATTATTTTTATTGTATTGCTTGAAATGTATCTTTAAATAATATGTATGTTGAAAATTGTTGTTAATGGTGATAAGAGACTTCATACGTTTAAACTCAGGTTAGAAAGGTTAAATTACATTTGTAGTAATAAATAAATTAGAAGAGTTACATGCATAAGTCTCTTTCCGACCCGTAACGCTTCGAGTTCGGATATCCATACGGGTTTGACCCTGGTCCGGAACTCGGGGTGTTACAAGTTGGTATCAGAGCTCTAGGCTTTAGATCTTGAATGGGACCGTAAATAAATTGTTTCGGATGTTGCAATGCATGCTTGTCTGATTTGAGTGTGATATTGCTTGCTTGATTTTAGTAGTCGTATTATGACTTTGTGTGAAATTCATGTGAATTGTTAATTGTTAGTTGGATTGAATTGGCATGTTGTGTGTACTATACTATTTATACTATGTGAATTTTTAGGTTGTAGTATTTTCTAAATTTCGGGACGAAATTTCTTTTAAGGGTGGTAGAATGTAATACCCTGTATTTTTAGTTACGGTTTCGGGTCGGGTTATACCCAAATTAGCTAACCATGTGGTTTATATTGTTTCCCTTACCTTAACTTAGGTGGGTTGATTGAACTAGAAGGGATACAACTTAGGGTGGAAATAAAGTCACCTAATTTATTTTAATAAATAAAATAAAATTAATAGAAGATGAAAAGACAATTAAAATAAATAAAGAAATATAAATACTAGTTATCATTATGAATATTAGTATTATTAAGATTTTTATAATCAAAAGATTAGGAAGAGAAAGCTAGAATGCATAAGGCTAAGGAGAAGAAGAAAGAGATGGATCTAGAGATTTTTAGAGAAGAAATCAAGTGGAGTTTGTGGCAATTGAGAGGTAGAATGTTTAATCCCTATTCTCTTTGTGTTTCTTTGTTATACTTTGTTTTCCATTTTGTTTATTCTTATATCATTAGGGTTCTGAAATTTGCATATTTAATTTGATACATATTATTGATGATCAGACTTCTATTATTGTTACATAACATGATTGGGTATCTCTAGTTAAAATTTGAGAGTATTCCACCGTATATTCACCGTTGAAACTTTGTTTGAAATTGGGTGATAGTTTCTGAATTTCTGGACAGTTTCGCCTTGCTGTGATTTTGATGTTCTTAGGAAGTCTTAATGGTATTAAAAGGATTTGAGGTCTTAATAAAAGTTGTAGATAAACATCTTATATTTCAGTGTGCTTTGGATTGGGTCAATTTCAGATTGTTATGAATTTATCATGAATTGTTTGGTAACAACATGTAATCTGCCCAGTTTTTATGTTGTCATTATAAATTCAACATCTTTTTTCTAAACCGTTGGTTTGGTGTGAATTTTGGATATGTTGTATAATAATGTGTCAAGAACGTTCCTGTAAAATTTGAGGATGATCAGATAAAGTTATCACCATGAAACATATAATGTAATGTGGTTGCAGCTAGTGTGTTTGATTAAATGCTTGAATGAAATTCATGTTGTTAAGCCATGGTTGCTTGTGCTGTTTGTGAAAATGATTTATAAAAAGGAAATGAGTTCATGTTTTACCATTATATGAAACATGTTTCATCTTAATGGCGGGTAATGATCCCCGAGAGTTAAATGGGTAATCATCCCCATGGGAACTTGTGTTTCCCGACCATCGATGGCGGCTGTCCGTGCCGATAAACGATAGGTGGTGTAAGAACCAAGGTTTTCGTACTGTGAATGAAACGGGTAATGATCCCCGAGAGCAGATGGGTATGATCCCCATAGGAACTTTCGTTCCTGACCATCGATGGAGGCTGTCCGTGCCGATAAACGATAGGTGGGTGTACGAACCAAGGTTTTCGTACCGTGAACTCAAGATTTGTTGGTGAGATGTGTTGAAATATAGATTAAATGATTTATTGGAAACATAATTGGTTTTATGAACTCATGAGTTGAAACTTAAATGGATGAATTGTGAATTGATGTGTTAAATCCCAAATGGATGATTAGTGAACTCATGGTTTCTCGGTGACAATTATTTTGGTATTGTAAACTCATGGTTACTTGTTGTGATGACAATATTAAATTGTGAATCATGTGTTGAAATGTATATTATATGATTTGTTGGAAAACATAATTGGTGTTATGAACTAATGTGCGAAATATAAGTCAATAAATTGTTGAACTCAAGTGTGAACTTATATGGATGAATTGTGAATTGATGTGTTAAATCCCAAATGGGTGATTAGTGAACTCATGGTTTCTTTGTGACTATATTTATGCGTGAATATATGTGTTGAATCATTGATGAATGGCCTGTTGACAATTTTGTGGTATTGTAAACTCATAGTTTGTTAGTGACAATATTAATATGTGAATGGCGTGTGAAAACTTAAATGGATGAGTTGTTGAAAACAATATTGTTGATGTGAATTGTTGAGTTGATGCTAAATGGATGATTTGTTGATAATAACATTAATGTTGTGAACCCATAGACTGAATTTTAGATTGGATAAGTTATCGAAAATATTGAGGTATTGTGATTCTTGAATATATATCATTGATTCGTTGAAGTTGTAATGCGTTCTTGTTATATGTTTTTGCTTGATAAAATGATTATTTTGCGCATCTTTGGAGAATTGGGAATGCATTCTATTGAGCTGTCATCTCACCCCAATTGATATCCTTGCAGATTTATCAGAGTGGCGCAGCGAAGGTTATGAATGATTAGCTTAGTGATCAAATTATTTTTATTGTATTGCTTGAAATGTATCTTTAAATAATATGTATGTTGAAAATTGTTGTTAATGGTGATAAGAGACTTCATACGTTTAAACTCAGGTTAGAAAGGTTAAATTACATTTGTAGTAATAAATAAATTAGAAGAGTTACATGCATAAGTCTCTTTCCGACCCGTAACGCTTCGAGTTCGGATATCCATACGGGTTTGACCCTGGTCCGGAACTCGGGGTGTTACATGTTGGTATCAGAGCTCTAGGCTTTAGATCTTGAATGGGACCGTAAATAAATTGTTTCGGATGTTGCAATGCATGCTTGTCTGATTTGAGTGTGATATTGCTTGCTTGATTTTAGTAGTCGTATTATGACTTTGTGTGAAATTCATGTGAATTGTTAATTGTTAGTTGGATTGAATTGGCATGTTGTGTGTACTATACTATTTATACTATGTGAATTTTTAGGTTGTAGTATTTTCTAAATTTGGGACGAAATTTCTTTTAAGGGTGGTAGAATGTAATACCCTGTATTTTTTAGTTACGGTTTCGGGTCGGGTTATACCCAAATTAGCTAACCATGTGGTTTATATTGTTTCCCTTACCTTAACTTAGGTGGGTTGATTGAACTAGAAGGGATACAACTTAGGGTGGAAATAAAGTCACCTAATTTATTTTAATAAATAAAATAAAATTAATAGAAGATGAAAAGACAATTAAAATAAATAAAGAAATATAAATACTAGTTATCATTATGAATATTAGTATTATTAAGATTTTTATAATCAAAAGATTAGGAAGAGAAAGCTAGAATGCATAAGGCTAAGGAGAAGAAGAAAGAGATGGATCTAGAGATTTTTAGAGAAGAAATCAAGTGGAGTTTGTAGCAATTGAGAGGTAGAATGTTTAATCCCTTTTCTCTTTGTGTTTCTTTGTTATACTTTGTTTTCCATTTTGTTTATTCTTATATCATTAGGGTTCTGAAATTTGTATATTTAATTTGATGCATATTATTGATGATCAGACTTCTATTATTGTTACATAACATGATTGGGTATCTCTAGTTAAAATTTGAGAGTATTCCACCGTATATTCACCGTTGAAACTTTGTTTGAAATTGGGTGATAGTTTCTGAATTTCTGGACAGTTTCGCCTTGCTGTGATTTTGATGTTCTTAGGAAGTCTTAATGGTATTAAAAGGATTTGAGGTCTTAATAAAAGTTGTAGATAAACATCTTATATTTCAGTGTGCTTTGGATTGGGTCAATTTCAGATTGTTATGAATTTATCATGAATTGTTTGGTAACAACATGTAATCTGCCCAGTTTTTATGTTGTCATTATAAATTCAACATCTTTTTTCTAAACCGTTGGTTTGGTGTGAATTTTGGATATGTTGTATAATAATGTGTCAAGAACGTTCCTGTAAAATTTGAGGATGATCAGATAAAGTTATCACCATGAAACATATAATGTAATGTGGTTGCAGCTAGTGTGTTTGATTAAATGCTTGAATGAAATTCATGTTGTTAAGCCATGGTTGCTTGTGCTGTTTGTGAAAATGATTTATAAAAAGGAAATGAGTTCATGTTTTACCATTATATGAAACATGTTTCATCTTAATGGCGGGTAATGATCCCGAGAGTTAAATGGGTAATCATCCCCATGGGAACTTGTGTTTCCCGACCATCGATGGCGGCTGTCCCGTGCCGATAAACGATAGGTGGTGTAAGAACCAAGGTTTTCAGATTTGTGAATGAAACGGGTAATGATCCCCGAGAGCAGATGGGTATGATCCCCATAGGAACTTTCGTTCGACCATCGATGGAGGCTGTCGTGCCGATAAGCGGTAGGTGGGTGTACGAACCAAGGTTTTCGTACCGTGAACTCAAGATTTGTTGGTGAGATGTGCTGAAATATAGATTAAATGATTTATTGGAAACATAATTGGTTTTATGAACTCATGAGTTGAAACTTAAATGGATGAATTGTGAATTGATGTGTTAAATCCCAAATGGATGATTAGTGAACTCATGGTTTCTCGGTGACAATTATTTTGGTATTGTAAACTCATGGTTACTTGTTGTGATGACAATATTAAATTGTGAATCATGTGTTGAAATGTATATTATATGATTTGTTGGAAAACATAATTGGTGTTATGAACTAATGTGCGAAATATAAGTCAATAAATTGTTGAACTCAAGTGTGAACTTATATGGATGAATTGTGAATTGATGTGTTAAATCCCAAATGGGTGATTAGTGAACTCATGGTTTCTTTGTGACTATATTTATGCGTGAATATATGTGTTGAATCATTGATGAATGGCCTGTTGACAATTTTGTGGTATTGTAAACTCATAGTTTGTTAGTGACAATATTAATATGTGAATGGCGTGTGAAAACTTAAATGGATGAGTTGTTGAAAACAATATTGTTGATGTGAATTGTTGAGTTGATGCTAAATGGATGATTTGTTGATAATAACATTAATGTTGTGAACCCATAGACTGAATTTTAGATTGGATAAGTTATCGAAAATATTGAGGTATTGTGATTCTTGAATATATATCATTGATTCGTTGAAGTTGTAATGCGTTCTTGTTATATGTTTTTGCTTGATAAAATGATTATTTTTGCGCATCTTTGGAGAATTGGGAATGCATTCTATTGAGCTGTCATCTCACCCCAATTGACATCCTTGCAGATTTATCAGAGTGGCGCAGCGAAGGTTATGAATGATTATCTTAGTGATCGAATTAGTGATCAAATTATTTTTATTGTATTGCTTGAAATGTATCTTTAAATAATATGTATGTTGAAAATTGTTGTTAATGGTGATAAGAGACTTCATACGTTTAAACTCAGGTTAGAAAGGTTAAATTACATTTGTAGTAATAAATAAATTAGAAGAGTTACATGCATAAGTCTCTTTCCGACCCGTAACGCTTCGAGTTCGGATATCCATACGGGTTTGACCCTGGTCCGGAACTCGGGGTGTTACACATATTGCCAGGCCAAGAAAAGAATGTTTGCAAGTTGGTAAAATCTCTTTATGGTTTGAAGAAAGATCCCATGCAATGGCATGAGAAGTTTGACAAAGTAGCTTTGTCACATGGTTTTGTTGTGAATGATCTTTGATAAATGTATCTATAGTAAGCATGATAGTTCTGGATGTGTGATTCTATGTTTGTATGTTGATGATATGCTTATTTTTGGATCTGACATATCTCGTGTGGAAGAAACAAAGAAGTTTCTTAATTCTAACTTTGATATGAAGGACTTAGGGGAGGCTGATGTGATCTTAGGAATCAAAATCCTAAGAAAGGGAGATGAGTTGGTTTTAACCCAATCTCATTACATTGAGAAATTTCTCAAGAAGTATGGTCATTTTGATGACAAACCAGTCCCTACTCCTTTAGAACCTACTATAAAGTTAATGAAGAATACCGGGCGTACTCATCCACCACTTGAGAAGTATCCTAGTATTATTGGGAGTCTTATGTATGCCATGCATTGGACAAGATAGGACATAGCTCATGCCGTGGGATTTCTATGTCGTTTCTCAAGTAATCGAGGGAGATGAACACTGGAAAGCAATTTCAAGAGTGTTGGCTTACTTGAAAGGAACCATTGATTATGGTTTGCATTATCAAGTCTATCCCGCTATATTAGAAGGATACGGTGATGCTACACTGAACAATGTAGAATCCAATTCCATTCGACTGGTGGATGGATATTTACATTAGGAGGTGCTGCATTATCTTGGAGTTCCAAGAAGAAGACTTGTATTTCTGACTCAACGATGTTGTTTAATTGATAGCGTTAATCGATGCATGTAAGGAGGCGGAATGGCTTAGGAACTTACTTGTTGAAATCCCATTTTGGAAGAAGCCATCTCCAGCAGTTTTGGTTAATTGTGATAATCAATCTACTATCTATAATGTCTCTAACAAGACTTATAATGGAAAGTCTAGACATACAAGTCTTAGACATCAAATAGTAAGACAATTACTCAAGAGAGGAGTAGTTGCTGTGAACTATATTGAAACAAGTAAGAACTTGGCAGACCCATTTACGAATAGTCTTCCAAAGGCAGTGGTTTCAATAAAGTGTAAGGAAATGGGACTAAGGTCTGTGAATGAAGTTTGATCACCCATAGCAGAAACCCAACCTATGTTTTGGAAAGGATAAACAAGGTTCAATGTGGTACCAACAAGTTATGGAAGTGATTATGGTGCACTAAAATTAAAACTTCCCATTTTCTTATTAGTGCAGGTTTCTGCAAGAAATCAGGATTGATAAAAATCCTTAATAAGTCTAACTTTTATCACAAGGTATCTCGCAGAAACACCTTCGAGACTTACCTATATGAGTATAGAAATCAGGTAGTTTCCTAAGAGAAAAAGACCGTTCTCTAAAGAAGACTCATGAATCCAGGATTTAAGCACATGGCCATTAACGTGCTAGCTACAGAACACACTATCTTCTGAAATCAATATGTGTGGAGATTAGGTTTTATCATTAGGGTACTTGGTTCAAGACTAGTTTCACCACTGAACCTCGATAAGGCTTTGAATTTCTTACACTAAGTGAAGGTTCAAATCCAAAAGATACCTATCACTTATGTATTGGTTTCAACGATGATGCTTATTCTCAACTAAGCGTGAACTACGTTGGCTTGATCCCACTCGGGTACGTAGGCAGTCACTTTTGTGATGCAGCCACTCTGATTTAAAAGTTTTTTAACTTTGTTTTATTTTTTTGAAAATAGGGGAGATTGTTGGAATATTTTCAACTATGCTATCCAGGGGGTCCGGGGGCTACGCCCAGTCATGGTCGATTCCAACAGACGCCATTCATGTCTGATGATGAAGAGACTCATCGTTTCGATTCCAACAGACTCCATTCCCAACAGATGCGAAAACATCTATAAATAGCATCTCCCAAACTCGTTTATCATCATATCAAAAACAATCTGTTTTCTTCTTCTCTAATAGCATCATCAGAATCTTATACAGTGTGATTCTTGGTCGGGTCAAGGAAGTACAATCCTTGAATTCGATTACGGTGTTAGGGCTTCATTGAATCCTGAAGGCATAATTCGAGAGACCTGTTGTACTCGCCAATTTAATTGGGAAAGGTCAAATTATTGTCTAAAAGAATCGAAAGAGCCTTGAAGTCAGGGGTACACCATTATTTGGTTTCTGTTTTTCTTTATTCATCCTCTTGTTTTTAACCCAATTTTCCAACATATATGCAAGTAAGAAACAAAATATGCACACAAATCTTGTTTCTTTTCTTAACATCACATTTAATTCAGGGCCTACATCCGTGCCTACAAAAAGTGTTTTAAGAGTAGGTTCATCGTGCATGACCTTTTGGGTTTATTTACGCGGCATAATTCATTTCAATATCATGATTTCTATTGCTTCGGAGTATGTTGTTTATGTGGTCCATCTACTTCAATCATTTTTTTTTGATCGGTCAACTAGAAATTTCATTGAAGGAAGGCACTTAAGTGGGGTACCTTAACCCAATGATTACAACCGAACAAAAAGGGGAACCGAAAGGGGATTCGGCTACCCAAAAAGAAAACACAAAAAAATTCTGGAGTTCGGTATAATGAATCCCATAAAGAGATCACCGTATTCGCCGTAAGACCTAACATTTTTGTATTCGATTCCGCCCAAAAGAATGCTTGTAATTTGATATCTCTAATGAGGCTTGCCAAAGTTTTCTTTTTGTTATCGGAGGTTCTTGCATTTCGCTCTTTCCAAATACACCACCATATAACAATCGGGATGTTATTCCATATTCGACTAAGTCTTTCATCTCCCCAATCAAACTTCCAATCCTTCATAGATGTAATGATATTAGGGTCATATGACCATCCAAAGTAGCACCCTTCAACAAAGTAATCCCATATTCTCCGAATTCTCCAACAACCATAAAATAAGTGCGAACTCGACTCATCGTCTTCTTCACAAAAACGACATACACAAGAAACATCCATACCTCACCATCATTATCCGATCATGAGAAAGGAGCCAAATAAATAAATTGATTTTGTGAGGGTACTCATTACTCCAAACAACATTGATTGGATAATCCGGCTCATCTTGATCGCGATTGTCTTTAGCTCCATCCTTAACCTATATTGACTGTGATCACTACCAACCCAAATTCGGGTATCTATAACCCTTCTTGAATAGAGATTGAGGAAACAAGATTTGATATAGATACCACTTCACTAGTAATGGTTTGAGAGTATCTTTGCCTAGACATAAACGCCCACCTTACACCACCTTCCCTAAGTTCATACATACTAGCCACCACAAACTCCTTGGTCCTCGAAGATTCATAAGACAAAGGATACATATCATATAATCTTCCTTCACCAAGCCAAGAATCTTCCCAAAATCTAGTTTCCTTACCCTCTCCAATCTTGAATCTAATACTTTTATTGAAATCTTCAAGCTCTTTATAGATATTGAAACACAAGCTACCACCTTTCGCTCCTTTGGGTTGGAGAGTTTCCCAACCGGTAAATGTTTCTCCAAATTTTTCAACTATGATTTTCCTCCACAACGCATTTTTCTCTACACCAAAATGCCACCACCATTTTTTTAGCAAAGCCGAGTTCACTTGCTTAGTTTTTCTTAAACCAAGACCACCTTTTTCTTTTGGTTTTGAAGACAATTTCCAACCAATATTGTGAATTATTTTCTTATTTTCATCATCCCATAAAAAATTTCTCACAAATCTATCAATTTTTTTAGTTATGGAGCAAGGAGCAAGAAAAAGAGAGATATAATAAATGGGTAAACTAGCTAAAACGCTTTTGATGAGAGTTAGCTTACCTCCTCTTGCTATTGTTTTTTCATTCCAAGAAGTAACTTTTTTCCCACAAACTTCAAATATTTTTTTTCCCATTTTTGACTGCCCCCAACCTTGTCTCCCAAAGGAAGACCAAGATATACGCTAGGAAAACTTGCATACTTGCATCCTAGCAAGTTAGCATAATTTTCAACTTCTTCCTCGACCGCGACCCCAAATAAGCTACTTTTAGAGAAATTTATCTTCAAACCCGAAGTTAACTCGAAACAAAGAAGAAGGTAACGAAGGGCATAGACTTGTTCTCTCTTAGCATCAAGAAATATGATGGTATCATCGGCAAATTGCAAGTAATTTATTTTTGTTCCCCCCTCCTTGACTGAAAAACCCGAGATTTGATCAAGTTCTTGTGCTTTTCTCAATATACAACTTAAGACTTCACCAACAATAGTAAAAAGAAAAGGAGAAAGAGGGTCTCCTTGACAAAGTCCCTTTTCACTACCGAAATAACCGAAAGACGATCCATTAACAAGAACCGAGAACTTTGAGAATGTTAAACAATTTCTAATCCAAGCCCTCCAAACACCACCAAACCCCATTTTGAACAAAACTTCATTTAAAAAAATTCCAATTCACATTATCAAACGCCTTTTCAAAATCAATTTTGCAAACCAACCCCGGTAATTTTTGACGAAGTCTAGAATCCACACATTCGTTTTCTATCAATACTCCATCAAGAATTTGTCTTCCTTTAATAAAACTAGATTGAGTTGTTGAGATTAGAGTAGGAAGGTATACCTTTAAACTCTCTGCCAAAACCTTTGAAATGATTTTGTACACACTCCCAATAAGGCTAATAGGCCGAAAATCTTTTACTTCCTCTACACCCACCTTCTTAAGGATAAGCGCAATAAAATTGTTTTTCAATGACGAATGAAGAATATTGTGGTCATGAAATTCTTCGAAAACCTTCATCAAATCTTCTTTTAGGAAATCCCAACAAACAATAAAGAACTTCATAGGAAACCCATCCGGACCCGGAGCTCGATCAATACCTAAATCTTTAATTGCGTCCTTAACTTCTTCTTCGCTAAAAGGTCTCTCCAACCAAATACTTGCATTCTCGTCAATACTCTTTAGACACATATTTGATTCTAGGACGGTTGTTTGAAATTTCTTTAAACGCTAACTCAAAATGATTTTCAATCCCCATCTTGATTTCTTCCTTGTTCCCTGTCCAACGTCCATTGATACGAAGGTTATTGATGTTGTTAAAAGCTCTATGACCTTTCACCACTAGATGAAAATGTTTGGTTTTCCGATCGCCATCCCTAAAATATCTAATTCTTGAATTTTGTCTCAACATTATATTTTGTCGACGATGCGCTACCTCGAAATCCACTTTAGCCGTCACAAACATATCTTCTTCAACTTCGGTAAGACCCCTTTCATCATCTAGATCATCCAATTCTTTCAACTTGGTAAGAGCCATGTCTAAAGCCCTATCAATGCTACCAAATACATCTCTATTCCACATTTTCAATTTCTCCTTTAAGGCGTTCAACTTCTTTGCAAAACATTCACCCTCCGTACCTACAAAAGAGAAAGACTCCCACCATTCTTGCATTAAAGGAATTACATTAGTACCTTCAAGCCAAGCTAATTGAAATCGAAAAGGGAATGCACCCCAATATGAGTCCGATGAGCTTAACATAATCGGAAAGTGATCCGAAAAGGGTCTTGCGAGACGCTTGAAGATGATATTTGGAAAATGATCATCCCATCCTGGAGTGAAAAGGAAGCGGTCGATCTTGCTATTCTTATTTGGCGGTCTACTCCAAGTATACTTCGCTCCGGAAAAAGGTATCTCCATAAGATAAAGTTTATTCCATAGGTCATCGAAGGGTTTCATTGAGTTTGAAACCCTACGACAACCTCTTCTTTCTATCATGAATCTTATCTCGTTGAAGTCTCCACCGAAACACAAAGGCATCCCATCCCAATAGCCATGCAAAGTAGCTAGCTCCATACGAAATATTTTTTTCTCATTTGAAATGCAAGGACCATAAACACCAACTAAAACCCAACGAAAATTATCTTCCAAATTACGACAAGATACACTTAAAGTAAAAATACCTTCAACAAAGTCTTCAACTTCAATCATATCCGAATTCCATATCAACAAAATTCCACCCGATCTTCCATATGAGTTTAAAGCAATCCACCTACATGGAGTTGCGCCCCAACATTGGCGCACAATATCATCGGAGCAAATACTAAGCTTCGTTTCTTGTATCATAAGAATAGTGGGCTTCCACCGTTTCACAACCCATTGAGAACAAAAGCCATAAAAACAACCATTAATTTCCAACTCTAACACCCGGTGCAATCTCGTCTTTAAATGCATTCGCTTGAGCAAGAATTGTAGATGACACAAAATTTATCTCCTTATTTGTGAACTCAATCCCCGAGTTACCACCGAATTCTTTAATTTTTTCGAACAATACATTGAGTTTCTCAAGTAAACCTTTCGCCATTTTTATAACGTCGTCATTATCATTATCAATTCGAGCATTTTCTTACTATGACTTGTTTGCGATGCCGCATCTTCACCATCATCAGAAAGTTCTTTATGTAGTTTGTTTTTTTCATTCTCAACAAATTTGACCGTTGAATCAAGCCCCTTCCCCATCTCTCTAATTCCATTCTTCTTGCTTGATACTTCTCCATTTAAGGAGTCAGAAGAGGTAGAAGCAAAAGAATCTTCTTTAGAAAGTTTAGTCTTCAGTTTCTTCTTTAGACTTCTCAAAGATGTATGGCTCAGGGAAATGGAGCTAGAAGCATGACCACCAGTGCCAAACCCGGGAGGTTCTGAAATGGAATCATTTTCATCTGTATCTTTACTTAAAATAAAAGTTTGCTTCTGGCCCAAAAAAGAAGGCCCAGGCTCATTCACAACTAAATTACTTGTTGTTGTCACGTGATTTTCTAACTCCTCCGTAACGGCTTCAATATTTGAATTAAAGTACCCATTGACCGGGATAGATGGCAATATAATACTCGGAAATTCTGCAACTTGAGCTGAATGTCTGACCCCTTGATTTAACGTTTTACCAATAAACTGATTATCATATTCCACCAGTGAACTGTTGCCACGTCGCTCATCATCTTCTTCCCTACCTCTGGTCCCTTGAATGTTCCTCCGACGCCACAATTGAGTACCGTCTTTATTAACAGAAATTGGTTTCATTTCTGAATTTGATGTCTCCAATACCTCACCAATTATTCGAATTTCTATCCAAATTTTTGTATGCACAAGACTCAGATATTCACACCAAACACCATTGATCACCAGACCATTCACTTTCACTCTAATCTCAGATAAATCTGTTGCCATTGATGTTTCTGGACAGACCTCCACCAATCCCCCAAACTTATCTCCAATAACCTTAAATGTAGAGTAATCCCATAAATTAAAAGGAACTCCATCTACTCCAATCCAAACTTGGTTGGTTTGATTTTGCTTAGGTTTGATAATTTCATTAATTTCTGCAAACCATGGGTACAGACGGATGTTAATATCTCCCACCTTCCACTGACCAATTTTACTGACCATATTGAACTCAGTTTTGGTTTTTATGGTGAACACAGCTTTGCAATCTTTAATTGGCTGCAAATCAAAACCAATACTCTATCCAAGTTTGTCCATTATCCAT
This sequence comes from Papaver armeniacum, assembly GCA_023531295.1. Classification (NCBI taxonomy): domain Eukaryota; kingdom Viridiplantae; phylum Streptophyta; class Magnoliopsida; order Ranunculales; family Papaveraceae; genus Papaver; species Papaver armeniacum. The sequence continues at coordinate 379,358 of JAJJWW010010444.1, forward strand.
ATCCCCACTTCTTTCCAATCAAAATCTTTTTAAGGCATTTCAACCACCATGGTTCTTTGCCAAAGCGAAGTTAAGTCTTGATCAGAGATAAATTTGAACAGAGGTGAATGCTGTTTAGGCATTTTTTGACAAAATTGCACATTTTGATTCGAACCAGACCAAGCATTAACATCATATTTAACCCATAAAATCTCATTCTCCTTCCTTGCTTTTGGCTTCAAAGTTTCATCCATCAAATCATCTTATAATAACCCCGAATCCCTCCACCCATCTCCATTTTTACCCGCTGGAAAATACATAGAGGATGGGAACTCTTTGTTGTGAGATACCTGAATAGAAATAAACTCCCCATGTACATTCTCTTTGCGAATCGCCGACATCCAATCCTCATGTTCTTTGAAACTCCATTTGATGACCTTTCCTAAGACCCCATTTTCTTGTTCCTTTAGAACACGAGATAACCACTTCCCAGCCTTGAAACTAAGCCAACAAAACTGCCTTCTAATCCACAACCATATTGCAAGATGAATAATATCTTTTGACCCTTTTTTCTCCATAGAACCACCTATAAGCTTTCTTTTCACCTTGATTTATTTCCCTTGATTTAACCGAGAATCTGACCTTATTTTGCTGTTTTCTTCACCACCCCTAGTCCATATCGGAACATGCTGAGCCAATCTTGACTTCCTTCTTGATTCCGTTGTAAAACCATCCTTATCCACTGTTCTAATGAAATTAACCATTTTTCCGACGAAAAAGGCGACTGGAAAATTTACTCTCTCTCGTAACGCCTCCTCTCGTGATGGTTATCTATAATTTGGAAGACGAACAAAACTGATGTTGTTGTTGCTGGATATGGTTTCTAGCATCGTGAATAACAAGGTAAAACCGATCATTCTCTCATCTTCGAAAATGACCGGAAGAGCTTAATTTCCTAGTCAAGCCAGACCTGAATCAGTATACATCAACCAAACTGTCTTGAACATTTGCAAAGCATAACTCATTATCATACATTTGCAAAGTATGCGAACAACTGTAAAGTCTTCCATGAGTATTTATCAGATGTCCTTTTTTAATCTTCCCAAGAAGATATGCAAAGATATTAACAAAATTCAAAGGTATTTATGGTGGAGGAAAAACATAGAGTCTCCGAAAGGAGTTTATCTAAAAAATTGGATTTCTTTTTGTCAACCAGTTGAGGATGGTGGCCTTGGGTTCCATAATATTGAACATTTCAATAGTGCTCAAGGAAGACCCTAACTCTCTCTTGGCTTTATTTTTTAAATGTAAATACTTTCCTGATAAGGATGTGATGCATATAGATTCTAAACCCAAACAAACAGACAGTTGGATGTGGAAAGGCATAAAGAGCGGTATTGCTCTAAATAAAAAAAATTATTTCTGGAATATTGGAAAAGGAGACAAGATACAGAGTGATTACTGGATCCCAAATAAGAAACCTCCCATAGTGAAGCCAAATATAGACATTGCAGGTCTCAACCTTGTTAGTGATCTGATCACTACAGTGAAAACTTGGAATTTTGCTAAACTTAATGCTTGTTTTGACATTCAGACCGTGAACATAATAAAACAAATCCACATCCCATTGGACAACACTAAAGATAAGGCCATTTGGACTTTAAATGATGACGGGCAATTTTCTGTTAAATCTCTTTATAATAGCCTCAATACCAACAACAACATAGCTACTGACTGGGGCCCCATTTGGAACTTGAAGGTTTTGCCTTCAATAAAAAATTTCATGTGGAAAGTTGCACAATCCATACTTCCCAATAGTATGCGATTTGTTGTTGTCCTTCCGGGCATTAATATTACTTGTCAACTTTGAAATAATCAGTGCGAAACTTTAACTCACTTGTTTTTAGAATGTAACTTTGCTTCATAGGTCTGGAATCACCTCAACTTTTAGATGAGTTACATGAAACACAACGCTAACACTTGCAATGAATGGATAAATGGTTGGTTTAACAATGCAGGTAGAGATGGAGTTTACATGGGGTGGGCAGAGTTATGTAGTACCATAACTTGGCACATATGGAAAGCTCGTTGTGACAAAGTTTTCAAAAAGAAGTTCGTATCAGCTTGAAGATGTACCAACACCATAGTGAAATTCATAAACTCCACTATGAATGTTTATAATGCTAACTATAACATTAATCAAAGTCTTTATTATGACCCTATGCAGGACTCTAACCTCCTAATAACTAACCTCAATTGCTGGAATTATCCTGGTTTTATGCGATACAGAATTAACATTGCAATATCAATGTTACCAGATATTTGTGATTCAGCTGTAGGATTAACTTTGATTGATGATGCAGGTAACTGCAAAGAAGCTAGAGGGTAATCTTCCGGATGGAACTCAAGAGAACAAATAGAGCTAATTGGTGCTAAAGTAGCCTTCCAGTGGGCAACAGAGCTATCTAGCCACCACATAGAATTCCAGAGCGATTCAGAACCTATCCTTACGTTGCTTATTGGAATGTACGCTAAGGCGAAAGAAGAAAGATTCACGAATAGCTCTTATTTTGGAGATCACAACTCAAAACTTGTTAACTTTAAAGCTATATCTTTCAATTTAGTTAGTAGATTTAACAATTTTCTATCGTCTAGTATATCAAAACTTTGTAATCAAAATGTCATCAACAGAAGATGGACAAATTAAGACCTAATTGATTTAATTCAGGAACTAACTAATAATCTTGAATTAATTTGGGCATTGTATTATCCTACCTATAGTGTTTAAGTAAAGGTGGTGTTCTCGTTTTCTTATAAAAAAAAAAAAAAACTCATTATCATAAAGAGAATTATGCTTTTTTGTATCGATCAGCTAACTAAATACCATGAGTAGAACCAGACTTGAGTTATTTTTTTTTTTATATTTTCTTGTTAAGTTATGCATGAAGCTAAAGTCTCGTGGACTGTTCACGAGGAGAGTTAATGATACACCTTTTTACTAGTTGAGGAAAGACACAATTTTAAGGGATGGAGACCTCGTACATCGCATCTGCCAGGAAAAGTGTTGTGGCCAGTCATCCCTCATCTATCTGCTGGTCAATTTGGAACTGCCCGCAATAACATTATTTTTGAAGATGGTACTTCAGACATTCAACGGGTGATTCAACAAGTTAAAATTCAAGCTTGTAACTGGAGAAGAAATACAGAGGAGCTAAGAAACACTAGTTTGGATTATATAATGTGTGAAACTGGGATAATGTGTTTGTAATTTAGTTTCTTTGTATCTTTTGTTCCGTTGGTAGTGGGTTTACGGCTGGATTTTACCCGTTGATGCCGGGTTTGTAAGCTCTTTGAGCTTTTCTTCACTTACTTCTTGTAAGTTTTCAATATATTTTTAAGTTTCCCAATTAAAAAAAAAAAATACCAACAACTAGAGTTGCTGATAATACGATAACTTATATCATGTCTCTCAATTACTAAATCCCGTATTCTCAAATTGGCTCAATCATTATTAGCTTTTATATGTTTTTCAATAACCCAATCATTATTAGTTTTCAATAACCCAATGGCCAATCATTATTAGTTTTCAATAACCCAATCATTATTAGTTTTCAATAACCCAATGGCCAATTCTCCATGTTAGCTTGTATATGGTTGATGGTGAGCAGTATAGATAAACCCAACTATATTGAGTTCAATTTCCACAAACATCTCAGTTCTTAGATAATTTTTTTAACTCTGGTAACCATATATATGCAAACTTTCCTTAAACACGAGTGTTGGATCAGTCAATTATATACGAATGAAAAAAGTTGCGAACCAGCTTCTTGATTATTTAGTCTCACAAATCAGTTCCTTGCATTTTTCCGTGACCTAGTTCATACAAAATATGCACCATTGAAAAACGAGAACAATGTGTGATCAGTTCATTTGAACAATATTGTGTTAAATAAAAAAGCAAAGAAACTTGAGTTTAATATATTGTGTAGACAGTGAAGAAAACTGGGATCTAAAAGTAGGGAGATTGGAGAATGACGAACCTAGAAATGTTTACTTTGAGATGATGAGAATGACGAATCTGGAAAAAAGTAATCCCACCAAAGATATTTGTGCTGCCACTGAATTTCATAATTCAGTACCAACTTTAACAAAAAAGGAACATAACCACTCCTGAAGTTATTTGCAAGCTGTGTGGGAAAGAAGAAGAAGATAGAGAACTTATTCTACCATACTAGGTAGATTTGGCATTACTGCTGTCAAGCCTTCAACATATCCTAGTGTTTTCGGTGCAACTTACATTTGCCTATGCCAGCATGGTCTATCTGACTAGAAATTGAGGATCTGGAAGATGTTTCCTTATGCGATAACATGGCTGGTGTCTGGTGTCGAAAGAAAGAAACATGAGGGTCTTTATCAACAAGTAAAGCCTATTATTTTAGAGGTTAACCATTGGTAGTTTTATGGATTTGAGATTCGAATTTATTAAAATCATCATTCCCTTTAGACAAACATCCTATATAATTGGGAGGGAGGGTATTGTCTCTTAATTTGTTGTATTTATTTAAGCACAAAATTGAAAGTGACCCGTGTTTTAATTTCTTTTGTAAACTTTGCATTCAAAGGGGGGGAAGTGCACCACATTTTGATGGGTTGGGCTTGTCGGGAGTGTCTTTGGGAATTAATAAGTTAACTTCGTAGGAGTTGGTTGGCCAAAAGCTTTCAATATTATGCTTGCAAGAGTTGCCACGATCAAGTGACTGTATAAATATCAAAAAGAAAAAATGAATGTATGAGTTGTGAGCATCTTGTTGAGAAGGAATTTGGCAAAGGCAACTACATTGAAGGTCGTAACATGGAAGTTTAAGGAATGGGTTCTTCCATTTTGCAAACATTTGTGTTGGTTGATTACTTTTGTTGGGTGTTTAGTGTATACATCCCAATTTGTAATGTCAAATGCTTACAACTTTCGAGATCGATATAGACTAATTTTCTTGGATCTTTGGTCGCAAGAATTTGACAAAATGAATTTCATTGTAATTTCATTCATTTATTTCAATTCCACAAACATGGCAAATTATTTGTTCTCGCGTCCAAACCAACTATATATCACGTTAGAATTAATTTTTTTATTCAACTACCACACCGTCGTTAGACTCCCTAATTGAGTAAACTCAACGTTATTCATCTCAATTTCCTCAAACATCTCAAATTCTTAGAAAATATACTAAAGCACTCATGAGAATATACTAAAGCACCAAAATCCATAAATGAAAATATACTAAAGCACCCATGAGAGTTGGATTACTTTTATATATGAATGCAGAATAGAAAATGTGGTCAAAGCCATCTTGATCATTAGTCTGGCATCTTGTTCATGGCATCTGTTTAGTGCCTGCATTTTGATGCATGCCAAAATTGAACCCAAAGAGAACGACAACTATGTGTGAGTAGTTCGTTCATAAAGTACCATTTCAAAGCAACAACAAAAACATGGTAAATTATACTGCTTCGTGTATGTGTATGAGGAATTTGCAACGATGGTTTTTTTTTTTCTTCTATTTTCCGATTGTAAGAGAATATTTCATTAGAAAAAAAGAATATACAAATAGCCACAAGAAGTAGATAATGAGGAAAATTGTAAAAATATCACATCAACAGTGATGCCCAGTCTAGTACTGACTAAATAAGTTAATGTGGAGGCTGGAGCCGGCAGCAAAGGGCCCAAGTCAAAGCCAAAGTCTTGCACCAAAACAAAGGCTCCAATATAGAAGGGAAATAGTAAAACATTGACTCGTATTACACACTAAAAGTAAGAGTTTTCCCATGAGAGCAATGACACAATAGCTGCATAAGCTACATGTTAGAAATTTTGAATAGAAATTATGTTAGTTATAATTGAAGGGTTGTTTCCAAGAGATGTGACCCTTCATGAATGGATTTTTTCCAAGAGGTGTGACTCTCCATGAAATGATTCTTACAAGAGATGTGACTTTTCGCGAAGAGACACTATGTCCTTTCGTAAGAGACACTAATCAAGTATATAAACCCCACTCATATTTCATTCTAAAAAGAAGAAAAGCACACACAAAAATCTGATTTCACTTGTATTCATTGTTGTCATAGTATTGAGAGATAAACACAAAATTTGGTTCGCCGTTTCCTTGAGGTTGGAGTGCTTCTACTCGAGGAAGAAAGATCGTTGTATCCTGGGAGACGTTTCGCAAATAAGATCCATTAACACCGGAGTGGGACGAATTTCGTCTGAAGGACAGAGTATCTAATACTCGACTCGATCTATACATAGGTTTTAGTTTTCTAATCTTTCTGGTTTTCTTTTCTTATTCTTTGGTTCTCGCATTTCGGATCAACATCAGTGGCAATAAAGCAGAAGATATCCAACACTACCTACAATCATGGACAAATATCATCTTTTTATCTGTAATTCTATTCTGTTTGTTAATCATAATTTTGCCAATATATTAATGTTTAATCCAAAAATTCTTTTATCCAACTGATTAACAAATTATAAATGAAATGCTTCACTTTTAAAGAATTGAAGCTCACTTCTTTTTGGATATCTTTCTTCAATTTCTTATTTTTTATTTTTGAAAGCTAGATGTGAAACCAATACAAAATTATACAAGGGTTGGATCAGTCATTATATACAAATACAAAAAGTCGAGAGGCTTCTTGATTATTATCAGTTCATTGCATATTTTTCAGTGGTCTAGTGAGTGCATCCAAAATTTGCACCAAGAAAACGAGACCAATGTCTCCTAAATTGGTTAGATTTTGTGTGGAATGTATTGTTACAGCGAAAATGGCATGCTTGAAAGTTGAAGGAGCATAGTGTCTTCAGAACTTTTCCGAGCCATGAGAATGGATACGATCATATGAAAATTAATTAGGTGTTCTAAAGACCCTCAAACATCATAACTTTCGCAAATTATTATTGTTACAATGGATGATGGAAACTGAAAATAATAATAATTATTATTCATTATTTTATAAGGATAAATTCAAGTCCTTACATCTTTTTCCGGTCATTTTATGGTTGACACAAACAACAAGGAACATCGTAGTTATCATTCCATGATTAACACGCCCGTACATACGGTTCATAAAATCATTTTTTTGAGCAAGTTAGAACTGCATTGGCTAATAGCATATACTCACCAATGTAAAAGCAAATGTCAACATGCCTCATGTGTAATTCTTGCTTATTTCAACATTACAGTTTCCTCAAACATCTTAATCTACCGATCATTGTAAACTTACTACTTGTTAGATATAGAATGTACTAATAGCTTGCAGTAAATTTTTATGTTTTATTTGATCAATTGTGGTTGGACATGATTTTATATATAAATCTCAATATATTCACACAAATCATATTTGCTCACGTTCAATTTAACACCTCTAGGATTCATAAAAGGGATCGATCGGGCAAGGAAATCCTCAGTGTGGCCAAAACCCTGCCCATGGAACCATAGATGATGTAGCCGATCACCTTCTCGGCGAAAGACGTCCCATTGAATGGTCAAGCACATGGGATCCATTAGTAATAACTCTGCTGATCGAGGAACGGCGTCCAAGGATATTGATGGACAACGAAGCTCACTTAAGTCCTATTCTATGACACCTTCAAGAGGATGGAATTGTCCGATGACATCCTCGATCCCGCCGACCTATCGAACCCACGCTTCAACGGCACGGTGACAGACCAAAGGGAGAAGTCACTCTCACAGTCTCGGACGGGGAGGGATTCCTCGACACACTCACCACCTTTTGCGTGGTCGACGTTGTGTCACCATACGAAGCAATTCTGGGTCATCCTTGGCTTGCGGGAATCAAGGGAGTCGCCTCGGCGTATCACCAAAGATTGTGGTTCCCATCTTATCGAGGAGTAGTAGAAGTGCTAGGCGACCCCGTGCGACGAGACATGCGCGGCAGGGAGATGTCCAGCGAGAATGAAGAGAGGCGATCAAGAAACGCCAAGAAAAGAACAAGTCTAAGGAAATAAAGGCTGGAGAATAGTTGGAAAAAGTGATGTCACAAGCCATCGCTACCTATGAAGTCGGTGAGAAAGAGATCTTATAAAGAATCACAGAGACGGTAATTTCTGGCGAACAAAGCAAAATTTCTCGTCCTTAGAACCTACCCCGACAAATCAACTGGGTATCGAGAAGAGCCAAAAAAGCTGAGAATAGGGACTCTTGACAAACGAACAATCTCAAAAGCTTGTTTATGGGTAAAAATCGTTTCGCCTATTTCTGGTAAATTGATGAGGTGAGTGAGAAACTAGTTCAAACCCTAAACAAATGTGTCGCACGTGAGCACTTTATAGATTCGAGAGATCAATCCGTACAAGTCCGGCCTAAACCAAGAAATGGCCGTTCAGGACTTGCTACCACACAAAGTGGAGGAGAAGGGTTGATTTGGGGAGGGAAGCAAAGAAAGGTGTTGAGGAGAGTAGTATCTCGACTTGTATCAAAAAGTGAAAGCTTAGGAAGCTTGCAAGAGATGAAAGCTTTTTGGGAGAGCTTGCAAAGTTGCCTTTCCGAGAGTGTAAGTGTAGTATATTTCTCCCGACCGAGACTTGTTGTTCCTGGGGTGGAAATAGGTAAGACCTATTTATACAAGTCGAGATTAAAACGTACGGCCTCATGAAGGAAGAGAGTAAAGGGTGAAATAATGGGAGGAGGTGGTAACCGCATGGTTTAATGGGTGAAAATGTTTTTTACCTTTATTTCCTCTTTTATTTGACCGCTTTATTCCTTTTCACGTTTTAATGTGAGCGTAGTGTACGCATGTCATGGATCGCCAAACCAAAACCCTAAAGAAGCATCCCCGCCTTGTGTTGATGTCTAGTGTTGGTTGCATCTTGAGTGAAAGTGGCGCCGCTAGTGGCGCGTGTGGCATGTGCCAATGCCTTGGTGGTAGGTTGCACGGTTTGCAAGTTTTGGCTACCAGCGTGTGTGTTTGGTGTGCCAATGGCATGTGCGAATGCCTTGGTGGTAGGTTGCACGGTTTGCAAGTTAGGCTACCAGTGTGTGTTTGCATGTGCCAATGGCATGTGCGTAATGCCTTGGTGGTAGGTTGCACGGTTTGCAAGTTACGCTACCAGCGAGGTGTGTTTTATGTGCCAATGGCATGCAGGAATGCCTTGGTGGTAGGTTGCACGGTTTGCAAGTTAGGCTACCAACAGGTGTGTTTGGCATGTGCCAATGGCATACGTGGCCATTAGGGCCGTGACCTTGATAGGGAAGCTAGCTAGCGAGCATGTTGGCATGCGCTAATGGCATGCGTGCCATTAGGCCGTGACCTTGATAGGAAGCTAGCTAGCGAGCATGTTGGCATGTGCCAATGCTATGCGGGGCCGTTAGGGCCGTGACCTTGATAGGAAGCTAGCTAGCGAGCATGTTGGCATGTGCCAATGGCATGCGGCCATTAGGGTCGTGACCTTGATAGGAAGCTAGCTAGCGAGCATGTTGGCATGTGCCAATGGCATGCGTGGCCATTAGGGCTGATTTTGATAGGGAAACTAGCTACGAGCATGTTGGCATGTGCCAATGGCATGCGGGGCCGTTAGGGTCGTGACCTTGATAGGGAAGCTACTAGCGAGCATGTTGGCATGTGCCAATGGCATGCATGGCCATTAGGCCGTGATTTTGATAGGGAAGCTAGCTAGCGAGCATGTTGGCATGTGCCAATGGCATGCGGGAATGTTAGGGCCATGACCTTGATAGGGAAGCTAGCTAGCGAGCATGTTGGCATGTGCCAATGGCATGCGTGGCCGTTAGGTAGGGGTGATAGGGAAACTAGCTAGCGAGCATGCTGGCATGTGCCAATGGCACGCGCGGCCATTCGACCAGGCCGTGACCTTGATGGGGAAGCATAGCTGGCTTGAGCATGTTGGCATGTGCCAATGGCATGCGGCCATGTTGACCGTTAGGCCGTGGCTTTGGTAGAAAAGTCTTGAAGTATAGCGAGCACTGTTGGCATGTGCCAATGGCATGTCTTGCAAGCCTAGGGTCTATGTTAGGGCCAAAGGCATGGCTTTGGTAGAAAAAGCCGCTAGCGAGCATGTTTGGCATGGTTGCCATGGTGCGCAGAGCGCGGCTTGGTTTGGCATGGTTGCCATGGTGCTTGGCCGAGTGCGGCTTGGTTTGGCATGGTTGCCATGGCGGTGCGCAGAGTGCGCGGCTTGGTTTGGCTATGGTTGCCATGGCTATGAGCGCAGAGTGCGGCTTGGTTTGGCATGGTTTCCATGGTGCCGCAGAGCGGCTTGGTTTGGCATGGTTGCCATGGCGCGCAGAGTGCGGCTTGGTTTGGCATGGTTGCCATGGAGCGCAGATGCGGCTTGGTTTGGCATGGTTGCCATGGTGCGCGCAGAGTGCGGCTTGGTTTTGGCATTGTTGCCATGGCGCGCAAAGATGCGGCTTGGTTTTGGCATGGTTGCCACGGCGAAGCGCAGAGTGCGGCTTGGTTTGGCATGGTTGCCATGGTCAGCGCAGAGTGCGGCTTGGTTTGGCATGGTTGCCATGGTGCCGAAGATGCGCTTGGTTTGGCATGGTTGCCATGGTGCGCAGAGTATGCGGCTTGGTTTGGCATGGTTGCCATGGTGCGCATAAGATGCGCTTGGTTTGGCATGGTTGCCATGGGTGCAGATACCGCTTGGTTTGGCATGGTTTCCATGGTGCGCAGAGATGCGGTTTGGTTTGGCATCGCCACCATGGGTGTGCAGAGTGCGGCTTGGTTTGGCATTGTTGCCATGGCGCGCAAGATGCGGCTTGGTTTGGCATGGTTGCCATGGTGCGCAGAGCGGCTGGTTTGGTTTTTGGAATTAGGTTAGGGGTGTCGAAAACCCTAATCGGGTATTTTGAAAAAATACCCTATTAATTATTTACACCTGAGTTAAATGCTCTTAGTTAATGTTGCGGTAACACTAGGTCATGGGGTTTTACGATTTTACCTCTTGTCTAAAACCACCATCAACATTAAGTCCCCCCTTTATCTCTAACAGGGCTTTGTTGCGAGGTAAGCATAAGACGGTGACAAACTATTAACAAAGCAAAAACGTAAAAGAATTGAGGAGGCTTGTCCGACCTTTATAAATAGGATTTGGAAGGGGCTGGTGATCTGGGCGACATTTGGAAGTTTGGCGTGAGTTGGGAACCGAGTGTGCTAGGCGGTGGGACTCGCGCAAGGTGTAGAAGCCGTGAGTGCTGAGGGGCGTGACTTGGGAAACTGAGCGTGCTAGCTGGTGGGACCGACGTAAGGTGTGGAAGCCGGTGAGTGCTAGTAGGCGTGACTTGGGAAATCGAGCGTCTTAGTTGTGGGACCCAAGGTGTGTGGAAGCCAGGAAAATAAAGCGTGACTTGGGAAACGAGCGTATATGGGCGATAGGACCGCGCAAGGTGTGGAAGGCGTGCGTGCTTGCAGGAGTGACTTGGGCGGTCATTGGGAAGTCGGTGCAATTGGTGGGGGCAGGTGCAACTTGGGAGACATTTGGGAAGTTGGGCGCCGTGGGGGGCCCGCTTACACGCACGATTTTGGTAAAGTGAAATCCTTCCCTATTTCTGTAATCTTCACACTATATATATAAAGTCCCTTTCTCCCATCTTGCACTTTCATCTTTTCATACCAAATGCAGAGTCACAAAGAGGAACCGGCTTCCAAGTATGTGCCAAGATTTTTGTTGTTCCCTTTCGCGCAGGTGTAAAACCCTAAGAGTAGCGCTGCAATGATATTGCGCGTGTGATTTCTTGGCGTGCTTCTTGTAGAAAATATTGTATATATGCACCCAATGGAAATACCGCATATATGATTTGAACCCGCAGAAAGTGCTCCATAAATAATTTTGAACCGAAGAAGGATACCGCAGACGCACTTGAGCTCGCATAAAATACCGCGTATATAATTTTGAACCCTGAAGAAAATACCGTGTGTGAAGTTTCGAACCCGTAGAGAATATCGTATATGAATTCGAAGAAGAATACTTTATATGTGCTTCATATGACTTCGAACCCGTAGGAAATATTGCATATATGAATTTCTTGGTCCTAAAAAGAAATATCACAGTGCAGTTTTGAACCCGTAGAAAATGCTCCATATATAATTTGAACCCGAAAGATGATATCACGTGTATATTTTTGAACTCGTAGAAAAATGCTCCATATATAATTTTGAACTCGAAGAATGATACTGTGACGCACTTGAGCCCGTATAAAACATCGCGTATATGATTTTGAACCCGAAGAAAAATATACGCGTGTGCAGTTTTGAGCCGGTGAAGAATACGCCCTCTTTTTTGTTGTTGGGTGCGATTATGTGTTTGAGATAATTTCGTCTTTCTTCATATGATATCTCGTTAATAAACCGTTATAAAGAACCGACAAGATGTTACCCGAACAAAATTTCGCTCATCGAAAGGATGTTCATAGTTCCAAACCAAACACGGATGATGAATTCTTCGCCCAAAAACTTGTCTATGCTCGGAAAAATCACCTGTGTTTCGTGCCAATTTTGTTAACCAAGGTGGTGAAGATGAAAAGAAGACACGTTCGGTTCATTAGAGAACACCATATTGTTCTGTCTTCATAAAGGGGTATATTCCTCTTCCAACATTGAGTTCATGGATGTGTCAAATCCCATTGCGTTCTTTTTGATAGATGGGTTGAGTTCATGGTGAGTAAGGAGCACATAAACACCAACTCGACTCGAGCGCAAATTATTGATGTTGTGGTGAGGCTCGCCGGTATCAACCAAGTAGGAGCAACAGTTCTTGGTTGGAGATGTAATCAGAGAGACTAAATTATCGTGGTAACAAGGTAGGTTGTATGATATAGCGAGCAAACTTTTATGTGAAGGAGTGGCGTTGAAGCGATCGTTGAAGCCGGGGCTGGAGAACACCGATGCGTAGCTACTTCGGAGAGAACGTCACGCGAGCTACTCGTAGAGAATGTTGGAACGACGTCTCTTGCAACTTTTAGAGCCTTGACGGTTACCATTTTGAAGTCGGAGGCCGCGTCACGTTCTGTCAAACTCGACATCCCTCAAGAGAACAGAGGTTAGAGTCCCCGCCTCATCTATCGATCGTGCTTTCTAGAGAGGTTGGGGTTTGGGAACGCGCTTCCTGGCCGGAAGCGCCGCTTTCCCGATGCAGTGCGGTTGAGGGTGAAAATATGTCTTGACGCTACGCCTTGGAGAAACGTAGAATCTCACATAACTGTCTCATCATAGAATGTACGACTTTGTGGGCGAAGTTCCCATTAAAGGGTCCCGACGGGAGAAGGGTCTCCGTGAACTCGGAGAGTTGTTGACTTCCTTGCTTTCGATTTTTGAGAAGTCTATCTTGATCTTCATGTGTGACGAAATTGGATTGCTTATCCCCTTCTACTCTGGCGTCCAAGAGCAACGCGAGCCTCTTCATCTATAAACGCATGTCCCGCTCAAGTATCTTTTGTCTTTTCATCAAATCAAAAGTCTAAAAGAAGGTCGGCTTCTTCCTGGGATCTTCCAAGATCTTGCCCCGATGGTGGAGTAGCATCTCTCGGTGACGGTTGAAGCTGCCATGCTTGAAGAACCGTTGGGGTGGCGAAGCGGCCGGGTTCCGTGGTGATCGTAAGTGTATCGTGCGTAGATGACACGGTTTTTGATCACTGGCGTTGGAGTCATGGGCTGTTTCGAAGGGCGAGGATGGTGCTGGAAGGGCGCAAGATGTTAGTGCTTGGAAGGATGCAAACTGTTAGCACAAAGTGTGGCATCGGGCTGGCATGCGCGTGCGTGCATGTGTGCCTGGTAAGCGCTCGGAAAGCCGCGTCGGCAAGCGCTTCTCGAAAGCGCTCGGAAAGCGGCATGCGCGTCCTGGCAAGCGCATCGTAAGTAAGATCGGGAAACGCGGCCTGGTAGGCGCTCGGATCGACTTGGAATGGGCGCTGGCTTGGATTTCGGTATGGTGTGGACCATTGGCTTGGCACGGTGCTGGCTTAGCGTGGCTTGGACTTGTTCCTGCGGGCCCAGTTGCCTCTTCCCATACGTAGCTCAAACAAGAAATCATTTCCTTATTCAAATTCAAAAGTGTTATGCTTATGAAATGGGTTGGCTCCCCTTTTTACCACGATCTTTGTTATCACGTCATGGTGTTGGCGGAGCGCGGTAGTGATAAAGTGGGCAAGCATATCCGCCTATATACTCCAAATGCTTTCTTTCAATTTGTTTTATTGTTTTCTTGTCTTTGGTGTAAACCGTAGCCATAGATATGCCTTTCATAAACTTGTGGAAATACTTCATCATAAATAATTCTTCAAATGTCATCGTAGTAACGTTTGCAAACACGCCTCTCTCAAGTAAAAGGCGGCTTTGCTGGTAACAAAGCGGCTTTGGCTTTCAGACGCTTGAGTTAGTCCCCAATTCTTGGTAGCGTCTTCGGTGAGTCCCAACGGTGTAGTTTTAACAACCGATAACCGGGTTGTCTGGCAGCGATTGAGTCGGACTGAGTCGCAAGTCCCCCCGGTAGCATCTTCGACGAGTCCCAGGTTTTACGGGTGTAGTTTTAATAAATCGATAACCGGGGTTGTCCGGCGATTGAGTCGGACCGAGTCACAAGTCCCCATCGTTTGGTAGTATCTTGACGAGTCCCCAGTTTTCGAGGTATAGTTTTACAACCGGGTAACAAGGTCGTCTTGCGATTAAGTCGGATTGAGTCGCCTTCCCTACCATCTTGACATCCGGGTCGAAAGAACGAGATCGATGGGCCCGACATTGTAGCCGATAGATCAATCCTCACGCTCGTGGTCGCCAATTGTTTATGGGTAAAAATCGTTTCGCCGATTTCTGTGAAATTCGGTAGGTGAGTGAGAAACCCGGTTCAAACCCTAAACAAATGTGTTGCACGTGGAGCACTTTATAGATTCGAGAGATCAACTGTACAAGTCCGGCCTAAACCAAGAAATGGTCGTTCGAGACTTGCTTCGGTCACAAAGTGGAGGAGAAGGGTTGATTTGGGGAGGAAGCAAAAGAAAGGTGTTGAGGAGAGTAGTGTCTCGACTTGTATCGTAAAGTGAAAGCTTAGGGAAGCTTGCAAGAGATGAAAGCTTTTGGGAGAGCTTGCAAAGTTGCCTTTCCGAGAGTGTAAGTGTAGTATATTTCTCCGACCGAGACTTGTTGTCCTGGGTGGAAATAGGTAAGACCTATTTATACAAGTCGAGATTGAAACGCACTCCGGCCTCATGAAGGAAGAGAGTAAAGGGTGAAATAATGGGAGGAGGTGGTAACCGCATGGTTTAATGGGTGAAAACGTTTTTCACCTTTATTTCCTATTTTATTTGACCGCTTATTCCTTTTCACGCTTTCTTAATGTGAGCGTAGTGTATGCCGCTGCATGTCAGACCGCCAAACCAAAACCCTAAAGAAGCATCCCCGGTTGTGTTGATGTCTCGAGTGTTGGTTGCATCTTGAGTGCAAGTGGCGCTGCTAGTGGCGCGTGTGGCATGTGCCAATTGATCGCGGTCGTAAGCGTCAAAAATATAATTACACTTTCTTACTACTCAAAATATAAATATAGCAAGGGCAAGAAAGGATCAATCCCAGAGAGAGGTCTAGGTTGTCAAATTGTTTCGGTTCCCTATAAATAACACCGGTTTTGTGATTTTATAAACTAAGCAAATATAAAAGCAAAGAAACAAATACGCAAACAAATAAGATAGAAGAGATATTGGTTAAGGATTTCGTTTTCATTCACTAACATGCTTTTCACAATAACTAGAATTGATATTTTAATCTCAACTTTTATCAAAGACCCTAGAATACCTTGATCGCAAGAATATCCCGCAAATCTCCTCATGTCATCAACAAACACATTAAAAGATGCGAATATGAATTCTATCTAAAGGAACAACCTAACGTGTAAAAGCACTAATCAAGTTTAATTCCCTAGATGCATTAGGTTCTATGAAATCAGGCCAATCAAAGCAATTGAACGTGGAAAGCGCACTAATTCAATTTAACAAAGGTTACGATTCACATATGATCATAAGAATATATCACTACAAACTATAATCATATTATGCTACTTGTATCCAAGGAATATCACTTTTTTGCGTATAATAAACCCTAAACTAGCAATAGATGTGATTAGAAGTTCTACCAATTTGCAACTTGACAAAACAATCAATCAATCATAAAACAATATTTTCGAGAGAATTGCAAACGATAAATATGAGACAAAACTAATATATTGAATCAAAGAATCATGCTTTGTAAAATCCAACTATTCCATAACCAATAATAAACTTAGGTACTCATATTCATGGAGTTCATCACAAGAAGAAAGAGAAAAGACTTCATGGCTCTAAACCCTAGAATAAAGTAGAAGAGATAATAATAAAACGTCAGTCCCCAAAACATTGTAGAAGTCTTCCTTTTATATTCTTTTCTCCTTCCAAAACTAGGTTTTGTCTTCAAAGTCCATTAGTTGGAAATTCACCCGGCCCACCATGGAGAGAAACCGTGTAGAAATTTTGTCCCAAAACGCTACTTGGAAAATCGGGATTGTGGTAGGAATCGTAGGAAAAGTCAGGAAAACTATTTCAGGTGACAAGCAAAAGTCAAACAGTCAATGGTCATCGGGCCAGACCTAGAGTCATCTCGAGGTCAACGAGTCAAGGATCACCGAGTTGGAACGAGTCAGCTCGGGTGAGTCAGGTAACCAAGTCAGCTTCTTAGTCAAGGCTGAGTGGTCTGAGTTGCCTTGGCCAGGCTGAGCCATTGCACAGGCCAGAACTTGTTTTGCACTATCTTTGTGCATGACCAGCCATAATGGCTATACCTTCTGTAGCATTTTGGAATCAGTCTCAGCTGCACCTGTAGCTTCATAACAACCCTCACATCTCATCACCGGTGCAACTCACAATAAGAGCATTCCCCGAATCGCTCAGTTCTCATTGGCGGCAACAGCCATCATTATCCACCATCTCACCCCTTCATAACTACATCACCAGCTCCTCTTCCGCTAAATCAAGCAACAGCTCATGGCAACACCACCGAAGTCGATTTGTAATTACAGCTCGAGAGCAAACAGCCCAACAGCAACTACCATTCCTACCGCTCCATCCTTTCACCTACAACACAGTCTCAATCTGAGCCCTGCAACACAATCATTGCAATGCAGCTACAGTGGCAACACTTTGCACACCTCATGACCTGTAAAACCCTAGGCATACATCTATGCAAATCCCAACCTTCCCTGTACTGCATTTCAGCTTACCACTTCCCATCGCAACTCATCCTTGTGCTGTAACCTGCAACTTAAGCTACTCTCATCAGTTCTTCCCATACTGCTTCCCTGAGCTTCAATACACCACCTAGTAGCACATTCATTCCCAGTTCAAAAAGCCAATTTCCAGTGTCTGAAATTTCACCAACAACATAATTACAGACTCCATCTTCTGTGTTCTTCTTAACTGCTATCAGAATTATCACCCGCGGCACCAGTTCAATGCACCTGCAACAGCTAGCACCACTCAGCCCACAGGCAGATACATCTCGTGCCTTCCAAGTTTTATTTGCTTCGCTTCCGTAGTTGCCAAACCCTGTGATACAAATGCAAAAGATGCGTGTAATGCCGAGCTCAGACCATTTTCCATATCCAGCAGCACCAGCTTCACTGCTTTGTACCATATGAGCTGCACAACCATCTCTGTATTACCATTAGCAACCTCAGCATCACCAGGACCATCTCTGTATTACCAGCTGCCATATTCTCCAGTCCCAGCACTTTGTCTCACTACCACCAACGTGCAGCTTCGAGTCATCCCTGTCACATTACAACTTAAAGAACTCAATCACAGCATCACTGCCATCAGGCCAGCCATTTCCATTACCTGAACCATTCAGCTCTTCATATGCAATACTCAGCCAAAGAGAACACCACCATCAAAACCATCATCTTCTTCATAATCCACCAACACAGAACCCATTCTTCTCAGACCATTAATATCAAAAACCCATTTGATTACTAGCAGCAACAACTCCATCACTTTCTGTCACAGACAACCCATGAATATCAGCACCATCCTCTTCATCAATTTCTTCTATAACTCCAACTTGAGCGTACCCCTGTCTAATTCAGCCTTCACTCGTCACAGTAAGAACTCGATTTCAAATTCATCTCAATTTCAAAGAAACCCTATCTTCAATTTCATCCAACAGAAACGCCAAATTCCAATCATATTGCCTTGCCATTTACCATATCTATTTCAAACCCATTGTTCATATCTCCAACAAAGAATCCCCATGGCAACTTGAGTTCATCTTCCTAGCCATCTGGAGCCCATACACTGAATCATTTGAATTCGTCTTCAAATCTCGGTTCAAACTCAAACCTGAGTTGAACCCATCTTCTCTTACTCATTATTGAACCATATTTCTTCTCCATATCCTCCGTTACTTCACAAGCAACAACATCAATTATAGAGCTCAAAACCCTCTCTTCACCGAATCTCGATTCACGTAACAATAGTCATCCCCATTTCTTCAATTTGTCCTCTCTCATGAATTCGAGCGACAACTTGATTTCTCCCAAACTCTCTCCAATTTGAAGCTTCCTCCATCATCGATTTGTGTCAGTGGCAGAGAGATAGAGATAAGAACAAGAATTGGGGAAGAAATAACTTTCTCGACCTAGTTATGTTGTTAGGTCATATAAATGGGAACGAGGTGCCCCCTAACGAAGAATAATCTGTCTTTAGCGTCTCTCATATGGTTACCCCTTAACGTACAGTGGGGTTACCAATAGCACTTGTCCGACCATTTTGCTCTTTTAGCCTTCAAATTCTCGTTTTGCTTGTAACTTCTCCATACGAACTCGGAATGACTCCTTTCTTTCGCCTATTGGCTTCATCTTTTAAATCGTCTCTGTGGTGATGAGAATAAATCTTGAATTTTAGCGAGTTCCACTTCCTTTTAATCAAATGACTCCAAAACACCTATAAAACTCAAAAGCGAACATAAGACACATAATTCACACGAAAAATAGCAAAGAAAGCATAAACTCTAGATAGTAAATACGGTGTATTCTACACCTATCACCAATGGCATGTGAGAAATGCCTTGGTGGTAGGTTGCACGGTTTGCAAGTTTTGGCTACCAGCGTGTGTGTTTGGCATGTGCCAATGGCATGTGCGGAATGCCTTGGTGGTAGGTAGGCACGGTTGCAAGTTTTGCTACCAGCGTGTGTGTTTGGCATGTGCCAATGGCATGTGCGGAATTCCTTGGTGGTAGGTTGCACGGTTTGCAAGTTAGGCTACAACAAGGTGCGTTGGCATGTGCCAATGGCATGTGCGGAATGCCTTGGTGGTAGGTTGCACGGTTTGCAAGTTAGGCTACCAGCGTGTGCGTTTGGCATGTGCCAATGGCATGCGTGGCCATTAGGGCCGTGACCTTGATAGGGAAGCTAGCTAGCGAGCATGTTGGCATACGTGGCCATTAGGGCCGTGACCTTGATAGGGAAGCTAGCTAGCGAGCATGTTGGCATGTGCCAATGGCATGCGGGGCCGTTAGGCCGTGACCTTGATAGGGATGCTAGCTAGCGAGCATGTTGGCATGTGCCAATGGCATGCGTGGCCATTAGGGCCGTGACCTTGATAGGGAAGCTAGCTAGCGAGCATGTTGGCATGTGCCAATGGCATGCGTGGCCATTAGGGCCGTGACCTTGATAGGGGAAGCTAGCTAGCGAGCATGTTGGCATACGCATTATTGGGTCGTGACCTTGATAGGGAAGCTAGCCAGCGAGCATGTTGGCATGTGCCAATGGCATGCGGGGCCGTTAGGGCCGTGACCTTGATAGGGAAGCTAGCTAGCGAGCATGTTGGCATGTGCCAATGGCATGCGTGGCCATTAGGGCCGTGACCTTGATAGGAAGCTAGCTAGCGGGCATGTTGGCATGTGCCAATGGCATGCGTGGCCATTGGGTACGTGACCTTGATAGGAAGCTAGCTAGCGAGCATGTTGGCATGCGGGGCCGTTAGGTCGATGACCTTTGATAGGAAGCTAGCTAGCGAGCATGTTGGCATGTGCCAATGGCATGCGTGGCCATTAGGGCCGTGACCTTGATAGGAAGCTAGCAATGAGGCATGTTGGCATGTGCGGGTGGCATCTTGAGGCCGTTAGGGCGTGACCTTGATAGGAAGCTGGCTAGCGAGCATGTTGGCATGTGCCAATGGCATGCGTGGCGGTTAGGTCCGTGATAGGAAACTAGCTAGCGGCATCTTTGGCATGTGCCAATGGCATGCGTGGCCATTAGTGGGCCGTGACCTTGATAGGAAGCTAGCTAGCGAGCATGTTGGCATGTGCCAATGGCATCTTTGGGCCGTTAGGGCCGTGGCTTTGGTATAAAAAGCCGCTAGCGAGCATGTTTGGCATGTGCCAATGGCATGTGGGGCCGTTAGGGCAGTGGCTTTAGTAGAAAAAGCCGGGCTAGCGAGCATGTTTGCATGGTTGCCATGGCGTACTGAGATGCGGCTTGGTTTGGCATGGTTGCCATGGTGCTGCCATCTGAGTGCGGCTTGGTTTGGCATGGTTGCCATGGTGCGCAGAGTGCGGCTTGGTTTGGCATGGTTGCCATGGTGCGCAGATGCGGCTTGGTTTGGCATGGTTGCCATGGTGCGCAGAGTGCGGCTTGGTTTGGCATGGTTGCCATGGTCGCAAAGATGCGGCTTGGTTTGGCATGGTTGCCATGGTGTGATGCGGCTTGGTTTAGCATGGTTGCCATGGCGTTATGTATGCGGCTTGGTTTGGCATGCTTGCCATGGTCTTGATGATGCGGCATTGGTTTGGCATGGTTGCCATGGTGCATGAGTGCGGCTTGGTTTGGCATGGTTGCCATGGTGCGCGGTATGCGGCTTGGTTTGGCATGGTTGCCATGGTGCTGTGATATGCGGCTTGGTTTGGCATGGTTGCCATGGTGCGCAGAAGTCATGGCTTGGTTTGGCATGGTCGCCATGGTCGCAGTGCGGCTTAGTTTGGCATGGTCGCCATGGTGCGCAGGTATGCGACTTTGGTTTGGCATGGTTGCCATAGCGCGCTGATGATATGCGGCTTGGTTTGGCATGGTTGCCATGGCGCGTGATATATCGGCTTGGTTTAGCATTGTTGCCATGGTGTGATGCGGCTTGGTTTAGCATGGTTGCCATGGTGTGATGCGGCTTGGTTTGGCATGGTTGCCATGGTGCGTGATGCGGCTTGGTTTTGGAATTAGGGTTACGCGGTCGAAAACCCTAATCGGTATTTTGAAAAAATACCCCTATTAATTATTTACACCTGAGTTAAATGCTCTTAGTTAATGTGTTGCGGGTAACACTAGGTCATGGGGTTTTACGATTTTACCCCTTGTCTAAAAACCACCATCAACAGCAGTTGACAACTCTTTTGAAGGAAAACATGGATGTATTCACCTGGCAAATGCACGATAAGGAAGGAATTGACCCGGAAGTCTTCTCGCATCACCTGCGGATAAACCCCAAGTTCAAGCCTATCCGACAAAAGATGAGGAGAATCGCACCCGAGATGCAAACGGCGTTGGAGGCTGAGTTAAAGAAGTTGCAAGTAGCATGAATCATTCGAAAAGCCCAATACCCGCAATGGATATCTAACATGGTGATAGTCCCTAAAAGGAATGGAGGTGTTCGAGTCTGCATCAACTTTAGCGACTTAAACAAAGCATGCCCAAAGGATAGCTTCCCCAAAGATCGATCAATTAGTAGAATCCATAGTCGGGTATAAGGCGATAACACTCATGGACGGGTATTCAGGGTACAACCAAATACCCCTGGCCCCCGAAGATCAAGAGCATACATCCTTCTTCACACCAAGAGGGTTGTATTGCTACACCAAAATGCCATTTGGATTAACAAACGCAGGTGCCACTTATCAAAGGTTGGTGGAAGACATGTTTGAAGATAAAATACACAACACCATTGAGGTATATGTGGACGACATGTTGGTCAAGAGCAAGGTGGCCACCAACCACATCGACGATCTCCGAGACATATTTCAAACCATGAGAAGGTACAAGATGAGGGTAAATCCGGCCAAGTGCAATTTCTGGGCCACCTCGAGCAAGTTTTTAGGGTACATAATCACCGACAAAGGCATCGAAGCCGACCCAGATAAAATCAGAGCCGTCGTGGAAATGCCATCGCCTGTAACATTTAAGGATGTGCAACGGTTAAATGGGAACTTGGCGGCCTTAAGACGATTCATCTCTCGGTCGTCGACAAGTGCAAGGATTTCTTCGGGACATTAAGGAAAGGAGAGAAGTTTAAATGGGACTGAGGAGTGTGAAGAAGCATTTCAGAAAATTAAGCAACATCTCGCGAGTCTTCCGGTGTTACAAAGACCCGACGAGGACATACTAAC
Organism: Papaver armeniacum; assembly: GCA_023531295.1. Lineage (NCBI taxonomy): Eukaryota > Viridiplantae > Streptophyta > Magnoliopsida > Ranunculales > Papaveraceae > Papaver > Papaver armeniacum. The sequence goes on from JAJJWW010010444.1 coordinate 401,756, forward strand.
ACTATATCTTGGGGCAACCATTTATGCCATTAGTGCCGTACTAGTCAAGGACGTTGGAAGGGAGGAAAAGCCGATGTATTTCATAAGCAAAACCATGAATCCAGCAGAGAGGAACTATACCAGGATCGAGCAACTAATATTAGCATTGGTGTTTCCAACACAGAAGCTTCGAACGTATTTCCAAACTCACAAGATTCGGGTGCTCACAAAGTCCTCCATAGAATCGACTTGACAATGCAGCCATGTGTGGGACGGATCTCTAAGTGGAGTGCACAAACAAAAGCGGTTCGACATTTTTACGAAATGAGAACAAAGAGTAAAAGCACGGAAAATGGCCGACTTTAAGCAGACTCCCTCTCATCGACGAAGATGAAGTAGAAGACATCCCCGGAATGGAGGAAGACAGAGAGGATCCGACCGACCTACTCGAGACATGCAACCCGACACGATGGGAGGTTTTCATGGATGGGTTATCCAATAAAGACGGATCGGGTCTAGGATTGGTCTTCACGACGCTAAAGGAAAAAGATGGTCCACTCCTTTTAGGCTTGAATTTAAAGCGACTAACAATGTCACAAAATATGAAGCGATAATACATGCTTTGCGTTTGATAGTGGAGATGGGAATCCAAGAGGTACAGCTTACAAGCGACTCTCAGCTAGTCGTCCGACAAATCAGCGGGCAGTACGCCATACATGACCCCTTATTACAGAAATATTGGGAGCTCGCCCAAATCTACATCGGCCGATACCGAGCATCAAGTTTCTGTGCATATCCGTAGGAAGGACAATCGCCACTCGTACGCCTCTAGCATACATCGTTCCCATGTTGATGAGATGCAAGCGTCGAAGGTATCGCAGTTATGAGAGTCTTAATGCCCTACACCGAGACCGTGGACATCCACAAGACATGTCGCAAAATGACCACTACCGATCGAAGATCCAGGTCGATGATTGGAGGAAACCGATTCACGAATATCTCGAAACAGGAAAGTTGCCCAGGGGCGACCGAGATCAACAAAATCAAAAACAAAGCAGCTGCGTACAAACTTCGAGACGACACTCTGTCTGAGGAAAGTCATACCTGGGACCATTACTAAGATGCCTGAATAAAGAAGAAGGGCATACAATCCTCAACGAATTGCACTATGGGGCAGCGGGAAACCACAGCTCAGGCCGTAGCCTAGCAGCACGAGCTAACACCATGAGATATTTCTGGACGTACATGAACGAGGACGCGAGGCATATGGCCCTCATCTGCGACGAATGACAAAAATTTGGAAAGAAGATACATGCACCGGTAACATTAAACTCGTTATGGTCCCCGGCCTTCGCTAAATTGGGGATCGATATCGTGGGACCATTGCATGTCGGATCGGGGCGGAGGAAGTACCTAATTGTAGCTACCGACTATTTTACTAAATGGGTAGAGGCTGGCTCCATTGAAACACGTACGGGATAAAGACGTTTTCCGATTCATCTGGAACACATCATATGTCGCTTTTGGAGTACTACAGCAAATCGTCTTTGACAATGGGAAACAACTACAGGGCAAGAACATCGACTTGCTATTCAACAACTATAACATTCTAAAGAGCAAGTCACACACACACCGTACTCCGCGAGCAATGGACAGCGAGATCACAAACAAGACCATCGCCGATAACTTGAAGAAGAAGCTTGACGGGGAATATGGAGAATGGTGCGAAGAACTTTATAACGTTTTGTGGGCATATAGGACAACTCGCAGAGAGGCAAATCGGATTATCGCCTTTCATGTTAACATATGGGACCGAAGCCATCCTTCCCACAGAGGCAATAATACCTACAACGAGAACCGAAACATGGAGACGAAACATCTCAATAGATCTTATCCTGGCTAAACTCGACGATCTAGAGGAAACAAGAGATATGGCCCTGCAAAAATGGGAAAATTACCAACGAAGAATCCAGCGAGAGTACAACAAACGGGTTCGACCAAGAGAATTTCAACCAGGGCAGTTGGTACTAAAGGATCTACCCAGTTATGAACGTGATAAAAAAGGCGGAAAATTAGCGAAGACGATGGGGAGGACCCTACACCATTGTTGAGAAGGTCGGTGAAGGGGCATACAAGATACTAAACCGGACGGAACACCTGAGCCACAACCATGGAATGCTACGCGACTAAAACTATATCACCCATGAAAGGTGTATGATATATTGTCATTTATTTCGTGAAAGGCCACGTGGGGTTGGAAATATGACAAGTGCGTCTAAATGGTCGTTTCGAACCCGTGGCGATGGCATTGTGCAAGTCTTGGACGACTTACACTAAGACGGACTATTCGAACTCGGGCGACGGCGAGTGTGGAAGTGCCGAGGTAGTCCTAGGGCCCGGCGGTTGAAACCAGTCTGGCCGATTGTGGGGCATGAGTACTCGACAATCGAGCAGTCAACATTGATCCCCTTCCAAGTGGCCGAAATCACTTGCCCAAGAAAGTTAATCGATAACTTTTTGGGATATCGATCCCCTAGAAATTAGGAAAGACCAACTAACCTGCCACCAGATCTCGAAAAATGGTGATGAAATACCTCAATCGGGACATGGCATTGGGCACGATGACCCTCCCTGTTGAGTGTGTTCGAAAGAAACGACATTTATGATTAACCAATCTACTCATGTTTATGCAGGCATACATAACTTAGTCGCAAAAATAAACCATACATCGTCGGCGTAACATAAGTAAGAACAGTAACATGCATAATAGTGTTGTAGCAAGAAAACAATCAAACTGCGACGAGCACCCCATAAAAAAGAAGTCTCGAGAAATTGAAGCGTTGAACGTATTACAACCCATGGCAAAGGGTAAGATAGAGACGCAGCGCTACAAAAGACAAGCTTACTCTTTAGAAGGAACCGGCCCCGGAATCGCCCTCTTAGCAGCAGCATCGGCTCGTTTCTTATCAAGCACCGCCTTTACACCGGCTTTGACCTTCGCAACAGGATCATCATTAAATTTCGCCTTTTCAGCAGTGAGATCCTGTGTCAGCTGCATCAACGCCTCTTCGGCAGTGGCTACCCGCTCGAGCAATTGAGACTCCTTCCCCTTTAATCGGGCATTCTCCTCTTCCAACGATGTCACCTTCCTTTGCTCGGCTGCCAAAACAACAAGAACGGTCAGTTACGTAATAACAACACTAAGACAACGACAAGGAAAACACAATATAAGGCGCACCACCTTCCAATAAAGGGGCAACTACTCTAATGGTCTCTTTAGACTCAGACAAGTTACACTCAAGAGAAGACATCTTTGAAGACAGTTCTAGATATCGTTGTTCGTTAAACTCATTAGAGGGGCAGTACTTCTTATGATCACTCCATTCGGCCCTTTGCCGGGAATGGGCTATCTGCAAACCTGATAATTGAGTGCGAACCCAATCCAACTCCTCAGAAACCTTCTTGGACTCTATGAGTTTCTCAAGGGATTCTTGGATACACCTCTCGGCAGCATTCTTCTCCTCCAAGATCCGAAGGCGATCTGCGTGCAAGTCTCGAACTTGAAGCCTCGGCCGACCACATTGACTTTCTAAGTTATCGGCCAACAAAGTGTTTTATCATGGCAATGCACTTGGCCAAGAGCTAAGCTCGACCTAAGATTATCAATTTCCTCAAGGACGTACTCAAAAGTCTCATAACGATGCAGTTGGGTCTGCAGACCCTCAATCTCGGTCTCCAGACAATCGATTTTATCATATTTGTTCACAATCCTTTGTTGTAAATTCGACACGTGATCCCGTTCTATATTAATTTCTCTCTTAACAAACGATACCTCGTATAAAAGATCGTCCTCCGCACTAGAAGTTTCCGGCTTAGAAGGCAAATGCTAAACTCGGGATATTGGCACTACGGGAATCAATCATAAACACGTGAGAGCTAAGTAACTACCTTGGGTCTGGGCTAGTCGCTTTTTCCATCCCGGGATCTCTCGCGCTCTTCTTTGTAATAAGAGATGGAGATTCTCTCTCTCGGCAACCTCCCTACGCTGAATGGCGACGTTTAGCAACAAACGGTTGACATCCTACAAACACCAACAAAGTGTTAGCACCGAGCCCTATAACGCGAATGCATGACCGATCAACACAACTCACGGCCAGGTGAAGTACTCTTCTGCACCGGATCATACAACGAGACCGCCTTGATATTCTCTTCATCCGATGGTGAGGCAAAATCGGGAGAAATAAGAGCTCCAAGGAATTACACATAGGGCTCCGAGACGGAAGGAGGTGCCTGCTCCTCGAATTAGGAACCACGGGGAGAAAGGGACTCTAGAAACTTGCCCCCAGAAGCAGTGTTCTCTACTTACCGAGTACCAGCATCATCCCCGCCAGACTTCTCCGATAGCTTTGGATCCTCTTCATCACTATCGGCTTCGTCCTCTCCATCAAAAAGATCATCATTATCATCACCATCAGACTCAAGATACACAACACCATCGGCAAGAACAACCCCTCTACCAAAATTGTTGTTGGGCACAGCTTTTTTCTAGGACGCGTAAATCGCCCTTAGTCTCCTTGCCCTTTCCACTGGGCTTCCCACCTACAAGGGTAGACGAAACATCAGAAGTTTTCTGAGGTGACTTCCTCATGAAATGCGATAAAGGCAGCCGATCCTAGAGATCCTCACCATCCCTCGCCGAAGCACCTCCAGCATCATCGACCCTTAGCTTCTGCGCATGAGCCAATGTCAAAAGCATTCAAGGAAACAAATAGTGGCAAGTACATGTACTGCAAAGAAGAATTAATATATTTGTTACCTTCCATGTTTCCTCCTTGGCCCCTACACCAGAACCCCTATCCCTCTTGCGAAGAACGAGCGAATCAGAAGGAACGTTCTGGAACTTGGACTGAAAAAACACAGAAATTGAAACATCGCCCTATCAGTTACCCGAGCCGATCAAATAAATCTAAAGCCAAGAAACATACTTACTCGATCAACATTTACCACCCATAAGGGATAAGGCTCGGACGGAGGAGGAAAATTGCCGCTCAGAAGGGGACCAGAGATAACCAAAGGAACTCAGTCCCAAGCCGCATCACTAGTATGACGGGCATGTCTGTTGGAACTCTTTCCCTCGGGATCCTCATCCAACAAAAGATTCTTGACACCCTCAGGAAGAGTTTTATGACGATGTGGGATAGCAGCAAAACCAGCAAGGTCACCATTGGTAGCAGTCCCTCTTCGATAGTTGTCAGCAAAACTGACAGGAGTATAGTCACCCGCCTAGGAAGGATCGTAGGTAGACCAGGTGGTAGGAGTACACTCGCCTCGACTGCGCCTCCCACTCGGATAAAATACGAAATGTATTGCCATTCCACTGAGCCAAGGCACGGACGGGCGAATCTTAGAAGAGTCTCGCACCAAAACGAACGGCCGGGATCGTACAAGGGGAAAACGCATCCCGAGCTCTAGTCGACCCACGGTGACAATGGTCGCCTCGGCTGAGTGTGGAAACTTTAGGAACATCATCCTTCTTTAAAACACCTTTTGGCCCGACAAGAGCTCGACGTCATAGCCATGAAAATCGAATTCATCTTTCAAACCGCTTTGGACGCATTGTTCATCCGACAAGTCTCCGGCAGTTCTCTCTTGTCAGCCCTTACATGAAAACCAAGAAGGATTATCGAAAAGATAGAATCCGAGCACGATAATCATGCCTAGAAGGGCTATCCATAACAAAATGAGAATCAAGCAGACACCATCTTCATCGTAAAACACATAGCTCACGACCTTTTTTTCCACCATGGAAGGGGTTGAAGACGCCATGAAAGATGGTAGACAAGAGGAATAAAAATACTAGGAATCATAAATTACAGCGGCAACGGAGACTGAGAAGACCCAGGACAGTGAAGGAATAGGGAAGTAAACCTATGGAGAAGATAACTAATGGCGATGAAAGAAGCGAAGGAGAACGGAGAAAGAGGAGAAAAAATGGCTAAGGAAAAGTAAAAAGAGAATGAGGTTTAAGGATCGGACTTATAAACCTCACCTGTGGTAACCGACGAGGAAGGTAAACCGGTTGCAGCAAATGAAGAAAGTGGGGAACAGCATGGCGCAGAACCGGCGGCATGACCGGGACGTGGGAAGACGAGGCGGTTTCTTCCCCATGTGTCGATCACACGAGTGGAAGAAGGGGCATAAATGTAGGTGCAAATAATCCACAAGAGATAGGTGGAACCATCCTGGCCAAGGGCGCACCAAGAGAAACAAATACTAGAAGCACTGAATCACCTCATCAGGCCTGAGCGCGAGAAAAGAGGAATGGAGACAGCTCGAGAAGTCGACATAAAGGAGAAAAGCTTTAATGTGATGCTCATCGAGTTCGAGGATAATTAATGCACCGCGGGGTTGGTGAAGAGATAAGAGAAGCTCGGTCCAAGACGAGACTCGGCCAAGAATCGATGGGCGACACCGATCACCTCCACCAAACGAACGACATCGGGTGAGGACACCACTCGGCTAGATGATTCTACCAAGAGCAAAAGGAGAGATCGTGAAGCACAAGCAAGTCGCCCTGAGAAGAACATCCAGAAGCTACTGCCAGGCTCAACACTCTGTAATATCGATGTATCACCACCTGCAACTATAAATAGAGATTGTGTAAAAAGGTAGAGGGGGAGGTTTTTGTTTGGGAGAGAAAGAGAAAGAAGTGATAGAGAAGTGTTGAGTGTGTTGTGGAGAGAGCATTGTTGTGTATATTAGATCCTTGTAATCTTTTGAGAAGTAATAAGATCATCCCTTAACCCCCGTAAACGTAGGTAATCATGCCGAACCACGTACATCTTGTGTTCTTCTATGTCTTTTGCTTATTTACTTCTTAGCATACGTCTAAAATCTTTTGGATGTAGTAGTAGGATTTTCTACGTCTACAGTTAATTTATTGAACAATGGCCTTTGTACCATGGTGGCACTTTCATATGCGATATATATCAAAGAGGTAACAGTCCTATGCCTGAGTTTCACGTCGACATCAATACAACGGTATGTCAATGGGAATTAAATTTTGACAACGTAGAAAAGGAGGTATTGACATGTGTTGAACAAGATGAATTTTCCCTCCATTTACTTTGATAAAGTCATAATCAGTCAACTAAGTCAAGAATGGTGGATAATGTGGGTTGGGCTTGTCGGTAAACTTTGTAGGGGTTGATCGGCCGAAAGCTTTCTGAATTATGCCTGCAAGAGTCACCACAATCAAGTTGGCAGCATCTTGATGGGAAGGAATTTGGAGTCCAAATCTGTTCACACTCCTCTAACGCTCTAACGAGTGTATATTTCACATTATCTTCTGATTGGTTCATTATTTAACTGATGACCCCATTACCCTCCATGTTTAGAATCACGAATTCGCACTCAGGAATTTGGCAACGGCAACCACATTGAAGGTGATGACATGGAAGTTTAAGGAATGGGTTCGTCTATTTTGCAAATATTTTTGTTGGTTGATTAATCTTGTTGAGTTTTTGGTGTATACATAATACATCCCAATTTGTAATGTCAAATGCTTGCAGCTTTCGCTTCAAAATAAACCAAGTTTTTTTGGATCTTTGAACTAACATGTACAAAGAATTAAAATAGATACAAGGTTGTCGAATAATATTAAAATAATGATTGAACTCGCAAAGATTTTTTTTTTCTTTTTACTCAGAAAGGACAATATATTATAAAAAAACAAATCCACACCAAGTAGGTGTTAGAATTGTAGCACAAAAAATCAGCTCAATTTACCGGCGAGATTGGGTATACCCAAACTAATTGGGGTATTCCCAATAAGACAAAATAGGGTCATTTTAAAGTAAAAGATGTCACCCCTTAACCATATATTTTCTAAATGGCTAATATACTCTTGTTTAATTAACACTAAAAATCTTATTAGGTTAATTAAATGAGTTTAGATTAAAAAAATTCAAATAATGAATTTGAATAATGAAAATTTTGATTGAACATTGGGAAGTATTTTGATGAAAAAAAAAAATTGTTTTGAAAAATCTTTTGGAACGGAAATGAAAGCATACTATCCAAACACTTCTTAAGAGGGGATTGCAAAGCTGTTGTATGAAATAATACTCAAAATTAGATAAAATCAACACTTTCGCCCGAAGTATGAAAAGTCGGCAAGGTCGATTTAATGAAGATCATACCGACTTTATTTTTTAACACACAGGAGACGACGTAAAAAATTTAACACAAAAGATGGTCATCCAAAAAAACCCGCCATTTGCTGAGAAAATGTATTAGTTCAAGCAAGGTATTCAAAAATATCGTGCCTTTGTTAAAAAATTTATTAGCGGCAAGGTATTCAAAAATACTATGCTGTGTTGAAAAATTTGTTAGTCGGCAAGATCTTCAAAAATACCTGCCGTATTTGTTGAAAAAATTTACAGTTGCCATGGTCATGTTATGAAAAGTTTGTGAAGATATGCATGTTATGACCTTTCCGATCAAACATACTTAAATCACAATTTTCGATTTTTAACCTAATATAACAATCAAATCACACAACACAATGATGGGTTTGAGTTTAAACATCACTTATAGTCTTCTTTTCGCCGGTAGAGTCAACAATTTTTTTTGAAAAATCAAAGTTGAAGATTTTTATATGGCTTTGGTTGATGGAAGATGCGGATGAAGAAGAAGAAGACGAAGAAGAAGAAGAGAAGATTAAGAGTTCTTTAGTTTTTTAATTTTAGGGTTAATTAAATTAAGAAATGAGTTTATTTTTAAGATTTAATTAGTTCAAGGGTATAAAATCACCATTTTATGAAAATGCCGACTAGGTCCCCTTAAAATTGGGTGTACCCCAATTAATCTGGGTATACCCCAATCTCGCCGGGCAATTTAATGGAGCTGAGAGAACACTAAGAAGTAAAAACAAAAGTACATTCACAGCAATCTGCAACATCTATCGTATTTGGATCATATTCTTGCATCAACATCTATCGTATTTGGATTTATTTTTTTATTAGACTACCTTAATGTCTTCGGACTCTTTATAGATTTTTTATATAGTTGAGTAAACTTAATTTAGTTCATCTCAATTTCCTCAAAAATCTCGACTCTTTGTAATTTCACAAAATTTGTTTAAAAGACCAAAATCAACAATTTCTGGGTGAAAAAGACATGTAAAATTTGATACTGTTTAAATGAACGAAAATGTAAAAATAGCCAGGATGTAAACAGTTTCATCCTACCCATTTTCAAATACTTTTTTTTTATTTTTAATTTACATCAGGATGCATCCAGTTTCATCCTCGCTTTTTTTTTAAGTTTAAGCCACGATGAATCCAGTTTCATTCTTGCTATTTTTTTGTGTCCATTTCACCCATACTAATTTCATTCTTGCTATACCTAGTTGAGGTTTTTTAAAATTATTTTTGAAATACACTATACAAAAGGAAAGCTTTATATAGCGGTTAAGGACACTACACGGAGCAAACCAATAAACGGAGGAGCAAACGATTACTAAGACGTAGCCATACCTTTAGCCTTACAGGTTTGTTGGCATTGCCATCCATATTTTTTTTCTTTTTGGTAAATCCAAATTGTATTAATAAGTAGCAATATCTACAAAGGGATTACAAGAAAAGAGGCCAAGAGACCCCAAACAATTCATAAACTACTTAAATCTAAAATAAGACACATTGGAATCCGTATTTTGCTTAATTCAGTATTCTGTGACACATAGATATCTATCATTTTGGGAAACAAGAAAACCAAGTGAACTACTAATGTTAAACTTGTATGTCGATGTGCCGCTCAACTTCATTGAGTTCAATTCCCCTAAACATCTCACTTCTCATATATTTTCCATTTATTTTTTTTTTATACACAACTAGAGATAATTGAATTTTTAGGGGAAAAAATTAATGATTAATTACATCAATAATTCTATTTAGCCCATCGGTCAATCCCACCTTCAAACCCACCGCTGAGGTGGCAATGACGTGGCTTGACTTTATTATTCCCGTGGGTTTCTTCTTTCCGTTGACGTTCGTTTTTATTTATTTTTTTCCATATTTTTCTTTGTTCTTGCTTATTCTTTGGTAGTCTCTTGACTCTCTTCCTACCATCAAAGAATAGGAATCAGTAGAGGAAAGCAAACATCAAAGAAGAACTACTGCCAGGTGAGTTGTAAGTTGTCCCTTGTGCTTCATTGGGCTCTTTCTCCCGTTTTTTTTTTTTTTTTCTTCTTTTTACAGTTTTCAAGTTAGGGTTTCATTGATTCATGAAATTTCACAACTTTGATATTTCACTTCCCCAATTGATAATATCTGCGCCATTGATTTTGAAATCAGATTTAGAATATTGAATTCAGGTTTAAAGTTTAGATGAGTACAGAACATTGAGTTTTTGTAACTTCATTTTTTGGGTTAATTAATTCTAAATTTTTATTGTTGTATTGGAGTTAAATGGACTTGAAAATTTATCTATTTATACCGTATATTTTCATATTTAGGGTTGTGATTTTGTAGGAAGGGAAAAATTTAAAGATTTGGCTAATCAATGGAAAAAGAGATGTTGGTTATGTGAAAATTTTGAAATATGAATTACTGGGAAGGTTATGAGGCAAGCTAAGACTTACAAGGTCTGTGCTAGCAATTTCAGTATGTTTTTTTTTTTTAATCTTATTTTGGTTTGAATGAGAACATTCTACTTGTTTTGGTGATACACAAGTAGAATACTTGATGCAATTATTACAGGAAAAGGATCTATTTAGAATACTTAGACAACACAAATGTAAATTTATAATGAAACACTTACTCCCTCCGTTACTTTTTAATAGGCTGGTTTTGTTTTTAGAGAAAATTAAGGAAATTAAGAGAACTAATCATTGAAAGTGGTCCTCATGATACTTGTCAATAAAAGAAGTGAAGTGAAATGGTCCCCATGACACTTGTCAGCAAAAGAAGTAAAATGAAATGGTCCACATGACACTTGTCATCAAAATAAGTTAAGAGTAAAGTGGTCCCTGAAAATTAAAGTGACATTTGACTTTCTCAATTAGGAAACCAGCCTATATTTTTGTAACATTTATTTATAGAAACCAGCCTATTAAAAAGTAACGGAGGGAGTATATGAAATGCTACTAGAGATGCTATATCAGTGATAACTCAAACTTTAACCATTACAATAACATCAACATTTTTTGTAGTTTATAATCAACGTGCCACTACAATAACATCAGCATTTTGCTAATAACCCTATTATTCTGTTTGAGGTTTTGAAGTGAGGTGTCATTGCCAAAACTAGAAAAGGAATTCTAGAACAGTTGATTTTGCTTTATGATATATGCAATTGGTAAGAAACACGTACTTTATCCATCTAATGACTGCTTTCGCACTTTATAACTTGGATGATTTGCTTTTTAGGAAGTACAGAGCTCTGGTAAATAAGGAGGCAGAACTAAGACAGACCTGCTACAAGAGGATGAGTTGTTGAAAGGACTCCCCCCGCAAGTAATACGAAGTGACTACGTTGCACATGAGCTTCACTAATTAGAATTGTGATTTTAATAGTCGGAAAGATGGTTGGGATGTATAGAGGAAAAGATAAGCGACGTAGTCACTTGTAACGCTATATCAATTATCATGCTAATTCCGAGTCTTCAGAACAACAACATTGTGTCCCATTTTTAGATTGTATCCTCTGTTTTTTTGGTGCTATATTGGCATAATGAATCAATCTATCAGGTTTTCTTTTTTGTCAGCTGCTTGTTTTTACAAGGTGATCTTTTTAGTATCCAGTACCAATTTGTTATTCAGGTATATTTCTTAATAAAATGGTTTAAAGGTTGAAGAGCTTACTGTTTGATGAACGGAAAAAACCCTCCATTATTTAAGAAGTGTACTAATAATGGTTATGCTTCTTAGTGTAGACTGTGTAGTTGTTCTGTAGATATGCAAGATATTTTCCGAAAGTAGTGGATAACAGTAAAAGATTTACATTACGGTAAATGCAATAATTCACAAGTTGCAAAATTGTTGTGCATAGATTGAACTTATTGTTGATCTTATGTTTAAGGAAATTGTACCAAAAAGCTTATATAAGGCTCAAAATTTTCACACAAGAACACATTCTGAAACTTTTGTAAACACAAATGATATAAGAAAATGCAAATACAAGTAAAAAGAAACAAAGTTACATGAACCTTGACAATCAGAATTCCTCCAATCCTCTAGTTAACAATACAATTCCATGAGTATTACTCCAAATGTGTATACATGTCCTTTTGCATGATGGCAGGGGTTCTGAAGCACTGCGTTACTCTCGGGCACCATATCCAAGTGCTCCAAAATTTAGTACTGATTCTGTAACTCCTGCATTGTCATAATATCCATAGACTAGCAATAAGATATGTTCCACTCAGAGGTATATTTGTTGGCTTTAAGTTATCACGGGGAAGGCTTTTTCTCATGGATATAACATAGACCCCAGCAACATCCACGACAACCATTAGTCTTGCCTAAACGATAATCGAGAGTAATTTTCCAAATCATCCATCTCATTCAGTGCACATCCGAATAATCCTCTATTATAAAATAGTAAATCGAAATCAATAAAGAGATAATTACCTGAATTGATGAGCAGCGGTTCAATATCTATCTTAGCTAAAATCTTGAACTTGATCTGATGCTGCATCGATCTGTTTAAGAACTAAACAACTTTGTTCTATGGATCTGATGTTGTTTATGGATGATATTTTAAAAATGTATGTTACTTCTCTTTTAGCTTGAGCCCTAAGCTGAAATGAAGAACAAAAATAAAAAAATAGGTTTTTTCTTTCCTTTTGAGAAAAATGAAAATGAGAAATAAAAATGCACGTCACTTGAAAGAGAAAATCCCCAGAAACAAGAAAGTCGAGCCATGTCATTGCCACCTCAGCGGTGGGTTTGAAGGTGGGATTGATTTGTGGGCTGAATAGAACTATTGTAATTACATTGACATATCAGACAAGCGAGCAACAAGTTAGGCAAATTATACAACAGGAGATAGATTGGATCATTCATTTTATACAAATATAAAAAATGGTGAAGCTGCTTGATCGTTTACTCTCACGAATCGGTTCATTGCACATTTGCATTTCTCAGTAGTTTAGTGCATACAAAATTTGCACCAACCGAAAATGAGAACAACATGTCATCAAAGGGTTGGGCTTCTTATAGTTTACTGTTGGGAGGATATCATTTTCCAGCCCAGTCATGTGTTTCAATGAAACAATCGGTTAGCAGTTTATGAGAGGGCTTCGTACAGAATGTATTGTCTTTGTCACAGTCAAACTGGCATGCTTGAACGAGCATTATCTTCAATACTCTTAAGAGCCATTGTAACGGATACGATCATATATACCAGAAAAACTAGTGTTTTAAATGTTGGAAACAAAAAAAAAATATTCTTAGAAAATGATAACGATGATTTATGTTGCTAATTACAGATGCTCGTGTGTTTAATCTATTTTGAACTTGGTGCCAGCTCTCGGAGCCGATTCATAGTTTACAAAACACAAAATTGGTCAAAAAGACCAAAATCAACAATTCCTGGGTGAAAAAGACACTTAGGTTTTGATCTTGTTTAAATAGCCAAAAATTAAAAAGATACTGTTTAAATGGAAAAAAATTTAAAAATAGGCAAGATGTAACCAGTTTCATCCTGTCCATTTTAAAATATTTTTTTCTTATTTTTATTTTACACAGGATGCATCCAGTTTCATCATTGCTATTTTTTTAAGTATAAGTCAGGATGAATTCAGTTTCATCCTTGCTATTTTTTTTTGGCTATTTCACCCGTACTTTTTTTTACTCGTCCATTTGAACCGTGTTTTAAATTTTTTTGGACAAATGACCCATTTTCTCTTTACAAAAAAAGAGATGAGGAAATATTTGAATTTAAAATGAAATAAATAATTTTGTAAATTCAAAATAAATAAATTCAAAATCTTATAATTTTTCCATTTTTTTTATACCGAATATATCAGGATATACGCATCAAGTTTCGAGGCATATTTCTTTTTGAGCAAATGAGAACTGCACTAGGCTTGCTACACTCAGCAGGGTAGAGACAAATAAATATCAAGATTCCAAAGGTGGATGTTTTGCTTATTATTTCAGCTCTACAGTTTCCCCGAATATCTTACTTTACTGTAAACTAATTAATCAGTTTAGAATGTTCCAATAACTTGTAGTACTTCTTTTTCATTTTGGATTCATCTTTCTGGACGATCGAGGTTGGAAATGATTTTATATATGAATGTGGAGATGTTCACGCAAATCCTATTTGCTCACGTTCAGTATAACGCCTCCAATGGTGCATGCACAAAGTGCCCAAAAGATTACCGAAAGTGTGTAGCAGTTATTATACATAGTTTATTGAACAATGGCCTTTGTACCATAATGGAACTTTCATGCGCGATAGTTTAATTCACGTCGACATCAATACATAGGGTTTGAACAAGATTAATTTGCCCGCTTTTTACTTCGACAAAGTCATAATCAGTCAACCAAGTCAAGAATGGTGAATACTGTGTTGGCTTTGGGGGTGAGAAAACGAAGACGCGTTTGAATTTTGAAGCTTGTAATAGTATAGTTTTTTTTCTTTCTTTTTTCTTTATCGATTGAGATAATTTATTAAAGCGAGGGACGGAGGTGGGGTGGCTTACCTAGGCTGTAGCCCCCAAAATATGGAAAAGCATATGCGGGACGTTGTAATTTGTAAGAAATCTTTTTTTTAGCCCAAGTGAAATTCTGAGTTAGCCCACAGTAGCTACAACGAAAGCTCATTCAGTCACTCCATAATGCATCGTATCCCAGAAAAAAAAGAACAGTATTCTTTTAGGGAAAAATATCGTTTGGTCCTTTTATAGGTGGGCCCATGTCTGTTTAGTCCTTTGGTCAAACGCCTTTTACTGTTTGGTCCATAATTATTTAAAAATACAGAATGGACAAAAGTACCCTTCCATGTTAATTTTTACTCATTATTTGTATCAGTTCATTCCAGAAATGAATTTCATATAACACCGTATACAAACTAGGACTTCATTAAAAAGGAAATGAAGTCCATATAAAACCTTTTTTTTTCCTTCATATCAAAACCTATACAAACCGGACTTCATTAGGAAATGAAGTCCATATAAAAACCTATACAAACCAGACTTCATTCCATAAATGAAGTCCATATAAAACATATACAAAACAGACTTCATTTCTGGAATGAAGTCCATATAAAAACCTAAGAAATACAGACTTCATTTATGGAATGAAGTCCATATAAAAACCTAACAAAAACAGACTTCATTCCAGGAATCAAGTCCATATAAAACCTAAGAAAAACAGACTTCATTTCTGGAATGAAGTCCATATAAAACCTAAGAAAAACAGACTTCATTTATGGAATGAAGTCCATATAAAAACCTAAGAAAAACAGGCTTCATTCCATGAATGAAGTCCATATAAAACCTAAGAAAAACAGACTTCATTTCTGGAATGAAGTCCATATAAAAACTTAAGAAAAACAGACTTTATTCCAGGAATGAAGTCCATATAAAAACGAAGAAAAACAGACTTCATTCCAGGAATGAAGTCCATATAAAAATAGACTTCATTTCTGGAATGAAGTCCATATAAAACATCAACAACATCATCTTCATCTTCTTCGACGTCTTCAACAGCTGCACAACATCGTATTCATTATATTCATCTCATTTTCTTCGATGTCTTCAACACCAGCAGCAACAACAACAAGCATCTTCTTCGTCGTCTTCAACACCAGCAGCAACATCTTCATCTTCAACATCTTCATCTTCTTCGTCGTCGTCTTCAACACCCAGAATGAAGAACAACATATCACAGATCTAGATTTGAAAAACAGATCAAGAAATTATAGAGAATAGAGAAAAGAAACATATCAACAATAGCAACAATGATAATATTCATCGTCTACAGATCAAGAAACATATGTATTAATCATCACCAACATCGGTTCGTCTTCATCTTCATCCCACACCATTGTTACAAAGATCGGGAAGAACAAAAAGGAAAAAAAGAGAGAGAGAGAGAATGTGAATCGAAAATAAAGATATTTTCTAGGGTTTTTCTATATATATGGTCCCAAAAGGATAGTTTTGTCCTTACAAGGTGAAATTTACATCATCCATGACATCATCTTAGGACCAAACCATAATTTCTAGGACCAAAATATAATTTATATTACCAATTAGGACCAAACAGACACATGACTGGGTCAACAGGACTAGACTCTCTCTAATATATTATTCCTAGGACCTAATGGTATTTCCTACTATTCTTTTATGTTTCTCTTCTTAGTTTTTAGGTTAGTTATGAGACAAATCTTTAAAATGCAGTATACGTGGGGGCTAAATATAAAAGATATGAGAACTTATTATGCTATATATTTTGATTTTTTTTCACAAACCAAAGAATAACTTGCAAAATCCAAAAAAAAATTTGGGCGGCCTTCGGGCGCTAGGCGCTAGTTAGTTAAAGAATTTGACTATCGATATACAAATTTATATCGAAATTTGATACAATGCTTGTGTTTTAATGGAAATATATCAAGTTGCTCACTCTAAGTGTTTTATTGCTTTTATCTTTATCGACAATTTAGACCAATGAAATTAAGAGTTCATGAAAAAAAATAGCCCCCCTAAACCTAAAATCCTGGTTCCGTCGCTGATTAAAGCAAAGGGGATTTACAAGAAGCTACCAATAATAGCAAAAACAAAAAAGTAAATTACATTGCAAGACGTATCCCAGTTGTTATAGCTAGCAACAATGTGATGACCAAAAGCTCTTTCCCAAGCTATAACTAAAGACTTTGCTTCAGTTAGCGACGGAGCCAAAGCGATATAACTTTTCTAGTTTTAGTGTAAATACGTTTGGTTAATTTCCTTGTGAATTTAATCATTAGTGGGGGCAAATTAGGTAGGAAAATTTTGATAATATTGGTTCGTTGATTTTGATCCCAGGTGTGATAAACCTTGCCTCCGTCACTGGCTTCAATAATCAGATCATCGTCAGTTTTAAAAGTATGATTAGAGTCGAAAATGCAAGTATTTCTTTCATCAGTTTTGTACCGGCATGGTCAGCCTGACGATAAGTTGAGGATCTAGAAGATGTTGTTTGTTGCGATGATATGGCTAGTGTGGAAAGAAAGAAACAGGAAGGCGGGTCTTTAACAACAAGAAGTTGAATCCAAGCGATGACATCATTTTAGAGGTTAAAATGCATGATTTGGTGTGTGCGGGGCTTCGTTTCCCTGTGGAGATGTATTTTTGATTTATTTAGGTTGAAAATATGTGCAGATTTTATTTATTTTTTCCTTCTAACTTGGTGTGCGCGGGTCTTCGCCCCGCCTCGTGAAAATGCATTTTGAATTGGTAAGCGCGGGGCTTTGCCCCGCCCCGTGGAGATGTATTTTTGATTTGGTGTGGCAGGGAAAATACATTAAATAGGTGGAGGATATATGTGGAGATTTTATTTATTTTTTCCTTTTATTTTCGCAGAAAATATGAGGATTTTTTCCCCTTTATATATTAATTTGGAAAAAAAATAGTTCTAATATAAGAATTACTCAATTCCGAAATTGAATTTGGACTTCACAAAATTCCAAACATGGTAAGTTAGGTTTTCCTTTTAAGTTCGTAATTCTTAAATCAATCATTGCCAAGTGTCCTCACCTAAATATTGTCACTTTATAAAGAACACGAAATTGGGGGATATATAATTGAATTGGGGGATATTGATTACTTCTCCCAACCCATGGTGTGTGCTAAGGGGTATTTTTTGGGTATGAAAATACTAAAATACCCTTTGGTTAATTTAAAAACTTTATGAAAAGACCATTATGCCCTTCTCCTAAAACATTAAAATCAAATAATCAAAACATATCCCCCATTCTTTCAATTCACTAGCGGCACTCTTAGGGTTAGGTTTTGGAAAAAAAAAATTCATCGTTCTTCATCCGTTCTTCGTCGATTAACCTACCCGAATCATAAACAATGCCTCCACGAAAGAAAGCAAATGCCCAATCGAACTCAAAATCGATTGCTTAACAAAAACAGGAACAAAGAATTGCTAAGATTACTCAAGAGCAAGAAGACGAAGAAGCAACGTTCTCTGACGATCGACCCCTCGCAAGCATGGCTTCTGTGAGAAGGTAGGTGATTTTGAACTAGTTTATGAGTGTTTAAATCGATTTATAACAATGGGTTTAGGTTAGAATCGCGAACCCTAACTCAAACAATTGAGTTTCAGAGAGTACCGGCACTGAAATTTGTATGAACACAATGCCGGTTTTGTGCTCCGGCATTCAATCTAGGATGAACACAGTACAGGTTTTCAACCCCAGATTCACCAGAAACTGAATTTTCCCTACCGGCATTCAATCTAGGATGAATACATTGCCGGTTTTTAATACCGGCAGTCTTTGATAATAATTCGTGTATGCCGGTAGTGGACTTAAAACATACAGGAGAGCTTATGAATTTGTCACCAGTACCGGCATAGATTTTGGGTTGCATTGTATGACGGTTTTGGGTACCAGCATTCTTTTGTAATAATTCAAGAATGTCGGTAGTAGACTTAAAACATACAGGAAAATTGTCACAAATACCGGCATATATTTTAGGTTGCATTGTATGCCGGTACTTGTTACCGGCACTGTCGATAGTCAATGTTTACTGCCGAAACGTTGTACCGGCGTGGTTTATTTTAAGGTAGTCAATGCCGGTATTAAAACTGAAGGTGAGTTGTCTTATATTTATTGCTTTTTGTGTGCTTACGATATAGGTCAAAAGCCAAGGAAGCTAACAAAAGAAAAACTAAAGATGCTGTCACTAAGAGAAGAAGGAAGGACGGTCTTGATACTCCTCAGTCTCTGCCTCCTCGAGGGAAAGGTGAAGGTCGTAAGATGCGTTTGGGGGCTGATACAAGAGGGGCAATTTTGGAGAGTGGTGGTGACCGTAGTCGACTTGCAATACATGAGCACGATGATCAAGATGAGCAAGATGAAGAGGAAATTGAGGATGAAGGTAATGGGCCAAAGCGAAGTTGGTGGGCCAAGTCAACAACCAACACAAGGTAATAGCAAGAAGGGCAACGTCAAAGTGAAAGTTAAAGGTTCCCACCTTCCTCATATTAATGACATGATACCTGAACTTTATTTTTTCCTATGTTGGTTCATCTGCTTCGTCATTTGATCTATAGTATAACCTGGACGACGAGTAAAGCATGTTATTGTTGCTGGCTATGGTTTCTGGCATCGTGAATAATGAGGTAAAATCGATTACTTCGCAAAAGAAAAGAAGGTAAAACCGATAACTCTCTCATCTTTGAAAATGAGCGGAAGAGCTTAATATCCTAGTCAAGCCAGACCAGAATCATTATACATGAACCAAACTGTAAATAAGCTTGCGAACTACAGTCATGAACATATGCAAAACATAGCTCATTATCGTGATGGAATCAGACTTAATTTATGCAAATATGCTTTTTTGTATCCAACCAGATACGAATTGAACCAAAATTGATTTATTTTTTATATTACTTTTTTGTTAAGTTATGATGGAATCTAAAGTTTGTTACTCAACAGTTTACTAGCACAATTAATGATACAAATTTTTACATATTGAGATGGAATGAGTTGCTTCCAATATGTTAGGGTGGTGTTAAATCTCCCAACTACTTATTACATCTTTTCTTTTATTCATTACATCCCATATTGCTTAAATCTCCCAACCACTTATTACATCTTTTCTTTTGTTCATTACATCCCATATCGCATCTTTTCTTTTGTTCATTACATCCCATATCGCTTTTAATCCAGTGTTCGCACAAAGATGTAATCCTAAGTATTTGAGAATAACTTATTAGGTAATTATCCATTTTACAACTATAGCATAGACGATTAGTCAATTTCCTCAAACATCTAAGTTCTTTAATATATTTTTTGATTTTGTATGCAAACTTTCCTAAAACTCGAGTGTTGCATCAGTCGTTATATACGAATGAAAAAAGTCGCCAAGCAGCTTCTTGATTATTTTATAGTCTCAAAGATCAGTTCATCACATTTTACGTGACCTAGTTTATACAAAATATGCACCATTAGAAAACGAGAACAACGTGTGATAAGTTTATTTCAACAATAATGTGTTAAATCGAAAAGCTAAGAAAATTGAGTTCAATATTGTGTTGTGTGAACAGTCAAGAAAACTGGGATCTAAGAATACGGAGATTGGAGAATGACAAACCCAGAAATTTTTACATTGAGATGATGATAATGTTACCTTTTCTTTTATAAAGAAAATACTAACTCTTTATTTGTTGTATTTAAGTGATAATTTAATTTCTTTTATAAATGAATTTTCATTTTCTAGCTTTTCGTAAAAAAAATAAAAAAAAATGATAATTGTATTTTCTTTGCATTGATGGGTTGAAAAAAATGAAAAAAAAAATGAAAAAAATGTGAAAAAAATGATTAGAAAAATATGAAAAAAATATGAAAAAAATGCTTTCCCTTTTGAGAAGGAACCTCGCTTATTAGATATCTTTCTTCAAAAGGAAATATTTCTTTGAAAGATAGATGCGCAAACAGTACAATATCGTATAAGGGTTGGATCGGTTATTATCTTCAAATACAAAGGTCGAGAGGCTTCTCGAATCTTGATTAATCAGTTCATTGCGCATTTTTCGGTGGTTTAATGCATATAAAATCTGCACCAATAGAAAACAAGAACGATATGTTCTGAAAGGGTTGGGATTCTTATAGTGCAGTTGGGGGCATCTATGGGTATCATTTTCTGGTCCAGTCTTATGTTTTCCAGGCAACTTTGTGTTAGAACTTCCTGAGGGTTACGGCCTTACATGGGCTTTGTAAAGAATGTATGCAGTGAAAACGACATGCTTCAAAATTGAAGGAGCATTGTGTGTTTAAAATTTCAAGGAAATATTTGATATTTTAAAAGAAATGTATATTGTTTAAAATTATTTAATAAACAAATCCTTATATATTTTTATGATCATTTTGTAGTTGATGCAAACAACGATGCATATTGTGATTACTCCCTCCACTTATAAAAAGAGATAATATCACTCTTTCAATCTGGCGCTAAAATGAAAAAGTGATAGTTTAAAAACAGAGGGAGTATTATTATTTAATAACTAATACGCCTGGACATACACTTCATAAATGTGTATAGTATTATCTTGGGATAGTGAGAATCACTAGGCTGACACTACATATTCAGCAACGTTAAAGAAACTATCAAGCTTCACAAAGGACACCCTTTGATTATTTCAACATTACAGTTTCCTCAAACATATTATTATACCAATTTTTGTAGTCGTAAACTTAGTACTCGTTAAATATGGAATATAGTAATAACTTGTAGTAATGTTTATGTTTTATTTTTGACTGATAATTCTGGTGATTAGGATTGGAAATGATTTTATATAAATCTATAGATATTCACACAAATCATATTTGCTCACATTCATGTTTAACACCTTCAACGGTGAATACAGAAAGTGCACAAAAATAACCGAATATTGATAGTGGCTTTCTATTAATTATCTAAGTGGTTGCTAAGTTGGTTCAACGAGAAGTAATATTTGTTTAATGCATCCTCTTACCTAAAGAAAATAAACTTTTTTTTAAAGAACAAAGGACTCCAAAGAGCCCCAAGAAATAAATTTAATTAAACTAGCTCATTATACTTGAGGTTTGAAGAGATATAAACAGGGTAGGAATTAAAATTCCACCGTCCTGGCAAGTTTTTATGCATCGTAAATTGACAAAGTGCAAGAATAATGAAATTTACATGTTTAAGAACAGACACCCCTTGGCTTTTCAAATAAGTCCTCTAAAATTTTTATATACCTCAATTAGTTTGGGTATACCCCAATTCGTGGAGTATTATATGAGGCCTACAAAAAATTTATTCTCAACTATAAGGAGGATAAGTGGTGTCTAAATTGTCTGAAACTACCAAATAAACCTTACTCTAAAATACTAAAACTTAATTTCACTCTCATAATGCCTCCTTCTCTTTGAACTTAATAACCGCCGCCGCCATCTCCATAATAATCACCGTCTTCACGACGAACTCCGTAATCGAATCATGTCATCAATAACTACAACAAAAAAAAACTCTAAATTTAAATGTGACGGATAAAACCTAATATCAGATTGGTTATACCAAAGTTACACTTGAACTAGCTCAAATCTAATCCGAAATTGGGTAGAAATAAAAACTCAATCGAAAAAACCAAGAAATTTCTTCAAAATTAACATATAGAAACCGGAATCGGGGGATATATTGTGATATATATATACAGATTCTGGGTATCGACTTCAAAAATGAAGAACATAGAAATGAGATTCGGTAGATATGTCGCAACATAAGTGCCAATTCTTATTAAAAAAAATATTTTAATCATATTACCCATAATTGGTTTATATTGACTTGAACAAATGCCGATTTTGATAAGGAAAAAAATTGAAATTGCTAAAATCGTCTTATATGTACATCAACATATGTCGGTTGATCCACTTACCCCAAGCATCTCCATTTCCATCGTCATAGTCAAACAATCATAAATTCCATAATCCAAACTCATAACCCATAGCTTGTAGTAATTAGGATTTTTGTTGATGATTTCCTGATAGACGAAATCACAACAAACTAGCACCAACGCCTCTTCAATTTAACCTCTCAATCAATAAATCAAGAGTTTACAATACAAATTACCACTCATCCAATTCGGATGACCCACTGATCCCTCAAGAACCCTAAAATCCAATTTCAATAAATATCGAAAAACAATTTTAGACAACAAATAAACCCTTACTTCCTACTAAAAAACCACCCTTGTAATTGATGTGATTTCAATAATGTTGTAGTAATATAGTTTGTTCAAGACTTGTGAAAGAAGATTTTTAGACTTAATTTTAAAGCAAAAATATAACAATCTCAAAATAAAAAGTGTCGTGAGAATTATGGAGAGACTGGGGCTAGGATTCCACTATTTACCAATTCCAAAGTGATACTAATTATAATCATGCAATTTCACACGTTCAATTTGTTTATCAACTATTGCAAAAGTAGATTTTTAGAAACAACAAATGTTAATCAAAAGAATGGGACATCAAAACCCTAGGCTAAGCATGTTCCATCAATAGAAAATAAAATTGCTTAACAAAAATCATAAAATCTATTTTCAATCTAGGCAAATAATCATAAATAAAAATTGCACAAATTAAATAATTAAGAATTACCACTTTTTTAGTGGCAAGATAGCTTCCTCCATAATCTAGGCAATTATATTTGCTACAAACCAACTCTATTCTGAGAACGATATCAGGTAAGTGTCACTGACACTGTATCAACAACGACGGTTCAACATCGTTTAATGTTTTTCTGTTCTTCACTGCACCAGCAGAAAACTGTTTTCTTGCGAGTGATTTTTCCAACTTTGTAATGCTCTCAAGCTTCCCCAAACCCCCCCCCCCGGTTTCTCTTCAACTCCATTGACTTATTTATACCCAACCTGACCAAGATACTCCCGAGTGAATGCGAATAATCCCGTAATAATTAAGTTTATCTTCCATGGTCTATTGTGAGAATAATCTTCCTTCTTTAGATCCATCACGCGTCTACATGATTTTGACATACTCCAACACACTCAGTAAATAATCAACAAGATTTCAACTCCCTCCATCCACATGCAGAATCTCCAAAAATAACTCGGAAAATTCCGAGAATAACCCATGTACGTGCATATGCCATGTTCTTCTTCCAACTCCACATAACTTCCCTTTTCTTTCGAAAACAAAAGACTTACCTTCCCTGTTTAATCGAAATAGGATGGTATCAATCCAAAACAAACAACAAATCCGACGGAATCATGTTGAAATTCAATGCAGAAAATATTGAGAAATTTTGTGAATATTTCCACTGCTCTAATTTCTTTAATCTGAATCTTCAGCCAATTCCAATCCAAACTATTGACCATGTCGACCCTGTTTAGCTCTCACGAACCCATCCCATCCAATCCAGCCATTGAGTCTCACTCAAACTCCTCTAAAATCAAAACCCTAACTCCGGAAGTTCAAAAACTAGTTTTCCCGCCACTCTTCTGAATTCAAACGAAGAGGCCCCTTATCCAAAATTGCCCGGGGTGCGAATATCAGGTGGGTGCCCATTATCAGTTGAGGTGCCCCTTAACCAAAGTAGGTATCCGTTTAGCAAATGTCCTTCGGAGTGCCCCGGGTAACTTTTCGAGCCAATTTTTCCAAAAATCTTTATTTCCCAAAAATAACTACAAACAAATAAAACACCAAAATTAGTACAGAATCGACACAAAAATGCGTCTATCAGTAATCACTCCAGCTGATATAGCTCTGAATCTTGATAGTAACATCAATATCATTCATCTGTATCTATCCTGAAGTCTCCATCTAATTTCTTTTACCATAAGATTACAACTTGAAATCCTATTTCTTTCTTTTTTGATAATAAATGAAGATGCTACTAGCTACATAGATCTCTTTTCTCTCGTAAAAGATGATGCTCAGTATTTGACCCATACTAAAAATGGGATGTAATAGAGAGTTATCCAGTCCATTCATCTCTTAAGCTCTAGTTGAGCTTCACCTACTTAAATAAAAAAAAGAAAAAAAAAAATCCTCGTATCCCTTGTATATATACACCTAGTCTGGGAAAAATCGGTCTATATGACTATATGTATATAAACAAACACCGATTTCTTTAATCCGTTCGTCTAGCAAGTAATTTACACCAATTCTAGGTGTCCTTCATAAATGAAACATCAACCTAGAATCGGTCTACGAGTGCATGAACATCCACCGATTCTGGGAAAAAAAATCAATTTATTGTCAACGAAAACACAATCCCATAAGACAGTTTTACAGCATTGATTCCTTCGCCATCACCTTGGCGAGGCCTTAATTTCAGTGTCTAACAATTAAAGATCTATATACTCTGTGGACACAACTAAAGATCTACTTGATCATCAAAAATGGTTATACTTTCACGTGCAAGGTATGAGTAGATGCACCTTCATTTGCATGACTTCAAATGCGTCAATGAGTATAATTTGGCCCTTTTTCATATTATTTCTCGCTTAAAATTACAAGGAGAAGCTGTGAAAGATCATCATCTTTTAGAGAAGACTTATTCCACATTCGATGATCAAATATATTACTGCAGCAGCAGTATCGAGAATGCTAATCTATAATTATTCCGGGTTTGTCTCTAGCTTATTAGTAACTGAACAATATAATGAGTTTTTGTTGAGAAATCATCAAACTCATCCGACGGGTTCAACACATTTCCCCCTGAAGCGAGTGCCATTTTATGGAAACGGTGGAAAGACGCATGGACATTGGACATGTCCTAGGCGCTTCAATTACAAGAACAAGGGTGGACATTATTCCCATTACCATAAAGGGATGATGAAAAAACACGCCTCTTAAATAACATGGAAAAAGCACAGAAGAGAACTCGAAAAAGATCAATGAATCAGCATGACATCGGCGTAGTTTAGTAGAGCACTGGGAAAATGACTACTGTAATTCCATGCATGCTCCTTGTTTAGCTTTATAAAGCTTCCTTCAAGAAAAGGAAAATATTGCTGAAACCAATTTTGCTTGGTCTGAAGTGCCAATTGCACTATATCTTGATTTTCTTGATTTAAAGCCTGATTCAAATGGAGATTATTTTGATGACGTTGGTTCTTTCATCAATGATGTATGAGTTTATCTGTTTCTTAATTAGTTTTCATTAGATTGAGTAAGAATTTCTTTTCAATAAGTGACAATGCTTGCCTTATATAGTTTTTTTTTTTTACTTTAGCATGTTTCTTAGCAAGTATTTTTAATTTAGTCAATTTCTTATTAAAATTTCTTTAGCACTTAATATGAAATATTTAATTATCTTTGAACATAACATGAGTCGTCTACTTTGCTTGTTAATGCAATTATTTACATATTTGTATTTACATTACTAAATGTTTTATCTGATCTTGTATCAAAGAGGTTGCCTTATACGATAAAATGGCTGGCATGGAGGGAACAAAAAGATAAGGATGGTAACCTACTAGTGCAACTAGAATGTACCTTCATTTCCTTTAATATTCTAACTCACATTCTCATTAAATAACCTTTAGAGTTACTACCATCACAGTACGTTTATATCATGATGTAACCTATTAGTGCAACTAGAATAAATAACGTGCCCATATGTATGTACGTTTATATCATGTAACTACCAAATAAAAATATAGAAAACCAGGAATAAAACGATAGAGAAATATGCGAACCCAGTATTGAACAGAGGGAGATGAGCAATCGGCAATTGTGCATGGATTACTTCCCGTCTTTTACGTGATTCACATGACTTGAATCGGTGAAAATACAAGTTTCCTTTCCCTTAGTCGGCGCCTAAAGATGTTTGGGCAAAATTGATCTTCACCACAAACAATCTCAATTAAAGTTGATGCTCGATGTAACCTACTAGTGCAACTAGAATAAATAACGTGCAAAAGATAAGGATGGTATTTAACATGCAACAAGTAGTGATGACATTGTTTTAGAATGTACCTTCATTTCCTTTAATATTCTAATACGTATATAGTGCAACTAGAATAAATAACGTGCCATATGGCCAACTAGAATAAATAACGTGCCCATACGTATATAGGCCCCTAACCCATTCAAATCACCAACATCAATGAAGAGTTCAAAGTTTAATATTTGATTGTTTAATCACCTATCTAATTCAATTATTATTGAATCGCCTAAAGGCTTCAATTTTCCTAATATTCTTGTTAATGTTTCATTACAGTCCCATATGTAAAGACCTTTTTTTCTTCTGAACTTTATGCAAACTTCATTTGATGGATTTCTTGTTGCTACAAATTAATACACGTATCCAAGTGGAAAACCTCGGGATTGGCCATATTATTTTAGGCAACTCAGTATAATTCATTTCAATTTCCTCAAACATCTCAAGAATCATTAAATGCAAAATATGTTAAAACCACATTTGGATGATTCTTATATACGAAAACTAAATAGACAAAAACATTTGATCACTAGTCTCTCATCTTGTTCATGGTATTTTAGTGCCTTGGTTGTGGTGCATGCCAAAATTGAACCAAAAGAAATTGATAACTATGTGTGAGGAGTTCATAAAACTATCATTTCAATGCAACAACAAAAATATGGGAACTATATTGCTTCGTGTACGAGGAATTTATAACCATGAGTCAGTGACTTATTTGTTTTGGATGTATATTAAAATGTAGCTTTTTGGCTTTTAGAAGTCGAAAAGCAAAAAATTAGTTTAACTATGTTATTTCAAAACGATTTCTAGAAGCAAAAAAATTAATTTTTTGTGAAGTAAAATGTGTTGCTTCCGACTTCTGCGTCTGGTGTTTAAACGCGCTCTTAGCGTTTTAATCAGTAAACTTGAAAGATATACTGAGTGCTTGCTAGAAGTAAGAGAGAAAAGGCTTAAAGAGCTTATAAATCAACAAAACACCTAAGACATTGCTAAAAATCCTTACAAACATTGCTAAAACCTGGCAGAGTATTTGTTAAAGTTTACAAGTTTTTCCTTGGACAATTATTAATTTTAATTAAGTGCACAATCCTTTTTTTTTCCGCATAATCACTAAAAAGAGTACCAATCTGGAAATCCAGCTGTCAGAATTATTTTATTTTATATGAATTTGTACCCGTTCGCCAATACCGGTACCCGATTAATGACCTAATTTTTTATTTTTTCTCTGAAGAAACCACAAGACTCTTATAATCATGGATAAAGATCATTGTTTTCATATGTGATTGTTTCTCGTTTGTTTGTCATGATTTTTCCAACAGTGACTAATCCAAAACACAATTTAGTACATTTTAATAAGAAAATAGGATTAATGTCAGTGGCTGAGTCAGCGTTGACTAATCCTGGCTCTAGCCCACCTGAAAATCTTTATTTTATATCAATACCATTCATTGTACTCTCTGTTTAGTTCTTAGTCCATAAATATTACTCCCTCCGTTCCATTTTAGATGATGTTTTAGGGTTATTTTTTTGTTCCATAATACTTGAAAGTTTTCATATTTTTCCACAAAACTACCAATAACACCCTTACATTTTGTTTTGGAATTATAAATTTATTTTTTGAATGCACTAATAGCATTTAATGTATGAAGACTTTTCTCAAGGGTATAAATGGAAAATCTTCATATCTCTCTCAATTTCTTAATTCTGCGTGAAAACTCTAAGATCATCATCTAAAATGGAACGGAGGTAGTAGAATTAAGTCCCCAAAATTTTATGTTTTTTTAGTCCCCTTCGTAGTACTTTCTGGCTCCCCCACTGACTGTGTACGAAGAAAATGCACTTAGCTCAAAAAAAATCCTAATTGAGGCTCTTTTGAACAATTTTTGAAATACACTGCACAAGAGGAAAGCTCTATAGAGTGGTTAAGGACACTACACAGAGCAGACCAATAATTGAAGGAGCAAATGATTACTACGAATTTAGGGATACCTTTAGGCTTAGGCTTATAGGTTCGTTGGCATTGTTATCTGTATTTTATTTAATTCAGTATTATGGTATCTATCATTTTTGGAAATAAGAAAACCGAGTGAACTACTGATGTTAAACTTGTATGTCGATGTGCCGCTCAACTTCATTGAGTTCAATTCCCCTGAACATCTCACTTCTAAGATATTTTACTTATATTTTTTTTTATATACAAACAGAGATGATTGAATAT
Organism: Papaver armeniacum; assembly: GCA_023531295.1. Classification (NCBI taxonomy): domain Eukaryota; kingdom Viridiplantae; phylum Streptophyta; class Magnoliopsida; order Ranunculales; family Papaveraceae; genus Papaver; species Papaver armeniacum. The sequence goes on from JAJJWW010010444.1 coordinate 430,609, forward strand.
TTAAGAAGGAAAAATAATGATTAATTACATTGACATACCAGACAAGCGAGCCAAGCTGCGCAAATTATACAACAAGAGATAGATTGGATCATTCATTTTATACAAAAATATAAAAAATGGTGAAGCTTCTTGATCGTTTACTCTCACAAATCGGTTCATTGTACATTTGCATTTCTCAGTAGTTAAGTGCATACAAAATTTGCACCAACAGAAAATGAGAACAACATGTCATCAAAGGGTTGGGCTTCTTATAGTTTACGGTTGGGGCTTCGTACAGAATGTATTGTCTTTGTCACATTCAAACTGGCATGCTTGAACGAGCATTATCTTCTATACTCTTAAGAGCCATTGGAACGGATAGGATCATATATACCAAAACAACTGGTGTTTTAAATGTTGGAAACAAAAACAAATATTCTTAGAAAATGATAACGATGATTTATGTTGCTAATTACAGATGCTCGTGTGTTTAATCTATTTTGAACTTGGTGCCAGCTCTCAGAGCCGATTCATAGTTTACAAAAAAGAGATAAGGAAATATTTTAATTTCAAATGAAATAAATAATTTTGTAAATTCAAAATAAATAAATTCAAAATCTTATAATTTTTCCATTTTTTTATACCGAATATATCAGGACATACACATCAAGTTTCGAGGCATATTTCTTTTTGAGCAAATGAGGACTGCACTAGGCTTACACTCAGCAGGGTAGAGACAAATAAATATCAAGATTCCAAAGGTGGATATTTTTGCTTATTCCAGCTCTACAGTTTCCCCGAACATCTTACTTTACTGTAGACTAACTAATCAGTTTGGAGTGTTCCAATAACTTGTAGTACTTCTTTTTCATTTTGGATTCATCATTCTAGACGATCAAGGTTGGAAATGATTTTATATATGAATGTCAAGATGTTCACGCAAATCCTATTTGCTCACAAATAGTTTAACGCCTCCGTTGGCAGCCCCCTAGGAATTGTATGGGCGACGACTTCCTCTGTAGAAGCTACTCCTTTCCCCTTCCTTGGCACAGTTCCTCTAATGCCATTATGCGTTCCATAGGGGGGCATTCGTTTTGGCGACTAACTTCCTTGATTCCGTACTGATGCGTGTCGTAACCACAACAAATTAATTAATGTTTCCACTCAATTAAAAATAATATAATGGAAGTCAAGTTCGTTCCCACGAGGAGCAAGAGATTCTAGTTGTAAAAATTGTCACGAAAGGGGGGTGTAAAAAGCAAAAGAAAAATAAACAAAGCAATTAAAAGATAAAGTTGAAAGCAATAAGAGAGACAAGACCAAGGAATCCTTCTTCGTTGCAAAACAATGATTAAAGTTATGTTCTTTTCTACTTGTTATAAGTCACAGATTATCACCAACCGTAGGATAGCAGGTCCGCTTAGCTAGCCCCAAAATCCCTAATTTCACTGAGTAACATGTCCGCTTAGTTATCAGATTCTATTCAAAAGAACCACCCTGAGGTTCGCTTACAAGATGTAATTCCCTGAATGCATTAAGATTTATGAATTTAGGTTTAGTACTAGTAGTTAAACTCGGTTCGCTTGGTTCACTTTCTAGCGTTGTTTTTACACACAATCGCTCCACGGAATCCCTCCGCAAGGTCTCGTGTTTTCTACTTGTGTAAAATGTCGAGAACGATTACGTATTCCTAACTTATACTAGAATTAGATTAAACTAACAAATCAATTTAGCGTGCACTCTAAACAATCTATCAATCAATCATGAATGAATAAACATTCCTATTAGTAAAAACAATCGATAATCATGTGAAAAATCTCAAGATAGAATTGAAACAAAACTCAAATCATGTATTAAGAACTAGGAATTCATCCTCAATCAATAATAAAATTAGCTACTCATGTTTTTGAAATTCACACAAATAATAATTATTAAAAGGAGAATTTTCAAGTTCACACAAATAATTAAGAAGAAGAATCTTAGAAAAGCAAGCAAAAACACAAGTGTTGTGTGTGTAGAGAGGTGTGTGTGTAGAGATGTAGAGAACTTCTCTATTTATAGGCTTCAATATTCTCCAAATCTTCCAAGGAATAGAATCCTTTTCCTTTAGCAATTCAACTTCCAAATTCAAGTCTTTCTTCCATCTTCTCTTTCCAAGTTTGAGTCCAATTCTCCATCCAATTCCTAGTCCAAGTCTTTACACCCATGAGAGAAGTCCATAGAAAATTCTGGAATTTCTGCTCGCCGGAAAACTGGTATTACGGCCGGAATAAGTCGCCGCCGGCCATCTGAAAATTTCTCCGTCAAGGGAATATTCGACGGAATATTCCGTCAGTCCTCCGTTAGGACTAACGGTCAACCGTCAGTCAACGGTTAGTCAACAGGTCAAGGGGAAAGAGATAAAGTTGTGTCGGCATCCGAGTCGACCACGAATCGGCAAGAGTCGGACCTTGAATTGGTGAATGGTCTTACTCATTTGAGTTGGGACCGATGTCCTACGTGCCGAGTTAACTCGGCGAGATGAAAAATCAACAGAGCTTACTTTGTTTCTACAACATTTCCCGGCCGAATTCAGGCCTCAATTTCTTCAATTTCTGCACGCCTAACATTCATCTAAGTGGTTTAAACATTCATAGTTCCAATGTTCATTCGAACGCCACCAACAGCTATTCTCCTCTGTCACCGGAGCTTCACAATCCGACTGCATACCATCTCCATTCAATCTCTGTCTAATCCATTTCCTGCAAACCCATCACAGATTCGATCAACCCATTCTTCATCTTCAACCCATCTTCAATCTCTTTGACAAAACCATATCCGTTTCTGTCTTCATCTGCTGCTTCAATCTCGATCTAATCAACAGCAGCCATTTAATCGACATCGCCTTTCTTCTCTGCTTCTTTTTCTCAATCTGTTCTCATCTCGATTTCGACGGCACAGTTGATAAACATTCAGCTCTCAATCTCTGAATTGCACCATCAGTGATTATCAACAGCACCAACTCAGTCCCGAACGGCAGCCATTACTTCACTGAGTTCTCGATCTCTCGGTACATCAGCAGCAACAACTGCTCAACCAATTCCACAGCACCATCAACCACTTCAATATATCACCTCCTTCAATCGATTCTTCTCAGGCTCAATCTAGATCCGTGACCCTGTCTCCTCTGTTGAAATAATCGAATGATAACAATACTCTCATCTCTGATTCATCAGCTCAGAACCCATCTTTGATTCGATTCATCTCTTCTTTCCCGTCTCAATACACAGCCACAAACCCATTTCGAATCTCTGTCAAGCCAATCGATACCCAATTCTTTCATCTCTCGGTTTCACGGCTAGCAGCAGCAGCAGCAGCCGATGCTCTTAGTTTCAGGTGAATAGAATGAGAGTGAAGAAGAGAATGAGAGAAATATCTAGGGTTGTAATGATTTGGGTGGATATTTGCACCCAGTGATAAGGACCACCATCTTAGATAAGGGATACCCCAGGGATAATTACACCCTCTGATAAATGATAAGGGGTACCCTGAGGACAACCCCCCTTAGCCTTGACTGGGCTCTATATAGTATTCCCTCCTTGATGAAATGACAATTTTACCCTTTTGCTAAAATATGGTGATTTCTTCTCCTTTTCCTCCGTGTGACTCCATAGTATCTATTAAAACTCAAAACAAGCGTAAAATACATAATTTACAAGAAAAATAGCAAAGAAAGCATAAACTCTATAAAGTAAATACGGTGTATTCTACACCTATCAAATTCCCCCACACTTAGACTTTGCTAGTCCTCGAGCAAATCAAACTAAAAACTCATAACTTCAAAGCGTTCAAGCGTCACAAGCATCCAAAGAGCTATGAGGACATAGAGTTTCTGCATGCTAGTAATAAGAAGTTAGAAATACTAAAGAACATATTCTCATTCTTAAATGTTGAGTGAGAAATAATCACACCATAATGAGAGAATGCGTGTTTGAGAAAACGACCAATAAGCATTTCGCCTCGACTTACGCCTCACCAAAAGGATTTTTATGATAATTGCACTCAAAAAGACGGCTTTTTATGGGTCACACATGTGTGCGGTAGGAATGAAGAGAGAAATCTGCGACACGTGGAATGGTGGGAAGGATAACTTCCGAAATATTTTTAAAAACCCACATCTTTTAATATTTTGAAAAACCATTTTCCGACGATCTCTAAGAAAGGAAATCAACCATTTATTATTGAGGATGAGATTACTTACTCACCTTCACATCCGATCGCCAATTATGATAACACCACTCTCACGACATCCAATAGAAACTTCTTCCGCTCCTCGTCTTTATCTTCTTGGTCTTCGTCTTCGGTTTCAACTATTGATGATAAACCCTTGAATTTTCATAAATCCTTGACAATTTTTAACTCTTTTACCTTAAAAATCCTTGTCGGTTGAAACTTCCTTATAGATTTTCCTTTCCCACGGCTTATTAACAAAACAAATATTTCTCTTGTTTTTCTCTCTTTCTCTTTTTTTTTTATCTTTTTTTTTTTTTTTCAATTTTTTTTTTTTTTTTTTTTTTTTTTTTTTTTAAGAACTAACAAGAGAAATTAAATACAAAATAAACCATGACCGTGGAAGAAGTATTTTACCGCTTGATTCTTCACAACTTGTATCGCCTCAAAATCATAAACTTCAATAATTCTCACCTTTTTGCTATTCTTCGCTCTTGTGAATAAGTCTTCATACTTGAATATAAAATTACCTCATTGTATTGTAAGTCCTCAACATATATGTAAAAATCTGCTCATTTGTATGTTGCTTTACTTGTATTTGAAATTTGCTCTTTTTCTCGTTCCGTTGCTTGTAAACCTTAAACTTTTCCAACTTTCCTTGTAGATTTTGATGTCGCTCCTTGTTGATGATGAATGTGTTTCTATGGATCCGTTGTTATCGAGAGAGAGAATGGTGCTAACTGCAAATCGAACTACAAGAAGGAAGCTTTCATCCATGGACGTCACCCTCATGATTGACAAAATTAGCACTCAAGAGATCAAAGAGTAGTGCTTCTATTGGTGGGAAGTTGGGTAGCTCACCATTCTACCCGGAATTAACGTACGGTGACACACACTCAAAAGAAGCTCTTTAGTAGATGGAAGATTTCTGGTCGGTGCCTCACATGATATGAATACGGGTAGTCTCCACTAATGATTGATCAGCAACTCTAATAATGCACTTCTCCCTGCACCAAATTCGCATCACCGGCATGATTAAATCCATTATTTAACACTCTAACAAACAAGAAATCCGAATGTAGTTCTCTAACATTTCCAAGTTCAATTATGTCGGTCAAAATCTCTATGTAAACATACCTAGAAGTATGCTAGTGACTCTAAAATCTTAAAAGTTGAAGTTTTAAGTAAAACTTTTTTTTTTTTTTTCAAATTTTTTAATTTTTTTGTAATTTTTGTTTTAAAAACACATGCTTAACCACTCCCCCACACTTAAACCTTACATTGTTCTCAATGTAATTGAATCCTCCTAGTAAAGTCAAGGTAGGAAATTTTAACATGATAAGAAACAAGAAAAAGAAATAACAAAAAGCAAAAGCAAAAGAAATAAAAAACCTATGGGTTGCCTCCCATTAAGCGCTTGTTTTAAAGTCGACGACCCGACTTGGCTCTTGCAAGATTCATTCCCCATATACTAACAATCGAAAATTTGAGGATCCACCCATAATACTGTTTGCAAACAATAACTCCATACAAATATTAGCACAAGAAAACAATAGTGAAATTATTGCTCGATAGAAATTTCCCCCACACTTATTCTCGTCCACACTTGGAAGTGTATAAAGAACATAGAATTTGGGAACTTCCATGTATTCCTCTTGGCAAACCTGCATAGTGTTAGCATCAAGTGTTTCCAATGGTGGATATCTAGAAACAAAATCATCCAAAAATACTTTGAAGCACATACATTCAAACCAATAAGAGGTAAAGGAGAAGAATCAATATGCAAAGGGTTAGACAAACCTTTCACAATTTCTTGTATTATAGAATCCTCTTCATCCTTAAAAAATTCGAGTGAATTACTTACCTCTTGTATATCGTGGTCCTCTATTAAACCTTGCAACCATTCTTCGTCGTTTTCTACCTTAACCAAAGTCTCGGTATCATCAAAATCATTCGCAAGTTCAATTGGGTCTTCCACAAAATCAATCAATGTGGTTTCATCCTCTAGTATCATCTCTTCAACATTCTCATCATCGGAATCGGGCCATTCTTCCCTCATATAATCTTCCTCGGTATAAATTGTAAGATCTTCTTGTGAGGGTGTTACTTCGTTTACAACAATAGGTAAGTGATATCCAAACTCCTCCTTTTGAATAGGTGAAGGATCTTTATTATGATCCGGAGTTGGAATAACTTCCTCATTGTTGCAACGTTCATACACTTCCGCGGACTCATATCTTTCCCTAAGAAATTTTTTCCAAGCAATATATGCATCTTCCTCAAGCTCTTCCTTTTGAATAGGTGATTGATCATTATTAAGATCAAGGCTCGAGTAATCTACACTAGCGTCATCAAAAGTCTCCAAAGGTTGGTTAATTTGTTCGTATAATTTCTCCGAATTCCTTTGAATTTCTCGATGTGATTCTTGAAACTTTTGTTGAAGATCCCCAATCATGGCAGACATCTTATCTGCAAAACTAGAGAATTTCTGATCATAAACAAAACTATCCTCCCATCCTTGTGATTGTCCACTTACATACCCGTCATAAGGTTGTTGATATGTATGAGAATATCCATAATGTTCTCAGGAATTTGATCATAGCCAAAAGTTTGGTTTTGATTGTATCCTAAGGATGGTTGGAAGTTGCCATAATGTTGAGGTTGAAAACCGTATTGATTGTTGTAATATGCTTGCTCTTGTCCACCATACATGGAAAACCTAGGCTTTGAAATAGGATTCAAAAACCAAGTTAGATACGGAATAGAATCCAACAAAGCAAGAATAAAGCAAAAAGAAAAATAAAAACAACTAAAATCATCCGCTGCTCCCCGGCAACGGCGCCAAAATTTGATGCATGTCGTAACCACAACAAATTAATTAATGTTTCCACTCAATTAAAAATAATATAATGGAAGTCAAGTTCGTTCCCACGAGGAGCAAGAGATTCTAGTTGTAAAAATTGTCACGAAAGGGGGTGTAAAAAGCAAAAGAAAAATAAACAAAGCAATTAAAAGATAAAGTTGAAAGCAATAAGAGAGACAAGACCAAGGAATCCTTCTTCGTTTGCAAAACAATGATTAAAGTTATGTTCTTTTCTACTTGTTATAAGTCATGATTATCACCAACCGTAGGATAGCAGGTCCGCTTAGCTAGCCCCAAAATCCCTAATTTCACTGAGTAACATGTCCGCTTAGTTATCAGATTCTATTCAAAAGAACCACCCTGAGGTTCGCTTACAAGATGTAATTCCCTGAATGCATTAAGATTTATGAATTTAGGTTTAGTACTAGTAGTTAAACTCGGTTCGCTTGGTTGACTTTCTAGCATTGTTTTTACACACAATCCCTCCACGGAATCCCTCCGCAAGGTCTCGTGTTTTCTACTTGTGTAAAATGTCGAGAACGATTACGTATTCCCTAACTTATACTAGAATTAGATTAAACTAACAAATCAATTTAGCGTGCACTCTAAACAATCTATCAATCAATGATGAATGAATAAACATTCCTATTAGTAAAAACAATCGATAATCATGTGAAAAATCTCAAGATAGAATTGAAACAAAACTCAAATCATGTATTAAGAACTAGGAATTCATCCTCAATAAATAATAAAATTAGCTACTCATGTTTTTGAAATTCACACAAATAATAATTATTAAAAGGAGAATTTTCAAGTTCACACAAATAATTAAGAAGAAGAATCTTAGAAAAGCAAGCAAAAACACAAGTGTTGTGTGTGTAGAGAGGTGTGTGTGTAGAGATGTAGAGAACTTCTCTATTTATAGGCTTCAATATTCTCCAAATCTTCCAAGGAATAGAATCCTTTTCCTTTAGCAATTCAACTTCCAAATTCAAGTCTTTCTTCCATCTTCTCTTTCCAAGTTTGAGTCCAATTCTCCATCCAATTCCTAGTCCAAGTCTTTACACCCATGAGAGAAGTCCATAGAAAATTCTGGAATTTTTGCTCGCCGGAAAACTGGTATTATGGCCGGAATCCGGCCGGAATAAGTCGTCGCCGGCCATCTGAAAATTTCTCGGTCAAGGGAATATTCGACGGAATATTCCGTCAGTCCTCCGTTAGGACTAACGGTCAAAAGGGTCAACCATCAGTCAACGGTTAGTCAACAGGTCAAGGGGAAAGAGATAAAGTTGTGTCGCATCCGAGTCGCCCACGAATCAAAGAACGAGTCGGACCTTGAATGTTTGAATGGTCTTACTCGGGTGAGTTGGGACCGATGTCGGCGGTGCGAGTTAACTCGGCGAGATGAAAAATCAATGAGCTTACTTTGTTTCTACAACATTTCCGGCCGAATTCAGGCCTCAATTTCTTCAATTTCTGCACGCCTAACATTCATCTAAGTGGTTTAAACATTCATAGTTCAAATGTTCATTCGAACGCCACCAACAGCCATTCTCCTCTGTCACCGGAGCTTCACAATCCGACTGCATACCATCTCCATTCAATCTCTGTCTAATCCATTTCCTGCAAACCCATCGCGCATTCGATCAACCCATTCTTCATCTTGAACCCATCTTCAATCTCTTTGGAGAACCATATCCGTTTCGTCTTCATCTCGTCTTCAATCTCGATCTAATCAACATCAGCCATTTAATCGACATCTCCTTTCTTCTCTGCTTCTTCTTCTCAATCTGTTCTCATCTCGATTTCGACGGCACAGTTGATAAACATTCAACTCTCAATCTCTGAATTGCACCATCAGTGATTATCAACAGCACCAACTCAGTCCCGAACGGCAGCCATTACTTCACTGAGTTCTCGATCTCTCGGACATCGCGGCAAACAAATCGCTCAACCAATTCAACAGCACCATCAACCACTTCAATATATCACCTCCTTCAATCGATTCTTCTCAGGCTCAATCTAGATCCGTGACCCTGTCTCCTCTGTTGAAATAATCGAATGATAACAATACTCTCATCTCTGATTCATCAGCTCAAAACCCATCTTTGATTCGATTCATCTCTTCTTTCCCGTCTCAATACACAGCCACAAACCCATTTCGAATCTCTGTCAAACCAATCGATACCCAATTCTTTCATCTCTCGGTTTCACGGCTAGCAAAGAAGAAGCACGATGCTCTTAGTTTCGGGTGAATAGAATGAGAGTGAAGAAGAGAATGAGAGAAATATCTAGGGTTGTAATGATTTGGGTGGATATTTGCACCCAATGATAAGGACCACCATCTTAGATAAGGGATACCCCAGGGATAATTACACCCTCTGATAAATGATAAGGGGTACCCTGAGGACAACCCCCCTTAGCCTTGACTGGGCTCTATATAGTATTCCCTCCTTGGTGAAATGACAATTTTACCCTTTTGCTAAAATATGGTGATTTCTTCTCCTTTTCCTCCGTGTGACTCCATAGTAGCTATTAAAACTCAAAACAAGCGTAAAATACATAATTTACAAGAAAAATAGCAAAGAAAGCATAAACTCTATAAAGTAAATACGGTGTATTCTACACCTATCACGTACGCGCTTGCTTCAGAAAGTTCAGTACGAGTCCGTCATCATCAGATAGACTACCCGATGCCTCTTTAAAGTCGTGACTCCCGTAGAGGGGAAGGCCGGTCAGTGACACCACATCTTCTAATATGGGCGACGCTTCTCCCCAAGCAAAGAGGCACGTGTGAACCAAGGGAATCCATTTAAGAGACGGGCTAATCATATCCCGGTTGTTCCTAGTAAGATGCCTGTAGCGCGACGAAGAAAGAGCCTCCATCAACCCCATCTTGACGATTATATCTCTACGATAGGGAATCGAAAGCATGTAATCGATCCAAGGCTGCCACTCTGGACAAGGAGTCGCCCGAGAGAGAAATTATATTTTTGGGAGAACAAAGTCGCCACGGTTGAGACGAATCCGACAAAGGGAAGTGATGGGAAGAAGGGGCGGATGCTCGATTTCCTTCTCCAGAAGCCAATCACTGGTTTCTTCGTTTATCACTGGAGGATTAAAGGCAGATGATTTAATAATATGACGAAAGAATCCGTCGTCCAAGAGCGAGGCGACAGAAACACCAGGGGTGGCAACTTGCCTGAGCTTCTTAGCAGTGTTTTGTTTAGCTAAGAGAGTCGCCAAGTTCTTACCCGCCCCAGGGGAAAGATCCTCTCCTCCTCAGAAAATAAGGGAAGAAGAGGAGGCGCCTCCTCCTCGCCAGAGGAGTTGCCATTACCAGAAGAGCTCTCAACCGTTGAACTCTCGTATTCACTCATGAAATGTGACGCCGCCCGGAAGGAGGGGTGAGATAAAGAGGATAAGAGAAGAAAAATACTTGATGTCGCCTGAAAGAGGGGGTGTGATAAGAAGAGAGAATGAAGATGGGAAGTGTTTTGAAGGAATGAAGGGAGGTGAAAATATAAAGCCGGTATTTATAAGTGGTAAAAAGACACTATCAGGGGTAACTGAAACGACATGATAGAATTCGAAGAGACGCTAACCCTAGCAAGTAACTATAAGAAATAACCGCCTCATCTATCCCACGTGTCACGATAATAACACATGTCGCTATGAAATTCTCAGGAATGGATGGATGCAAGGGTAGAGCAAGGTCGTATGAAGACAAGGGGACTTGCAAAGGAGCAAATCCGTCAAGGATTGGTAGTGACAAGGGGACTTGCCAGGGGCAAGTCTTAAGAGATACAATGACAAGGGGACTTGCACCAAGACTTTGGAAATTATAGGAAGCAGAGGAGATCTACAGAAGAAATTACAGGCGCCCAAAGAAGAGAAACTCCTTAGAAGGAACACCTCGCTCCAATGGGTATCTCGCATGGACGGTGAGCCGATACTGTTTGGCGAGAGGCGTCCTTTCAAGAAGCCGAAGCTCAGTGAAGGCCGCTTGAGAGAGATAGTAGACTGTTGAGGAGGCTAACGCCTCGCCCAAACAGCCAGGGGACTTAATGTAGATACCCGAAAAATACCAAAGAAGAAGCGTGCTTTCCTCATATCCAAAAGAAGGAACGAAATAGCACCCAACCTGATAAGGAGGCATCAGGCCCTCCACTTATCCCGAAGGTGGGTGTTATTAAACAAGTCATTCCTCCACAATGTTCGAACGAACGTGCGGTGAACAGGAAAAAAGGACATGTTTTCTAGAAGGATCCAAGGTACAGTTGTACGGTCAGAAGAGACAGTAGCAAGATAAGGGAAATAGAAAAGGACACACATCCAACATTTCCACTTGAGGAAATAACTATAAATAGGGTTTTTTCCCAATGAAAGGACTCAGTGATATCATTGTGGGAAATTGTGTTCTACTTCTAGGAACTAGTCTCGTACCTACTTCTATCTGTACCTTGTATATTCCTTACTGTGTACAGATACATACCAAAAAGGTAACATCCCTATGCTCGAGTTTCACGTCGACATCAATACACCGATATATCAATGGGAATCAAATTTTGACAACGTATAAAAAGAGGTTTTGACATGTGTTGAACAAGATTAATTTGCCCGCTTTACTTTGACAAAGTCATAATCAGTCAACCAAGTCAAGAATGGTGAATACTGTGGTTGGCTTTGGGGGTGAGAAAACGAAGACGCATTTGATTTTGAAGCTTGTACCAGCATAGTTTTTTTTCTTTCATTTTTCTTTATCGATTGAGATGATTGAGATGATTTTACTAAAGCAAAGGGGATTTACAAGAAGCTACCAATAATAGCAAAAATAAAAAATAAACGGAAAACAAAAAAAGTAAATTACATTGCAAGACGTATCCCAGTTGTTATAGCTAGCAACAATGTGATGACCAAAAGCTTTTTCCCAAGATATAACTAAAAACTTTGATAGCAATGGTTAAAGCTTTCTTTAATAATCTTAATATACACCCTCTCATGAATCACACAAACATAACACTAATACCTAAAGTCGACCACCCTTCAAAACCTTCACAATTCGAGACCAAGAGGACTCTGTAATGTCACATATAAAATCATCTCAAAATTTTAGTCAACCGTATTAGACCTATTCTCCCCTTTTTAATAAGCCCTTTCCAAAGTGCTTTTGTACCGCAAAGATCAATACACGACAATATAACAATCGCTGGAGAACTATTCCATCATATTAGAACCTCGAAATCCACCAAAGATCCAAAAATTGCTCTCAAACTAGACATCCAAAAAGCCTATGACAGCCTAGACTGGGGATTTATCAAAAATCTTTTACAAAACTTGGATTCACATCAACCTTTATAGACTACATTATGCTATGCATCACAAAAGTTACGTATTCAATCAAAATAAATGTACACCGCATGGATACATCACCCCAAGCAGAGGTATCAGAAAAGGAGACCCACTATCTTCCTATATTTTTATCATATGTGCTGAAATCATATCTAAAAATCTGGGAAACCTTCAAAACCAAAAATTAGCTCCAGGACTTAACATATCATAAAAAGCACCTCCCATAATTCATCTAATGTATGCAGATGATCTTCTGATTACCTATAAATCTTTAGATCAAAGTAACCAACACCTTAAAACCCTCCTCCAAGCCTATAGCTCCTTTGCAGGGAAAGTAATTAATACTACCAGATCTTTAATCATCCATCACCCTAATTTAGACCCAATCAAAATAAATGATCTTCAGCAATTCTTTAATAGGCCGACCAAATCAAAACCTCCAAACTATCTAGGCATCCAGTTTAAACAAGGAAGAGCATCAAATCGAACTTTCACTCCCCTCCTACAAAGATTAGCCAGAAAAGCAAAAGGATGGATGACAAAATGCCTAACTCCAGCCGGAAGACTAGTTCTCATCAAAACCTCCCTAACCCCAACCTCCAATTACATAAGGCAAACACAAAACCTATCCAAAAATATACACAAACAAATAGATCGTATCACCAGCAATTTTTCTGGGGACATGACTCAACGATCAAAAAACTACACCCTATAGGATGGGATAAAGCAACAAAACCATTAGCCGAAGGAGGATTAGGAATAAGGAAAAGCAGTGATGATAATAAGGCTCTTCTAATGAAGAGAACAACCAATTTTTCAAGGAAACGTTTCCATACCTCTGCTTCCAGTCCTCAATGGAGACAACTCGCATCCATTATCCCTACCATACAAAACTTAATTTTCCATCATATTGGAAATGGGTTAACAACTCCGATATAAAGGTTTGAGTTGCTAGAACTTGCCATTGATTGTGTTGATGATTAGTTGAAGAAATTGGGTTTTTTTTCTTTTCTACATCTAGTTTTTGAAATTTTCTTTGGTGGCTGATTTTTGATTGATTGATTTTTTTCCTACTACCAAGATCATATTTGATTGATCTTGGCTCGATACCAACAGTTGATTGTTTTGGGTGATTAAAAGAGATGTTTATGATGATTTTGTTAATGGAGAAGTGGGAACTCTCTTAGGTTCTTCTCACTCTCTGGTTTCATTAACTTAGAAGATGATAATTGTTTCTCTTTCTTTACTTGGTCAATATAAGACCCAAGCAAAGAGTTACATGTGGACTATTCTTGTCCATACAACTTCTACTACAAACAGATGCATATTGTCATAGTGCAAATTTGTGCACCCCTTAAATAACGGGGTGCACGTTACCGCTCACCCTATTTGTTCGTTTTACTTTACTTGGTTTCTGGTTTCCGGTTTGCTATTTTATTTCTTATTTTTCTAATTTTAACATTACCTTGAAATTGATTAAACTAAAACTAAGCCTTCCTTCTTTTTCTTCTTTTTCTTATGTCTTCTCGTTCGTTCTCTTCCTAATAATAAATCTGTTAATCCTAAAATTAACCCAATAAATTCATCAAATTGATTTCTCGATGGTTTAACCCAATGAGTGGGATTAATGTGACATTTGATTTTGAGACCATATATCAGGACAGCTTTGGTTTGTGGAGGAATCATGAGATGGATCGGATTTGAGGACTTCGGTGAGGGGATGCGACATTTCACCTTATTTTTAGTCCCTTTGTGGCAAAAATCTCCTATTAAAGTTTTGATTCCGATGCAGCAGATAACTAGCCAAAACATGCCATCCACTACGAGTGAATTTTTTTTCCCTTCTAATATTTGGTCTATATTACACTTACACTTCAACAACATCTGAGGATATTTCTAAAGTTGCTTATTAATTTTCTCCCATATTTTTTTTTTTTTAATCAGGAAAGAATTTGATGCTAGCGAGTTTCAAACTCAGGTCACTGGTATCATCAGCCAGTGACTTCACCACTATACTACAGTGACACCGGATTCATTTTCTCCCATCTTAATTTCTTCGTTTCTCAATTTGATCAACTGTGAAATTAGTTCTGGATCTTGCTAGTACTTCCCATATACCAAACGATTCCTTTTCTTAATTCATGTCAAAATCATCAAACCAATACTTAAACTTAGTTACGATTCCTTTTCTTTTCATCTGAAACGGTATTCCTCTTATGCTCAATCATTCCCAAGGCTTACAAGATTAATAGAGTAACACTAATTTAATTGTGGACAGGTCAACGATTCAACCTCGAGGCACAAAATCGAAAGAAGACATTGGAAATGAATATTTACAGAGTTTGTTGTCGTGCAAATTTTTTGTGGGTGCAGAGATGAATGAGGTTGGTGACGTAAAGACATGCAGAATGCATGATATGCACGGTCTTGCACAAGCTGCTGTTGGCAATAATGAATGCATATCTCTCAAGGAAAAGTGACTTAATAACCAGTGTTTCTGAGATTCGTTGTTTACGGTTAACACGTGATGAAGAATCATTACCAACATCTGTGTAAAGAGTGAAGGCCTTACTTCAACTTGGTGGTCATCACCCATGTTGGAGGTGCTAGTGATGTTTAATACGTATCAATTAAACCTGGCATTTTTAGGTGCGACCCCAAAAGAATTAGGGGCGATTTTTTTATTCCCAACCCATATACACCGTTAATGGATGTCCAAAAACGCGGAGAATACGTTAATGTCCTTACATAATCGAATGCTATGTTGTGCCCGATTATTATAAAGAAATCGGAAGCTTAGTAACGATATTATACTACCGATTAATATCGATTTTGTGCCAAAGGCGTATCTTGCTTCTATAACAATCAGAAGGAACAAGAACCTCACTAGACTACCGATTATAGTAGCTCATAAATTCCCAAAATTGGTGATTTCGTCAAGGAAGAAATTTGGGGCAACTTTATAATCGGAAGTCGTATTAACTACCGATTATTCTGGTTCCCAAATTCGAAAAAAATGACATTTCTTCGAAAACAAAATTTGGGGAAACTGTATAAACGGAAGTCTTATTAACTACCGATTAATATAGTTCTCAAATTCAAAAAAAATGAGATTTCTTCAAAAACAAAATTTGGGCAACCGTATAATCGGAAGTGAAATACTTCATTTGACTACCGATTATACAGTTGCCCAACAAAATAGAGCCGTTGGATACGCCCATGCTGAGAAATACCGCGCACGTATGGCACGAGCTTATAATCAAAAGGTTAAACCAAGGAGCTTTGTTGTTGGTGACCTGGTCCTCGCCATCTCACATCATGTTCCTAGGAATGAAAGTGCTGGCAAATTTGCACCAAACTGGGAAGGCCCCTTCAGAGTTACTGAGGCGGCAGACAGTGGCTACTACAAAGTCGAACACGTAGATGGCACTCCTATGAAGGGGAAACCCAATGATAAAATTAACGGGAAGTGATTAAAAACCTTTTACATGTAAGTAGCCCGTAAGCTGAATAATACGTGTTTTGATTCAACGAATCCTCAACATCCTCCTGACAGAGGAATGCTTGAAATCTTTCATGTACCCACTCTCTGGGACGTGAAGTGTCTAAGAAATCCCCCACGCCTTGTAGATCCTCATCCTTGATAAAAGGAAGAGTGCCTGAAATCCTCTATGTACCCATTCTCTGGGACGTGAGTGTCTAAGAAATCCCCCACGCCTTGTAGCAACGGGTCACTAAATCCTCATCCTGGATAAAAGGAAGAGTGCCTAAAATCCTCTGTACCAATTCTCTGGGACATGAGTGTCTAAGAAATCCCCTACGCCTTGTAGCAACGGGTGACTAAATCCTCATCCTGGATAAAAGAAAGAGTGCCTGAACTCCTCTGTACCCATTCTCTGGGACATGAGTGTCTAAGAAATCCCCCACGCCTTGTAGCAACGGGTGACTAAATCCTCATCCTTGATAAAAGGAAGAGTGCGTGAAATCCTCTATGTACCCATTGTCTGGGACGTGAGTGTCTAAGAAATCCTCCACGCCTTGTAGCAACGGGTGACTAAATCCTCATCCTGGGTAAAAGGAAGAGCGCCTGAAATCCTCTCTGTACCCATTCTGGGACGTGAGTGCCTAAGGAAATCCCCCACGCTTTTTAGCAACGAGTGACTAAATCCTCCTTGATAAAAAGAAGAGTGTCTGAAATCCTCTTGACGCCCATTCTACGGGATACCAGTGTCTAAGAAACACCCACTAAGGAATGTCCCTGGCGTCCCTAAAAGGTGCAGGCGCCCCGATAATATTTTAGCTCATAAAAAAAGGGGGGGAGCACATCTTTGTCCTCCTACAAAGGAATGGCCATGGCGTCCATATAAGGTGCAGGCGCCCCGATAATATTTTAGCTCATAAAAAAAAAAAAAAAAAAAAAAAATAAAAAGGAGAGTACATCTTTTTCCTTCTACCAAGGAATGACCCTGGCGTCCCTAAAAGGCGCAGGCGCCCGATAATATTTTAGCTCAAAAAAAAAAAGAGGGGGGAGAGCACATCTTTTTCCTCTTACTAAGGAATGGCCCTGGCGTCCATACAAGGTGCAGGCACCCCGATAATATTTTAGCTCATAAAAAAAAAGGGGGAGAGCACATCTTTTCCTCCTACAAAGGAATAGCCCTGGCGTCCATACAAGGTGCAGCGCCCCTGATAATATTTTAGCTCAAAAAAAAAAGAAGGGGAGAGTACATCTTTTCCTCCTACAAAGGAATAGCCCTGGCGTCCATACAAGGTGCAGCGCCCCTGATAATATTTTAGCTCAAAAAAAAAAAGGGGAGAGTACATCTTTTCCCCTGGCATCTATACAAGGTGCAAGCGCCCCTGATAATATTTTAGCTTAAAAAAGAAAAGAAAAAAGGGGAGCGAGAAAGAAACAGAATATTCTTCGAACATTAATATCAAATAATAGATTTACAAACGACAAAGTTGCCTGAGGGATTACATCCCGAAGAAACTGAGTATCGCTAACAGCGCTATCTAAGATGTCAACAAGAACATGCGCACATATGTAGCTATCATAACTGCTATTCATCTGATCAAAACATAACTGTCGTCGCTCTAGAGAAAGGGGCATCGCATGAATAACATTGATGATTGCTTCTTGCAACTCCTGCTCAAACCTTGCCAAAAGACGAGAATAGCGCCTGTTCTCTTCTACAAAGTGCTCGAACATTATGCGTGTCGCCTTCGCCATGCAGCCAAGACGTCCGATCTTCAATAACAATTCTTCCCGGGTCATCATGATCGATCAAAAAAAAAGGGGGGGAATGGGAGCCAAATGAACCCGACAGATACTGTACCTAAAACGACTTATATAAAAAAAGGAGAGAGAAAAGAAGGGGGAGTGAGAGCGAAAATTCCTAATAAATCCACAGAGTGGTCCACCCGTAGCCAACCTCGTAAACCACCCGACATAGCTTGATATTTTGTAATCTCCTCCTCCACCATGAGCAAACTACCACGATCTCCTTTCACGGCTTCATGAGCATTCATCCGTACAATACCCGCTTGCCTGAAACGTCGCTCCACCTTCCTGAAGGCGGCTTGAGAAATGACTCCCCTTTCTGCAATGTAGAAGGTGTCAGCACATTCAGACAATTCCAAACGTGCCTTGCTCAGAGACCGCTCACACCTTTCCAACTCTTGCATACATTCCTCTTTAATACTGTCTAAGCGTCGAATTTCTAGACCATAAACTGCCTTCCAAGGGTCCCGAGGCGAGGAAGCAAGTGCCAAGACCCATTCTTCAGTAGAGTGACTAGTATACATAGAGGCGCGAGCAACAAAACTTTTCCAACAAAGAGGATGATCTAGGTGAAATGAAAGTAACCAAATATAATAAATATATACAGGTATATATACACTTTAGCCCAAAGTCACGGGCATAATAACCCTAGGAATTTTGAACACGTGTCAGAGCACTGAGCTCAGCCAGGGCATGAGAAAGAGCCACGTCGATAGCATGGCGAGCGGCCGAAACATACGACAAGTCTAAGCCGGAATCTACTTGAAGGTTCTTCAGTTCAGCACGCCTAGCTGACAAATCCACGGGTACGCTGCTACCGGCTCGCTTTAATCTCTCCATGCAAAGTTCCACGTCCATCAACTCGCCATGCGCATCCGCATGCTCCTGCTCAAGATGGCTGCATATAAATGGGTGAACATGCACAAGTCACCTTAACAAAGAAATCTCCATCACTAAGCTGTAATAACTAGCCATTAGCTCGACCAAAACCACTCGAAACACGAACAAGAATTAATATACTAAGCACCAGTCGTGCTTTAAAGAATCTTGCCTCGAAGCGCAGGCACAACCAAACAAATGTCATAACATACAAATTTCCAAAAATATCCTCCTTAAGAAAAAAAAGAGAGAAGAGGGGGAGAATGGAAAATGGAAAATTGAACAAAAAAAAAAGAGAGAGAAAAGAAAGGGGAGCCTCTCATATCATTAGAGCGCTCATAGATTGTCCTGCTCCGCCATCTCCGCCTCGGCATCTGCCAAGAATCGCTCATCCTCCTCTAGCGTCTTCCTGGCCTGCGCGATCTGGTCAACCACCTCGCCCGTATCTTTGATAAGGAGTTGTTTTGTTTCTGCGCCATGCTACGATCCAAACTTTAAAGCTAGGCAAATCACGTCCATTTTTCTTGAGATGCTCGTGGAGCATGACGCAGCCTAACTTAGCTTCCAATCCAACTTACCCTTGTAAAGGGTTTACGGCCATAAGGCCAATGCCAATGCATTTTTCATGCGTCGCCGGCTTTACCTTTACGTAGGGAATTCATAAATGAATTTCCTAGCTCCCAAATCACATTGCCGTGTCTTGTCCAGGCATAAGCCTTAGACTTTAGCGTAGGCCACACCAAGCCCTTGCCATTTCGTTAGCCATCGCTTACCATCTCAATGTTAAAACGCATGTTAGTTCATCCTCGAAGGGACGGAAACTTAAACCAAATCGTTTGCAAGGCTGTGGTCATTCCGCCAAGATTGCATTCGATGCCAACGCATCAAATACCCTCTTTGAAAGGCTACGCAACTATAAATGAGCCTTAGGCATCATTTATACCCTTAAACTAAGCTATGAAGCTTACTTGGTACATAGTCCGCATATGCACCTTCAACCAACTACCCCTCCCTATATATGTCTTAATGGAATTTCTACAAGTATAAAAAGGGGAGCATATTGACATGCTTCACTATTCATGGCCGTTGCCATATATTTCTGAAGGACCGACAATGATTGTCGAGTCTCCGTTCTGGAGTGGATGGTACAATGACGCACCACCCGGTCTTCTCGATCATTTCTTCGTTATTGCACAATGATTTCGTTGTAAGATCGATCCCCACTAACTGGCCTAATGCATCATGTGCCCAACAGCTTCATCCAATGCTAAAAACACGGGTGTTACATTATCACACCCGTTCCGAAATTCAAAACCAAAGCTATTGTGGACAATCTCTTCGAGTTGGATTCCATGAGCAAAACATAGACGTAAATCACGGGTTTCTTCAAGTTGTCATGTTAACAATTTAGACCTTCGAGCACATGGGAAAGTGCCCACAACTAAACCAAGAATCGCAATTGGCCGGTGCCAAGAGGATATCTGGCCATGTTGCACCGTCCCTAAGGTTCACAAGGTTGAAAGATGTCATCAAAATGACAAAATAATGGACTCGTGGGATGCTAGCCGGGCTCGACAACGCACACCCTTGGCCGGTGCCAACGTGTGGGGATGATCGGTCCCATTGGAGTCCCAGACGGTCTTAGGATATCCACTCGTAAGTGGGGTGCCACTTAGGCCAGGCAATCTCACCAAGATTACTTGAACAAGCTCAACTCGGCACTCCAACTTTAAGTTTTCCTTTAAGGAAAATACTCGCCAATGAAAACCCGGTGCGCCATGAAAGTCCATTTGCCCTTGCAAGCATGCTCGTGGAGCATGACGCGCCTAACTTAGCTTCCACACCGTTCCAACTTACCCTTGACAGGCTTTACTTTACGTAGGGAATTCATAAATATTTCCTAGCTAGCTGAGCAATCACATTGCCGTGTCTTGTCCAGGCATTTAGACTTTAGCGTAGGCCACACCAAGCCCTTGCCATTTCCCACCTTGGCCACAATCATCTCTTGCGTCGATCACTTGCCTCACGTACCCTTCCCTACTCTAAAGGGATCAAGCACGACCGTAGTTCATCCTCGAAGGGACGGAAACTTAAACCAAATCGGATGGCCTAGCAAAACGGTAATGGCCTGGTCCGTATAGGCCATTCCGCCAAGATGCATAATGATTATGCATCATCTCATAGCGATGCCAACGCATCAAATACCCTCATCAACTATAAATGAGCCTTAGGGGATTCGAGTCTCCGTTCCGTTGCACAATGATTGTGCACCACTGAATTCCGTCTGCCTGGCTGCACAATGATTGTGCACCACTTGTTCTCGTCTTGTTGCACAATGATTACCCACAAAGATTACGTACAATGATTGCGCACCACCCAGCTTCATTTATTGAACAATGATTTCGTTGTAAGATCGATCCCACCTACCCAACTGGCCTAATGCATCATGATGATGCAACATTGGCCCTTGGCCAAATGCCAAACATAATGCGCCATTTTTGGCGCGGTATTGGCCTTAAACCAATCCACCTTTTTCACGCCTTTTGAAGCTTTGGATGAAGCTTCATCACAAGCAAATGGCGAGGCCATGCTAAAACACGGGGTGTTACATAAGGAACCGTAAACTAACCTGATCATAAGCGACCTTTTTCTTGAGCAATCGGGAGGATGGTGGCATCCACCATCTCGCCCAACACATCCAAGACGTTCAAGGTATGAGACACGAGGATCATCGAAGCAATATGGCCAGCACGCCACTTGAGTGTATAATGAAGTTGAGGAGGCACCCAAAACCCAAAGACCGAGACATAATTTTCCCCATCACGAATATGGCTCGCTCCCATGGGATTGTCCCAACGCTCTCCACTAGCCAACAGATTGGGTTGAATAGTCTGCTCTGGAGCTGTAGCCTAACGTCCGTGATCGCTCAGAGTTTTGGTCCTTTTCGCTTTGTCACGGCCATCTCTAGCCTCTGAACGATCCTGTTTGCCCATAACCTAGCAATATTTACCAGAAAAAACACGAGTCAAAAAAAAAGGGTAGGGGGGGGTCGCTCATAACCAACTTACAAGGGAAGAAGCCACAGCGTCCGAGCGACTAGTAGAAGAAGATGAAGAAGAGGAAGCTGAAGTAGAGGAATTACCAACCAAAGCACCCGAGTCAAGAGGCTGCCTGTCTCCTCGCCCTAAAGAGTCCAAGGGAAAAAGAGTGAGATTCTAAAGAAAGAGAGAACGACACCTTCCCCTATATCTCCCCCCTTATGTGTATATATATAAGGCAGCATGCTATTTAATGAAGGAAAGACAGTGAATGAACACGTGTCAACCTGACGAACAAAGTACCTAATGATTCTTGTTGCGACATCACCGGCTGATTAGGTAAAACACAAAGACCAAGAACGGAGCTGGAACTAGCACCAACAGACTGCTAGGGATAATCTCTGGATGATCGCCCTCTGAGCAAAGCGGGAGCTCTATCTGAAAATGATAATCGAGAAGATCGGGGAAACCGCGGGACATGAACTATACCAGTATCACGGCGCGCCTGTCTTTCAGCAAACCTCGGCGGGAGATCCTTCACGTCCATATTAAGCCACTCATGAGCAAAGTATCGTAATGGGCCATGCCGAGGGGCATCCGACTAAAAGATAAAGTAATAAATACCTAGGGAAGGTCACTAAGGAAACGATAAAGGAGAAGCAATGCGAAGATTACCTCAACTTCCTGGGGAATAGTTCCGCAAAGGTTACGTACGACGTTCCTAATCTTCGATGAAGAGGGTGGTTTTCTTTTCTCTTTACCCCGAGAAGAGGAAGCTTCAACACGCCTGATCTTAGCACCAGAGGCTAACCCATGAGAACGCATGACGTCTGAGGGTATCCTGGTGCGCCCTAGGCGGTAGAGTTCTGGCACGTTCGGCGGAGGAGCCATCACGCCATCAACCGCCAAGGCATTATGTACATATTCCATCTCATTTACTCAATATAAAAACCATTTATGCGTAACTTTTAAGTCCCGGACGACCTGAGGGACTTTCAAAGGGTTGAAAGGTGGGCGACAGAACCGTGGCTTTTCACCCTGAAAGACAAAATGCATGCAACTCTCCTCAACCATCTTTGGGTCCGAAGAGCATGAAGGCGGAAGTTAAGAACCATTCCCTTGGTCGAAACCCGCCTGGCGAGCAATACGATTCAGATTATAAGCCTCAGCAAAATATTTTCCCTTGTAAAAACCCGGAAGATAACCTGGCGTCACGGCGGCCACGAAGTTGCACGCATCAAAAGTAGGAGTGTCCAAGGCGACATCCACAAAATCCTCGGGGAAGAGCGACACAAATCGATGGGAAGCTTCTCCACATGCACCGTCGTCGTACGGGCGAAAAGTGAATTCGTTTATATCTTCAAGTAGGGGCGCCAGACGAACAGTTGGCTTGGCGACAGCCTTCTCATAAATAGCCGTTCGAGGGAAGGAAACATGATAAGTGATTGTGCTTTCTGTGCCATCTTCCGCGGTTACAACTCGCTCACCAGTAAGCTCCAAGACCTTCGTCTCTGGCCTATAACGACGATAGTACTCCTATCCCTACATTTGCATAAAGTTGGCAGGAAGAAACGTTTCGACTGTGAAGGAGGGGTCATTGGATCTCTGGATATCACCCACCAGCAAGTCCAAATGATGGTATAGTCCGCCCAGAAACATGGGCGCCAAAGGAAACGACACGTCACGCGACATGAGTATCGCCATGATCATTGACTCGTCCCTCACAGCATTGGTCGGAGAATGTTCAAAGACTTCGTGCGAAAGAAAATAGGACAAGAAAGCGGCCAATTGATGTCGCTCAGAAGACCCGGCAGGAGGAGAAGGAGGCTTCCAACTAGAATCTCCCACCAACTTGGACGCCCACATCTTCACCCACAGGTTCAAGGTGGCCCATTTGGCAGCCCCCTAGGAATTGTATGGGCGACGACTTCCTCTGTAGAAGCTACTCCTTTCCCCTTCCTTGGCACAGTTCCTCTAACGCCTTTATGTGTTCCATAGGGGGCATTCGTTTTGGCGACTAACTTCCTTGATTCCGTACGCGCTTGCTTCAGAAAGTTCAGTACGAGTCCATCATCATCAGATAGACTACCCGATGCCTCTTCAAAGTCGTGACTCCCGTAGAGGGGAAGGCCGGTCAGTGACACCACATCTTCTAATATGGGCGACGCTTCTCCCCATGCAAAGAGGCACGTGTGAACCAAGGGAATCCATCTAAGAGACGGGCGAATCATATCCCGGTTGTTCCTAGTAAGATGCCTGTAGCGCGATGAAGAAAGAGCCTCCATCAACCCCATCTTGACGATTATATCTCTACGATAGGGAATCGAAAGCATGTAATCGATCCAAGGCTGCCACTGGACAAGGAGTCGCCTTGAGAGAGAAATTATATTTTTGGGAGAACAAAGTCGCCACGGTTGAGATGAATCCGACAAAGGGAAGTAATGGGAAGAAGGGGCGGATGCTCGATTTTCTTCTCCAGAAGCCAATCACTGGTTTCTTCGTTTATCACTGGAGGATTAAAGGCAGATGATTTAATAATCTGACGAAAGAATCTGTCGTCCAAGAGCGAGGCGACAGAAACACCAGGGGTGGCAACTTGCCTGAGCTTCTCAGCAGTTTTTTGTTTAGCTAAGAGAGTCGCCAAGTTCTTACCCGCCCCAGGGGGAAGATCCTCTCCTCCTTAGAAAATAAGGGAAGAAGATGAGGCACCTCCACCTCGCCAGAGGAGTTTCCATTACCAGAAGAGCTCTCAACCGTTGAACTCTCGTATTCACTCTTGAAATGTTACACCGCCCGGAAGGAGGGGTGAGATAAAGCGGATAAGAGAAGAAGAATACTTGATGTCGCCTGAAAGAGGGGGTGTGATAAGAAGAGAGAATGAAGATGGGAAGTGTTTTGAAGGAATGAAGGGAGGTGAAAATATAAAGCCGGTATTTATAAGTGGTAAAAAGACACTATCAGGGGTAACTGAAACGACATGATAGAATTCGAAGAGACGCTAACCCTAGCAAGTAACTATAAGAAATAACCGCTTCATCTATCCCACGTGTCACGATAATAACACATGTCGCTACGAAATTCTCAGGAATGGATGGATGCAAGGGTAGAGCAAGGTCGTATGAAGACAAGGGGACTTGCAAAGGAGCAAATCCGTCAAGGATTGGTAGTGACAAGGGGACTTGCCAGGGGCAAGTCTTAAGAGATACAATGACAAGGGGACTTGCAAGGACCAAGCCTTTGGAAATTATAGGAAGCAGAGGAGATCTATAGAAGAAATTAAAGGCGCCCAAAGAAGGGAAACTCCTTAGAAGGAACACCTCGCTCCAATGGGTATCTCGCATGGACGGTGAGCCGATACTGTTTGGCGAGAGGCGGCCATTCAAGAAGCCGAAGCTCAGTGAAGGCCGCTTGAGAGAGATAGTAGACTGTTGAGGAGGCTAACGCCTCGCCCAAACAGCCAGGGGACTTAATGTAGATACCCGAAAAATACCAAAGAAGAAGCGTGGTTTCCTCATATCCAAAAGAAGGAACGAAATAGCACCCAACCTGATAAGGAGGCGTCAGGCCCTCCCCTTATCCCGAAGGGGGTGTTATTAAACAAGTCATTCCTCCACAATGTTCGAACGAACGTGCGGTGAACAGGAAAAAAGGACATGTTTTCTAGAAGGATCCAAGGTACAGTTGTACGGTCAGAAGAGGCAGTAGCAAGATAAGGGAAATAGAAAAGGACACACATCCAACATTTCCACTTGAGGAAATAACTATAAATAGAGATTTTTCCCAATGAAAGGACTCAGTGATATCATTGTGGGAAATTGTGTTCTACTTCTAGGAACTAGTCTCGTACATACTTCTATCTATACCTTGTATATTCCTTACTGTGTACAGATACATACCAAAAAGGTAACATCCCTATGCTCGAGTTTCACGTCGACATCAATACACCGATATATCAATGGGAATCAAATTTTGACAATGTATAAAAAGAGGTTTTGACAGGTGTTGAACAAGATTAATTTGCCCGTTTTACTTTGACAAAGTCATAATCAGTCAACCAAGTCAAGAATGGTGAATACTGTGGTTGGCTTTGGGGGTGAGAAAACGAAGACACATTTGATTTTGAAGCTTGTACCAGCATAGTTTTTTTTCTTTCATTTTTCTTTATCGATTGAGATGATTTTACTAAAGCAAAGGGGGTTTACAAGAAGCTACCAATAATAGCAAAAATAAAAAATAAACGGAAAACAAAAAAGTAAATTACATTGCAAGACGTATCCCAGTTGTTATAGCTAGCAATAATGTGATGACCAACAGCTTTTGCCCAAACTATAACTAAAAACTTTGATAGCAATGGTTAAAGCTTTCTTTAATAATCTTAATATATACTCTCTCATGAATCACACAAACATAACACTAATACCTAAAGTCGACCACCCTTCAAAACCTTCACAATTCAGACCAATAGGACTCTGTAACGTCACATATAAAATCATCTCAAAAATTTTAGTCAACCGAATTAGACCTATTCTCCCCTTTTTAATAAGCCATTTCCAAAGTGGTTTTGTACCGCAAAGATCAATACACGACAATATAGCAATCGCTGGAGAACTCTTCCATCATTTTAGAACCTCGAAATCCACCAAAGATTCAAAAATTGCTCTCAAACTAGACATCCAAAAAGCCTATGATGACCTAGATCGGGATTCATCAAAACATCTTTTACAAAACTTGGATTCACATCAACCTTTATAGACTACATTATGATATGCATCACAACAGTTACGTATTCAATCAAAATAAATGGTACACCGCATGGATACATCACCCCAAGCAGAGGTATCAGAAAAGGAGACCCACTATCTTCCTATATTTTTATCATATGTGCTGAAATCATATCTACAAACCTGGGAAACCTTCAAAACCAAAAATTAGTTCCAGGACTTAACATATCATTAGAAGCACCTCCCATAATTCATCTAATGTATGCAGATGATCTTCTGATTACCTATAAATCTTCAGATCAAAGTAACCAACACCTTAAAACCCTCCTCCAATCCTATAGCTCCTTTGCAGGGAAAGTAATTAATACTACCAAATCGGTAATCATCCATCACCCTAATTTAGACCCAATCAAAATAAATGATCTTCAACAATTCTTTAATATGCCGACCAAATCAAAACCTCCAAACTATCTAGGCATCCCGTTTAAACAAAAAAGAGCATCAAATCGAACTTTCACTCCCCTCCTACAAAGATTAGCCAGAAAAGCAAAAGGATGGATGACAAAATGCCTAACTCCAGCCGGAAGACTAGTTCTCATCAAAACCTCCCTAACCCCAACCTCCAATCACATAATGCAAACACAAAACCTACCCAAAAATATACACAAACAAATAGATCGTATCACCAAGAATTTTTCTGGGGACATGAATCAATGATCAAAAAACTACACCCTATAGGATGGGATAAAGCAACAAAACCATTAGCCAAAGGAGGATTAGGAATA
Source organism: Papaver armeniacum (assembly GCA_023531295.1). NCBI lineage: Eukaryota > Viridiplantae > Streptophyta > Magnoliopsida > Ranunculales > Papaveraceae > Papaver > Papaver armeniacum. The sequence goes on from JAJJWW010010444.1 coordinate 457,719, forward strand.
AGGAAAAGCAGTGATCATAATAAGGATCTTTTAATGAAGAGAATAACCAATTTTTCAAGGAAACGTTTCCATACCTCTGCTTCCAGTCCTCAATGGAGACAACTCGCATCCATTATCCCTACCATGCAAAACTTAATTTTCCATCATATTGGAAATGGGTTAACAACTCCGATATAAAGGTTTGAGTTGCTAGAACTTTCCATTAATTGGGTTGATGATTAATTGAAGAAATTTGGTTTTTTTCTTTTCTAGATCTAGTTTTTGAAATTTTCTTTGGTGGCTGATTTTTGATTGATTGAATTTTTTCCTACTACCAAGATCATATTTGATTGATCTTGGCTCTGATACAAGAGATGTTTATGATGATTTTGTTAATGGAGAAGTGGGAACTCTCTTAGGTTCTTCTCGCTCTCTGGTTTCATTAACTTAGAAGATGATAACTGTTTCTCTTTCTTTAGTTGGTCAATATAAGACCCAAGCAAAGAGTTACATGTGGACTACTCTTGTCCATACAACTTCTACTACAAACAGATTCATATTGTCATAGTGCAAATTTGTACACCCCTTAAATACCGGGGTGCACGTTACCGCTCACCCTATTTGTTCGTTTTACTTTACCTGGTTTCTAGTTTCCGGTTTGCTATTTTATTTCTTATTTTTCTAATTTTAAAATTACCTTGAGATTGATTAAACTAAAACTAAGCCTTCCTTCTTTTTATTATTTTTCTTATCTCTTATCGTTCGTTCTCTTCCTAATAATAAATCTGTTAATCCTAAAATAAACCCAATAAATTCATCAAATTGATTTCTCGATGGTTTAACCCAATAAGTGGGATTAATGTGACATTTGATTTTGAGACCAAGAACGGAGCTGGAACTAGCACCAACAGACTGCTGGGGATAATCTCTGGATGATCGCCCTCTGAGCAAAGCGGGAGCTCTATCTGAAAATGATAATCGAGAAGATCGGGGAAACCGCGGGACATGAACTATACCAGTATCACGGCGCGCCTGTCTTTCAGCAAACCTCGGCGGGAGATCCTTCACGTCCATATTAAGCCACTCATGAGCAAAGTATCGTAATGGGCCATGCCGAGGGGCATCCGACTAAAAGATAAAGTAATAAATACCTAGGGAAGGTCACTAAGGAAACGATAAAGGAGAAGCAATGCGAAGATTACCTCAACTTCCTGGGGAATAGTTCCGCAAAGGTTACGTACGACTTTCCTAATCTTCGATGAAGAGGGTGGTTTTCTTTTCTCTTTACCCCGAGAAGAGGAAGCTTCAACACGCCTGCTCTTAGCACCAGAGGCTAACCCATGAGAACGCATGACGTCTGAGGGTATCCTGGTGCGCCCTAGGCGGTAGAGTTTTGGCACGTTCGGCGGAGGAGCCATCACGCCATCAACCGCCAAGGCATTATGTACATCTTCCATCTCATTTACTCAATATAAAAACCATTTATGCGTAACTTTTAAGTCCCGGACGACCTGAGGGACTTTCAAAGGGTTGAAAGGTGGGCGACAGAACCGAGGCTTTTCACCCTGAAAGACAAAATACATGCAACTCTCCTCAACCATCTTTGGGTCCGAAGAGCATGAAGGCGGAAGGTAAGAACCATTCCCTTGGTGGAAACCCGACTGGCGAGCGATACGATTCGGATTATAAGCCTCAACAAAATATTTTCCCTTGTAAAAACCCGGAAGATAACTTTGGCGTCACGGCGGCCACGAAGTTGCACGCATCAAAAGTAGGAGTGTCCAAGGCGACATCCACAAAATCCTCGGGGAAGAGCGACACAAATCGATGGGAAGCTTCTCCACATGCACTGTCGTCGTACGGGCGAAAAGTGAATTCGTTTATATCTTCAAGTAGGGGCGCCAGACGAACAGTTGGCTTGGCGACAGCCTTCTCATAAATAGTTGTTCGAGGGAAGGAAACAGGATAAGTGATTGTGCTTTCTGTGCCATCTTCCGTGGTTACAACTCGCTCACCAGTAAGCTCCAAGACCTTCGTCTCTGGCCTATAACGACGATAGTACTCCTATCCCTACATTTGCATAAAGTTGGCAGGAAGAAACGTTTCGACTGTGAAGGAGGGGTCATTAGTTACGATTCCTTTTCTTTTCATCTGAAACGGTATTCCTCTTATTGCTCAATCATTCCCAATGCTTACAAGATTAATAGAGTAACACTAATTTAATTGTGGACAGGTCAACGATTCATCATCGAGGCACAAAATCGAAAGAAGACATTGGAAATGAATATTTACAGAGTTTGTTGTCGTGCAAATTTTTTGTGGGTGCAGAGATGAATGAGGTTGGTGACGTAAAGACATGCAGAATGCATGATATGCACGGTCTTGCACAAGCTGCTGTTGGCAATAATGAATGCATCTCTCAAGGAAAAGTGACTTAATAACCAGTGTTTCTGAGATTCGTTGTTTACGGTTAACACGTGATGAAGAATCATTACCAACATCTGTGTAAAGAGGGAAGACCTAGGCTTACTTCAACTTGGTTGTCATCACCCATGTTGGAGGTGCTAGTGATGTTCAATCCGTATCAATTAAACCTGGCATTTTTAGGGGCGACCCCAAAAGAATTAGGGGCGACTTTTTTATTCCCAACTCATATACACCGTTAAGGGATGTCCAAAAACGCGGAGAATACGTTAATGCCGTTACATAATCGGAAGTTATGTTGTGCCCGATTATTATAAAGAAATCGGAAACTTAGTAACGATATTATATTACCGATTAATATCGATTTTGTGCCAAACGCGTTTCTTGCTTCTATAACAATCGGAAGGAACAACAACCTCACTAGACTACCGATTATAGTAGCTCTTAAATTCATAAAATTGGTGATTTCGTCAAGGAAGAAATTTGGGGCAACTTTATAATCGGAAGTCATATTAACTACCGATTATTCTAGTTTCCAAATTCGAAAAAAATGACATTTCTGCAAAAACAAAAATTGGGGCAACTTTATAATCGGAAGTCTTATTAACTACCGATTAATATAGTTCTCAAATTCGAAAAAATTGAGATTTCTGCAAAAAAAAAAATTTGGGGCAACTGTATAATCGGAAGTGAAAATACTTCATTTGACTACCGATTATACAGTTGCCCCAACAAAATAAGAGCCGTTGGAACTCTAAACTCTATATAAGGATTGTATCCTTTTACTCTCTATGGAACACAAATACCTTTAAACTCTCTCCAACATCATCTTCAACATAATAGCAGATTTCAAAATTCACGTTACCTATAATCGGTAGGTTTTGGAACCAATTGACGTCCGATTATGGCTACATCCAAATCACGAACCACATGGTTATGCCTGGCTCTGTACCCTCTAAACCTATGGATTTTGGCACAAGTTAGATTTGGGGCTTCGTATAATCGGACGGTAAGAAGTAATAAACTCTACCGATTATGGTAGATTTCAAAATTCATCACATGAAGTATTTTAGAAAAAACTCATTGTGGGGCAACCTATAATCGGTAGGTTGTGGAATCTATTTGGCTTACGATTATGGGTACATCCAAATCACGAACCACATGGTTATGCCTAGCTCTGTACACTCAAAACCTACGGAATTTGGCAAGGGTTCGATCTGGGGCTCCTTATAATCGGTAGGTTGTTAAGTTGTTAACTCTAACGATTATGGCATATTTCAAATTCCCTTACACGAAGGATTTTAGAAAAAACTCATTTTGGGGCAACCAATAATCGGATGGTTTGGTAATATATTTAACTCCCGATTAACGCTGCATCCAAAACACGAACCAAGTGGTTATGGCTGGCTGTGTACACTCAAAACCTATGAAATATGACAAAGGTAGGATCTGGGGCTCGTTATAATCTGTGGGTTATATAATTATATACCCTACCGATTATGGTAGATTTCAAAATTCATTACGTGAAGGATTTTAGAAAAAACTCATTTTGGGGCAACTTATAATCGGTAGTGTATGTAACCTATTAGGCTTCCGATTATGGCTACATCCACAGCTCAAGCCAAGTGGTTATGGTTGGCTCTGCACCCCTCAAAACCTTTGGAATTTGGCCAAGGTTGAATATGGGGCTCCTTATAATCGGTAGTCTTACAAGTTGGATAAGCTACCGATTATAAAAGGGATTATTAGCCGAAGTATCTACACAATAATCGGTAGGTATAGTTTTAATTTAACCTACCGATTCACCTTTAACCTACCGATTATGGTGTAAGCTCCCGATTATATAAGGGCATATCGGTCATTTCGAAAAATCGAAGATAAGGGGTAGCTTAGATTTACGTTTGGGTGACCTTTTTTGTCTTTTAGTGTCGTCCCTAAAAATACCAGGCAATTAAAGGGTTAAACTCAGGATGGCAGCCACGTCAAGGAATTGGGGACAAAATTGGTAGAGACTGTAGAGTAACTCGCATTCCAAGTAACCACCAGCGACGGAAGAACTGTTTATAGTAATAATGTTGCACCTGCTGGCTGGCAATTTGGACAAACATTCCAAGGAAGCCAACTCTAGTTCGTTTGGTCTCGAATCCAATCTTCTACAATTACTGTTTTTTATGCTGGAAGAAGAATATAGTTAAAATTTGTTTGTATATCTTAATCGGAAAGTCTAGATTCACAGTGATTTTTTCACGGTGATATCACCGACAGACCCAAAAAATAGGAGGCCCACCGTAAACCAAAACCGCACCTATATCTCCTTGTGCACTCTTATGGGTCCATATCTCAAAGTGTAGGTAGTGCTTAATAATTACAGATGCACTCTTACGAGTCCATATATATCCCGCAGACGCAGTAAATACTTACTTGTGCTTTTCGTAATAGAGGTTTTTCAATTCCATAATCTGTTAGTGCAAAAATGTTATGATCATCGGTACCGATTAATCCATGACAAGATCTTGTTGCCAACCATGAAAATGTACTGAATACTCAACTATTTACACTGCGAAATACAAACACACCATGTATAAAAGTATGACCGTCATTGGTACAATATTACACAAACCACGACAAATTAAGAAAAGTAAACAACACACTCTCTTCAACTTCAACGCTAGGTGCATCTCCTCGATGATCCTCACGTTGAAGAGTCCTGTACTAGGGGACAACGAGTAATGTATATTTCCGGCATGGAAGCCCATCTTTCTGAATCCGGCAGATACTGCAGTACCGGGCAGTCTTTCAAAGTCAATGTGTGGAGACCACCAGTGTACACGTCAGAACCAATTGGTGCAGCCTCGTTCTCATCATTGTTTGCTTGAAATCCTTGAAACAAATTGCACTTTTCAACTGTCAAAAGTCGGAGATTACAATTATTCTCGAGTAGAATCATTGGGAAGAATATAAGATCCTCTATGTTCTCCAGCATAAGGTTTGTGAGACAAGTCTGGCTTCCTGCGATTAAGCTTACCATCTTGTAGTCGACATTCATTAGAAGTAAGAACCTCAGAGAATGAAATGTATGAACTTTAGAGAACTTTGTGCAGTTGCTGATTGTCAGAGTCTCGAGACAAGGGAAAAAGCCGCTCAATTCTTCCATAAGTAACATATCTACAAGCTGGAGATCTTTTAACGATGGAATTTTCATATCCAAACTCTTCAAAGGCATTCTTATAAGATTAAGAAACCCAAGACGTGAGAGATTACCGATATTTGATGGAAGTTGTTTAATTCCGTCGCAGCCGATGAGTTCCAACGTTTCCAAATTTGGAAGACACCAACGATCACACATCCACAGAGGGAGCAACCACCCCATGAAGCAAACAATAACCAACCTTTTCAAACCAGCCGGAGGTTGGAGAGCTTCAGCCACCTTAAAACTATGAGTCATATAAGCGGTAGTACTCAAAAAAGAGGACAACTCCTTCCGGTTTTTAAAAATGAAAAACACAACATAAAGAAGAACAAAGCAAAAACGAGCTAAATAATTTACCCCTATTGAAATGCAAAATAAAATCAAAAAAATTAAGAAAAAAAGGTCTAATCCATGATAAATTGTAAAGAGAGGGTCATACTTGACCGACCCATTCCAATCAAGTGTCAATGTACGAAGGTTACGTTTCTCCATCAAATTTGCTCTCTCAGCATCTCTTGGATCGTGAAACCCCATAAGCCGAAGATGCGAAATAACCAGTGTATCCAGAAGGTCAAGTTTTCCAACCTCTTCCAAACCATGCTCCTTTGTCACTGAGTACGACAGGGATTCAAGGCGAACAAGTTCCCTTATACCCTCTGGTGTTTCCGGCTGCTGCATGTCCGTGAAGATTCTAAGCTTTTTCCAATTCTTGACCTCTTTGGGAAGCTCACAATTCCAAAGATTCGCAATTTCAAGATTGCTGAGCTTATCACATGACTCGGGTAACACTTTCACATTACACCCAGTGACGTTAAGGTATCTTAACTGAGTTAATGCTCCAAAATCTTCGGGTAATACTTCTAATTGTGGACAATCTGTGAAAATAAATACCCTCAGATTATCAAGACCTTCGACATTCTTAATAGAATTTATATTATCCTCTTGCCTTATTTACCTTTAGGAGATTATCTCCATTTATTTGGGTTGTAAACACAAAAGATATTATATGGTTTTATATATATTCTAGCCAAGAGGAACATTGCTCCTCAAGGAAATTATCATCAAATCCAAGATGGTATCTACCCCTCTACGATCCTATTTTCTCTAAACCATTAAAATCAATGGCGATGGAACCTTTGAAGCTGGACATTGCTTTGAGGCATATAGTTCTATGCATCTACAGCAACCCGATGATGCTTTCTACATGGATACCGGTGCTACCTCACATCTCACTGCTGATTCAGGTACTTTACATAACGTTACCGATTCTAGTACTGTACGGTCTATCTTAGTTGGCAATGGCAATAGCATTCCAGTTACTGCTAGTGGTACCAAGCTCATAAACCTCCCTTCTCGCACCCTTCAACTCAAAAATACTCTTGTTGTTCCCGATATTATCAAAAACTTAGTCTCTGTTCGTAAGTTCACCACTGATAATCGTGTGTCTGTTGAGTTTGATCCATCTGGTTTTTTCTGTGAAAGATATGAGTTCGAGGAGGATTATCCTTCGGTGCAATAGTTAGGGGAGCTCTACCCTATCACCAACTCTGCCGTTCCACCTACAAAATCGTCCCAGACCTTCTCCCATTTCCCTTGCTGATTTTTCGCCAGATATTTGGCATAGCCGCCTTGGTCACCCTGGCAAGACAATTTTAGATGTCTTACGCAAAAATAATTCTATTCATTGTAATAAGAATAATTCTTCTCAACTTTGTCATTCATGTCAAGTTAGTAAACATGTTCGATTGCCATTTTATGAATCTAATTCCATTACTTTTGCACCCTTTGATATCATACATAGCGATTTATGGACCATTCCATTACATATTGATACCGGTTTTCGATATTATCTTATATTGCTTGATGATTTTACCAACTATCTATGGGTCTACCCTTTGAAATTGAAGTCCCAAGTTTATAGCAAATTTTTGGAATTTCGTTCTTTCGTTCAAACTCAATTTGAACGAAAAATAAAATGTTTTCAATGTGACATGGGTCGTGAATTTGACAACTCTTCCTTTCATACTTTTTCTCGTGATAATGGTCTTGTTTTTCGTTTCTCTTGCCCCCAAACTTCTTCCCAAAATGGCAAGTCCGAACGCATAATACGTCGTATCAATGATATCACCCGTACCCTTATGTCTCACGCTTTCGTTCCTCCAAAATATTGGGTCTACTCTCTCTATATGGCTGTCTATTTACATAATATTCTTCCCACCAAAGTCCTTAATTTTCACTCACCCGTGTCTATTCTTTATCAACGACAACCAACGTATGAACATCTACATACTTTTGGTTGCCTTTGCTATCCAAATCTCTCGTCCACAACTCCTCACAAACTCTCCCCTCGTTCCACTAGGTGTGTCTTTCTTGGTTTTCCTCCCAACCACCGTGGATACCGCTGCCTTGATCTTTCCACAAACAAGATCATTATCTCTCGTCATGTAATTTCGATGAAAATGTCTTTCCCTTCACAAATCTCACTACAAATACATCTTCTACTGTCGAGTCTCCCCCAAATATCCTCCATTCTTCCTATAACCTCTCTTACCCATCTATACAGCATGATCAACCTCTCGACACTGAGGCTTCCACTATCCCACCCACTACTTGAGGACCCTATACCCCTCCCCACCGTCGGTCCAACTTCCCATCTGCTGCGTGCGTTCTTCCAACCTCCAAGCCTACGTCGGTTCCACCAGCTCCTATGTCCGAACACCAACCTTCCCTAATAGACCCCTTTACCTACGTCGGTCCAATATCTTCTCTAAGTCGGTTTCTCGGGTCCTCTCTGCACTAATTCCACACTCTGCGAGACTCCACCATCTCCTCTCGCCCCTACTTCTACAGATCCTAACTCCACTACCGTCCCTACTACTATCCTTCCCACTACATAGTCTCTCCATCCTCGTCACCTACTCCTGTCCTTCCCACTACAACTTCTCCCCCCACTACAGCTCCTTCTCGTCCTGTTACTCGAGCCTCCCGTGGTATTTACCGACGAATCCACCGGCTCAATCTCCATGTTCAAACTTTACGGCATATCTCTCCAATTCCCCGTTCGCACTTGTATGCTCTTAGGGACATAAACTGGAATGCTGCCATGAAAGACGAGTACAATGCTATGTTGAAAACTAATACTTGGGAACTTGTACCACGACCTCGTGATGCTCATGTTATTCGTTCTATGTGGATTTTTCGTCATAAATATAATGCCGATGGATCCCTACGACGTTACAAGGCTCGTCTTGTTGCCAATGGCAAATCTCAACAAGTTGGAGTTGATTTGTTTTGAAACATTTAGTCCGGTTGTTATACCTGCTACTATTCGTAATGTTCTCACTATTGCTACATCACGATCTTGGCCCATACATCAACTAGATGTCAAGAACGCTTTTCTTCATGGTGATCTAACCGAGACAGTCTATATGCATCAGCCTCCAGGATATGTTGACCCTGCTCACCCTGATTACGTATGTAGATTACGTAGATCTCTCTATGGCCTTAAGCAGGCTCCCAGAGCGTGGTTTCATAGATTTGCCAAGTTTATCACAGGTTGCGGTTTCCGTGGTAGTGTATGTGATCCCTCACTTTTTGTTTATCAATCAGGATCCGAAACGGCATACTTACTTTTATATGTTGATGACATCATTTTGACTGCCTCTACCGATGCTCTCCTATGTCGCTTCATTGATTTGATGAAGAGAGAGTTTTCCATGTCTGACCTTGGTCCACTACATCATTTTCTGGGCATCACTGTTACTCGTTCATCTTCAGGATTATTTTTGTCTCAGTCATTATATGCACAGGATATCATCGCGCGTGCCTCCATGACAAAATGTAATCCAGTGACTACTCCGGCCGACACAGATTCCAAGCTCGGTGCTACTTGGGCCCGGCAATTTCGGATCCCACTCTATACGAAGCCTAGCGGGTGCTCTTGCACCTCACTTTTACTCGGCAGATATTGCATACGCAGTTCAGCAGGTATGTCTATTTATGCATGATCCCCGTGAGCCTCACATGCATGCTCTCAAGCGAATCCTTCGCTATCTTCAGGGCACCATTAACCACGGACTGCTTCTCTCGATCTCCTTTATCTCGGCTTAACAAACATACTCGATCTTGATCAGGCGGGTTGTCCTGATTCTCGACGATCGACATCTGGTTTTTGTGTCTTTCTTGGTGACAATCTCATCTCCTGGTCCTCCAAGCGTCAAGCCACAGTCTCTCGATCCAGTGCTGAAGCTGAATACCGGGGAGTAGCAAATGCGGTTGCGGAAACAACATGGCTTCGCAATCTTCTTCTAGAGCTCCGACTACCTCTACGACGTGCTACTATTGTTTATTGTGACAATGTAAGTGCGATATATATGTCTGGAGATCCTGTTCAACATCAACGCACCAAACATGTGGAGATTGATATACATTTTATTCGTGAACGAGTTCGTATTGGTGCCATTCAAGTCTTACATGTTCCCTCTGAGAACCAATATGCTGACATCTTTACCAAGGGGCTTCCTCGAATGACTATTTGTTCGCTTTCGTTCTAGTCTTAGCGTTTGTTCTTCTCCGCTCAGACTAAGGGGTGTAATAGAATTTATATTATCCTCTTGCCTTATTTACCTTTAGGAGATTATCTCCATTTATTTGGGTTGTAAACACAAAAGATATTATATGGTTTTATATATATTCTAGCCAAGGGGAACATTGCTCCTCAAGGAAATTATCATCAAATCCAAGAGTTTCTCCTATTGCGCAATCTTTCCCAAGGATTACGAGATTAATAGAGAAACACTAATTCAATTGTGGATGGCTGAAGGATTCATACCTGACGAACCAGACACAAGATCGAAAGAAGACATTGCAAATGAATATTTTCAGAGTTTGTTGTCGGGCTCATTTTTCGTGGGTGTAGAGAGAAGAATGAAGTAGGTGAAACAAAGACATGCAGGATGCATGATTTTGTGCACGATCTTGCACAAGCTGTTGTTGGGGATAATGAATGCATATCTCTCAAGGTAACTGACTTAACCAGTGTTTCTGAAATTCGTCGTTTACGGTTAACACTAGATGAAGAATTATTATCAACATCTGCACTACGTAAAGCAAAGAAGCTGCGTACGATTATCATCCTTGAATCAGGCAATAATTTGGATCTCCAGAGTTTCCGAAGCAATGACCAGTTACGTGTTTTATATTTGCGTGGTTTGGGTGCACACTTGTCAGAGTTATCAAACTGGAGTGGCGAATTCAAGCAGTTGAGGTACCTTAACCTCACCTCTTTTAATCTAAGTAAAGTGACGAATGATATAAACATCCATGAATACTATCATTTGGAGACGTTGGTATTAAGTGGGTGTCGTGACGTTCTAAATATTCTAAGGAACATCGGATCTTTGGAAAATCTAAGAAATCTTGATCTTTCGTTTACTGATATTACTGAACTACCTGACTCTGTCACTAGCCTCTATAATCTGCAGATGTTGGATCTAAATAATTGTTCTTACTGAACCACATTTCCCAACTCCGTCACTGGTCTTAACTATTTAAAATAGGGAATATTGGGGATATGCCCCAAAATCGACTGTCATCTTGGGGATATGCCCCGGATTCCAATTTTCGGGAATATGCCCCACCCGTCCAAAAATTCCATCCAAAATCGTTGAGTAGTCAATACTCGCACACACTTAGGATTACATATACGATTTAAAAAGACAGATATACGATATATTAACACCTTTACAAGGTTCGGGAACATATTCGAGACGAAAAAATCTCGAAAAATTGGAGAGAAAGTTCGGACACATTTACGGTAAATAGTCTATTTAACGGTTCCTTGTGAAACCGTTACTTTGGGGCATATTCCCAAAAACTGGAATCCCGAGGCATATCCCCAAGATGACAGTCGATTTTGGGGCATATTCCCCATTTCCCCTTTAAAATATCTTGATATGTCTTGTACACCTATCGGAAAACTACCCGGTTTCATCACTAGCCTTCACAATTTGCAGACTTTAGACGTTCATAACTGCCAGAGATTAAAATCCTTAGCTGAGAATTGTTAGAATACAGGCATCCAACTCAAAACCAATTGGCAATGGGTGGAGAGGCCCTTAGTATTATAAACCGCAGGATCTTAGATGCCCAGACAATGTGGGACTAATAATCTCAACACGCCCCCTCACGTGTAGCCTCGTTGGGTCTAACACGTGGATAATTAAATCGGGTGACGCGAAGTAAAGGCGCGGTCAATGACTCGTCGCAAATAGCCTGCTCTGATACCATGTTAGAATACAGGCATCCAACTCAAAACCAATTGGCAATGGGTGAAGAGGCCCTTAGAGCATCCACAGTGGGAGACCAAAACCAAAATTTTGGTCCAAAAACCAAAGCGTGATGGAGAAGGAGTAAAGATCAAAGACAGGACTAAAACTAAAAACCAGACCAAATATAGTCTTTAGTTTGGTTTTAGTCGGGCGTAATTTAAAGTTACGCCGACGAGCAGCGTAATTTATAACTCGCCCGTCATAAGAAGACAAAAAAAAAAAAATTTGGGGCGCAACTAAGAGTTGCGCTGATTGGCGTAACTCAAAGTTACGCCCCATTGAAAAAAAAAAAAAAAAAAAAAAAAATTAATGGGGCGCTGAATCAGGCGCAACTTTAAGTTGCGCCCCATTTGGTTTAATCTTTCTCCCGTAGCGTGTGCACACGGACTAAACCCAAAATTTGGTTTCTTTTTGCTCTTTAGTCTTTGGTTTATGATCGCACCACTGCAGTTGCTCTTAGGATTATAAACCGCAGGATCTTAGATGCCCAGACAATGTGGGACTAATAATCTCAACAGAAACACCTTTTCAAATGTGAAGAAAAGGCATTATAACTCGATTTTAGTATTGGTTTGATATCTTTGGTATCTTTTTCTTTAATCAAAAACCATTTCCTTTCATGAGCAAGTGTAGTTGTCCTCACCCCATCCATTCCAACTGTTGAACCGCCGGCAAGAATGGCTTCCATAGGTATTGGTGTATGGAACTCACAATTGATCAAATTGAGAAAATCGAGAAAATTAAGTAACTTTCGTGTAATGTAGATATTAGAGTTTTACTTCATATATACTAGATAGTAACCCGTGCTTCGCACCGGATTCAGGTCAAGGTTCTGCTCAAAATGAGTTCATTGTCTGAGCCAATGGGCCAATGCAGTTATCATAATTCATAATAACATCTATATACGAATACTTAGCAGGAAGTTGTACAGGGAAACTGATGCCGTGTGTATGAGGATATGCCAAATAATCATCCCAAATCATATTAATTTGGAAAAACAGAGACTATAGTGAGCTAGCAAAACAAACAGAGAAAATGGGAGCCACATTTTAAATCAATTTGTTGTCCATTATTTGTATTTGGAACATCTGGATGAGGATCTGCAAATAATCAACATCTAGCTGTGGCGTCCTCTATCTTCTTATCCTAAAGTTAGGACATGCCAAAACAGTGGAAGCCTAAGAAGATCTGGTAGAAATTCTTGAACCCCATTTACAGTGTACAAAAACTGTACAACTCCATGGCCAAATAAAAAGAGTTTCTCGGAAATCCAATCACACTCTTCTCTAAAAACAAAATAGTGAAGATAACTTAGCTCACATGTACTTTGTCTTCCATTAATCCTGGTAAACCCAAACACCCAAAACACAGTTTCAAATATCGAGTTCGATATTATCTGCGAGAAAGGAAATTAGAGAAGTTATTCACTGACCTCTTACAAATTTCAAGTCCTTTGGGAGCATGTTGTTGCTGCATTTATTTTATAAAACTGATCCAGGAAAGTACATGAAATTATGAGCAAGTAAAATAGATATAAACAATCCTAACTATGTCAACCAAATTAAGCATACTGTCGTTTATTGCAGCGTAAGGCCTAATTATTTAGGTTTCTACCTGGAAAATGAAAGCCATAAAAGAGTCGCCAAATTGTATCAAGTCACGCAAATAATGAATATCTAGATAAAAATCACTACAGTGAAAGTACAGTATGAATCACAATAGTATGTGCAGCTGCTCCAGCAGGAATTGCAATGTCGATGTTCGGTAAACCATATGCAGACAACATATAATTTTTTAAGCATATAGAAATGAATACATCCTTGAAACAATATAGTCTGAAAATCAATTTTGATGGGCTATCTGAAACGGTAATTATCATGCGGGCAAGTAACTAACAATCACAACAAAATTATGATTGCGAGTATATGGAACACCCTTGTTTTTATTAACTGATGGTGTTATCGGGGTATACCTTCATAAACTAAGAAGGAAGTATGTGTATCTTTGATCTTTCTCTTGAAGTCCAGTGTTCAATTCTCCATGGAATCTATTGCATTGCCATCTTTTCTTGATCCTTTTTCTTCTGGTCCTTGTCTAATTCCCAGTGGAATATGAATGCAGTAGTTAGCAATAAAACTGTTGCAAGTGCTTCCAATAACATGTCACAATTGTAGTGTTGAGTAAGTCAGGAATTAGTATACACAACAGAAATTAAAGCACATGTACACCCAGATGCTTGATTTACCTCTGACTGGCCGGATTAGCTGAAATTTCTTCTATCATATCAAATTGAGAATATTTAGTACGATGTTCTTCCATAGATAACTGCAAAGTAATTATATTTAAGGGAAAAATATTTACACTGCTGTTAACGCACATATATACCACATGAAGAACAAACCAACACAAAAAGTTCTTAAGTTGCATGAGCATTCTTTCGTCCATAAGCATTACAAAATCCAGAGAAACCATTGGGAACAACTTAAGGAGGATAATAATTGTTACCTTTTTTTCTTCTTCAGATTCTATAAGTGCTTATAGATGAATCCAGAAACGACCAATAAGAAATCTTAATTACCCTGTAATCAGTTTTATCTCTAAACATCACTACAAAATCATCTCAAATATTCAAAAACCAAAACCTGCATAACAGAAAAACCCATACTTTCAATTTATGAATTTAAAATCATATTTAACAGAGATGGGTTTTGATTAGTTCAATTCGTAGATAAATAAATTAGATAATTACCTCTTCTGAACTGTTAAAAGGGTGTAAATCTTATAAGAGAATTGGAGAACTTGTCTTCCAGCAAATCAACCAAAATCGCCAAACCCTATATCCAAAATCCAAAACCAAAACATGATAGAATCATTAAAAAGAAAAAGAAAAAAGAGGAATACAGATTCGACAATACCATTTCAAATGGAAAGATCCCTGATACAGATTGTCAATCTCTAAGAAAAAACTACGAAGAATGAAACACCCGAGAGATACGAAGAAGGAAAAATGGAAAGAAGTAGTGGGATTAGTTTTGATCATAAGTTTATTTCTTGTACGGGACAGAGGTGGGGATTAGTTTTGAATCACTTTTGATTATGTTCTCGGTAAAGTGGGAAGTGGATCGGGTAAGTGGGGGTTAACTTGGAAGCCAAATAAGTGGAATGTATGTAACTGCGATATGTGGGGCGAGAAAGAAGGAGAGAGCTCCATTTTACAATATTCACACTAAAATTGTCCACATCAGTTTTTTGTGGGGCCAGAGTGAAGGAGAATTGAGTATTGAGTTTCAATTATCATGTTGTTGGATATAGAGAGAGAGCAAAGATTTGAAGAAGAAAAAATTCACTAACGTAGTGGATGCCATGTTATGGCAAGTTATAAGCTACATCGGAATGGTCCAAACTTTGATAGTGTTGCTCACGATCCATTTTGTTTGTTTCTTAAACTATTAGTTTATTTATTTCTCATCTACTTGGCTTAGTTTACCATCTGACCTCTTCTGATACTTTTCTTTACATAAGCATATTCCAACCTACAAGTAGATGTGACATTGCCACTTCTTTTTGCTTTTTGTTAATACAATCTCTTCGTGATCTTTGTCTACACTTTAAAAAAAAAAAAAAGAAAAAAAAAACCCTACACAAAGACGCCCATTGGGAAGATAAAGATCGCGAAATTGGGATATAAAAAGGAATCGGGATATAAGAAAATGATAAAAACTGGATTCAGATATCAATTCGGGGTCACCCCTTATCTAAGTATTTTACGTAATACCTAATCTAGCCCTCACTAATCAGGATTAGTGATTAATAATAATTACTAAAATCATAGGATTTTTTTATAAATGATTAGTGTGTGTTTTATTTGAATTTGGGTTGGTGAAGTGAGAGTAGAAGGAGGGAAAAAAATTTTGAGAGAGAAATTTTTTTGGGAAAAATGGAGGATGATTGTGAAGAGAGAATTGTTGCTGTTGAATCTTTATCTCAACTACAACAAGGAGCATATCTTGATCTTCAGCTAACGACAACAACTCTCAATTGCAACTCTTTGTTGAGCCAACACCCTTGAATGATGATTTTGAAGAGTATGGAGAGTTTTTTGAAAAACCAACACTAGAAAGTAAACTTGCACAACATAGTAGCATCCCCAACACACAGGTAAAGCTACTAAGATGTTGAAAAATCGAATTTTTTCTTGAAACCCGCCTTTTTTTCAACTGAAAAACCTTGGTGCCGGCATAGTAGTTGTATGAATACCATGCAGGTAGTAAGGGTACTGGCATGGTATTCAAACTACGACCATGTCGGTAGTCAGGGTACCGGCATAGTATTCATACTACAACCATGCCGGGACCGATATCCCCCATTTTGAATATTGATCCGGCATAGCATTCTTCTAAAGAACTATGCCGGTACGCAGTTAACCTTTTTATCTACCAAGGAGTATACTCCTGTTGATGGTGGTTTTTAGCTTAGGGTCAAAATCGTAAAACCCTAGCTGACAAAGCTGACGTCAATAAAGATTTTAAACGCATTTATTGAACCCTTTAATATGCCTGTGAGAAAATTATCGTGGTACCTTTTTTCTAATTAATTACTAATTAAGGTTTCGATATGCCAAAACCCTAATTCCCACGCCACATGTGCCAATGGAAAACCGTGCCAGCCACACCTGCCGCGCCAAGGCATGCCAACCATGCTAGCCGCACCCCTGTGCCAATGGCAAACTATGCCATCCACACCTTCCGCGCCAAGGCATGCCAACCATGCTAGCCGCACCCATGTGCCGATGGAAAACCGTGCCAGCCACACCTACCACGCCAAGGCATGCCAACCATGCTAGCCGTACCCCTGTGTCAATGGCAAAATGTGCCAGCCACACCTACTGCGCCAAGGCATGCCAACCAGCCTTGTCGTTCCTACACGCCATGCACAACGTTGGTTTCCAAAACAAAGGCCTGCAACAATCTACGACCATCTTTCCGTCTAAGATGCAAATCTTAGTCGTCCAAGGTTACCAGACAACGCATGGTAACCTTTAACCCAAAAACCCTAGCTTGGTCACGGTCCTAGATTGGTGACACAAAACCCTTGGCCACCACTATGCCAAGCCAAACCGCACCTTTCCTTGGCCCTAGCCATGCTAGCTGCACCATGTGCCAATGGCATGCCAATCCTTTGGCCCCACCATGTCAAGTCAAACCGCACCTTGCCTTGGCCCTAGCCATGCTAGACGCATCATGTGCCAACGGCATGCCAAACCCTTGGCCCCACCATGCCAAGCCAAACCTCACCTTGCCTTAGCCCTAGCCATGCTAGCCGCACCATGTGCCAACGGCATGCCAAACCCTTGGCCTCACCATGCCAAGCCAAAACCGCACCTTTCCTTGGCCCTAGACATGCTAGCCGCACCATGTGCCAACGGCATGCCAAACCCTTGGCCCCACCATTCCAAGCCAAACCGCACCTTGCTTTGGCCCTAGCCATGCTAGCCGCACCATGTGCCAACGGCATGCTAAGCCCTTGGCCCCACCATGCCAAACGCACCTAGCCACGCCACCATGCTGGCCTTCCCTACGCGGCTACCAAAACGAAGGCGTGCGACAATCAACGGTCCCCCTTCAATCCCAGGAACAAATCCTAGCCATCCAAGGTTACCAGACAACGCATGGTAACCTTTGGCCCGAAAACCTAAGTTTGGCCACGCCAAACCATGCCATGCCGACGGCATGCAAACCTAGCCACGCCACCATGCTGGCCTTCCCTACACGGCTACCAAAATGAAGGCGTGCGACAATCAACGGTCGCCCTTCAATCCCACGAGCGAATCCTAGCCGTCCGAGGTTACCAGACAACACATGGTAACCTTTGACCCAAAACCCTAGTTTGGCCACACCAAACCGTGCCAAGGCATGCCATGCCAACGACATGCCAACCTTGCCGCGCCACATGCTGGCCTCCCCTATACGGCCACCAAAATGAAAGCGTGCAACGATCAACGGCTACCTCTCGTCTTAAGATGCAAAATCTCGACCGTCGGAGGTCACCAAGCTAGCGAGTCTCCCAAGCACGACTTGCCATGCAACAACAATATGCTACATGTTTTCCACAAAAACATTCGAGACATCAACACATATCACAAACTGGGGGATCCTCTTTGGGTGTTGGTTTGGCGGTTTCTGATGTGTGACGTACACTATGCCCGTCATAAGAAAGTGTCATAAGGATGAGGCGGTTAGTAAATACGAGAAAGTTAATGGTGAAATGTTCTTTTTATGGAACATCAATTCCATGCATTAACGGTTTTATGGAACATCAATTCCATGCATTAACGGTAGCGTTGAAATTGTATATATGGGTGGTGCATTTATCCAAGTAGTTCTTGCATTTACGAGAAACTGCATGAAAAATAGCATGGCCATTCTTGAAAGCACGAACATCACCACCAACAAAAAGAGACACACCGGTAACATCGAAACAAGTATCTTTGCCACCTTCCCAATTGTAAATAAGGATGTCACCAGGTCTCAACTTAGAACCAGCATCAGAAAGGAAGCCCAAAGCTACCACTTTCCTAGATGGGACCCCAGCTCCGAAAAAAGCATTCATTAAAGGGTCACGAACAAGCATGACGGAATTTAAGACCAATATCACCACACAATGAATAAGGCGAGATTACCAAAAATATCATTATCTTTGTTACAACTAGAATATAGGCCGCCAGCTTCGAAAAATGGGATTCCCAAGAAGTAATCTTGTGCGTATTTTATTTTGTTACTTTGCCGTAGAACAGAATCACGGTCACTCATTTGATATGATGAAGACTACTAAATAATGGTTCTTTATTATACTGACTACTGATTAACCTTGCACTTTTAGGGGCGACTCCGAAAGAATTAGGGGCGACACTAAAAGACAAAAAAGGTCACCCAAACGTAAATCTAAGCTACCCCTTATCTTCGATTTTTCGAAATGGCCAATATGCCCTTATATAATCGGTAGCCAACACCATAATCGGTAGGTAAACATTCAATCGGTAGGTTAAAATGAAACTGTACCTACCGATTGTTGTGTTGATGATACTTGGCTAATAATCCCCTTTTATAATCGGTAGCTTATCCAACTTATAAGACTACCGATTATAAGGAGCTCCGTATTCAGCCTTGGCCAAATTCCATAGGTTTTGAGGGGTGCAGAGCCAACCATAACCACTTGGCTTGAGCTGTGGATCTAGCCATAATCGGAAGCCTAATAGGTTACATAAACTACCGATTATAAGTTGCCCCAAATTTAGTTTTTTCTAAAATCCTTCACGTAATGAATTTTGAAATATACCATAATCGGTAGGGTATATAATTATATAACCCACCGATTATAACGAGCCCCAGATCCAACCTTTGCCATATTGCATAGGTTTTGAGTGCACACAGCCAGCCTTAACCACTTGGTTTGCGTTTTGGATGCAGCCATAATCGGGAGTTAAATATATTACCAACCCATCCGATTATGGGTTGCCCCAAAATGAGTTTTTCTAAAATCATTCATGTGATGAATTTTGAAATCTACCATAATCGGTAGAGTTAACAACTTAAAAACCTACCGATTGTAAGGAGCCCCAAATCGAATCCTTGCCAAATTCCATAGGTTTTGAGTGTACAGAGCCAGGCATAACCATGTGGTTCGTGATTTTTATGCAGCCATAATCGGAGGTCAATATATTACCGGACCCTCCGATTATGGTGTTGTTTGGTTCTGAGAAACCATAGTTGTTTTTAGTATAATAATCGGACATTAACGAAACCACAAACATCCGATTACGAATATTCGGTAGTAAATGCGCTCAATTCTTGTCCGATTATGGTGTTGGTTGGTTACGAGAGAACAAATTTTTTTACTTATAACGATCGGAAGGAACATTACAAATAAACCAACCGATTATTGTTATTCGGAAGTTAAGGTGCACATTTACCTTCCGATTGTGGTGTTGTTTGGATACGAGAAGACGGGTTTTCTTTACACATGATAATCGGAGAGAAAAGTATATTAGCAATCCTCCGATTCGACAAAATATTTTGCACAATCCCCGAATCGGTAGGTTAATAACGTATAACCCTACCGATTCGACTAAAAATTAGAACATCCCCGAGAATCGGTAGGTTAATATATAAACCTATCTTCCGATTGTGTTCCAAAATTCAACACTTTCATGTCTCTTCATGTGATTCGCTACGAGTCATCGTTAAATGCATAAAATGTGTAAAATAACTGTTCTTAATCCATAAACATAACGAAACAACTAATATTCCGACACAATCTTTGAAAACGACATAATCCGACATAACCAACATAAACAAAGTTATCCATAAAGTTAACGAAAAACATCGAGAGTTTACAACACCGAGAGTTCACTTGTTCCTATTTGCTTTGACTTTGCGATTTTTATTAGCTCTACGACTTGGACCAGCATCATCATGGGTTTCATCAACTTGAGTGCTTGATGAAGCCCGAGTTCTTTGTTCACCTTGGTTGCGGGTTTCTTTTGCAATTTTTCCCGAACGGAGATGCATACTCCTCATTGTCAACGTTGTCAATCAAGCTGTTTGTGGTCTTTTATCTTCTCAATTGAAACAGGCTTTCGGCCTTTATACAATCGAGTGCACCATTTCGACAAACGCTTGAACTTTGTTCATCTGTTTTAAAACATAGCATACCATCAAACGGTTATTACTCTATTTTGACCCATAATATTAAACTAAATTAACAAAACAATACGTACCAATCTATCAAAACCCGCAGGCTTCTCTTTGAGGATACTCTTGTATGAAGCTGGCTTTGCTTTAAGATCACGGATTACACGAACATGAGAAACATTGCGGTACCAATCCATGTAGTTGGGAGCATTTTCAAAACCTTGGTTGGCTGCCCTTCCTTGGTTGATCAAGTAATGCGCCCTTCTATCCCAATGGAATTGACGAGGATGGTGAACCCTTGTGAACCACCGTGATAGAATCTTTATCGGACTTGCATTGCTCCAGGAACCAAAGTGAAATTGCCATGGATTTCCTCCTTTGGTATACCTTGTACAAAACCGTGTTGTCGCATCACCCTTGAGGCATTGTACATCACATATCCGTGGGGTGCCACAACGGTCCAAAATAAAGTGCCAAATCGGACCGACCCGCGATATGTCCAGAGCTCGGTCTTCCTTGTATGGATCAAAGCATACGTCTTGGGCTTTAAGTGAGTCCAAAATCTCCCTCAAACGAATCAACCGATGCTCCTTCGTCCTAGAATGGTTGTCATCGAAGACGTACTTTCTTCCTATAGGGTCACCTTTCTCCCACGTCGGGTTTTCAATGGCCAATCCCAAGATAGGGAAGTGGACGTAGATCCAAGTCTATAATGTCATTTTTGCAAGTATTAGGAAATTGATTCTTCAATAGTATAAAAAAAAAATAAAAAAATAACCAAGTATGTGGAGTTAATAAACAATACCATGTATGAGACTCACGTTCCGGCCACTTGGCTAATTCCAACCCTCGACGCCTTTCTCAACTCTTCCATCAACCACGCATGGCATGCCGTGCCCCAAGAGTACTCATGCACTTTATCGAGAGGATCCGGAAGTTGTAAAAGGTTGGCGTCGACCGATTTCCCTTTGGTATTGGGGAAAATGACACATCCCAATACACATAGGAGATATGCGGTGGCCGCGTGGTTGACTTGCTCGTCCGTTAAAGTTCCTTTCTCTTCTTTTTCCTTGGTGCCCTTGAACATATCCATCAGAGTACCCATGTTGAACTGTCTAGTTCTATACTTCATGCATCTTTTGAACTCAGTTGTTGATGTTTCTTCATCCCAACCCAAACACCTCTTAGTCAGATCATAAAGATTCCTCCATTCCAACTGCTTAGTGAACTCGGCCCTAACACCCTTGCCATGGACGGGGAGTTTAAGAATCTGCTCAACATCATCTGGGGTTATCGTCATCTCCCCAAACGGCATATGGAAGGTGTCGGTCTCAGGATAAAGTCTCTCCACAAACGCCGATATAGCCACCCGATCATGTTCCAACATTGAGTTCCCCGCAGCATCAGCCAACCCTGAATTTGCAATAATGGTCTTGAACCTTTCACATTCACCCTCCAAAGGCCAATCTAGCATTTTTGTTGGTGCGGCGGTCGCTTTGAGTAAACGAACCGCATCGGAATGATACTATTAAACACATGACAAGTTAAAAAATAAAATTAGAATAACCTAAAACTACAACCCTTAAAAGTATTACGGAGAAAAACATAATAGGTTAATAAAACATGGATACGATCATTACCTCAGTTTCATATATTTCTCTGGCCCAGGATTCTTTGTATCCAAATAACAATTCTCCTCCATCCTCCGGCAGCCCAAGGATTACACCTTACGGAATATCCTTCACCTTGATTCATCGGGACAAAGTGTTTCGCTTTCTTTCGAGGAGGTTTTTATTTTCGGCTTCTCCTTCTTCTTGAGCACCACTAGGTTGTCCTACTTGGTTGTGATGGTGGAGCACTTGGTTGAACAACTTCTTGAATTGGTTGTGATTGAGAGGCACTTGGTTGAACACCTTCTTGGATTGGTTGTGATTGAGAGGCACTTGGTTGAACACCTTCTTGGATTGGTTGTGATTGAGAGGCACTTGGTTGAACACCTGATTGAACCGGTTCTGATTGAGGGGCACTAGGTTGAACAACTTCTTGGCTTGCTTGTTGAGTTCCAACTTGACCACTTGAAGCGGCGTTAGCAGTCCTAGCTCTCCTTGCACTAGCATCGAGGTTCGCGCCTATCCTTCCTTGCACTAGCCGAGACAATTGAATCTTGGATGTTTTTACCTCGCTTTATCCCTAAACAACAACAAAAAGTACAACAGGTTATGAAACTAAATATTCGGTTGGTTGATTTAACAAATTGCCTCCGATTATTCACAATCGTAAGTATCAGTTAACCTAAAGCTACCGAATACGTATAATCGGAAACAAAATAAACTTTTTGGTGTTCGAATATGTTTATCTACACACAATAATCGGAACCTAAAGTTCAACATAACCCTCCGAATTCCACACAATCGGAAGCCTAACAAAACTAATGTCTACCGAATATGCGTCTCTTTGTATCCAGAAACAAATCAAGTTGCTAGCCTAAACAATCGGAAAGATATTACAGAATATTTCACCCGATTATTGCGTCTCTAATACTTGTTCTTCCCTAGTTTATTCGGAAGGATAAATCACAATTAGCTTCCGATTATGATTGAATTAGGCCTCAGTAATGAAAAACGTTATATAATCGGTAGGATACCTAAATTTTTAACACCCGAATATGACAAATTTTCTCGTGAAATGAAGAGTTCGACCACAATCGGAAGTTTATAACAATACCTAACCTACCGATTCTGGGTAATAACCGAAAACCCTAAAAAAAAATAAACATGGATTCGTCCAATTGAAGCAATATAAACCAAATTAATGGTAGAATCTTACCTAATCGGCGCCATTTGAAGTTGCCTGAGAGTTTGGCTATCAGTATCGCCTACTTCATCGTCTCCGTGTTCTTCGGGTTCGTGAGTTAAAACCTCTTTATTACGGGCATGCAATCCAATATTCGGATCCTCACCGCGCACTACGTTTTTGGTTCGAGCTTTCTTACGTTCCGTTTCTTTCATCTTTATAGAAAATAATCGACGATGATTCGATTCGACGATGAACGATGTATAGCGAGGAGAGGGGGAGAGTTTTCCTCTCTGCAATCGGAAGGAAAGAGGAGAAGAGGAGTTGAAGTTGAAGTTGAAAAGAAAATGAAATGAATTTGAATTTAGGTCGACTTTGGTTTTATCTGTCAAACGGTTATTAATCGGTAGGTAATACCACCTCATTAGCTACCGATTGTTGAGTAGCCCAAAATCGGTAGAAATGGTTACTTATAACCTACCGATTATTGGAAGCCCCAATTGAGCATTGGCCAAATTCCCTAGGTTTTGAGGGGTGCAGAGCCGACCATAACCATGTGGTTCGTGATTTGGATTTAGCCATAATCGGAAGCCAAATAGGTTACCCAACCTCCCGATTATAGGTTGCCCCAAAATGAGTTTTTTGTAAAATCATTCATTGTAGGAAATTTGAAATCTACCATAATCGGTAGTCTACTCAACTTAATAAACTACCGATTGTAAGGAGCCCCAGATCGAACCCTTGCTAGAATCCATAGGTTAAGAGGGTACAAGGCCAGGCCTAACCATGTGGTTCGTGATTTGGATGTAGCCATAATCGTACGGAAGATAGGTTCCAAAACCTACCGATTATAGGTTGCCCCTAAATGAGTTTTTTCTAAAATCCTTATTTCCACACCATCTAAAATTGAACCAGTATTTGAAGTCACTCATTTTATTGAATCGAAAAAACATACATGTAGTTGAAATAAAATAGAAGTAAAACACATAAAATTGTTCAATACATCGCCCTAGGGATTCTCTACGAGTTTAATTATATAGGGCGAATTGCCATTCAACTTCCTCCAAGAGAGTGTAGCAGTCCTCGTGCGAGAAACTCATGACCGTACCTTAATTCGAATTGGCTCAGGCCAAAGTATCTTTGGGAAAACAATTTTTAAAATAAGTTAGCGTTGTTGAATAATCAAAACCAAATAAAGAATTTTTGATAAGAGGCCTATTGATTCACAAACTTACTCTACTCATTCGGTCTTCGTTTGGCATAGCGTCCTTACGAGCTTTCAATTCGTTTCTCGATACGCATTCATTGTATAAATATGCGTACCTTTCCCTTATTTGCGGGAGCGTCCTCCTATAACGATTTCCGCTTAGTGCTTTAAAAACCTTAAACACCCGTTTCCACCAAGCATTGGTGTTTTGATCATCCCCAAAGTAAGGCCCTCTTGTTGGGTCTTCGTTACTGGTCACCCATTGCGCTTCCTCAACGGAGTGCTTTGTGAGAGTGGTGTGTGCTCGACAATAGCAACATCTTCTATATTATTGAATGGAGTTGTAGCCATTTTTGGTGATTCAAAGTGATGGGTGACTGATTTAGGAAGATTGAATGTGATGGGTGAATAAGTTTGGTAGAGATAGGTCTCTATTTATAGCAAAAAAGTACCCAACGGCTAGTTTTTTAAAAAAAACAGTTACTTCAACATAATCGGAGGTTTGTCAATATGTATTATCTACCGGTGTGTTTGGTTTTCGAGGCACGGCTAGTTTATTTTGAACGAACTAGCCGTTGGAGTATAATCGGTAGTCAGATCAACAATTAAAACTTCCGATTTTCATAAAATTTTTGCAGGTAGTTGGAGTATAATCGGTAGTTAATAAGACTTCCGATTATACAGTTGCCCCAAATTTTGTTTTTGCAGAAATGTCATTTTTTTCGAATTTGGGAACTAGAATAATCGGTAGTTAATAAAGCTTAGATTATACGGTTGCCCCAAATTTCTTTCTTGGCGAAATCACCAATTTTGGGAATTTATGAGCTACTATAATCGGTAGTCTCGTGAGGTTATTTCCCTTCATATTGTCATAGAAGCCAGATGCGAGTTTGGCACAAAATCGATAATAATCGGTAGTATAACATAGTTACTAAGCTTCCGATTGCGTTATTATAATCGGGAACAAAATAGCTTCCGATTGTGTAAGGGCATTAACGTATTCTTCGCGTTTTTGGACATCCCTTAACGGTGTATATGGGTTGGGAATAAAAAAGTCGCCCCTAATTCTTTCGGGGTCGCCCCTAAAAGTGCAAGGCTAATTAATGGTTCAACACGATTTATAAGGCTCAATTAATTTTTGTTTAATACATCCTCGTACCTAAAAAAGAAAATAATGGTTTAATGGCCTTTATACCATTATGAGCAAGCCAATCAAATAAGCTTTTATTTTAAATTATTTTTAGAAAAAAAACTCAAACCTCGAGCTCTAGGGTATCGGGTTGGGAAGGTCTTTCATCTTCAAGAATTGGCAGTCCTTGAATAAGGTTAGGAAGTGTTCATAACACCACACCTAATCCAATGTGAACAATATACATGTGAACATAAGTAAAAAAAATACATGTCAACAATAGATTAAAGAAATTTGTACGGAGTAGAGTGAAATTAAAAAAAAAATTGGTTTGTTTTAGCCAATGAAGCCCTTCTCATCTCAGCCATCAAATGTGCCATGACTGCGGTGCCCCAAGAATAGCCACGGACACCTTCCAACGGGTCAAGGTCTGGAGAAAGTTTGCACTTACCCTGTTGCCATTAGTGTCGTGGAATTCCCTAGTGCCCAAGATGTATAACAGTACGCGGCGGCTGTATACCGAATGCAGTGTGGTGGTCCCATCCATCCACCAAGCTTCTAGCCTTTGTATTTTCAAACATCTTCTTAAGCATCGTCGGCATGAATGTCTTCGTCTTACTTCCGTTCGATGCTACATAAAAGCTATCCGAGAAGTTTTGAAGTCCCAACCAAACGACTTTTTGGTCAAATCGTGCAACTTCAACCAATCTAGGTCCAGAGACTCAACTCCTTCGATATTGATTTGCCGATAACATTCAAGCCTAAAATGTTATGAGCATCTTCGTGAATCAAGGTCATCTCACCAAATGGGAAGTGCATTGTATCGGTTTCACCATGGTACCTTTCGACGAAGCAATTGACGGTCTGATGTCTGGATTCACGTAATTTTCAACTAAAGAATACATACGAGTTCTTTACTAATGTTTGGACATCTTCATGCTCCGACGATAATTTCCACTCGGCCAGCGGCTTGGTTTTAGCAAACACGCACGACCTTAGTATGATCCTACAAATATGAGATAATACAATTAAGAGATGATGTAAAAGATAAAACAATGCACATGCACAAAATAAAAATGCTTACATAAGTTTGAAAGATAGTACGAGCCCAAGAGTGCTTGTATCCAAGAGTACTTTCGGTTAGGAGCTTGACCCCAAATTTTACCATCATCGCGGTCGGGTATCATGTCATCAAGGTGAGGAAGGTGACAACCTTTAACTTTGTGTTTTCCCTTGACCTTGTCCTTGCCTTGTGTTGGTTGTTGACTAGTCCCACCAACTTCGCTTTGGCTTGCTAATTGACTTGGGGAACCTCATCATCTTCCTCCTCACTTTCCACTCCATCATGCTCATCGTCCTCAAGTGTTCCAGTACCTTCACGGATTGCAAGTGCACTACGTTCACCACCACTCTCCCAAATTGACCCTCTTGTTTGAAACCCCAAACGTTTCTTGCGACCGCGTCTTTCCCCGTGGAGGCACGGGTCGAGGAGTATCAAGACCGTCCTTCCTCCTTCTTTAGTGAGAATAGGACCTTTATTTTCTTCGCTTCTTTGGCTCTTGACCTATAACATAAGCAAACAAAACAAATATTAGAAAAAGCATGGCGGTTTAGGAACAAGGCATAGCAATTACTAAACAAACCAATGCCTGTAACATGGACCGGCATAAGAACTTAAATATCGAGCATGCCAGGTATCGTTGTCCGGCATTTTATAGAAACTAAATTATGTGCCAGTATTGAGCACCATTTGGTGATGTTTCTATATGTTTTAAGTGTAATACAGGTGATTTCTACGAATTGAACTAACAGATGCGGTTTTTTAAATACCGGCATTCACGAAAACCTAGATAGAATGTCGTACACACAATTAAGTTCTGTGTGTTTTTAGTTGACTACCGGTATGGTATTCAACCCTAATTGTATCGGTATAAAAATTCGATTTCGGGAATGCAAACGGTATGGTATTCGACCCAAATTCTATCTTAGGTACCTAAACGAAGGCTTGGTATTCAAACCAAGATCCAATGCGGTACTCTCTGTAACTCGATGAGTTTCAGCTATTGTTGGCGATTCTAACCTAAACGCATGGCTACAAATCGAGTAAAACAATCATAAATGAGTTCAAAAATCACTAACCTTCTCGGAGAAGCCATGAGTGTTTGATCATCTCGGTGCATTTCTGCGTCCTCTTCTAGTTGTTGAGCAATGTTCTCGATTCTTTGTTCATGTGTTTGTTGAGCAGCCGATTTGGTTCTCGGTTTTGCTTTCGATTTGGTTCTTGGAGGCATGGTTATGTTATGTTAATCGACAACGAAATTTTGTATTCAACGATTAATCGTCGATGAAGAATGAACGATGAGGAAGAAGAAGATGAAAAAAAAAAATTGGATGAACTAACCTATCCGGTACAAATTTGAATTGGGGGGTATATGATTTTGGTTATTTGATGTTTATGTTTTAGTTGAAAGGGTATAAAAGTCTTTTCATAATGTTTTTAATTAATATAAGGGTGTTTTAGTATTTTCGCCTTCAAAAAACACCCTTAATGACCACCTTTGGTTGGGGGAAGTAATTCATATCCCCCAATTAGTTTTCATATCCCCCAATTGTGGGTTCTTAAAAGACCAAAATCAACAATTCCTGTGTGAAAAGGACATTTAGATTTTGATACTGTTTAAATGGACAAAAATGTAAAAATAGCCGGGATGTAAACAGTTTCATCCTGCCCATTTTCAAATATTTATTCTTATTTTTAATTTACATCACGATGCATCCAGTTTCATCCTTACTATTTTTTAAATTTAAGCCATGATGAATCCAGTTTCATCCTTGCTATTATTTTTTTGTCCATTTCACCCATACTAATTTTTACTCGTCCATTTGAACCATATTTTAAAAATATTTGGACAAATGACCCATTTTCCGAAATTTCAACTTGGTGATTTTTTTATGATCTTGTTTCATGAAAATAAGAGATCAATGAAGAAGAAAAATAAAAGTGACAATACGTAGTAGGATGGGAAATAGGAAAAATCAGAATTGAAAAGTAAATTGATTTTTGAAATTGTGAAGGAGATAGGAAATAGAAAAAGTGGGGACGGGAGGGAAAACCCTTTTAGATTAGCTTTGTCGGACAAAAGAAAACCTACAAGAACAAATAGAAGTTAACAATTGTTATTCAACTTTAGTCTCCACGTACGTATTAGGACTGCATTGGTAACTAATACCTGACACCTGAACTTCTATCAACTCTTACTAGTGAAACATTAATGCGACACAATTTGATAAGACAAAGCTGGATATTTCCTGAATCAAGTAATGTTACCAGAACTTACTCTTTTCGAAAACATGTCTCCTTAAGTAAAAATTCATGTCTCACGTTATATATTCTCCAACCATTTCTTAAAATTGGATCATTCAATTGACATCCCTACGACATAAATCTCAACTCAAGTCAAGTTACTAAAAACAGAATGGGATGGAAACGACTTGCCTAAACTTATGATTAGTCAAACCGGGAGCTGCTATAATCTCAACAGGAGTTTCTATTTCTCCTTCGATTATGAGGACGAACGACAACCAAGCAAGAGAAATGAAACGGAAAAAAATGGCAGGCTATATCGATTGAAGCTGGACGAACGAAGAACCCCTTTTTGGTTTGTTTTGAGAGAAAAAAAAAAAAATACCACGTCGGTAAAAACAGAAAAACCAAAAACTTGGAAAAGTTAAAGACACATCATCAGTGGGATTGACCGGTGGGATTTCTGGTGGGCTGAATAGAATTATTGAAAAACTAGTGAGAATAGTACTCACGTGATCTGTTACACATCATCACTCCACATCAGCTTGGGTGCAGACTAGGGCATGGACCGGGACTCAGAATAGCATTCCCAAGCAATGTGAATTTGTTTTTAAAACAATACTTAAAAAGTCCAGAAAATAATAACTGTAGTAAATATTGAGTGTCACCGGGGTTCACACAAAATTTCAACCAACCACTAGAAGTCTTGTCATGTGTAAGTAACAAAACTGAATCAATTTAAGTCTTGACTTGAAGGGAAGGTCTAAAGACCATCCCCATCGAGAATAGTATTCCTGGTAGTTGTCTGTAAATTGGACCTTGTCACAGGCTTATTGTGCACCTAAGTTGGCAACACACTGAGTTGTTATCGAATAATTAGCTCCTTCTACTGAATTTTAAAATCTATCAGATAAGCCCTAAGGTTACATCCTATGTTGTTTCTAACTATACTCAACCATATATAAAGTCTTGACATGTGTTCAGTTGACCAAAATACAGCATGTGTCCCCATCCAAGACCTCTTCCTGGATGAGGTTGCAGACTTTCAAAGATAAAATCCTCAGTTGACTGGAAATTAACAAAGTCTTTGGAATCAAACAACATAAGATTACAGAACATCCTGCAACTTATTAAGTGAATCACCAGCCAATAACCAAATCTCTTCTTCTTTCAAAATGTCACAAAGAGTAAAAGTTTCCACTGATACTTTACTAGTGGCGGCATTGTTGTTAGCTTCATCTTACAGTATTCTGCTTCCTGCATACGGTTCTTCCACTCATAAAAAACTATTACAAGTAGTAGGTATAGAACAAGAGGTAAATGCACTTTTGAAATGGAAATCTACCCTTATTGACCAAAATCATTCTATCCTCTTTTCTTGGAAGTTGAATGCTACTTCTAATTCGATGAGTCCATGCAAGTGGTATGGAATCACTTGTAACAATGAGGGAAGCATCATTGAAGTAAATATAGCAGGTTTGGGTTTACAAGGTACACTCAGTAGTTTCGATTTCTCATATTTCACCAACTTCGTTAGTCTTAACTTGAGTCGGAACGAACTCTTCGGAGACATTCCGCCCCAAATTAGTAATCTTCGGAAACTCACCCACCTTGATCTTTCCGTTAATAAATTTTCTGGACAAATTTCATCAGAAGTAACCTCTCTCATAAATCTGTTATATCTAGACCTTTCTCAAAATCAAATTAGTGGATCCATCCCTCAACATATTGGTAATTTATATTATCTCACTCATTTAAGGTTGTCCGCAAACCGTCTGTCTTATTCAATCCCTAATACAATATCATTTTTGGCTAGATTGGAAACTCTTTACCTGAATGAGAACCAACTATCTGATGTCGTTCCTGAATATATTGGAAGGCTAAATTCTCTTACCATCTTAGATTTGTCTGCGAACAATCTCATTGGTTCAATTCCCACTTTTTTAACCAGGTTGACTAACTTGAGAATTCTTGACCTATCCGTTAACCAACTTTCTGGCAACATCCCTCGTGATATAGGAAAGTTGGGATCTTTAACTACATTAGATTTGTCTCAAAACCAACTCACTGGTTCAATCCCATCTTCTATAGGTAACATGAGAAATTTAACGATCTTATACCTTTTTCAAAATCAGTTAAGTGGTTCATTGCCAAGAGAATTCAGCAGTCTAACGCATTTGAAAGCAGTGTCTTTGAGTGAAAATAAGTTTTCTGGTTATTTACCTCCAAATGTATGTCAGAGCAGAAAACTTGAACAATTTTTGGCAGGTAGTAACCATTTCACGGGTCCTATACCAAGAACCTTTAGAAATTGCACCAGCCTGAGAAATCTCGGGCTTGAAAATAATGAACTGGTAGATAATGTAACCGAGGCGTTTCACGTCTATCCGTTTGTAGTTAGGTTTACTGTAAGTAACAATATGTTGTTTGGTGAACTCTCAGAGGACTGGGGAAACTGTCGAAATTTAACGTTGCTATCTTTCTCAAAGAACAATATCACAGGTAGAATACCATCTGAAATTGGAAGGTTGAAGATTTTAAGTGCACTTAATCTTGGTTCAAATAACTTAGAAGGGAAATTCCTAAGGAGTTGTTTAATCTGTCTTCATTGATCCAGTTAGATTTGAGCAATAATCAGCTTTCCGGTAGCTTGTCTTCTGCAGTTGGTACGTTATCCAACCTGCAATTTCTCGATTTATCAGCAAATAAAATCATCAGATCAATACCCACACAGTTAGGGAGTGTTCAAAGCTATTATCTTTGAATTTGAGCAAAAACAAATTTAATG
The DNA here is from genome assembly GCA_023531295.1 of Papaver armeniacum. NCBI lineage: Eukaryota > Viridiplantae > Streptophyta > Magnoliopsida > Ranunculales > Papaveraceae > Papaver > Papaver armeniacum. The sequence continues at coordinate 489,552 of JAJJWW010010444.1, forward strand.
AAAGCATCCCACCCCAGATTGGAAACTTGGATTCATTACGGATACTGTTGGACCTTGGTTACAATGAGTTGAGCGGAGAGATACCAACAGCTCTTGGAAAACTAAGAAAACTAGAAACACTAAATGTATCTCATAATAAGCTCTCCGGCTCAATTCCATCTTCATTTGATCAAATGGTTAGCATCACCACTGTTAATATTTCATACAATGAATTGAGTGGTCCTCTTCCAAACACCAAGGCCTTTGAGGATGCTTCTATTGATACTTTGAAGAACAACACAGGGTTATGTAGTAATAATTTTAGAGCTTTAAAACCATGTAATTTGGTACAGGACAAGCATAAGCTTTTGCTTGTAATCCTACTTCCTTTGATTGGTTTGTTGTTTCTTTTATCTCTACTTTTTGCCATCTTGTTTCTCCTTCAAAAGAGATCACTAAGAAATGCCGCGTTTATTAATCAAGCTAGAGATATTGAAACCAGAAGGAATTTATTTTCAATTTGGAACTACGATGGGAAAATAGTGTTTGAAGATATAATTGAAGCCACCGAGAATTTTGATATTAAATATTGCATTGGAGCTGGAGGGTATGGGAGCGTTTACAAAGCAGAGTTGTCAACAGGTCAGGTTGTTGCTGTGAAGAAACTTCACCCATCAGATGAAGATTCTGAGATATTAGATCTGAAATCATTCGAAAGTGAAGTTCATGCACTAACAGAAATTCGACATCGAAACATTGTGAAACTTTTGGGTTTTTGTTCTAATCCTGAAAGGAGGATCTCATTTTTGGTTTATGAGTTTGTGGAAAGAGGAAGTTTGAAAAATATTTTATCCGATGGGGAACGAGCAACGAAGTTTGATTGGATAAAGAGAATAAGATTCATCAAGGGAACAGCTGATGCACTTGCTTACATGCACCATGATTGCATTCCGGCAATAGTACACAGAGACATATCTAGCAAGAATATTTTGTTAAACTCTGAATACGATGCTCGAGTTTCTGATTTTGGTACATCGAGGATTTTAAAGCCAGATTCATCCAATTGGACTTCACTTGCAGGAACCTATGGATATGTTTCTCCGGGTATATAATTCAATTTAAACTTTTAATCTGTTTTTATTGGTACCCCTTTTCTAAGGTTAGTAAATAAATTTTGCATCCATTTTCTTTGTTGTGACAGAGCTTGCCTATACAATGAAGGTTACTGAGAAGTGTGATGTTTATAGCTTTGGGGTGATCGTATTGGAAGTTCTAATGGGAAGGCATCCTTCTGAAATCATCACAGTGCTCTCACAAATTCTTCTCTCATCTCCGTCTTCCAGTAAGATGGGGCAAAACGTAAGGTTGAGAGACATCCTGGATCAATGCATTGGATCACCAACTGATACTGTGAAGAAGGAAATAATGTACATTGTGAAAGTTGGATTATCATGCTTAAAAGGTGATCCATATACTCGGCCAACTATGCAAGAAGTAGCAGTAGAGTTATCATTATCAGCTCATAGCAGGGCAAGTTTAGCAGTGCCTTTTGAAATGATTACACTAGGGGACATTCTGTTGTCATAATAACTTTTGTAACCGAGGGATCTTCTTATTTTTCTTTTCATTTGATTTTTTTTGTTGAAGCATGAATATTATTAAAGGTTAAAGTTTAATTACAGGTTTTGCCTTGGGAAATTATTTTTTATTAACTGTATAATCTTTTTTTTTTTTTTTTTTTTTTGCATGATCAAGAATAGGGTACCAATCTAGAAATCCAGTTGTCAGGATTATTTTAATTTATATGGATCTGTACCCATCCCACTAATACCGGTACCCGCCTTTATCGGTGACCTAATTCCTTAAAATTTTTTGAAGCACAACACTCTTTTTACCATGGACAAATATCATTGTTTCGTATGTGATTGTTTCTTGTTTGTTTTTCATGATTTGCCAATACAGTGACTAATCCAAAACACAATTTACCAAACTAATTAGCAAAACATGAATAAATTATTTCACTTTTTGATAATAAGGAAAACTGGTAGTACATTTTAATAAGAAAACGGGATTGAGGTCAGTGCCGGAGTTAGAGGTCAACTAATCCTGGCTCTAGCCCACCTAAAAATCTTCAATTCTGTATAATACCTTTAATTTTATCCTCTGTTTAGTTCTTAGTCCATAAATATTAGCATTTAGTCCCCCAAATTTATATAATTTATTAGCCCCTTCATAGTGCTTTCTGGCTCCGCCACTGGCAAGGGTATAAAGAGAATGCACTCAGTTCCTGAAAATTCTTAGTTGAGGTTTTTTAGAATAGTTTTTGAAATACACTACACAAGAGGAAAGCTTTATACCGCAGTTAATTATGGACATTACAGTGAGTAAACCAATAAATGGAGGAGAAAATGATAACTACGACTTAGCCCTACAGTTCGTTGGCACTGAATCCGTATTTTGTATTATTACTAGCCCTTAACCCGTGCCGTAACGGCACGGGCCATGATGTTGGTTCATTTTTAATATATCGTATAATTTGTGTCCCGAATACTTCTAACTCCTTATGATTTAATATGTGTTTGTCATAAAAATAGTTGGGATTTTCCTCTCTTTTCTACTTTGTTTTTTCCTTTAATATTTTACCGCCGGAGATTTGCTCAAACGAAAGAAATATAATCTTAACTTCCAGACACTTTTTTATTTAGGTTCATTGCTTATAATGAGATAATGCTCTACATGAACATGGAAGTTTAAATATTTTTTGGAAATATGTCGTCAGCAGCGCTCATTTCAGTGAAATCAACTAATCAATATCGTCCATGAAAGTCTCCACATGCTCCTATTTCGCTCCCGCTGACTCATGTATCATGGTCATGTTTTCGATCCTCCAAATAGGCAGAGAATAGTATTTTTTTTTGCATCGAACGAATGATACAAACTATCCAATGTGACATGATTTTCCTATAATTTTTCAACACCCATTAGATGACAATGTTTAAAATGTGTACCCATTACCTTTTCGAAGGGATTGTATATATGAGAACCTCTGCCATTAAATCTTCAACAAAGTATTGTGCCCAACAATTCGTCTTAACGAAGGCTTTGGTAACTTCAAGAGTCTTGGACATTTTGTCACTTCCGTATGTTCCTACCTTCACTTGGAATACAATCTGGAGACACATTACCTCATAAAGAACCTTGAACACATATTGTACTCCATGATCCTATTTCAAATTAATAGATTGTCAATAGATCCTTTACCAAAAGTTGACATATTCTACGTTGAATATTTATAAAAAAAAATTATGGTATTGTGGATCGTTGCTTTCTAAGAGTGTAGTTTTCAAAATTGGCCTCTTCAAGTCCCACGGCTTTCTAAGTTTATATATCTTGTTTGTTTTTAACATTTTAGTTATCCATATTATGTTTGTTACTAACTTTAAACTTGATGTCATCTTCTACTGTGAACTTTATGTGATGTCAGAATCGAAATAGTTATACCTCTTTCATTCGTATCAAGTAATCCGTTGTATATCCCAACAATTCTTCTACAACAATTCCTTTCTTTTCCCATTTCCGAACCATCAGTAGCCATTATTGTCAAACGCAATTTGTCTAATTTATGTTGATGTTATGTATTTACAATGTTCATTTTTATTAAATAAATAGATTGTGGAAAAACTAAAAAAAAAAACAAAAAACATAAGTATTACATCGGGTCTAAGTTACTATATCCAAAATACTCCGGACACTGCTTCTGATGCCTTGTTTCCTCAAATTCCTCGTTGCATTCTAGACAGTATAAGCAACACCAATCATTTACGAAGTGAGCTATTTGCGCAAGTGTGGTCAATGTATCCCTTGCATGTAATAATAATAACAACACGTCAATTTTTTCAAGGCATCCAATTGTAAATGGTATCAATCTAATAGATTTGAATTATACCTCAATCTTAGATATCACCTTCTTTTCACATAACACAGCAATTGAGGAAGGATAAATCTTGACCACTCTTTACATAGGCAGAGTTAGCCAAACTATGTTTTGCAATTGTCTTACGTGAAAATTATTATTAATCCATATTTTAGTCGGCTCCTATCGAAGCCGATCTAATTAGTCATATACAAAGTTAGTCTTAAATTTTTGACCTTATCTCTTGACCAAATTATTGAAGTATTCTCAGTCATGTCCTGCGTGTGATCTACCCATATGTGTCTACTCTACCTTCTAACCCAGTGAATGAAACCTATACATATTGATCCGTAATTTGATATTGTTGATTTTTCATCAAGAGGTCGCATGATTTTAGAATGTAAAATATAAAAAATATTCTATAAACATCGGAGGCGAAATTTAGAGTTTTTTATGATGATTTTGAAGAACAAACATAATTTTCAAACAAATATTTTAGAATGCAAATACATTTTCCCGGTCAATAAGGTTTTATATCTGGAATTGAGTGAAAGTTGTTGTCTTTGTAGGTAGTTTTCGCGAAACAACTCGACATTGATGGTCTTTCAGGAAAAAGAATGTAATAGTACTTGAGAGAGCGATAATGTTCTCTTACACGGGTACACCAATTGCCTTTATATAATACGGATGATCGAACAGTCATGATCATATTGTATTATACGTTCCGGTATCATCCTCGAAATATTTGGTTTTTGTCCTTATCAATCGTGCTAAAAACAACCAATTACATCTTTCACAATATAATAAAACTCACTAAAAAGCATTAACTATTGTTATACACTACTATTACCAACACCCGCACCACCATAAAAACCATCCACCGCCACTATTTCTTCCACCAATAGTAATATTACCGCCTCCACTATTCACAAACACCCGCCACCGCTTATACTAACCCTACTTCCACTACCACCATTAGAATTAATATGGTTTTTAGTAAATTTATGTATTTATGTTAGATTATTAAAGGGACATTTATAATAGAAATTTAATTAATCATTTATCTTTGCCAAGGACAAATCCTGATAACTATTTACATAAACAAATCGATAATAAATAATTTCATATGTTCTGATCTTGATTTGTGTCGTTCGTTTTAGTTATTACATAACATGGCAATTGATTGCACAAATTTTTTAAAATGGACATGTGTTTTATCGAGTTTATTTTAACATTAGAATGATCAACCATGTTTTATACTTTATAATATAACGTTACACATTTTGTGGCGTTACGAAATTAGCATAATATGTTTTTATTCACCAATACCCACCACCACCATAAAACCATATGAATCCACTTTTTTTATCCACCACCACCTAGTGGCGGAGCCAAGGGTTGACTAACCTGGCTCTAACCCCTTAAATTTTTAATAACTTCATAAATTTTTTAGTTTATTTTATAAATAGTACTTTGTCCATATATATTTATGGTTTAGTCCACCAAAGTTTACATGTTTCTTTTTTTTTTTAAAATAGGCCTCCTCAATGTCAATTTTTGACTCCACCACTGCCACCATCACTGTCGCCCATCCCATTAGGTTGTTGGACGCAATTCTAATTTTCAATCACAAATGCCATGTATGAGGTTTAGATTGAACAAAATTTCGTCAATTGATTAGTTTCATTATTTATTTTTCCGTGTATATATGCTTTTTTTGTATTTCAATCAATTTTATTGCAATCATGAGGTTGGATACAGGTGAAAAATGGACTTTGTATCCCATTTTACGATAAAAGAACAAAAATAAATATAATTGTGCTTGGCTCCGCCCTTAACCACCACCAATCTTTCGGCCTCCACCTCTTCTACTACTCATTGTCGCAGAAAATGTCCATTGATTCTATTTATCAAAATAACTTATTAATAGAAATAAAAATTATAATTAATTAAGAAAATTTATAATTAAAAAATGATTAGTCATTTATTATAAGCAATTAGTGAAACACTAATTAATAAAAAACTTTATAATGAATAGATTATTTATTATGTGCAATTAGTGAAACACTAATTAATAAAGCAATTATGGTATTTAAGTTGAACAAACCACCACTTTTGATTTATCTTTTCTATCAATTCCAACCAAGGCGGAACACTGGTTAGAGGCCACTCTTATGACACAATAGGTCACGAGTTCGAACCTCCCCGTTATAATTTTTGAAATTCCATATCTTGACTTGAGTATTCATTTATCATTCATAATATTGGAATTAATGCCACGTGTGCGAGTTGTAGGGGGTGGTCAGGAGAACCACAGCCCTTGATTTATCTTTCCCACGGATAAATCTTGACCACCACTCAGACAGGCAAACTTAGCCTAGCTTTGTTTTGTATTCTTGATTCTATGGCATATATCATTTTTGGAAACAAGAAAACCGGTGGATTACTAATGTTAAACTTGTAATGTTGATGTGCCAGTCGATTACATTCAACTCAATTGAGTTCAATTGCCCTAAACATCTCACTTTTAAGATGTTTTTCTTTAATTTATTTTCATATATAAACAGAGTTAATTGAATTTTTAGGAAGGAAAAATAATGATTAATCACATTAAACGTATCAGACAAGCGAGCAACAAACTGCACAAGTTAAACAACAAGAAATGAAGATTGGATCATTCATTATCCTGGCGATATTGAGGTATACCCAAATTTATTAGGGTATACCCATTTTATTCCCATCCATATTTATGTGTTAAGGGGTGTCTAAAAGGTGTTAAAAGACCAAATTGCCCATACTAAAATAACCATGCCGACTAAAACATATCCAAAAAAAAAATCAAAATCTTTCTTCTAACCTCTTACTATACATGATGAAATCAAAACAAAAAAAAATATCGATGAATCAAAACGAATCATAAGTTGGCAAGGTTTTTTTTGTCTACCTTGCCGACCAAAATATAGTCGGCAAGGTATGAGGTTGAATATCGTGCCGACTTTTCATCTCTGAAATTACCATTTACAGGGTCGGCACGTTATTCATCCTTATACCTTGCCGACTATAGTTTAGCTGGCAGGTTATGAAATTAATACCTTGCCGACTAATCATTTTTATCTGTATGTCAAAAATTCTATAGTCGGCCGGGTATTTTTTTATCGACGTTGCCGACTATAAGATAGCCGGCAAGGTAAGAAACCAATAAGCATGCCGACTAGTGAAGCATTTACAACAGTCTCCTGTGTGTCAAAAATAATAAAGTCGGCATCTTCTTCATTCATCGACCTTGCCGGCCATAAGTTGTCGGCATGTTCTTCAACCGTAGACCTTGCCGGCCAACGTTAGTCGGCATGTTCTTCATTCGTCGACCCTGCCGACTTTTGATAGTTTCAAAACTGAAAGTGTTAAATTCTTCTTTAATTTTGAGTATGATTTCATTTTGACTTTGTAATCCTCTTTTCAGAAGTGTTTGGGTAGTATGCTTTCATTTCCGTTGAAAAAAATATTCTCGAAAGAAAATTTTTTCATCAAAAATCTTCCCACATGAGTTCAATCAAAAACAAAATTTCACAACTTAAATTCATGATTTCAAAAGTTTTAATCTAAATTCAATTAATTAAGTTAATCAGTTTTTTTAGTGTTAATTAAACAAGGGTATATTAGCCATTTAGAAAATACATGGTTAAGGGGTGGCTTCTTTTACTGCAAAATAACATAGCTTTTGTCTTATTAGGTATACCCCATCAAGCCAGGTTCATTATATACAAATATAAAAAATGGTGAAGCTTCTTGATTGTTTACTCTCACGGATAGGGGTGAGCATTTGGCCCGTAATCCGCGGATTTAACCGGGACCAACCGTTCATTTGCGGATGGATGCCCGGACCGTTCGTTAATGGGTAGGATGCGGATGGAATTTCTGAAATCCAACGGATAATGGATCGGGCCCGGATGCAACCTTAAGAATCCGTTGGACATCCATATCTGTTAAATGAAGGGCATTTATATAGTTCTAGAAAATATTATGGATCATTTAGGAATTTTTAATATGTTTGCTTGGGGTGTTGTACATGACATTTTTATATTGGTATACATATATAGGATATGTAGGTTTTATAAGGAGTCATTTGTGTAAGCTTTATTTTCTTTACTATAAATTTTAACTAAAACAAATCCATTGAATTATCCGCATCCAATCCGTCCATCCGTGTATCCATTGGATACAAATCTGTTGGATATGGGTTGGATGCGGATGCCAAATTTGAAATCCGTAGTGCAATGGATTGGATGCGGATGAGGCGAAAACCGGCCCATGCTCACCCCTACGTCACGGATCAGTTCATTGCATATTTCTCAGTAGTGGTTTAGTGCAACGGGTCACAAAAGGGTTGGGCTTCTTATAGTTTACTGTTGGGAGTATCATGGATATCATTTTCTAGCCCAGTCTCGTGTTTCCATGAAATGCCGAGACGGGTTAGCATTTTATGAGGAGTCATGATTTTGGGCATACCAAAAAATTACCGGGCATACTCAAGGTTCGGCTCACAACTTTTTTTTGGCCTAGGTTCGCAAGGTTCGGCTGATAACTTTTCAGCCGAACTTAGACAAAATGTATGCCCGGTAATTTTTTGGTATGCCCAAAATCATGACTCTTTATGAGGGGGCTTCGTACATGATGTATTGTCACAGTCAAACTGGCATGCTTGAACGAGCATTATCTTCAATAGCCATTAGAATTTGGAACGGATACGATCATACAACCGGCATTTTAAATGTTGGAAACAAAAATAAAAAATTATCAGAAAATGATAACCAGTGGCGGAGCTGGAAAATAAAGCTTGGGTGACTTGAAAACTAATTGGATTGGTTGGGGGTGACTTAAGCTTGTTTTTACCCATGAATTTTTTGTAACCATGGTAGAACTTTGCGTTTTTCTGGATTTTGGGCTGGCTTAAGCCAGCCCAAGCCTATATGTAGTTCCGCCACTGATGATAACGATGAATTATGTTTCTAATTAAAGATACTCCCGTGTTTAATCTATTTTGAACTTGGTGCCAGCTCTCAGAGCTGATTCATAATTTAAAAAAAAAAGAAAAAGACAAAGAAATATTTGAATTTTAATTACTCCCTCTGTTTTAGGAAAAGAGATACTTTCACTTTTTCATTTTCGCCTACTCTTTTTCAGAAACGGAGGGAGTATGGTTTTATAAATTAAAAAAGATAAATTCAAAATCTTATAATTTTTCCTTTTCTTTTATACCGAATACATCTGGACATACGCTTCCTATACAAAGAAGGCATATTGTATTGAAAAAATGAGAACTGCAGTAGGCTTAGACTCAAGAGATAAAAGACAGATTCATATCAAAATCCTAAAGTTGGGTGTGTTGCTTATTGCAACACTACAGTTTCCCCGAACATCTTACTTTACCATCCTTTGTAACGGTAAACTAATTAATCAGTTTGGAATGTTCCTCTAACTTGTAGTACTTAATTTTCATTTTGGATTCATAATTCTGAACGATCATGGTTGGAAATGATTTTATATATGAATATGAAGATGTTCACGCAAATCCTATTTGCTCACGTTCAGTGTAACGCCTCCAATGGTGCATACACAAAGTGCCCAAAAGATTACGGAAAGTGTGTAGTAGTTTTTTTTTTTTTTTCCGAAGAAAAGGTTATATTAAAAAAGAAAAAGAAAAAAACAGATTACAAAGCAAATCACTCCCTCATGAGAGTCTCCCGATTGCTCCAAATGAGATTAGGAGGAACAAATTTAAAAGAATCTGTGTCACAGGACCATAAGATAACAAGTTGCTTAACAAGGTCAATATTCTCCGCAATACTTTTCTGACGACCACCAAAGACTCTCTCATTTCGCTCCTTCCATAATATCCAACAAATAGAAAGTGTGTAGTAGTTATTATGTATAGTTAATTTATTGAACAATGGCCTTTGTACCAAAGTGGCACTTTCATATGCGATATATATCAAAGAGGTAACAGTCCTATGCCTGAGTTTCACGCCGACATCAATACACCGGTATTTCAATGGGAATTAAATTTTGACAACGTAGAAAAAAATGTATTGACATTGGGAATTAAATTTTACTTTAACAAAGTCATAATCAGTCAACCAAGTCAAGAATGGTGAATAATGTGGGTTGGTTTTGGGGATAGAAAAAGAAGACGCATTTGAATTTTGAAGCTTGTACCAGCATGGTTTTTTTTTTAATCGATGGAAAGAATTTTATTAGGGAAAACAGAATTTACAAGAAACTATCAGTAATAGTTTAAGGTGATGACATGGAAGTTTAAGGAATGGGTTCGTCTATTTTGCAAATATTTTTGTTGGTTGATTAATCTTGTTGAGTTTTTGGTGTATACACAATACATCCCAATTTGTAATGTCAAATGTTTGCAGCTTTCGCTTCGAAATAAACTAAGTTTTTTTTGGATCTTTGAACTAACATGTACAAAGAATTAAAATAGATACAAGGTTGTCGAATGATATTAAAATAATGATTGAACTCGCAAAGATTTTTTTTTTCTTTCTACTCAGAAAGGGCAATAATTATAAAAAACAATTCCACACCAAGTAGGTGTTAGAATTGTAGCACAAAAATTCAGCTCAATTTAATGGAGCTCAAAGAACACTAAGAAGTAAAAACTAAAGTACATTCACAGCAATCTGCAACATCTATCGTATTTGGATCATATTCTTGCATCAACATCTATCGTACTTGGATTTATTTTTTTATTAAACTACCTTAATGTCCTCGGACTCTTTATAGGTTTTTTATATAGTTGAGTAAACTTAATTTAGTTCATCTCAATTTCCTCAAACATCTTGACTCTTTGTAATTTCATAAAATTGGTTTAAAAGACCAAAATCAACATTCTGATTAGAGGTGTAAATTGGGTTGTGCCAAAGACGAGCACACCCGACCCCAAAGACGCTAAAATTTGAGCACAATGACCCACCAAAGACGTGACTTAGCCCAAGCCACGGACAAAGACGTTAGTTAAATGGGACGTGCTGGGTTTGACTAATTGGCACAGTAGCACAGCGCAGCACGCGGCACGGATAAGCACGTGGCCCAGCCCAGCACAGCACGTTAAGAGAGCACGTCATAACATGTACAAATACACCATATACCAAGGCATAATACATCACATTTTTTGTATATTTCACAAAAAAGTCATTATTCTAGCTAGTTTTTAACATTTTATGTTGGCTTATTTATAACAACACATATAATACCTATTTCAATATCGTTCTTATAATGTCGTCACCTATATTTAATTATAACATTAATTTACATGACAATAATCCAATTTTATATTTGATGGGCTATTTCTTTTTATTGAATAAACTTGTTAATTTTACTTGAAATAATTTCAAATGATATGTTGTCTAATTAAATTCTTGTGATAATGTCCGACTTAATGTATACATTAAGTAATTTTTCAAATTGTTTATAGCACGTGTGCCAGCACGGCACAGCACGGCGCGTTTATTCGTGTGCTGTGCCCGTGGGCTATGCTGTGCCTAGCTTTTGACTAGTAAAACACAGCACGGCACACCACGTTTAAATCGTTGGCACAGCACAGCACGGCACATAGCACGTGAAGCACCTGACTTCGTGTGCCGGGCTGTGCCGGGCAGACACGTTTTACACCTCTAATTCTGATCATTAGTCTGGCATCTTGTCGACGGCATTTATTTAGTGCTTTGGTTTATGTTCATGCCAAAATTGAACCAAAACAGAACAATAACTATTGTGAGAAGTTCATAAAATGTATCATTTCAAAACAGCAAAAAAAAACGGGGAATTTGTACCGACGAGTCATTTCCTTTTTCCTTTTAATACAAGAGAAGGTTTATCATAAGAAGAAAAATATAAATAGCCACAAGAACTAGAGGTAGCTATATGGCGAAAATTGTATACAAGAGAAGGTTTATCATTAGAATAATGGAGGAGGGACCGGGTAGCAAAGGGCCCAAGTAAAAGCCAAAGTTCTTGCAGCAAAATAAAGTTTGAACATTTCAAGACTTAAAAGGTCTGGAAATAAAGTTATCATGTTGAACGGCGAGGAAACCCTCACTTTTTATTGGTCGGAACAATTTTTTTTTCAGTTTTGTGAAACGAACGTTCTGGTGAGGACACTTGGCAACGTATGATCGATTTAAAAATTACAAACTCAAAAGGAAAATTTAACTTACCATGTTTGGAGTTCTATGGAAGTCCAAATTCAATTCTAAAGTCGAGTACCCACCATAGAGGATTCTTTTTTCCAAAATAATACATAAAGGGAAGAAGAAAGAAAACACACATATTTTCTGGGAAAATAAAAGAAAAAATAAATAAAATCCTCACATATTTCATTTTTTTCCCCACTTATTTAATGCATCGAGACGGGACGGGACGACACTAAATGAAAAATACATCGCCAAGGGCGGGGTGGGGGAAGCCCCGCGCACATCGAATCTAAAAAAAGGTTAAAAGAAAAAAAAATACCTGATGCTTAGCACGACCACTAATCTAGTGTTTTTTTTTTTTTTTTTTCCTGATACTAAAAGAAAATTTTATTGATTAAATTCTTCTAGAGAGAACATGATCATCCTCAATCCACTTAACAATGTCAGGAGGAAAATTCGAAACAAAGGAGAAACTACTAGCTTCAAGTCTAGCTTTTTTTGCTAACTCATGAGCCACACTATTACTTAACCTATTTACCAACTTGTAAAACCAAAACTCATGAATTGAAAACTTGTTTTTAACTGAAAGAAAAAGATGATGATCGAACAAGTATACAGAGGGAACTGTAAAACTTCTCGTAGATGCTAAATAAAATCAGATTTGTATTAAATACACTAAAAATAAGCAGCGTTGACATTTTTTTTTTTGATCGGTCAAAGAGAAGTTTCATTGAAAAGAAAAGGTACTTAAGAGGGTTACTTCAACCCAATGAATACAAACGGAAACAAAAAAGAAAAGCAAACCGAAGGGGAATTCGGCTACCCAAGACTACAAATAACAAGCTCACGAAACCCGAAAAAAGAGTCCCATGATGCTATCACCATATTCGCCGTTAAACCTAACATCTTTATGTTTGATTCGGCCCAAAAGAATGCATGTAGTTTAACGTTTCAATAAGGCTTACCAAACTTTTTTGTTATTGTTTTCGATGACTCTTGCATTTTGCTCTCTCCAAATGCACCGCTATATTACAACCGGTATGTTATTCCATATTCGACTAAGTCTTTCATCTCCCCAATCAAACTTCCAACACTTTATAGTTGTGGTTATATTTGCCTCATAATTCCAACGAGAACGACATCCTTCAACAAAGTAATCCCAAATTCTCCGAGTCCTCCAACATCCATAGAACAAATGTGAGCTAGTTTCATCATGTTTGTCACAAAAACAACATACACTAGAGAAATCCATACCTCTTTTCAAAAGCTTATCCGCCGTCATTATCCTATCATGAGAAAGAAGCCAAAGGAAAAAAATTGATTTTACAAGGGTAGTCACGGCTCCAAACAACATCGATTGGAAATTTGGCTCATCTTGATCTTCTTCGTCTCTAATACCATCTTTAACCGTATATTGACCGTGATTATTGCCGACCCAAATTCGACTATCCGAGATGCCTTCTTGATTAGTGACGGAAGAGAGTAGATTTGAGATAGTTAAAAATTCACTTGAAATGGTTTGGGAGTATCTTTTTCTAGATATAAACTTCCACCTTATATCACCTTCATTCACTTCATACATACTTGCCACCACAAACTCCTTGGTCCTTGAGGCTTCATATGCCAAGGGAAACATATCACATAATTTTGCTTCATCAATCCAATAGTCTTCCCAAAATCTAGTTTCCTTTCCCGCTCCAATATTAAATCTAATACTTTTTGTTGAAATCTTTAAGCTCTTTATAGATATTAAACCACAAGCTACCACCTTTTGATCCTTTGGGTTAGAGAGTTCCCAATCGGTCGAGGTTTCACCGAATTTCTCAACCATAATCTTCCTCCATAATGCATTTTTCTCTAAACCAAAATGCCACCACCATTTTTTTAGCAAAGCCGAATTAACTTTCTTAGTTCTACGTATACCAAGACCACCTTTTTTCTTAGACTTTGTAACCATTTTCCAACCAACATTGTGAATTCTCTTCTTATTTTTAGCATCATCCCATAAGAAGCCTCTAACCACTTTATCGATTTTCTTAGTTATGGAGCATGGAGCAAGAAAAATGTAGAGATAATAAACGGGTAGACTAGCCAAAATACTTTTAATGAGAGTTAACTTACCCCCTCTTGTTATTGATTTCCCGCTCAAAGAAGTTACTCTCTTCACGAAAGAATCAAGGATCTTTTCCCATTTTTATGAGCCTCCCACTTCGTCTCCCAATGGAAGACCAAGATAGATAATAGGAAACCTAGCATATTTGCAACCTAACATGTTAGCATAAATTTCAATTCCCTCTTCGAATGCCACCCCAAATAATCTGCTCTTGGATAAATTTATCTCCAAGACGGAAGTTAACTCGAAACAAAGAAGTAGGTAACGAAGGGCATAAACTTGTTCTCTCTTAGCATCAAGAAAAATAATATCATCGGCAAATTGCAAGTGATTTATTTTTTTCCCCTCTCTTTTACCGAGAAACCCGAAATTTGATTAGATTCTTGTGCTTTACTCAACATACAACTTAGGACTTCACCGATGATAGTAAAAAGAAAAGGAGAAAGTGGATCTCCTTGACGAAGTCCCTTTTCACTACCAAAGTAACCGTAAGAAGATCCACTGACAATAACCGAGAACTTTGAGTATGTTAAACAATTTCTAATCCAAGCTCTCCAATTACCACCAAACCCCATTTTGCATAAGACTTCATTTAGAAAATTCCAATTCACATTATCAAATGCCTTTTCAAAATCGAGCTTGCAAACCAACCCCGGGATTTTTTGACGAAGTCTAGAGTCCACACATTCATTTGCTATCAATACTCCATCAAGAATTTGTCTTCCTTTAATAAAACTAGATTGAGATATTGAGATTAGAGTGGGAAGGTATACCTTTAGGCGCTCCGCTAACACTTTTGAGATGATTTTGTAGACACTTCCAATAAGGCTAATCGGTCGAAAATCTTTTACTTCCTCTACACCAACCTTCTTAGAGATAAGCGCAATAAAATTGTTTTTCAAAGATTTATGAAGAACATTGTGATCATGAAATTCTTCAAAAACCTTCATCAAGTCTTCTTTTAAAAATTCCCAACAAACGATAAAGAACTTCATAGGGTATCCATTCGGACTTGGAGCACGATCAATTCTCAAATCTTTAATAGCATTCTTGACCTCATCTTCACTAAAAGGCCTCTCCAACCACATACTTGCATTCTCATCAATACGCCTTAAGCACATATTCTTGATTCTTGGACGGTTTTTAGAAGCAGCCTTGACATTTAAGACCTTGTTTTTTTGACATTCTTGTTAATTTTTTATTACAGTCTCATATGTAAAGTCCTATTTTTTTCTTCTGAACTTTATTCGAACCTCATTTTATGGACTTCTTGTTACTAAATAATACTCGTATCAAAGTAGAAAACCTGAGGAGTGGCCATATTATTTTAGGAAACTCAGCATAATTCATCTCAACTTCCTCAAACATCTCAATTCTTGGAACCTCGTGTCTTTCACCATAAGAATCATTAAATGCAAAATATGTTAAAACCACACATTAGAGTTAGATAATTCTTATATTCAAAAACTAAATAGACAATGTAGTAAAAGCATTTGATCATTAATCTCTCATCTTGTTCATGGTATTTGTTTAGTTCCTTGGTTTAGGTGCATGCCAAAATTGAACCAAAAGAAAATGATAACCATGTGTGAAGAAACAATAAAACTATCATTTCAAAGCAACAACAAAAACATGGGAACTACGTTGCGAGGAATTTATAACCACGAGTACGTGACTTATTTATTTTGGATGTATATTAAAAGGTAGTTTTTTAACTTTCAGAATTCGAAAAGCAAAAAGTTAGTTTGCCTAAGTTATTTCAAAACGATTTCTAAAAACAAAAAAGTAACTTTTTGTGAAGCAATTTTTGCTTCTGACTTCTGCGTCTGGTGTCTAAACGTGCTCGTTGTATTTTGATCAGTAAACTTAAAATATATATTGAGTGCTTGCTAGAAGTAAGAAAGAAAAGGCTTAAAGAGCTTATAAACCAGCAAAGCACCTGTCGACATTGCTAAAAATCTTTACAAACATTGCTAAAACTTGGCAGAGTATTTGTTAAAGTGTACAAGTTTTTCCTTGGGCAATTATTAATTTTTATTAACTTAGGTACACTATTTAAAAAAAAAAAATTAGAAAATAAATTAATATTTATATTAAAAAAAATCAATCATATAGATCTTTGTTTAATAGCCTAGCAACTACCTTTTTTCTTTCTTTTTTTCTTTTATTGCATAATCACTAAAAATGTACCAAAGTAGAAATCCAGGTGTCAGGATTATTTTATTTTATATGAATTTGCATCTGTTCACTAATACGGGTACCCACCTTTATTAATGACCTAATTATTTATTTTTTCTTTGAAGCAACCACAAGACTCCTATAGTCATGGAAAAATATCAGTGTTTCACGTGTGATTGTTTCTTGTTTGTTTGTTATGATTTTGCCATACATGCAGTGACCACAAAATTTATCAAACTGATTAGCAAAACATGAATAAAATGCTTCACTTTCTGATAATAAGGAAAACTAGTACCTTTTAACAACAAAACAAGATTAATGTCAGTGACGGAGTCAGAGGTTGACTAATCCTAGCTCTAGCCCACCTGAAAAATCTTTAATTCTACATAAATACCTTTCATTTTACCCTCTGTTTAGTTCTTTGTCCATAAATATCCTGGTTTGATTGGGGGCCAGACTTTTTAATTGGGGGCCAAGCACTAGATGACAAAAAAGGTCACCCAATCCTAATTTGGGTCACCCCTTATAAAAATTCTTTCTAATTGCCTAAAATAGCCTTGAGTGATTAGTATTAAGAGTTAATGAAGTAGATTAGTGTGTTAATTTAGTTTAGTTTAAAATCAGGTTTTGGATTAAATTTTTGGGAAATTTAAGTTTTGGGTATTTTTGTTTTGAGAAGAAGAAGAGGGGTTTTGGGAGGAAAAACTAGGGTTGTTTAGAAATGAGTGATTCAAGTGGAGGGAATGAGGTTGGTGAAGGTTCAAACAACAACCATGATTGTGTTGATGGTGAGATTATCTCTAATAATCCTATGGATTGGATGTTTGATGAAGAGATGTTAATGGAGGAAGCCATGAATAATGGTGGAAATGAAGATCCTACTCCTCAAAATGAAGGAACCGATACTCCAAATGAAGAACCCGCACCTCAAAACAATCAGGTAAACCTCATATACTCTTGAAATTGTCTGAATGGTGCTCCAAGGGGTCGATTCATGGTCACTGTTTAAGTCGTCAGTGTGAGAGTCGTTATAGTCGGGGTTTGGATTCATTAACGACTCTTAAAGGTCGTCAGTGAATTGGAATTACCGATGACGACTCAAACCTGCAACTTTTCCAGGTTATGAAAAATCGTTAGGGGCGGGTGATAAACACTGACGACACTTTTAGCTAGGTCAAAAAGGGTCGTTAATTTTTTTGTTTAGAGACAAACGACTCTAAACCCAGAACTCTCAGTAAATAAAACACTTAGAGTCGTCATATATGTATTCATATAAGATGACGACCCTATCCCGCCATTTCAAATTTGATGTAGAGTCGTTCGGTGTTTTATTTAATATAATAACGACCCTTGCGCTGGATTATGATAAATTTTGATTTCATAGAATCATTTCATTGAATCGTAAAAGGCATACATCTTTCATAGCGATACATTGAAGGAAATGAAATACAATAGATAATAGCGGTGCACTTATACACTTAATCATAAATGGCGTAGTTATACATGGTGCCTTCCAAGATAAAGTAGCAATCGTCGAACTCAAACTTTTTCCCACGAAGCTCCTCGTAATAGCCATACGCCTTCCTCAACTGAAAACGCAAACATACTCAGTTAGTATTGTTGAAAACTTTGGATAAGTTTTACGTCTTGTTTAAATACTTACTCTCATAGCACCCTAAATATTGGGCATGGCTTCCCTTGCGGCCTTGATTTCTCTTTTGAAAACTTCACACTCGAAGAATATCTCCTCGAACCTTTCCTTGACGAGTTTTAAAGACCTTGAGTTGCAAATTCCGTCTAACTCCACAAAAACGATGAATACACGGTTCCACCAAGCATCCGATGTTTGATCAATGTCTTTTCCTAGATCTTCAAAGTGGTTTGTGATTGTTTTCCAAGCTCTCACAATAGCACAATTCTCTTCCGAAGTGTAAGTATTAGTCATGGTGTTTCCTCTTCTTTTTCCTCTTGGATAATAAATGTATGAGAATGAATGTGAAGGTTTAGAATTATGGTTTGGGTTAAGAATGTGTGAGGTATGGGTATCTATTTATAGAGATTAAGGACCCAACAGTCATTTTTTTGAAGTTTTAACCGTTGCCCGACTCAACTACATTTGGTGAATTCAAAATTCACATTAACTGCATTAAGCATCGTCATTATGTATATTAAACAAGTGACGACTCTTGATGATAAAAAGTGTCGTTAATGTGTTATGTTTACTGAATGACGACTCTACCGTCAAATAGTCTCTGTGTCAAGTGACCTTTAGAGTCGTTAATATGTTCTTATCCATAAATGACGACTCATGCCAAGAATTTCAAACAATGTTTAGAGTCGTCACTTTTGCTTTAACGAATCATGACGACCCTTTATGAACTATAGTTATTGCACCGATATTTGAAGTCATGTGTTTTATTGAATCCGAAAAAACATACATGTAGTTGAAATAAAATAGAAGGAAAACACATAAAATTGTTCAATACATTGCCATAGAAAATCTATACGAGTTTAATTATATTGGGCGAATTGACATTCAACTTCCTCCAAGAGAGTGTAGCAGTCCTCGTGCAAAAACTCATGGCCGTACTTTAATTCGTATTGGCTCCGACCCAAAGTATACTGGAAAAACAATTTTTTAAATAAGTTAGCGTTGTTGAATAATGATAACCAAATAAATTTTTTTTGATAAAAGGCCTATTGATTCACAAACTTACTCTACTCATTCGAGGTTCGTTCAGCATAGCGTCCTTACGAGCTTTCAATTCGTTTCTTAGCAGTACGCATTCATTGTATAAATATGCGTACATTTCCCTTATTTGTGGGAGCGTCCTCCTATAACGATTTCCGCTTAGTGCTTTGAATACCTTAAACACCCGTTTCCACCAAGCATTGGTATTTTGATCATGCCCAAGGTAAGGCCCTCTTGTTGGGTCTTCGTTACTGGCCACCCATTGCGCTTCCTCAATGGAGTGCTTTGTGAGAGTGGTGTGTGCTCTGACAATAGCAACATCTTCTAGATTATTGAACGGAGTTGGAGCCATTTTTTAGTGTTTGAAAGTGATGGGTGACTGATTTAGGAAGATTGAAAGTGATGGGTGAATAAGTTTGTAAGAGATAGGTCTCTATTTATAGCAAAAATGTACCCAACGGCTAGTTTTTTTTAAATAAAAAACGATTACTTCTGCAATAACTGCTCCTACTAGTCAAAGTTACCGTTGATTTTCAAATTCTCCACTATGTTCGTCTAGAGTCGTCAAGCTAGATATATAAACAGTAACGACCCAAGGTGAAAACTGGGCAGCATGGTTTATATTTGGGAATGTAGAGTCGTCTGTGTATAAAGAGGGTCGTCATTTGTCGAGGAATGGGTCGTTGTTCTGCAAAATTAATGTTGACGACTGTTAATGTCGTCAACCTGTAAATAAAGATGACGACTGTTAGGGTCGTCATTTTAACATCTCAGAAATTAACGACTGTTGAATGATATGTTTTTCTTTTCTATATAGTTGGTTGTACGGGCGAGCTCTCAACCTGAACCCGTCTCCATTATCGGTCCGGATACCTCCCAACACTATATGACCGATTTGGTACGTTTTTAATGTTTGAATCGATGTATATCTTTATGAAAATTGTTTAATTAGTGTTGCATCATGAACGTGACATTGGTTTTAATGTAGACGTGGGAGACAATGGCTGATGTCAAGGAATAGATTATTTCCAAGGCAAAAGAGAAGATGTGCGTAGTTGTTCAAAGCAAACACGTTGATTATAAGCAAATGGAGATGGTATGAGAGAGAGCAGGGGATAAGGAAGAAAGTCACAAAGGGAAGAACTACAAGTATGAGAAGAAGACGACGAGGGTCTACAAAACTTCGTCAAAGAAGATAAAATGCCCCTTCAGGATTGTTTTCAAAAGGCATCCTGAAACTAATCTATGGAGGTTGTATAGTATTCCGGATGGTCGTCACAACCATCCTCCACCTAGTACTCTTTTAGGGCACCCAGCATATGCCAGATTGAAACCACATCAAATGGAAAAGGTACGACAGATGAAGCGATGTAGGCCCCTTCAGATCCTAAATGCAATAAGGGCGGAAGATAAGGCAAACCTGTCTATTATTTCCATAATCTACGTTGCCAAAGCAACGATCAAGAGAACTGAATGGGATGGTAGATTAATTATGCAACAATCAGAGTGGTTGGCAGAAAAACTTAACTACGCCATGCAAACAAGGGTGGGTCCGGGCGACAAAGTGACACATATTTTTATTGCCCATCCTAGGATGGTGGATTTGGCTCAGTGTTTTTACCAGGTCTTGTTCATAGATTGCACCTATAAGACCAACAAGTATAACATGCCATTGTTGAACGTGGTTAGTCATACTTCGGATAAGCAATCATTCACCGTGGCATGGTGCTTTATGGAAAAGGAAGAAATAGAGGACTATGTTTGGGCTTTTGAACAAGTTCGGTTGATTTACCGAGGCGAAGACACACCGCGGGTTATAATTACGGATAGGGATTTTGCAGTCATGAGTGCCGTTCGTCAAGTTTTTCCACATGCTCAACATTTTCTTTGTACGTGGCACATCCAAATGAATATTTTTTTCTAATTGCAAGAATCATATCCAAAAAATCAAGCCTGCAAAGGGTAATCAACATTCCAAGGAGGATGACGAGCGTCTAAGTAAACTTTCAAAAAAAGAGATAGCCGAAGAGAAAAAGAAAGAAAGGGAAAAATATGCTGAAGATGGTGATCTATGGGAGGATTTCTGCAAAGATTGGGACCATTTGGCTCATTCGAAGACCGAAGTAAAGTACTATGCAAATCTTCAAAAGTTTATTGATGATTGGAGTACGGATCATAAGAAGGTTGTCGATTATTGCCTAGATACATGGTTGAATCCTTGGAAGGAAAAGTTTGTTTATGCATGGACCAATAAGTACAAGCACTACAAAAATGAGTCCACGAGTATAGCAGAGCAGTCCCATGGGCGTTTGAAAAAAATTCTTCAAGAGAACACAGGTGGGATAGTTACGGTACAGGAAGCTATTCACGAGCACGCCGAGGATGACCTTAGCAAGATAGTGACTCAGATAGAGTATAGTAAGGACTGTTTTTTGAAGCAATACATGGAAGACAAAGAATTGCTACATGGGGTTTCGCACCAAGTGTCATGGTGGGCAATAAAGCATATGATGACTGAACTTAACAAATTTCGAGCGAAAGCTTCCGATGGAAAAGTCATTAAATGTAATTGCACCACTGAGACGTGGCTTGGCCTCCCGTGTAAACATAAGCTCGGTGGGTACAAAGGGCTCATTCCCATTGAAGATATCGATCCTTTTTGGAAGCAACTTGGGTTCATCCCAAATCCCACAGGAGCCGCTGATGAAAAATTTGGAGACCTTGAGATTGGCAAGTATATCAATGAGAAATATCGAAAAATGAATTGTGCAGGAAGACAGATACTGGTTTCTAATTTGTGGCCGGCTGCCCGTAAGAGCTTGGGAGTAGAAGAAGAGCCAATCAAACAAAAACCACCGGGTAGACCCACAACAAAGAAGTCTTTTAGATAAACCGTGAAAGCGGCAAAGACTTGCAAAAGTGACTTGTCACGTCATCAGTATGTCCAGGCGGAATATACGGAGTATGAGAACTCTTTCGTACCCAAGGCAAGGGGGCCGCCAAAGGAAGACATGGATGTTGTAGACCATGTGGTCGGTACCCAGCAAAGCCAAACGAGCGGAATGGTGACCATAAGAGGAATAAAAGGTAATCCGCGCACCCCTAGAGATTCCCAAGGAAGACCACATCGTGTTGCTTACACTTTGTATAAAGAGTATACCGACCAACTTCCTCACGTCATCTTGGATCACCTTTTATCAACCGACGACATTGACGGCGATGGAAATTGTGGTTACCATGTTGCAACGGAACAATTAGGGCATTTCGACGAGGCCGACGAACTTAAGCTCACCCAAATTGAATATGCAAGAAAAAAAATGGCAGAAGAACTAGTTCAGGACAAACAACTATATTTGAAAATGCTCATGGAAGGAGATCAAAAAGAGAGGGAATTGAAGTTTAGGGAGTTGGTTTCAAACGTGAAATGGAGGAAGGGGTCGAAGAAGGCCGGTTATAAGTTTTGGATGCAAATGCCTTTTGGTGGCCAACTTTTGGCGGACACATTCACTTGTGTTGTAATTGTATTCAGCAAAGGCTTCCCCGGAGCCTCTTGTATGTACGTACCCTCAAAAACTAGGTGCGAGGCGGCGACAAAGAAAAAAAGAATTGTAATGGCACATGTCAATGATAACCATTACATAGGCTTGAAGATTTCCGAAGAATGTCCTCTACCACGGGTGTATGGTGATTGGGGAGAGTACACCAAGGAGTGGACAAACCAGTATGAGAATGGAATGAACATTTGGAATGCTATGGACCCAACCCCGGTTTACTTAGAATTGGGAAATGAATCGTGAGAGAAGATGTTTATTCTCAACTATGCATTGCATTTTGAAGCATACTTTTTGATAATGGTTGTATCTTCTACCCAGATATTTGTATCTTGAAGAATGCTTAATGAATACAATGCGTTTTATCCTAGTTGGATTAAACCACTAACGACCCTCATAGGTAATTTGAATTATGTTTCAGAGTCGTCATCCATATATACATACTATTTAACGACCCTAACTGTAAAATTTGCTAGTCTCATGTATGTTTATAAGCCTAAAGGTCGTCATCCATATATACATAAACATTAACGACACTAACCATAAAAATGTGCCAGTCTCCTGGATGGTTTTTCAGCAATACAGTCGTCATCCATATGTACATAACCATTAACGACTCTAACCATAAAAATGTGACAGTCTCCTGGATGTTTTCAGCAATACAGTCGTCATCCATATATACATAACCATTAACGACTCTAACGTTGAAAATTTGACAGTCTCCTGGATGTTTTTCCAACTAAGAGTCGTCATTCATATATACCTAAACATTAACGACTTTAACCTTAAAAATTTGACAGTTTCCTGGATGTTTAAATACTTAGAGTCGTGATCCCTATAAACATACAAAGTAACGACTCTAGTTCTCCTGGATGTTTTAAGAACTAGATTCGTCATCGTTATAGTGTATACATGGACGACTCTATTAAGAAAACCCCCAACGGCTTTTTTTGTCTGCACTTTTTCCCAAAAAAATAGCCGTTGGTAACTATTGTATATATAGAGGAACACTTCCAGGAGCAAATTCAATAGAAAACCACCTCAAGAATTTTAGTTTGTAAATGGCAAATCCTTCATCGACTACCAATTCAATTGGTAACATACTTAGACAATGCAAGCGACCAACCAAATCAATATTGGCAATGGAAGAAGAGATACGCAAAAAAAGCATGCGACCTACTAAAAAACCGTATACTTTCACGCCATATCCTAATAAGGAAGAAGAAGAGTTGCGCGAGGCCAAAAAACGAGCCGAAGAACAATCCCAACTCTAGGAAATATTCAAGCAAGTCGAGGAAGAGACCGAATGGGTTAAAAATTATTACATCGTCAGGGATCTCCATGAAGAAAATCAACATGATACTAAATTTTGGAGTCAAGTTCGTTCGGGTCCTTTCGTTAATAACAACAAGAAACTACGATATCCTTACTTGCCATCCCACATCATTCATAGGACGATTCTTGTTATGAAATGGTGCACCAAGTACAACGAGTTTCTCGCGAGGCACAAAGGGGATAGGCGTGCTGCCCAGGACGCATATACCAAATGGAGAGGAGAGCCTTTTTATCACATCGAAGCCGCAATGCTAGTTGAATCTTGCACCAGAAACAGGAATAACATGTAATGTGTTCAAAGGAATTTCCACCTTCTAATTCATATTTAGTATGCTATTATTCCAAGTTTCCTTTCAATCGATAATCAATTTATTTTAATAAATAGTCGTTATCTCTGTTTATTAATTCAGTGACGACTATACCTTAAGTCGTGAAGACAACCTGCTCTTGAGTCGTCAACTAGTTTAATCACATAATTAACGACCCATGTTGTGAAATTCAAAAAAAAACGACGGTTGGGATTTTCTTCTGTATAATACCACCCCATCCTCTTGATCAAATAGCCCAAAACCATTTTATTTTCCACCAAACTACGTAATCTTTCAATTGCAATGGCTGAATGGGAACCGTATGAAGATTTGTGTCTTGTTAAATCGTTTGCTAATACCTTTCGTGAATGTCCAAATAAAATCTATTCAATGTTTTGGAAGAGAGTTAAGGAGTTCTTCTAC
This sequence comes from Papaver armeniacum, assembly GCA_023531295.1. NCBI lineage: Eukaryota > Viridiplantae > Streptophyta > Magnoliopsida > Ranunculales > Papaveraceae > Papaver > Papaver armeniacum. The sequence goes on from JAJJWW010010444.1 coordinate 514,245, forward strand.
GGTCGTACCGCAAATCCTAATAACCGAAAATGTAGAGACTTTGCATTTCGATTCAACTACATTAAAAGTGCAATGAGAGAGTATGTAAAAGTTAGAAATATGGTGTACGACCATCATCCGCGAGCTCCTCTTAAGGAAAAGGTGAGTAATTCTTTAATATTTATACTTTCATCATGCTTCAAAGGCACTAACATATAACATTCCTCCTTTAATTTCAGCTGGAAAGTTTCAATGGGTTATGGACAATACGTAATGGGGATACTAAGTTCATTCACCACAAAGAATATACAACGCTGTATCGTCGAGCGAGAAGGTTCATTGACGAACATTTGATGTGTCAAATTCAAGAATACCCATATTAACTATTATGTAATTCGAGATTGATGAAATGTTAACTAGAATCAAAGAGTCGTCATTGGTTTATACAAAATAAATAACGACTCTAGACATATAAAATGTCGTTCATCTCCTGGATGTTTTGCTGACCTAGAGTCGTCATTAGTTATCATATAATCAATAACGACTCTAACCATAGAAAGTATGGTTCATCTCCTGTGTGTTTAGCTAACAAAGAGTCGTCATTGTTTTCAATATAACCAGTAACGACTCTATGCAGGAAAAAAAAAGGTCATCACTGTGTTCATTTCCCTCTGAGTCGTTAGACTTCTAATTGAAAGACTTAACGACTATGTGTATCACAAATAGGGTTGTTACTCTGCTACACAACAAAGCTAACAACCCTAACTCTATCACAGTGTATAATCTTGACTACATTAGAGTACTACATTATTCTAACAAACATACTAGTACACATCCTTCTTAAAACAAAGTAGTTTCAACAAACCATCCAAACCAAACACATAAGTTTTCAACAAACACATAAGTTCAAGTCATAAAGTAAAATAAACATAAGTTCAAGTAGACGGTAACATCTCCTCACTCAAGACCACCATCTCGACCTCGACCTCCTCCTTACTTCCCTGACCGGGAAACTCTCCGGCTTTTCTTAGGAGGAGGACCCTGAGTATCACTGGCCTCTGGGGAACCACCATCTTCTCGGGTACCTTGTTCATCATGATGTTGGCTACTTTGCCCCTGTTCACCACGTTGTTGTGCTCGGCTACGTGTTTTCCAGGTCCTCTTACCTTCCTTGGCCAGCTCAGCAAACATCTTCTTTGCATTGGGATTTTCAATGTGCGTGCAATAATCAGCGTACCGACGTTGCTTCGCAGGATCAATCGCTTCCCCTTTGTCAGCCGAGCAACAAAAAGCCTTGACAAAAATCTTCATTCGTTCCCTCTATATATATACATTAAAAAAACAATTCTAATGAACTGACGTATATTTGTATGTAAATGAATAACACAATTACACAAATAAATACTCACCACTAGTTTAAGAATGGTAGTATCATCTCTACCATCAGCTTGAGAAGAAGATGTGGATGCTCTGTTGGTCCTCCTACCCGTAGTCTGATCGATCCGTATTACCCTACCATGGGAGAAGCCTTCGTACCATTGATAGTAACCCGTTGTTGCCTCGTAACCTTTATCCACATGCACCCAAAATATGATGTCTACGAGGCTAGAATGTCTATTATTCCAATGCTTGACATCAGTTGCAGGTTCATAAACCACTTTTATTTCATCCTTGCCGGCCTCACATTTGTTCAAATTGTGCTTGAACGGAGGTACATCGTCTTCATTGGGTGAATCTTGAACAAACCCAAGTTGACGCATGATTCTCAAAGGATTGTACATTGAAAAACCGTTAGGGTGAAACAAAGGGCCATGGTAATACACGACATCTTCCATTGCGCCAACTCTAGCATCCTTGTAAGGAGTAAAGATTACCTCTTCCGCCGTGATGTTGTCAAGTTTTTTACGCATTTTTATCAAGGCATCAGTTTGTTCCCTATCCTTAGAACCGGAGTACAACCAACGGGTTCCTGTTGGACTACCTGGGCTCCATTTTGAGTTGATTTTCACATCTTCATTGTCTTTGAACAGTGACGGGAAATGATCATAAATCCACACCTATAACAATTTTTTAAACAATCAAATAAACATAAAAATATATCGAAGGAAAAAAACATACTAAAAGAAGACAACTTTAATCAATCCAAATACCTGGATTAGAGCCAAATTCCCATTAATTTGAGAAGTTCGTTCGCGAGATCCCTGGGAAAGCTGACCATTCAGATGTGAAACTATGGCAGTCCCCCAAGAGTACTTGTTCACATCTTCTAAGGGGTCCAAAAGCTGAAGAAGGTTGGCGCTCACCCTGTTACCTTTGCTGTCGGGAAATACAACCGACGCAAGGACGTACAACAAATAAGCAGCCGCCGCATAACGACATTCCATATCAGAGAGACCTCTTTTTTTTTCCTTCTCTTCGGTACCATCAAACATCTGCCTAATGTCCACGAGTTTGAACTCTTTCTTCGGGTACTTAGTTCCCAGCACGAAAAGCCCATCAGTCTTCTCTTTATCCCAGCCAAACAAGTTCTTGGTCCATGTATAAATTTCATCCCAACTAGGCCTTCTCTTGAAATTCTCACTGGTTGATTTACCCTCGACCTGCACCCCTAATATCTGTTCTGCATCATCAGGAGTCAATGCCATCTCGCCAAAAGGAAGTTGGAATGTGTCGACTTCAGCGTAATACCTTTCACAGAAACTAGATACTGCAACCTTGTCATACGCAATCACAGAGTTCACAACGACATTGTACAAACCGGAGTTTTCAACATATTCTCTAACTCTTGCACATTCACCTGTTAGCGGCCACAACTCCATTTTCTTAAAAGAAGATTGGTGCCTGAAAAGACGTGCGGCATTCTTATGATCCTGTAAAAAATAAACAAATAAATATTAAAAAACATATTAAAAAAGTAATATCAACCAACTAATCAAATAGCAAGCAAAGTTGGGATTCTTACAATTGTCTCATAGATGGTATGAGCCCACGATCCAGAATATCCAAATAGAACTTTGCTCCCATCTCTAGGTTCTCCTCTTGGTTTACCACTTCGAAGAGGCTCCAACATCAAACGAGGCGCGGGAACGTGTCTCGCACTGGGTGCAATATCAAATCCATCCTTCTTAACCCTCTTTTCCGGCTTCGGCTTTGCATTCTGTTCTTCAGCTTCTACATCTTGTTTACCATCATCCTCTTCATCATCATTACCACCACCATCATCCCCTTCATCCTCTTCCTCCTCATGACCACCATTATTACCTCCATCCCCTTCCTCCTCATCATCGTCACCATTACCATCATCAGAATCATCACCACTAACATTATCTTCATCATCATTCTCACTCTCTACTTCCTCTTCACCTCGTACGGGAGGATCTTCTTGTATCTCCTCTTCTTGGATTTATTCTTATTCACCACTACTGCTATCAGAAATAACAGGAGAGTCTGATTCTGATGAATCCGACAACTCATTACCTTTGTCTCTCGGTTCGGTGATAGAAAATGAGACCTCACTCGGCTTCTTACCGCGTAATGGACCGGCAAGTAAGTATTTATCATGGCGTGGAGGTTTGGAAGGTGGAGTTATCGTCATTGGAACCTTGCCTTTGGTTCTGCATTTGGCGTCGAAACCAAAAAACAAAAAAAAACCCAACAAGACATCAACTTTATGGTTATCAGAAAAAGAGTCGTCAATACGATAATCTAAAACACAAACGACCCTTTTATATCATGTGATGACTCAAAATCATATGATGACGACCTTTTCAAAAAACAATGGGTCGTCAAAAAGTTAATAACGATCCTACAATTTGGATTGACGACTCTAGGGCACATACTTAAGTGACGACTCAAGGGTAAATGAGATAACGACACTATAAATTTTTGGAACAGAGGGTTGTTCGAGTTCCATCTAGAGTCGTTAGGGAATAAATAAGGGTCGGCAAACAAGAGTCGTCATCTGCAACATAAAAGATTAACGACTCTATTCTAGGGCAAAAAATGTCGGAGTAGCAGAATTAGGGTCGTCATCTTCAACCTAATACACTAACGATTTTTCATAAAATATGCATGCAAATGAAAAGTCGTTAGGGGTATCCACTACGATACTAACGACCCTTTAACTGAAACCGCAAAATTTCAGTTACCAGACTCAAATTCGCAATCAAAACACAACTAAAAAACGCATAAAAGGTGGGTTTAAGTTCACATACCTTCTAATTGGACCCATATCTTCTTTGGGTTTCGATTTTTTGGGTTTTGGAGTTCGTCCCTCGATAACTTTTCCTTTGACGGCGTCGAGGATATTGGGGATTTGAAGTGCTTTGCGAGCGGTCTGCTTTGTACGAGCCATGTTTGAAGAAGAAGTTAATCGTCGATTCTGTTCTAACATCGACGATTAAACGATGAATCGGTCGAAGAAAAAAAAACTCGGGCGGAATCGTTAATGGTGGTGGTGGAGAAGAGAAGGGGAGGAGAGGAAGATGAAGAGAAATGGGAGGAGAGGAAACTGATTTAAGGTATATGAAATTGGGGGTTAAATTAAGGGTTTTAATTAGTGTTAACTGATTTTTAAGATTTGTGTTTAGTAAAGGGTAAAACAGTCTTTTCAATATAGGATTAATACGCCCCTCAAAAAATTGGGGTGGAAATAAAATATCATGGCCCCCAATTAAAATGTCTGCCCCCAATCAAATGAGGATAAATATTACTCCCCCAAATTTTATGTTTTTTTAGTCTTCTTCGTAGTACCTTCTGGCTCCCTTACTGATTGGGGTACAGAGAAAATGCAATTAGTTCCAAAAAATTCCTAGTTGAGGTTTTTTAAAATAATTTTTGAAATACACTATACAAAAGGAAAGCTTTATACAGCGGTGAAGGACACTACACGGAGCAAACCATAAATGGAGGAGCAAACGATTACTAAGACGTAGCCATACATTTAGCCTTACAGGTTTGTTGGCATTGGCATCCATTTTTTTTTTTCTTTTTGGTAAATCCAAATTGTATTAATAAGTAGCAATATGTACAAAGGGATTACAAGAAAAGGAGGTCAAGAGACCCCAAAAACTCATAAACTACTTAAATCTAAAATAAGACACATTGGAATCCGTAATTTTGCTTAATTCAGTATTCTGTGGCACATACATATCTATCATTTTGGGAAACAAGAAAACCAAGTGAAGTATTAATGCTAAGCTTGTATGTCGATGTGCCGCTCGACTTCATTGAGTTCAATTCCCCTAAACATCTCACTTTTCATATATTTTCCTTCTATTTTTTTTTATACACAACCAGAGATAATTGAATTTTTAGGGAAAAAAATAATAATTAATTACATTGATATATCAAACAAGCGAGCAACAAGCCGCAAATTATACAACAGGAGATAGATTGGATCATTCATTTTATACAAATATAAAAAATGGTGAAGTTTCTTGATCGTTTACTCTGACGAATCGGTTCATTGCATATTTGCATTTCTCAGTAGTTAAGTGCATACAAAATTTGCACCAACAGAAATGAGAACAACATGTCATCAAAGGGTTGGGCTTCTTATAGTTTACGGTTGGGGCTTCGTACAGAATGTATTGTCTTTGTCACATTCAAACTGGCATGCTTGAACGAGCATTATCTTCTATACTCTTAAGAGCCATTGGAACGGATAGGATCATATATACCAAAACAACTGGTGTTTTAAATGTTGGAAACAAAAACAAATATTCTTAGAAAATGATAACGATGATTTATGTTGCTAATTACATATGCTCGTGTGTTTAGTCTATTTTGAACTTGGTGCCAGCTCTCAGAGCCGATTCATAGTTTACAAAAAAGAGATGAGGAAATATTTGAATTTCAAATGAAATAAATAATTTTGTAAATTCAAAATAAATAAATTCCAAATCTTATGATTTTTCCATTTTTTTTAGCGGAAAATGGGTCATTTGTCCAAAAAAATTTAAAACACGGTTCAAATAGACGAGTGAAAAATTTTATGGGTGAAATGGACAAAAAAAAAATAGCAAGGATGAAACAGGATTCATCCTGGCTTAAACTTAAAAAATAGCAAGGATGAAACTGGATGCATCCTGTGTAAAATAAAAATAAGAAAAAATATTTGAAAATGGACAGGATGAAACCGGTTACATCCTGTCTATTTTTAAAATTTTGTCCATTTAAACAGTATCTAAATCTGACTGTCTTTTTCACCCAGGAAATTTTGATTTTGGTCTTTTTAACCAATTTTGTGTTTTTTATACCGAATATATCAGGACATACGCATCAAGTTTCGAGGCATATTTCTTTTTGAGCAAATGAGAACTGCACTAGGCTTACACTCTGCAGGGTAGAGACAAATAAATATCAAGATCCCAAAGGTGGATGTTTTGCTTATTTCAGCTCTACAGTTCCCGAACATCTTACTTTACTGTAAACTAACTAATCAGATTGGAGTGTTCCAATAACTTGTAGTACTTCTTTTTCATTTTGGATTCATCATCTGGACGATCGAGGTTGGAAATGATTTTATATATGAATGTGGAGATGTTCACGCAAATCCTATTTGCTCACAAATAGTTTAACGCCTCCATTGGTGCATACACAAAGTGCCCAAAAGATTACGGTAAGTGTGTAGGAGTTATTATACATAGTTTATTGAACAATGGCCTTTGTACCATGATGGCACTTTCATGTGCGATAGTTTAATTCAACCAGATCATTTTGATACAAAACACCTAAGACATTGCTAAAAATCCTTACAAACATTGCTAAAACCTGGCAGAGTATTTGTTAAAGTTTACAAGTTTTTCCTTGGACAATTATTAATTTTAATTAAGTGCACAATCCTTTTTTTTCCACATAATCACTAAAAAGAGTACCAATCCTGGAAATCCAGCTGTGAGAATTATTTTATTTTATATGAATTTGTACCCGTTCGCCAATACCGATACCCAATTAACGACCTAATTTATTATTTTTTCTTTGAAGAAACCACAAGACTCCTATAATCATGGACAAAGATCATTGTTTTCATATGTGATTGTTTCTCGTTTGTTTGTCATGATTTTTCCAGCAGTGACTAATCCAAAACACAATTTAGTACATTTTAATAAGAAAATAGGATTAATGTCAGTGGATGAGTCAGCGGTTGACTAATCCTGGCTCTAGCCCACTTGAAAATCTTCTATTCTATATCAATACCATTCATTGTATTCTGTGCGATAGTTTAATTCAACCAGATCATTTTGATACATATCTAAAAGGTAACAACCCTATCCCTGAGTTTCACGTCTACATCAATACATAGGGTTTGAAGTTGAACAAGATTAATTTGCCCGCTTTTTACTTCGACAAAGTCATAATCAGTCAACCAAGTCAAGAATGGTGAATACTGTGGTTGGCTTTGGGGGTGAGAAAACGAAGACGCATTTGAATTTTGAAGCTTGTAATAGCATAGTTTTTTTTTCTTTCTTTTTTCTTTATCGATTGAGATAATTTTATTAAAGCCAGGGACGGAGGTGGGGGTGGCCTACCTAGTCTGTAGCCCCCAAAATATGGAAAAGCATATGCGGGACGTTGTAATCTGTAAGAATTTTTTTTTTTAGCCCAGGTGAAATTCTGAGTTAGCCCATAGTAGCTACAACGAAAGCCCATTCAGTCACTCCATAATGCATCGTACGTATCCCAGAAAACAAAGAACCATATTCTTTTATGTTTCTCTTCTTAGTTTTTAGGTTAGTTATGAGACAAATCTTTAAAATGCAGTATAGGTGGGGGACTAAATATAAAAGATATGAGAACTTATTATGCTATATATTTTGATTTTTTTTCGCAAACCAAAGAATAACTTGCAAAATCCAAAAAAAAATTGGGCGGCCTTCGGCCGCTAGTTAGTTAAAGAACCTGGCGAGATTGGGTATACCCAATAAGACAAAATAGGGTCATTATGAAGTAAAGTGAAGCTACCCCTTAACCCATATTTTTGTAAATGGCTAAAATGCCCCCACAATGATTAACTCTAATTTAACTAAAATGATTAGATTAGTTAAATTAGTTAGATTAGTTAGTTGATTTAGTTATAAGTTGAGTTTTAGAAATCATTTAGAGAGAGAATTAGTATGAAGGAGTAGAGGAGATTTTGGGGGGGAAAGTTAGGGTTTTTGTGAAATTTGTGATATGAGTGAGATGAGTGATTCTAATCCTGATTTTGAAGTGGGGGAGTCTTCTAACTTTCCTCCTACATATGAGTACTTGTATGATGATCTACCAGACCATGATCGAATGGATTACATGCATGACCCTCACTTTTACTTTCCTCAAACTCATGATGGGTATGGAAGTGATGAATGTATTGAGCCAAACGAAGAATCCAATGAGCAAGAAGAACATAATGGAGCTGAAAGTAATCAGGTAGACAACCTACGTGGTGAAGATTGTGATTTTTCCATGCAAATGATCGATTTTGGTTTTTTTTTTTTTCAGTTCTGCTGTACAGGGTCGGCAAGGTCGACGCTTGTCGATCATGCCGGCCATAAAAGCCGGCGTGGTTCTACTTTGAACAACGCGCCGACTTTTCATGAGCAGTACCACGCCGGCAATATAGAAAATTTGAACCTTGCCGACTTTCATTTTTTGAAACACATGAGTCTTTACTTGAAAATGCTTACGCCGGCATTATCATGTTTTCATAACTTGCCGGCTGTTTCCATGTCGGCAATGTTTATATTTTATTACGTTCCCGTCTTTTCTAGCCGGCATTGTTTTATATGTCGACCATGCCGACCGTGGTAATACACATCAACTAAACTTTTGATGTTTTGTAGATTGTGGCATTGGTACCTATGGCGGATCAGCCTCAAGCTCAGAAAATTAGGGGTCCCGATACTTCCTCACATTATGCTAATGATTTGGAATGGAAGGAAAAAGACGACGCGGTCAATTGGATTGTTGAGAAAGCCAAAGAGAAGATGTGCGTTCTAGTGAAAAACACCCAACAAAGAGATACGCGGTTTGAAATGGTATGCGAGTGTTATGGATCGCCGGAGGAAAGTCACAAGAGAAAGGGTTATGTGTATGATAAGAAGACGACTAGGGTGTACAAGACGAAGTCAAAGAAGTGTGGATGCCCATTCAAGATTATTTTTGGGAGGAACAAAGATACCGACAACGTGTGGAGAATGAGTAGAGTTGATGTTGGTTGGCATAACCATGAAGATCCGGACACTCTTGTTGGGCATTGTCAAGTTGCCAAGTTGAAACCGCACGAGTTCGAACAAGTAAGAACAAGTTGGGGAATTAAACCAAGTAAGCTCCTAAGTAAGTTCAAGAGGGACGACCCGCATAACCTCTCTTCATTGTCTACAATTTATGCGGCCAAGGCAACTATTAAAAGAATTGAATGGGATGGAAGAAAGGTGATGGAAGAATCACAATGGTTAATACACAAATACAACTACACGGTGAGACACCATGAGTCATCGGAGGGGAAGGTGGATCGTATTTTTCTTGCGCATCCCGATATGATTCAATTGGCGCGTTTCTTTTACCAAGTTTTGTTCATGGATTGTACTTATAAGACAAATAGGTACAACATGCCTTTGTTGAACATTGTAGGACAAACCTCGGATAAGCAATCGTTCACGGTGGCATGGTGTTTTATGGATCGTGAGAAGGATGATAGTTATATTTGGGCATTGGAAACTTTGAAGCTTCTCTACCACGAAGACGAAACTCCGGGGGTTATAGTCACCGACAATGAGCAAGCAATAATGAACGCCGTGAGGATAGTCTTTCCCAATGCACAAAATTTCCTTTGCACTTGGCATATACAATGCAATCTTAGAAAGAATTGTAGAAGTCATATCCAAAAACCGAAAGCAAAGAAAGGAACTAAACGTGAAAAATAGGAAGACGAACGTCTTAGCAAACTAACTAAAGAGGAGCGAGAGAAGGAGAAAGAGAAAGAAGACGAAGAATGGAAAGAAAGTGAGATTAAGTTTGGGTTATTCATGAAAGCGTGGGATAAGGTGGTTTGGTCGATGAGTGTGGGAAGATATGAGTTAAACTTGAAGGATTTCGAGGATGATTGGGGGACTAATTACCCCAAAGTAGTGGAATATTGCAAGAAACAATGGTTGAGGCCACACAAAGAGAGGTTTGTGTATGCTTATACTTACGACTATAAACATTTCAAACTTGAATCCACAAGTATGGTAGAGCAAGCGCATGGGAGACTAAAAGGTCTACTTTTCACGAGTCAAAATGGGATTGTGACGGTGCAACATGCTATCCATGAGTACACTAATAATGATATCAACAAGATAAAAAAGCAATTCCAAGAAAGTAGCTTCCGGAAGTTGAGGGAGTTTAAGGAGGATAATTGGATGCTTGTTGGTATACATTGCAACGTATCGCATTGGGCAATACGTTTTATGATAAAACATCTCGCTTTGTTTAAAAAGTATAAAAAGTATGACGACCCGAGCACTCCTTGTAAGTGTAGGATAATGAAGGCTATCGGACTTCCATGTCGTCGTATGCTTGGTAGGTATAAAACTCCCATTCCTCTTGATGATATCGATCCCTATTGGAAGCAATTATCTTTCAAACCGGCTCCAAGAGAAGATCCCGGTGAAGAGTTTGGCGACATGGAACTTGGGAGAATAATCCTCGAAAAATACCCCAAGTTGAATAGGTTGGACAAACAAACTATGAAGCACAAGTTGATGCCGATAGTTTACCCTTTTATGGAAGAACTTGAAGAACCGGAGAAACAAGATCCTAATGGTAGACCAACTACCAAAAAGACGAGGGCGGAAGAAAGAGAACAAATCAAAGAGTTTTTGAGTACAAATTGCGATCAAGATCAATCCGAAGGAGAACAAATCAAAGAGTTTTTAAGTAGAAATAGTGATCAATCCAAAAGGGAAAACATTAAAGAGCATTTGAGTACAAAGTGCGATCCATCCGGACATGTTTATACCGAGGCGCAATACAAGGAGGAGCCCGCTAAAAAGAAAAGAGGTCGTCCAAGGAAGGATTCAACTACGCCAACGGTCTCTAACTTGAATACAAATGGCACTCTACCTCTTGAGAGTCAAGCAAGCGTGGAATTTGTTGGAAAGAAAAGGGGTCGGCCAAAGAAGGATTTAACTACACCAACCGTCTCTAACTTGAATACAAATGGAACTCTACCTCTTGAGAGCCAAGCAAGCCAAGGAGATGTGGCGAAGAAAAAAAGTCGTCGAAAGAAGGTACTACAACCGGTGTTGCAAAAGTATCGTACTCAACTCCCTCCAATTATTCAAGATTTTGTGATTGGTACCGACGATGTTCCGAAAGATGGAAATTGTGGGTTTCACGTTATCTCGCAACAATTGGGACACCTAAGTGGATCGGTTGAAGAGAATATCACCCAATGCCAATACATTAGAAAGAAGATGGCCGCTCGACTAGAACACGACAAGGAGTTCCATATCTCAATGATTCTAGAAGGTTCCATGGAGGAAAAAGAAGCAACTTTCAAAGGTTTGCTAACTAGTGTTAAAGGTCCGGAGGGAAACGCACCGATCAAATGGGAGCATTGGTTAAGAATGCCGGAGTGTGGCCATCTATTGGCAGATACTTGGAATTGCGTGGTACATTTTTTTAGTGAGGGACTATCTATAGCATTTGCACCGAAACATGCGGTTTGCGTGGAGCAACTCAAGCATAGAAGAATTGTCATGGCTTTGGTGGATAAAAATCATTTTATTGGTCTACAACTCAATAAGGAATGTCCATTACCTCCTCTATGTAGGTTTAGTTTGTGGGAGAAGTTCACAAACAACAAGAGCAAGGAATGGATGAAAATTTATGAGGACAACATGGCCCTTTGGAATGTTATAGATGAGTCTCGGGAATGTCCTATAGATTTGACTAAAGGAGGTTCAATAGGTTTGAATGAACTCCCTCCAATAGATTTGAGTGAGGAGTGATTATGATTAGGGAATAAAGCAGCTTTTTGTGTAGTGTACAATGGAGTACTAGACAAAACATTCGTACTTTTTGGAGTACTTTTGTAATCGCATGCGTGTTTTGTGTAATGTACTTTGGAGTGCTACGAATGAATGAAATGGATGTGTTTTTTTGGGTGTATTCTCATTTGGTCGGCATCATATTCATTACCAAAACATGCCGGCTATCCTGTGGTCGGCACGGTATTATTTCTTGATCACACGCCGCAATGACAAGACAGAAAAGTCTGCTCGATATGGCCGGCAAGGTCCGGCTTTTGCCAAGTAAGCCGGCTATCTCGTGGTCGGCACGGTATTATTTCTTTCTGATCACGGCCGCAATGCATGACAGTACAGGAAAAAGCTGCCTGATATGGCCGGCAAGGTCCGGCTTTTGCCAAGCTGCCGGCGCTTTATACGCCGATGATGTTTATGAAATTTACCATGCCGCCTAAGAACTCCCTTAAAAAATTGTTCCTCGATGTTTTTTACTATTAAGCCGGCACGGTCCTGGTTTTGAGAGGTTGCCGGCTTTAATTGCGCCGGTATTGTTATTTAGCAGAACCATGCCGGCTAAGAACTCCCTCACAAATTGTTCATGAATGTTATTTTCTATTAAGCCGGTAAGGCGTATTATAATATCCATGCCGACAGGACAACCGTCAGAAAGCTTTTAATATAGTATAATGCCGACCACGTGGGAGCCGGCAAGCTTCTAATTTAAGACAATGCCGACTATACATCGGATACAAACCTTAATTAAAGCATACAAACGTTAAAAACTTTACCCTAACACATTTGGGACATATATAGTATCTTTTTCCGGTACACAATTTCTTAGGAGAGGTAATTAGCTTCATCTTACCGTCGCAACATGGATCTGTGCATGGTAGAAGGTTGATTTTAGCAACTTCATCTTCATACGGAGCTACACGCTCATCTATCCAATAGAAAAACCCACAACAAGTGCATTTTGAAGCATACGGCTGATATACACCTCCTATTGCAGCTTTCATGAGAAATAAGAATCCCTTACAACCTTCAATAGTGCATTTGCTTCCTTCAAAGGGACAATCCTTGCAAAATGACCACTTAGTGTACAAAGACTACAAATATTTGGTGGTGAAACTTCCATTCTTTATGCAAGGTTGAAGATGAAGTTGGGAATGCTTTTATAATAAAAACATACCTAATATCTTGATTTTGAAATTTCAAGCCGTTGAGCATTCAATGGGTTGTACTTTGTACCTAAAAGGTGCAACTAACATTCAGGTCGGCAAGGTATAGACTTCATACCATGCCGGCCTCAAGTACTTTGTCTAAAAGTGCATAAACAAAATAATAACTTCTAAAGCAACTAAAACTGAAAATTCAAATAAGTTTAACAAGTCTCAAACCACAATCTAAGAGTTCAAAACATAATGAAAGAGTTCAAACCACAATCTAAGTTTCTAAACCAAGTGAAACATAATAAAGTTTAAGAATTTCATGGATCCTTCTTGTTGTTGTTATCTTCCTCCCCATCACTAGCTTTTTCACCGGCATCAGCTTTTGCTTTTCCCTTCCCCTTCACTGGGCCTATGTAGTCACCATCCTCACTGTAATAGGGGATCACCCCAGAAAAGTCACATGCCCTGAAAAAAGTTCTTGGATCAACCTCCTCTTCTTCCTCCTCTGATGATGTGCATTCTTCATAGTTGAGGGGATTGCTAGGACTGTTCATAAACCTTAGAAATTCTTCTGGATTTTCCTTACCCATCAAACATAACTTTCTAAACGGGCAATTCTCTTCAGTTTCATCTTTAGGTTCTTCTAAATTGGGATAAATTGTGTCCAAATATTCAAATAGCTCTTCTGCATTGTTAACAAGACAAGGTAGTTCTTCTTTTGTTTCCTCTGGGAACCTAAACAATGCACAAATAAGATATATGAAAACAAACAACACAACACTGTTGACCTTCTTCCCCTGGCCGGCAAGCCCGATAAATAAAACACTGCCGACTACAATAAAGCCGGAAAGTTGTTAACCAACTACCCTGCCGACTAATAAAACGCCGGAATGGTACTATCTATGAAAGATGCCGACTAATAACTTAGGAAATTAAGGTTTCTGATGCCTAACGTCGGCATGGTACAAGTCTAAAATCACGCCGACCAAATATAACCCGGCATGGTTGGTTATTATACCCTGCCGGCCCTGGTTATTGTCCAACAGGCGCCATGGCTCTGATGAAAATTCGGCATGTTATTCATCCTGAGACCATGCCGGCTCTTTCAAAATACCAACGGCCGGCATGTTGTTCAAGTATCGACCTTGCCGGCCAACAAATCTGAAAATCATAATTTTCGATTTCTAACCTAATCTAACAATCATATACAACAAAACAATAATGGGTTTGAGTTTATAAATCACTTACAATCTTCTTTTCGCCTTTAGAGGTTTCTTTTCAGCATCTTCAAGGATTGCATTCTTGGGTTTACTCGTTCCAACCTTTCCCTTACCTTTTCCCTCTGATTTGGAGGTTTTCATGTTACCAGTTGAATCCCTCTTGCTGCTGGATCGTTTAGAATCAACCATTTTTTTTTGGGTAGAAAATCAAAATACAAAATTTTGGTTGATTTTAAGTTTTTGGAATGAAAGAGAAGAGGAGAGGGTTTAGAGAAGAAGAATGAAAGAGAAGAGGAGAGGTTTTTGGTTAATCAGTTTTTGGTTTTTAAGTTTAGAGTTTAGTTTTAGGTTGATTAGTGTAGGGGTATTAAAGTAACTTTACCACGTTTTGGCCTCCCCTTAGTAAGGTCACATGTCCACTTAAAATTGGGTATACCCCAATTAGTTTTGGTATACCCCAATCTCGCCAGGTTAAAGAATTTGACTATCGACATACAAATTTATATCGAAATTTGATACAATGCTTGTGTTTTAATGGAAAGATATCAAGTTGCTCACTGTAGGTGTTTTATTACTTTTATCTTTATCGACAATTTAGATCAATGAAATTAAGAGTTCATGGAAAAAAAAAATAGCCCCCCCCTAGACCTAAAATCCTGGTTCCGTCGTTGATTAAAGCAAAGGGGATTTACAAGAAGCTACCAATAATAGCAAAAAAAAAAAGTAAATTACATTGCAAGACGTATCCCAGTTGTTATAGCTAGCAACAATGTGATGACCAAAAGCTCTTGCCCAAGCTATAACTAAAGACTTTGCTTCAGTTAGCGACGGAGCCAAAGCGATATAACTTTTCTAGTTTTAGTGTAAATACGTTTGGTTAATTTCCTTGAGAATTTAATCATTAGTGGGGGCAAATTAGGTAGGAAAATTTTGATAATATTGGTTTGTTGATTTTGATCCCAGGTGTGATAAACCTTGCCTCCGTCACTGACTTCAATAATCAGATCATCGTCAGTTTTGAAAGTATGATTAGAGTCGAAAATGCGAGTATTTCTTTCATCAGTTTTGTACCAGCATGGTCAGGCTGACGATAAGTTGAGGATCTAGAAGATGTTGTCTGTTGCGATGATATGGCTAGTGTGGAAAGAAAGAAACATGAAGGCGGGTCTTTAACAACAAGTTCAATCCAAGGGATGACAACAATTTGGGATGACATCATTTTAGAGGTTAAAATGCATGATTTGGTGTGTGCGGGGCTTCGCTTCGTCCGGTGGAGATGTATTTTTGATTTAGTATGGCGGGGCAAATATATTAAATAGGTTGAAAATATGCGCAGATTTTATTTATTTTTTCCTTTTAACTTGGTGTGCGCGGGTCTTCGCCCCACCTCGTGGAAATGCATTCTGATTTGGTAAGTGCGGGGATTCGCCCCGCCCCGTGGAGATGTATTTTTGATTTGGTGTGGCGGGGAAAATACATTAAATAGGTGGAGGATATATGTGGAAATTTTATTTATTTTTTCCTTTTATGAGGATTTTTTCCCCTTTATATATTAATTTGGAAAAAAATAGTTCTAATATAAGAATTTCTCGATTTTGAAATTGAATTTGGACTTCACAAAATTCCAAACATGGTAAGTTAGGTTTTCCTTTAAGTTCGTAATTCTTAAATCAATCATTGCCAAGTGTCCTCACCTAAATATTGTCACTTTATAAAGAACGCGAAATTGGGGGATATTGATTACTTCTCCCAACCCATGGTGTGTGCTAAGGGGTGTTTTTTGGGTATCAAAATACTAAAATACCCTTTGGTTAATTAAAAAACTTTATGAAAAGACCATTATGCCCTTCTCCTAAAACATTAAAATCAAATAATCAAAAGATATCCCCCATTCTTTCAATTCACTACCGGCACTCTTAGGGTTAGGTTTTGAAGAAAAAAAAATTTCATCGTTCTTCATCCGTTCTTCGTCGATTCAAAAATTTCCTCGTCGATTAACCTACCCGAATCATAAACAATGCCTCCACGAAAGAAAGAAAATGCCCAATCGAACTCAAAATCGATTGCTCAACAAAAACAGGAAGAAAGAATTGCTAAGATTGCTCAAGAGCAAGAAGACGAAGAAGCAACGTTCTCTGACGATCAACCCCTCGCAAGCATGGCTTCTGTGAGAAGGTAGGTGATTTTGAACTAGTTTATGAGTGTTTAAATCGATTTATAGCAATGGGTTTAGGTTAGAATCGCGAACCCTAACTCAAACAGTTGAGTTTCAGAGAGTACCGGCACTGAAATTTGTATGAACACAATGCCGGTTTTGTGTTCCGGCATTCAATCTAGGATGAATACAGTACCGATTTTCAACCCCAGATTCTCAGAAACTGAATTTTCCCTACCGGCATTCAATCTAGGATGAATACAGTGTCGGTTTTTAGTACCACCAGTCTTGATAATAATTCGTGTATGCCGGTAGTGGACTTAAAACATACAGGAGAGTTTATGAATTTGTATTATATGCCGGTTTTGGGTACCAGCATTCTTTTGTAATAATTCGAGAATGCCGGTAGTAGACTTAAAACATACAGGAAAATTTTCACAAATACCGGCATAGATTTTAGGTTGCATTGTATGCCGGTACTTGTTACCGGCACTGTCGATAGTCAATGTTTACTGCCGGAACATTGTACCGGCGTGGTTTATTTTAAGGTAGTCAATGCCGGTACTAAAAATGAAGGTGAGTTGTCTTATATTCATTGATTTTCGTGTGCTTACGATATAGGTCAAAAGCCAAGGAAGCTAACAAAAGAAAAACTAAAGATGTTGTCACTAGGAGAAGAAGGAAGGACGGTCTTGATACTCCTCAGTCTCTGCCTCCTCGAGGGAAAGATGAAGGTCGTAAGATGCGTTTGGGGGCTGATACTAGAGGGACAATTTGGGAGAGTGGTGGTTACCGTAGTCGACTTGCAATACGTGAGCACGATGATCAAGATGAGCAAGATGAAGAGGAAATTGAGGATGAAGGTAATGTGGTTCCTCCAAGTCAATTAGCAAGCCAAAGAGAAGTTGGTGGGCCAAGTCAACAACCAACACAAGGCAATGGCAAGAAGGACAACGTCAAAGTGAAAGTTAAGGTTCCCACCTTCCTCATATTAATGACATGATACCTGAACTTTATTTTTTCCTATGTTGGTTCATCTACTTCGTCATTTGATCTATGGTATAACCCGGACGACGAGTAAAGCATGTTATTGCTGCTAGTTATGGTTTCTGGCATCGTGAATAATGAGGTAAAATCGATAACTTCGCAAAAGAAAAGAAGGTAAAACCGATAACTCTCTCTCATCTTCGAAAATGAGCGGAAGAGCTTAATATCCTAGTCAAGCCAGACCAGAATCATTATACATGAACCAAACTGTAAATAAGCATGCGAACTACGGTCATGAACATATGCAAAACATAGCTCATTATCGTGATGAAATGATACTTAATTTATTGCAAATATGCTTTTTTGTATCCAACCAGATACGAATTGAACCAGAATTGATTTATTTTTTATATTACTTTTTTGTTAAGTTATGATAGAATCTAAAGTTTGTGACTCAACAGTTTACTAGCACAATTAATGATACAAATTTTTACATATTGAGATGGAATGAGTTGCTTCCAATACGATAGGGTGGTGGCACTGGTGTCAAATCTCCCAACTACTTATTACATCTTTTCTTTTGTTCATTACATCCCATATTGCTTTTAATCCAGTGTTCGCACAAAGATGTAATCCTAAGTATTTGAGAATTACTTAATATGTAATTATCCATTTTACAATTATAGCATAGACGATTAGTCAATTTCCTCAAACATCTAAGTTCTTTAATACTATAATTTTTGATTCTGAATATGCAAACTTTCCTAAAACTTGAGAGTTGCATCAGTCGTTATATACGAATGAAAAAAGTTGCGGAGCAGCTTCTTGATTATTTTATAGTCTCAAAGATCAGTTCATTACATTTTACGTGACCTAGTTTATACAAAATATGCACCATTAGAAAACGAGAACAACGTGTGATAAGTTTATTTCAACAATAATGTGTTAAATCGAAAAGCTAAGAAAATTGAGTTCAATATTGTGTTGTGTGAACAGTCAAGAAAACTGGGATCTAAAAATACGGAGATTGGAGAATGACAAACCCAGAAATTTTTACATTGAGATGATGAGAATGTTAGCTTTTCTTTTATAAATAAAGAAAATACTATCTCTTTGTTTGTTGTATTTAAGTGATAATTTAATTTCTTTTATAAATGAATTTTCATTTTCTAGCTTTTCGTAAAAAATAAAAAAAATAAATGATAATTGTATTTTCTTTGCATTGATGGGTTGGGCTTGTCGGGAGTGTCTTGGGGAAAGAATAAGCTGACTTCGTAGGAGTTGACTTGCCAAAAGCTTTCAATAATCAAGGCGACTGTATGAGATGTGAGCATCTTGTTGGGAAGGAATTTGGCAACGGAAACAAAATTGAAGTAAATACATCAAGGCGACTGTATGAGATGTGACTGTATGAGATGTGAGCATCTTGTTGGGAAGGCGACTGTATGAGATGTGAGCATCTTGATTACTTTTGTTGGGTGTTTGGTGTATACATCCCAATTTGTAATGTAAAATGCTTGCTTTCGCATCGAAATGAACTAATTTTCTTGGATCTTTGAACTAATATGTACAAACGATTAAAGTAAATACAAGGTTTTCAAATAACACTAGACTACTAGAGCAATGCTTCAGCCCGCAAGAATTTGACAAAATGAATTTCATTGCAATTTCCCCTAAAGACATTTTTTCTTCTCCAAACCTCATTTGATAGCCTCCTTTTGCTACGAACTTTTAATACCCGTACCAAAACACAAAACCTCAAGATTGGCCATATTTGTTGTAGCAGTACCGTTACGGAAGGCATACCAAGAACTTGTCTATTCTGAAATCGAAATTAACTACCTCAATAAATTTACTTTTTTATTCAACTACCTCAATGTCCTCAGATGACCCCTTATAGATTGTTTACCTAATTGAGTAAATCAACAAGATTCATCTCAATTTCCTCCAACATCCCCGCTCTTGGAAATTTGTATATTCATCCAAAAACTCAAAAAATACTAAAGCAGTAAAGCACACATGACTAAGAATTGGATTACTCTTGTATATAGAAAATCAATCTTGGTAAAGGGGCGGCAAGAATTGGTAGAGGGGCGGCAAGTGTGATAGCAATGTCCCTCTTATTGGTTAGGGGGTGTTTTATAGGGGGTGTAGATTGACTAGATTACCCTTTTCACCTTAAATCAACCAAAATCAAATCAATTTTTTTTTAAACCTAATGAATCAAAAAAAAAAAATCAAATCAATTTTTTTTTTTCATCTTCTCTTCTCCTCCATCAACCGTAACCTCCATTAAAACTGAAAATTTCATCGTCTTCGATTAATCGGCCATTTGAAAAATGTTTAGAAAAACCCAGTTAGGGTTTAGTTTATCGTGTTGGATTGAAGTTAATTTTGTATCAAAAATTAGGGTTTTGTATGAAAATTGAAATTGAAATTTCTGGGTTTATGTGAGTTACGGTTGGTAATAACTCAATTACGAGCCATAACTGGAGATTTTGAAGAACATACAGTTGGTAATAGTTCAATTACCAACCGTATGTTCTTAATCTGAGAATTTTGTTCAGTTACGGTTGGTTTCGAGCATTTAATTACCATTCGTAACTGAGTTACGGTTGGTATCGAACATTTAGTTACCAACCGTAACAGGTTTTACGATTGAATCTTCCCCAAATTTAACCAGTTACGGTTGGTATTCGATAACTTACGAACCGTAACTAAGAGTTACGTACGGTTGGTAACAAGCAAAATTGCAACCGTAAGTTCTTCTGAAAATTCAAAAGTTTTGATTTTGTTATGTACTTTAGATAATTTTGAGCGAGAAAAGCTAATGGGAACAATTTAGAAGTATACCGGGTCACTGGAATCACTCATTTTTGTTGAGTGAATCAAAATCTAAGGTTTCACAAATATCACATAAGTTTTCTTTTTCTTCTCCTCTAAATTTTTTTTTTTTTATAACTCTAAAAATCTGATGTTAGAGTTATAATAAGTGAAAATTAATTATCAACACTAATCTTGATTATTAACAATAAGGGCTAATTAGTCATTTCCAGATTTTCATTGATAAGGGGCACTTGAATTTACTTGTAATGACATTTTTTGTCTTATTAGGTTGCCGCCCCTCTACCAATTCTTGCCGCCCCTTTACCAAGCTTGTAGAAAATATGGTAATCCCATCTTGATTATTAGTCTCGCATCTTGTACAAGGCATTTGTTTAGTGCCTTGGTTTTGGTGCATGCCAAAATCGAACTAAAAGAAAATGATAATTATGCCCGAGAAATTCATAGAAGCATCGTTTCAAAAGGGGCAAGGGGACATTCTTTTCTTTTTTCTTTTTTATAGAGAAGATTTCATCAGATCATCTCCAATACAAAGGGTAGAGGTCTTAAAATTGAATGACACCTAGGATTTAAAACTTTTTGCACCAAATTTTCATCTCAACACAAGGGTCAAGGTCATAGAGATACAATAAAAGTTCGATAAATTAGTAGCATTGGAACCAGAAAAAATTATTATTTTAGCGAAGTTATTAATTTATCGAGTTAAAATTTAGCTTATACAATCCTAATTGGGACCAGACATTTTATTAATTTAATGAAGTAATTAATTGTTGGTACTACAACAATATAATACTGAAAGAATGATGTTAGAATGATGAAATAATGATGTTAGAATACAAGCCTAGTTGGGACCAGACATTTTATTAATTTAATCAAGTAATTAATTGTTGGTACTGCAACAATAAAATAATGAAAGAATGATATTAGAAACAAATTTCTGAAAAAGCTTAAATAAAGACTTAATGGGAAACAACAAACAGAGGACAGAGTCACGTATTCAACACGTTGTCCTTAACACGATAGTTCACCGGTACGCCTCAAAATGAGTGTTGCCTATACCCCGTGGTGAAGTCGTATCCAGAATAAAACTTCCCGTTGCAAATACTATAAGCACTATAATACTTGCTCACTCTTACGAACTCAACAACAATGTCACGGAATATAAAAAACCACAGAGAGAGAAAGACGAAAAGAAGAAGGATAGTAGCTTCTTCTGGACACAAATTGGAATGAAGAAACCAAAAGGTTTATATAGTGGAGAAAAGAGATAATCGAGAAAAATGTGCATTACGAGTGAATTAAAGAGAATATAATTTTTTAATAAAACCAAAATAAATTTTCATTAATTCAAGATTTTCCAAAACGGTAAAAAACAGTTACGCAATTAACTGCACATTATGTCGACGTAAAAATAAAAACGGAAATAAATAAATCCTCTCCAAGTCTTACGCCCCCACATTAAATGCAAAATTTATTTGATATTAGAATATTTAAAGAAATATTTCAAAATAATTTCCAAAAAGATAAGTCTTGGTTGACCTATGTCCAAGCCGTAAGAACGAGCCCAAGCCTTAGTGAAAACAAGTACTGTTTGCCCCACCCATTCCACGTATATTGTTTGTCTAACTATCGATAATGAAATAGTTAAATAGTGGAGCTCCTCTTTAATTATACCCTATGTAGAACTAAAGGTCATATTTCATTCACTCATAAGAAAATGAGCAAGTGCCCTTAGAGACTCAAATGTCCTAAGTTCCATTCCCACCAAGACTACAAAACCGAAGCAATAAAACTCATTTTCTCCAACATTAATTTATCAAAGTTCTACTGTAAATGACATGGCTAAGTGGGGGTAAAGGAGAAAGTCTAAATAAGAGCATCTCCAATGGAATATGGGTCTCTAAAAATATTGAAGCCACCTAGGATTTTAGAAACTCTTAACCAAAAAAAAAAACCTCTCCAGTGGTGGTTGGATATTAAAAATTTAATCTGATGTGGAAGTTTGAGTTTGGAAGAGAGTATGGGTTTTTAGAGACTCTCATCCATACCCACGTCATCACTATTTGTTTTTATTTTATTTATTTTGAGTCAATTCTTCAGGTTCAGCTACAGTAACTTCTGTGTGTTCTTCAGGTTCAGCTACACTAGCTTCCAAAACAGGATTATTCTCAGCTACACTAGCTTGTGTTTGTTGAGTAAACTTTGGAATATAATCATCTTCATCATCAACATCAGCTAAATCAAAGTATATTTTTGTAGGATTCTTTTTCTTGATCCTAGATATTCTTTGACTTCTTCTTACTGTCTTGCCATCCCTAAATCTCTTTGTTACTGTCTTGGGTGATGAACTACTACAACCAACTGGTTTAGGTGGATTCTTAGAGACTGGCTTCTTTGGAATCACATTCTTTTTGGGTGTCATCTGAGGTGGAGGAGGCTGTGACTCTGCAGTAATATGAGATACATCTATCTCACCATTCTCATCTATTGGCAGCACTTGTAGATGTAATGTAATCCAACCATGTTCATCTTGAATAGCATTTTCCCAGAAAAACCAAAACTCTTGATCATTGATGATGGATACTGGTAGGCATGGATCAACAAATCATAGAAGGTCCAATGTCTCCCTACTGGTTAATCTCAACATAGGACTAATTCTAGACTTTAACTGATTTATACCCATATCTTCTCTGGACAAACCCTTAAACTCAAAACACATAGCATTGTTGATTGCATCCTTAACCTTAATATCTCTGGTTGGAAACAAGTCCTGTCAACCTCATTTATAACCTCTTGAACCACTTGCTTTCTACAATCAAGAACAACAAGGTATATCAGACAAATTCTGGAAAACCCTAGAAATCAATTATAACTAATCATTATCAGCAGAACCTAATTTTGAAATTAAGAAACAATTTTTGAAATTAATGGCATATTATCGAAACCCTAGTGTTGATGGTGGTTTTTAGACAAAGGGTAAAATCGTAAAACCCCGAATAACCTAATGTCACCGATGGCACATTTATTAGAACTTTTAATGCATGTAGTCAGTAATTAATAGGGGATATTTTTTAAAATTAGGGTTACAACGAACAAAACCCTAATTCCCCTCCGTGCCAATGGCAAATCATGCCAGCCACACCTAGCCCAAGCTAGCCGCGCCATGCCAAACGCACTCTGCCTTGGCCCTAGCTATGCTAGTCACACCAAACGCGCCAAAGCATGCCAACCATGCTAGCCGCACCTCCGTGCCAATGGAAAATCATGCCAGACACGCCTAGCCTAAGCTAGCCGCACCTCTATGCCAATGGCAAAATCATGCCAGCCATACCAAACGCTCCGAAGCATGCCAACCATTCTAGCCGCACCTCTGTGTCAATGGCAAATCATGCCAGCCACACCAAACGCGCCAAAGCATGCCAACCATGCTAGCCGCACCTCCGTGCCAATGGCAAATCATGCCAGCCACACCTTGCCCAAGCTAAACGCGCCATGCCAAACACACTCTGCCTTGGCCCTAGCTACACTGGTCACGCCACGCCAAGCCAAACACCCTTACCTTGGCCCTAGTTGCGCCATGCCAAAGTAGCGCCCACACCTAGGCTTGCAAACCGTGCAACCTAGGCCAAATTGTCCACGCATGCCATTGGCACATGCCAACACGCTCGCTGGTAGCTTTTCTCACCAGGGCGTGGCCCTAATGGCCGAGCATGCCATTGGAACATGCCAACACGCTCGCTGGTAGCTTTTCTCACCAGGGCGTGGCCCTAATGGCCGAGCATGCCATTGGCACATGCCAACACGCTCGCTGGTAGCTTTTCTCACCAGGGCGTGGCCCTAATGGCCGAGCATGCCATTGGTACATGCCAATACGCTCGCTGGTAGCTTTTCTCACCAGGGCGTGGCTCTAATCGCGGAGCATGCCATTGGCACATGCCAACACGCTCGCTGGTAGCTTTTCATACCAGGTCGTGACCCAAATTGGCCACGCATGCCATTGGCACATGCCAACACGCATCGCTGGTAGCTTTTCCTACCATGCCGTGACCAAATTGGCCACGCAGGCCATTGGCACATGCCAACACGCTCGATGGTAGCTTTTCCTACCAGGGCATGGCCCAAATTGGCCACACATGCCATTGGCGCATGCCAACACACTCGCTGGTAGCTTTTCCTACCAGGTCGTGACCCAAATTGGCCACGCATGCCATTGGCACATGCCAACATGCATCGCTGGTAGCTTTTCTTACCAGGACGTAGCCCTAATGGCCATGCATGCCATTGACACATGCCAAACACGCACGCTGGTAGCCTAACTTGCAAGCCGCGCAACCTAGGCCAACTTGGCCGTACATGCCATTGACGCATGCCAAAACCCACGCTGGTAGCCTAACTTGCAACCCGTGCAACCTACCACCAAGGCATTCCGCACACGCCATTGGCACATGCCAAACACGCCACTAGAAGCTCTGGAATTTCCACTAACACTCAACCTACAACCTACCACCAAGGCATTCCGCACATGCCATTGGCACATGCCACACACGCCACTAGCAGCTCTGGCATTGCCACTTGCGCTCGAGGTGCAATCCGCAACAAAGGCATTCCGCACATGCCATTAGCACATGCCACACGCGCCCCTAGCAGCGCCACTTGCACTCAAGGTGCAACCAACACTCGAGACATCAACACAAACTGGGGATGCTTTCCAGGGTCTTGGTTTGGCGGTCACAGCTTGCAGCGTACACTACGCTCACATTAATAAAGCGTGAATAGGAATAAAGCGGTCAAATAAATGAGGAAATAATGGTGAAAACGTTTTCACCCATAAACACCTTGCGGTTACCACCTCCTCTCATTATTTCACCCTTTACTCTCTTCCTTCATGAGGCCAGGGTACGTTTCAATCTCGACTTGTATAAATAGGTCTTACCTATTTCCACCAGACAACAAGTATCGGTCAGGAGAAAAATACAACACTCTCAGAAAAGGAAACTTTGCAAGCTCTCCAAAAAAGCTTTCATCTCTTGCAAGCTTCCTAAGCTTTCATTTTCTGATACAAGTCGAGACACTACTCTCCCAGAATTATTCTGGTCTAAACACCTTTCTTTGCTTCCCTCCCCAAATCAACCATTCTCCTCCACTTTGTGACCGAAGCAAGTCTGGAACGGCCATTTCTTGGTTTAGCCGGACTTGTACAGATTGATCTCTCGAATCTAGAAAGTGCTCACGTGCAACACATTTGTTTAGGGTTTAAACCAGTTTCTCACTCACTTATCGAATTTACCAAAATCGGCGGAAACGATTTTTACCCATAAACAATTGGCGACCACAGCGGGAGGATTGATCTATCGGTTACAATACCAACTCCGACTCCTGATTTTGTTTCCCGAACATCAAATACCAACATGGTGGAACTCAGGTCCGGAGCGGCTGCCGAGAACACCAGCACAGAACGCATCCCTGATGTTAGCATCTCTCCCAATAACGTTGTTGCATCACCTGCTGACTACAGTAACATCGAATGCAATACCTCAAGTGTAACACCGCCAATCACCAGGGCCAGAGCCGCTGCCTCCTCTAGTGTCTCTGCACAACCCTCTAATCATGGCAACGAAAATATCTCTTCGGGTGTCACGCCACCAGTCACCAGGGCTAGAGCCGCCGCTACGACCCCAAATGCTTCGTCTAGCATGGCGCCTCCGACCACAACTGAGGTTCCAACTACCCCGCCGACGGGACGAGAGACCAGAGGGACCAGAGGAAGTCGTCCTTACGTCACCATCGCTGATTTGATGGAACGACAAGAGATGCTCGCCAGAGCCCAGACGGATATGGTTTCAACGCAGAAGGAGGTACTCATCTTTCTCAAGACCCTGACAGAGAGACTACCACGTGAGTCGCGTCCTCCAGAGCCATTTAAGAACGTCTCCAACAACCCGGACGCCAGCACCTCGGCGGAGCACGCCTCCACGGATGAGGAAACTCGCGCTAGAATCCCGTTGGAAAGAAATCAGCCGCCCAACTTCGTCACGAGAAAAGATTTGGAACAACTTCTCCGCAACCGAATCAAGAATGATGAGTTGGACGTGCATCATCACCAACCCCCTTACCCATCCGAAATGCAGAGAATCCCTCTCCCAAGGGGGTACTCTTCTCCTCAATTTACCCTGTACGATGGTACCGGAAATGCACATGAGCATGTCTCTCGTTTCCTGGAATCCCTAGGTGAACATGAATATAATCACGTTATTCGTTTAAGAGAATCCTCAAAATCACTTACTGGAAGGGCGTATACATGGTACAACAGCATACCACCGAAAAACATTCCCTACTGGAGTAGCATGGTCACTGCGTTTTACAAGAAATACTTCTTCGTGTATGAACAAGTTACTTTCTCAGACCTCGGAAGAATATACCAGTGGCATAACAAACATCCGAATAATTTCGTCAAAAGGTTCATGGTTAAAGCACTCGACTGTCACGACCCAAACGTGACCGAGCAACAACTGGTGAACACATGCATCAATGGTATGGTTCCAATTTACCGCGCCTTGCTAGAAAACTTGCGCTTCCAAACGTTCTCCGAACTCCATGAAGCCGCCAGACGATCTGCAACAATAGCACCAGCATTACTGGAAAGAGCTAGGCCAAATCGAACCGAAGACACGCGTGAAACTCGCGGGAGTAGACGCCTCATCAGTAAACAATTTAATGCCGGATCATCCTCTGTGAACATAGTAAACGAAAGGGGAAAAAGGAAACCCCAACTACGAGCCACCAGCCAAAACGTGAAGCGCCGGCGCAAAGGGAACCCCCGCCACGAAAGACCGTCACTAAAACTCCCATGAAGCATCATGAGACCGAAGGAAATACCTTTGATTTCCCGTTTCCCATCGAGGAGGTGATTGACCTCCTAGAAGCCTGGGTTCAAGATGATATTATCAGACTGCCACCTCCCAGACGTCTACCAACTGAGGCTGAGATGGCGAACCCTAAGTACTGCCACTACCACAGGTTCGTTCACCACCCGACTAGCGATTGCAACATACTAAAGCATATTTTCAAAGAAAGGATAGAAGCGGGAGGACTCCAACCAGGAGATGAAAGAGTGCATCGAGACCCACTCCCAATAAGAAATTGCGGGTCCTCTGGGGACTCCGTGCACGAGACTGTACAATCCATGATGCAACATGTATGCGAAATTCTCTATCTTTCCAAGGCGCGGCGCCAAGATATTTTCGCAGCTCTCAATCGTGTTGTATCCGGCAAACGACTTTTTCTCTCCTCGGAAACCACGCCAGGGGCCCAAGCTTTCCAAACAGGCGGAACCAAAAAGGAGAACTTGGGACTGCTGACCACGTCCCATTTAAGAGGTAAAGAATTTGACGACACGCTCATCGACACGGACTCTGACCACAACATCATTACTTTCAAGATACTAAAGGCAGCAGGATTTACAAAACAAGACGCTACCTATTCCCCGTCTGTGATTAAGAGCTTGAGAGGGGAAACTTTGAACGCGCATGGCTAAATCAACCTAGAGATCAAGATGGGAGATGTTATAACGCATAGCAAGTTCCATATTGTCAAAGAACTAGATCATGACATGATATTGGGACGCTTATGGGTGCTCGACAACAAAGCGAAATTGGATGTACACCCTCTGCCGACGTCCAAGCCCGAAGGAATTCCCAACAAATCATCCCACGGGTTATCGCATCAACGAGCTATTGAAGGAACCCAGACATCCGGAGAGGACCAGTTGGCGCTAGCTCATGGTTTTCAAATGCAAGTAAGTCTGACCAAGCAACCTTTTCTGCAACCAGTCTTTCCTTCCCCCATTCCGTCATGGGGACTCGGCGCGATTACTGGCACAAACGCTGTCAAGAAATGTGAATGGGGAGCTGGACCATTTGAACTCTTTGCAAGAAGCTTGTAAACTTCTATTGAAGCCAATGAAGCCAAGACTCAAACGGTTGCACGATGTCTGAACCCGTTTTCAATCGGAGATGTAGTGGTTAAGGAAAGCTCGTTTCAAGTTGGGAGGATGACAGTAAAAATGGATTTTCCAATGAAGGAGAAGACGAGCTGTATCTGGTTGTGGATACCCTTTTGGGAGGATATTGCAAGCTCATCAATGCAGACACACATGAAGGCGTGATAATTCACTCGCGATGGCTCAAGGAATCCAATCCCTAAAATGTTGTACTTCCCAATCACTCCCCCTTTTAGTATTTCCTTTAACAATTCCTCTTAATAGTTGTAATTCCCCAAGATGAATACCGTTTGTATTTTTCCTAGGGATTCCTTTTTTTTGTCAAAAAAAAAAAAAAAACATAAATACATCTCTTTCCAAGCGAATCCTCCAGATATCAGAGAAATACATCAGATAAACCCAGAAAGCCATTGCAGAGCCATCATACCACAACCTCTTTCAAAAAATATATATGAAGCAAAATGTTGACTAATGAATAAGAAGGAAAAGACGAGTTTACAAAAAAAAAGGGACACCAGGGGAACTAAAGCAGCTAACAGAAATAACAAAAGGGAAGAACTAGCCCTCGAAGGACGGAGTACAAGTCCCCTCGGGTAAGACTATCTTCAAGCACTTCCCCCAGCAATCCCTCGGGCAACAAAGGTTCCATTCAACGGTGTTAACAGCAGCAGCCTCAACATCCCATCCCGAAGCAACCACAGCGGCAACAGTGTCCTCCCCGACGACCGGTCCAGCATACGCCACCATGACCCCTCCGGTATCACCAACGACACCTTTGGCATCAACTTCAGAGGGTATATCGTTTCCGTCATATGCTCATTCGAAGGTTTTCTCAGCGACACTTCGGAGAAAGTTTTTTGATTCATCCACATCAGAGTCAAGAATCATGGCGCTCTCCTCCGAGACCACCACACGTTCACTTTTCCATCGTTTCAACCTAGAAACAGTCCGATCCGCCCCATACCCGGATCGAGGAAAGGCTTTGCCACACTGAAACCTCTCAACATGCCAAGACTCTTCCTTGTTCTCTCGCCCCTCCTCCATGCTCACTGAACCCAAGAAAGTCCGAACATGCACCTGTTCTTCATGGGGATAGATGGAAGGGAGGTCCTTAATGATTTCACTAGCTTCGTGGAACGGAGATTCAATCCCAACCAATGCCTCCTCAAGACAAGAAGATCGATCTCCGCCAAGTCTGAAATCCTTCTCCGAAGAGTTAAAGGTGCAGCCATCCCTGGAGGGTCCCATCATACACTGCAAAAGATGGGGAAAATGATCCAGTTCCATCATATCTATACACATATAAAAAGAGGATAACACGAACATAGAAGAAGAAGAAAACATACCGGTATGATCGTCTTAGCCCGAATAACCCTAGTCGGGGTGCTTTTGCAAGAGTCAAACCTCGCGCCTTCACCTGGAGAATCTGGCTGGTTAGAAGATGATTCATCTCTGTGCGACATGACAAAGAGAGAAACTCGACAAGAAGAACCCTTTTCTCAAACGAGGGAGACGATACAATTATTTTGGGTATGAATACGGAACCTTAAAAAAAGGAAAGGAAGCAATGAGGGACATAACGCTTCCAGATTTTAGCATGAATAATGCCCTGATTGAAGCCGCGCGTGAAGGAAGGCAAAATAAGAAAACTTTGATATATGTAAAAACACCTACTCCCTCCTTGTTTGCACCGGTCCCATCAAGCTTGCGCCAGTTTCCAATCTCCCAAGCCACACCGGCCCCACCAACTGTGCCAACTTCCCAATGACCGCCCAAGTCACGCCAGCAAGCACGCTCAGCTTCCCTACCTTGTGCCGGTCCCGCCAGCTAGCACGCTCAGTTTCCCAACTCGCGTCAATTTCTCGATGCCGCCCAGCTTCCTGTCCCGCAATGATGCCGACTTCTCAATCGTGCCAGCCTCCCGATTTGTACAAAACTGCCAGAGGCAAGGATTCCAAATCCTATTTATAAAAAGGTCAGACAAGCCTCCTCAATTCTCTTTACGATTTACTGCTGATAGTTTGTCACCATCTTATGCTTACCTCGCAATAAAGCTCCTGTTCCGAGCTAATCAGGGGACTTAATGTTAATGGTGGTTTTTAGACAAAGGGTAAAATCGTAAAACCCCGAATAACCTAATGTCACCGATGACACATTTATTAGAACTTTTAATGCATGTAGTCAGTAATTAATAGGGGGTATTTTTTCAAATTAGGGCTACAACGAACAAAACCCTAATTCCCTCCGTGCCAATGGCAAATCATGCCAGCCACGCCTAGCCCAAGCTAGCCGCGCCATGCCAAACGCACTCTGCCTTGGCCCTAGCTATGCTAGTCACACCAAACGCGCCAAAGCATGCCAACCATGCTAGCCGCACCTCTGTGCCAATGGCAAATCATGCCAGCCCCGCCTAGCCTAAGCTAGCCGCACCTCTATGCCAATGGAAAAATCATGCCAGCCATACCAAACGCGTCGAAGCATGCCAACCATGCTAGCCGCACCTCTGTGCCAATGGCAAATCATGCCAGCCACACCAAACTCGCCAAAGCATGCCAACCATGCTAGCCGTACCTTCGTGCCAATGGCAAATCATGTCAGCCACACCTAGCCTAAGCTAGCCGCACCTTTATGCCAATGGAAAATCATGCCAGCCATACCAAACGCGCCGAAGTATGCCAACCATGCTAGCCGCACCTCTGTGCCAATGGCAAATCATGCCAGCCACACCAAATGCACCAAAGCATGCCAACCATGCTAGCCGCACCTCCGTGCCAATGGCAAATCATGCCAGCCACACCTTTCCCAAGCTAGCCGCGCCATGCCAAACACACTCTGCCTTGGCCCTAGCTACACTGGTCACGCCACGCCAAGTCAAACACCCTTACCTTGGCCCTAGCCGCGCCATGCTAAAGTAGCGCCCGCACCTAGGCTTGCAAACCATGCAACCTAGGCCAAATTGGCCACGCATGCCATTGGCACATGCCAACATGCTCGCTGGTAGCTTTTCTCACCAGGGCGTGGCCCTAATGGCCGAGCATGCCATTGGCACATGCCAACATGCTCGCTGGTAGCTTTTCTCACCAAGGCGTGGCCCTAATGGCCGAGCATGCTATTGGCACATGCCAACACGCTCGCTGGTAGCTTTTCTCACCAGGGCGTGGCCCTAATGGCCGAGAATTCCATTGGCACATGCCAACACGCTCGCTGGTAGCTTTTCTCACCAGGGCGTGGCCCTAATGGCCGAGCATGCCATTGGCACATGCCAACACGCTCGCTGGTAGCTTTTCTCACCAGGGCGTGCCCCTAATGGACGAGCATGCCATTGGCACATGCCAACACGCTCGCTGGTAGCTTTTCCTACCAGGTCATGACCCAAATTGGCCACGCATGCCATTGGCACATGCCAACACGCATCGCTGGTAGCTTTTCCTACCATGCCGTGACCAAATTGGCCACTCATGCCATTGGCACATGCCAACACGCTCGCTGGTAGCTTTTTCTACCAGGGCGTGGCCCAAATTGGCCACACATGCCATTGGCGCATGCCAACACGCTCGTTGGTAGCTTTTCCTACCAGGTCGTGACCCAAATTGGCCACGCATGCCATTGGAACATGCCAATATGCATCACTGGTAGCTTTTCTTACCAGGACGTAGCCCTAATGGCCATGCGTGCCATTGACACATGCCAAACACGCACGCTGGTAGCCTAACTTGCAAGCCGCGCAACCTAGGCCAACTTGGATGTACGTGCCATTGACGCATTCCAAAACCCACGCTGGTAGCCTAACTTGCAAACCATGAAACCTACCACCAAGGTATTCCGCACACGCCATTGGCACATGCCAAACACGCCACTAGCCGTTCTGGCATTGCCACTAACACTCAACGTACAACCTACCACCAAGGCATTCCGCACATGCCATTGGCACATGCCACACACGCCACTAGCAGCTCTGGCATTGCCACTTGCGCTCGAGGTGCAATCCACAACAAAGGCATTCCGCACATGCCATTGGCACATGCCATTGGCACATGCCACACGCGCCCCTAGCAGCACCACTTGCACTCAAGGTGCAACCAACACTCGAGACATGAACACAAACTGGGGGATGCTTTCCAGGGTCTTGGTTTGGCGGTCACAGCTTGCAGCTGTTTATGGGTAAAAATCATTTCTGCCGATTTCGGTAAATTCGGTAGGTGAGTGAGAAACTGGTTCAAACCCTAAAAAATGTGCTGCACGTGAGCACTTTATAGGTTCGAGAGATCAATCTGTACAAGTCCGGCCTAAACCAAGAAATGGTCGTTCCGGACTTGCTTCGGTCACAAAGTGGAGGAGAAGGGTTGATTTGGGGAGGGAAGCAAAGAAAGGTGTTGAGGAGAGTAGTATCTCGACTTGTATCAGAAAGTGAAAGCTTAGGAAGCTTGCAAGAGATGAAAGCTTTTTGGGAGAGCTTGCAAAGTTGCCTTTCTGAGAGTGTAGTATTTTTCTCCTGACCGAGACTTGTCCTCTGGTGGAAATAGGTAAGACCTATTTATACAAGTCGAGATTGAAACGTACCCTGACCTCATGAAGGAAGAGAGTAAAGGGTGAAATAATGGGAGGAGGTGGTAACCGCATGGTTTAATGGGTGAAAACGTTTTTCACCATTATTTCCTCTTTTATTTGACCGCTTTATTCCTTTTCATGCTTTCTTAATGTGAGCGTAGTGTACGCTGCATGCTGTGACCGCCAAACCAAAACCCTAAAGAAGCATCCCCCAGATTGTGTTGATGTCTCGAGTGTTGGTTGCATCTTGAGTGCAAGTGGCGCTGCTAGTGGTGCGTGTGGCATGTGCGAAATGCCTTGGTGGTAGGTTGCGCGGTTTGCAAGTTTGGCTACCAGCGTGTGTGCTTGGCATGTGCCAATGGCATGTGCGGAATGCCTTGGTGGTAGGTTGCACGGTTTGCAAGTTTGGCTACCAGCGTGTGTGCTTGGCATGTGCCAATGGCATGTGCGGAATGCCTTGGTGGTAGGTTGCACGATTTGCAAGTTAGGCCACCAGCGTGTGCGTTTGGCATGTGCCAATGGCATGCGTGGCCATTAGGGCCGTGACCTTGATAGGGAAACTAGCTAGCGAGCATGTTGGCATGTGCCAATGGCATGCGTGGGCATTAGGGCCGTGACCTTGATAGGGAAGCTAGCTAGCGAGCATGTTGGCATGTGCCAATGGCATGCGTGGCCATTAGGGCCGTGATCTTGATAAGGAAGCTAGCTAGCGAGCATGTTGGCATGTGCCAATGGCATGCGTGGCCATTAGGGCCGTGACCTTGATAGGGAAACTAGCTAGCGAGCATGTTGGCATGTGCCAATGGCATGCGGGGCCGTTAGGGCCGTGATAGGGAAACTAGCTAGCGAGCATGTTGGCATGTGCCAATGGCATGCGTGGCCATTAGGGCCGTGACCTTGATAGGGAAGCTAGCTAGCGAGCATGTTGGCATGTGCCAATGGCATGCGGGGCCGTTAGGGCCGTGATAGGGAAAACTAGCTAGCGAGCATGTTGGCATGTGCCAATGGCATGCGGGGCCGTTAGGGCCGTGATAGAAAAAGCCGCTAGCGAGCATGTTTGGCATGTGCCAATGGCATGCGTGGCCATTAGGGCCGTGACCTTGATAGGGAAGCTAGCTAGCGAGCATGTTGGCATGTGCCAATGGCATGCGGGGTCGTTAGGGCCGTGATAGGGAAAAATAGCTAGCGAGCATGTTGGCATGTGCCAATAGCATGCGGGGCCGTTAGGGCCGTGATAGAAAAAGCCGGTAGAGAGCATGTTTGGCATGTGCCAATGGCATGCGGGGCCGTTAGGGCCGTGGCTTTGGTAGAAAAAGCCGCTAGCGAGCATGGTTGCCATGGTGCGCAGAGTGTGGCTTGGTTTGGCATGGTTGTCATGGTGCGCAGAGTGCGGCTTGGTTTGGCATGGTTGCCATGGTGCGCAGAGTGCGGCTTGGTTTGGCATGGTTGCCATGGTGCGCAGAGTGCGGCTTGGTTTGGCATGGTTGCCATGGTGCGCAGAGTGCGGCTTGGTTTGGCATGGTTGCCATGGTGCACAGAGTGCGGCTTGGTTTGGCATGGTTGCCATGGTACGCAGTATGCGGCTTGGTTTGGCATGGTTGCCATGGTGCGCAGAGTGCGGCTTGGTTTGGCATGGTTGCCATGGTGCGCAGAGTGCGGCTTGGTTTGGCATGGTTGCCATGGTGCGCAGAGTGCGGCTTGGTTTGGCATGGTTGCCATGGTGCGCAGTATGCGGCTTGGTTTGGCATGGTTGCCATGGTGCGCAGAGTGCGGCTTGGTTTGGCATGGTTGCCATGGTGCGCAGTATGCGGCTTGGTTTGGCATTGCTGCCATGGTGCGCAGGGTGCGGCTTGGTTTGGCATTGCTGCCATGGTGCGCAGGGTGCGGCTTGGTTTGGCATTGTTGCCATGGTGCGCAGTATGCGGCTTGGTTTGGCATTGTTGCCATGGTGCACAGTATGCGGCTTGGTTTGGCATTGTTGCCAATGGTGCGCAGTATGCGGCTTGGTTTTGGAATTAGGGTTCTGTGTTGAAAAACCCTAATCTGGTATTTTGAAAAAATACCCCTATTAATTATTTACACCTGAGTTAAATGCTCTTAGTTAATGTGTTGCGGGTAACACTAGGTCATGGGGATTTACGATTTTACCCCTTGTTTAAAAACCACCATCAACAGCAGCGTACACTACGCTCACATTAAGAAAGCGTGAATAGGAATAAAGTGGTCAAATAAATGAGGAAATAATGGTGAAAACGTTTTCACCCATAAACACCTTGCGGTTACTACCTCCTCCCATTATTTCACCCTTTACTCTCTTCCTTCATGAGGCCAGGGTACTTTCAATCTCGACTTGTATAAATAGGTCTTACCTATTTCCACCAGACAACAAGTCTCGGTCAGGAGAAAAATACAACACTCTCAGAAAAGGCAACTTTGCAAGCTCTCCAAAAAAGCTTTCATCTCTTGCAAGCTTCCTAAGCTTTCATTTTCTGATACAAGTCGAGACACTACTCTCCCAGAATTATTCTGGTCTCAACACCTTTCTTTGCTTCCCTCCCCAAATTAACCCTTCTCCACCACTTTGTGACCGAAGCAAGTCTGGAACGGCCATTTCTTGGTTTAGGCCGGACTTGTACAGATTGATCTCTCGAATCTAGAAAGTGCTCACGTGCATCACATTTGTTTAGGGTTTAAACCAGTTTCTCACTCACCTATCAAATTTACCAAAATCGGCCGAAACGATTTTTACCCATAAACACCTAGAAATCAACTTTTGAAATTTCAACTAGAAATCAACAGGAAAAATTGGAACATTAATCAACAGAAAAAAAGAGAAAATCTATAAACAGAGAAAACCCTAGAAATCTAATCAGCGACAAACCATAATAAATCTAATCACAACCAACCTTAGAAACAAAACCCATAATATATTCATCACTGAAACGTTAAAATCAACCCTGAAACCTTAAAAATAGATTAGGGTTTTTTCTTACCTCTCTGTAGAACGCTTCTTCCGTCTCGGCATCTTCACCAGCAGGAACTCTTCAATTTGTTCTTCGAATCTCTCCTAATCTAAACACCGTTTCACTGATTTCTCTCTATACTAAAAACCCTCTTTGAAGAACCCTCTCTGAAGAACAAGAGAGAAGAAGAAACTAAATGAATCTCTCTCTCTCTATCTCCTCTTATTCCTTGCACCTTCCCGCGCTGTCGATAATAACAATGAGGTATTATCATGGTCGTTTAATAATACTCGAGATGTCTTGTTAGTTAGATTAGGCTTCCAGATCGAGACACGTGGGCATCTTATCTTATGTGCCAGACACACGCATGAGAAGGACATTTTAGTAATCTAACCACATCCATGAGATATCGCTGCATGAGTAATTGACGAGAAATTGAAAATTCAACGTGATAAATTGACCGAGATAACAAAAGTGGATGGAATCCGTTTAACTTGCCTAGTTTTGTAAGAAATAAAAAAAGGGGCCTATAAATGAAAGTGAGGGTCCAGAACAGGCCTAGTTCGGTATATAATCCTTTTAGGATTTGTGCTGGATAAATATAAAAGTGATTCCTTTTTTCGTATTGGTTTAAGAAAATTTATTTAAAAAAAAATAGTCAAAAAAAAATAGTTAAAAAATGACATGGAGGTCATTCCCAGGGTGTAAATAAGGCTTTTTTTAAGACCATCATATTTATTTTAATATCCTTCCTACTTTATAGGACCTACTGTTGGAGATTAATTTAATCTAAATGAGGGTCTAAAATCCTATGTGTCAAAAGAAAATAAAACTCTCACCCTCTGTCGGAGATGCTCCATTGGAATTTGGAACGGATACGATCATACATACCAAAACAACCGGCGTTTTAATTGTTGGAAACAAAATTATAAAAAATTATGAAAAAATGATAACATGAATTATTTTTCTAATTAAAGATGTTCGCATGTTTAATCTATATTGAACATTTTTTTTTTTTGTGACACAGTCCGTGGCAATCTATTATGAACTTGGTGCCAGCTTTTACAGCCGATTCATAATTCACAAAAAGGAGACAGGGATATTTGAATTTTAAATGAAATATATAGTATATTTTTTTAAATAAAAGAGATAAAATCAAAACCTTATAATTTTTCCATTTCTTTTATATCGAATACATGGGTATGTTTCATACATTGAGGCATATTTTTTTGAGTAAATAAGAACTGCACTAGGCTTACACTCACCATTGTAAAGACAAGTAAGTATCAAAATCCTAAAGGTGGGTGTGTTGCTTATTGCAACACTACAGTTTCCCCAAACATCTTACTTTACTATCCTTTGTAACTGTAAGCTAATTAATTGGTTTGGAATGTTCCAATAACTTGTAGTACTTAATTTTCATTTTGGATTCATAATTCTAAACGGGTGTAGTTGGAAATGATTTTATATATAAATATGAAGATGTTAACGCAAATCCTATTTGCTCACGTTCACTGTAACGCCTCCGATGTTGCATACACAAAGTGTCCAAAAGATTACCCAAAGTGTGTAGTGTTGGACTGAATGGCCAATCAGCCTAACGGTAGATAACCATGGTGTTGACGGACAAAGCCGGCTATTAATGTCAAGCCTCACACCATCGGGTAAAGTATCACAATTAATTGTATAAAAATAATACTTGCATTACTTTCTTATTAAAATCATTTGGCATGTGCAATTAGTGGTACATTATGTATATGATTTCAATGGTCATTATTTGATCATAGGATGCTGCCAAGTTAGTTTACATGGGACTTAGCTTGGGTGCATCAAGTGAATGAGGGAAAGACGTGGTATTAGTTTTCCAACGGGCAAAAAACCCATTCACTATAATGTTGCTACTTTATTGGTGGATTGGTTAGGAAGTGCTCCACTACCATAGTAAGTGCGAGAAAGAATAGGTTGAGAGAATACGTGGGTTCTCTTGATATTTAGACTATAAATATAGTTGTTCCTATTCTCATTAACCATGCCTTGTAAAAAAGATCCGATCAATCCACTCAATAATAAAATCTCTATATTTTTCTCTTTTCTTAATATCTGTTTTGATATTATCTTCCTGATTAGAAAAGATCTCTGTGCCTACATTGGTATCATGAGCAGGTCTAATTAGGAAAGATTGAGTGCAATCAATATCATATATTTAACTATACTGTGTGAGAGTACAACTTTCAAGGGAATCACAAAAAAAAAAAAATTGAATATTGCTTTGAGAGAAACGTACAAGCCAGAAAAAGTGAAAGAGAATTATTTTTCAAGAGTTCACACTGTTCACGGAAGTGAGTCAACATATTAATCGGTCCCACTTATTCATTTCCATCACAACAAGGTCGTTAATCAATTGGAGTGCGGCGTACTGTTTACTTCTCACCTCACAGTAAGCGTTTCTGTTTGGGTTTATCTCGTATTTAATTCACCAAACCGATTACTGTTAATAATTACCATGGCATCCAAAGTTGTGAGTCATGGACTGAGCAAAACCGAGCGCTTGAATGGTTCTAATTTTTCTACTTGGAAAAGTCGTATCAGGCATATACTGTTTCAAGAAAAAGTAGAATATGTGATTGATGTTCCCACCCCTGATGAGCCGGATAATCCCACTCCTGCTGTTAGACGTAGTTATGAACGCTTTTTGGAAGATGATAAAATAGGTAGATCAACCATGTTAACCTTTATGGATCCGGATTTAGAAATTATCTATGAAGGTTATCAAACATCAAAAGCTATGTTTGAGGCTGTCACTCAATCCTATGGGGGACAGTCTGAGACATATATACAATTATTGATTGAGAAATTTAATACTACCCGTATGAAAGAAAATGAGTCTGTTATTGATCATTGTATCCGTATGACTGTGATTGCAAAAGAACTAGCTGTTGCTGGAAACCCCATACCTGATAGGATGCAAGTTTCTAC
This sequence comes from Papaver armeniacum, assembly GCA_023531295.1. Classification (NCBI taxonomy): domain Eukaryota; kingdom Viridiplantae; phylum Streptophyta; class Magnoliopsida; order Ranunculales; family Papaveraceae; genus Papaver; species Papaver armeniacum. The sequence goes on from JAJJWW010010444.1 coordinate 553,078, forward strand.
TCTTTTGCATAGTCTTCCTCGTTCATGGGAATCTGTAGTGGTAGCTATAAATATTTCTGGTAGAGATGTTAATATGATTACTTTACCTATCTTGCTGGGTGTTGAAGCTCAGCGTCGTGAAAAAAGAGGTGAGTCATCTCAATCTCATGTTACTGAAGAAGTAGCCAAACCAAACAAGAACAAGAATTCTGGACCCAATAAGAAGCCTTTAAGAAAAACTTTAACAAGAAGAAGAATTCTAATGCAAAGAATATTACTTGTTATCACTGTAAGCAGAAAGGACATTACCAATCCAACTGCCCAGAAAAGAATAACAACTCTAAGTCTAGTGGTACTGGGTCTAAGGATATTATTTGTGTTGTCTCGGAATCTCTTTTAGCTGATTGTGATACAGATGTATGGTGGATCGATTCAGCTTCATCAAGATATGTGACAAAATCTAGGGACTGTTTTGTTAACATTAAGGAGATCAAAACCGGCGAACACAGAGTTTATATGGGTAATAATACTTATTGTGATGTCTTAGGCATCGGAAATGTGAGATTGTCTTTGCCTGGTCAAAATAACTTAGTCCTTACTGATGTATGGTTCGCTCCTAATATGAGGCGAAACTTGGTGTCTGTACCGTGTCTTGATGATAAGGGTTATGAGGTTAGAATTCGATCCGGAAAAGTGTCTGTATGAAATCATGGTAGAATTTTATTTTGGGGATCTAAAGTTGATAGTTTGTATCGCTTGAACCAGAAATCTTCTGATTTTAATAAAGTTGTTAATTCTTCTGATTATTCCTATGAGTGTTCTAATTCTCTTGATTTTTCTGATTCTCTTATGTGGCATATGAGATTGGGTCATGTTAACAAAGATAAACTATCTCGCATGTCTAGCAGTGGTTTAATTCCTAAAATTAAAATTGATTTTAACATATGTGAACCATGTGTGATGGGTAAAATGTCTAGGAAACCTTTTGGTAAAGCTATTAGATCAAATGATTTGTTAGATATCATTCACAGTGATATATGTGGTCCTTTGAATGTTAAAACTCATAGAGGTATGTCATATTTTATTACATTTACCGATGACTATTCTCGTTTTGGTTATGTTTATTTGTTGTCTAAGAAATCTGATGCTTTAGATATTTTTATCACATATAAAAATGAAGTAGAAAATCAGTTAGGCAGAAAAATTAAAGTTCTTCGCAGTGATAGAGGTGGTGAATATAATTCTGAAAATTTTGGTGATTTTTGTAAGAACCATGGTATTATTCATCAATTTACTATGCCTGATACGCCATAACAAAATGGTGTGGCTGAACGTAGAAATCGAACTCTTCTTGATATGACTAGGAGCATGCTTAGTCACTCAAAATTAGTACGCATTTTTTGGGGTGAAGCTTTGTCTACTGCTTTTTATATTTTGAATAGATTGCCATCTAAATCTGTGACTAATACACCTTATGAATTGTGGAGTGGTAGAAAACCTGACTTAAGTCATTTTAGAATTTGGGGTGCAAATGCTCATGTTAGAGTGTTAGATAAAAATAGATCTAAACTAGACCCTAAAACTGTTAAATGCACATTTATTGGTTATCTTTGATCATTCTAAAGGTTATAGATTTGTTGTTCACCATGCTGATGGATCTATAGGTGTAATCGAAAGTAGAGATGCATATTTCATTGAAGAAAACTTGGAACCAATGTCTAATAATTGTATGGTTGATTTATTTGAAATTCCTAAAGACAAGACACCTTCTTTAGATAATGAAATTTTGATTCAGCCTCCTCCGGTGCAAGATACAATTACTAAGATTGTTAGAAGTAGGAATCCACCTTCTTATTTGAAAGATTATGCAGTTTTTTTAAATGAGAATGAATTTTCTGATGATGAACATTTTTCTTGTGATGAGGACACATCTGATGTTGATCCCTTAAACTTTAAACAAGCTATGAAATTGCCTGATGCTCATAAATGAAAATATGCTACAGGTGAAGAAATAAAATCAATTAATGAAAATGATGTATGGCAATTTGTTGATTTACCTAAGAACAAGAATGTTATAGGTTGTAAATGGATTTTTAAAAAGAAGTTTAAGGCTGATGGGTCACTAGACAAATATAAGGCTAGACTAGTAGCTAAAGGTTTCACACAAGAAAAGGATATAGATTATTCAGAGACATATTCTCCGGTAGCTAAATTTACATCCATTAGAATTTTGTTAGCTATTGCTGCTCATTTAGATTTAGAAATACACCAAATGGATGTTAAGACAGCATTCCTAAATGGAGACTTAGAGGAAGACATATATATGGAGCAACCTGAAGGTTACATAGATGAAAATAATAGAGATAAAGTTTATAAGTTAAACAAATCTCTTTATGGGTCAAACTTGATCATCTCGTCAGTGGTATTTAACTTTTCATGATGCTGTCACTAATTATGGTTTTGTAGCTAATGCTTATGATCCTTGTATCTATGTTTTGAACAGTGGGAGCACTTTAGTTATGCTATCTCTTTATGTTGATGATATATTACTGTAATGATTTGAATTTGATTGTAAAAATTAAAACTTGGCTTAAATCTCATTTTGAGATGAAAGATATGGGTGAAGCGAGTTTTATATTAGGCATCAAGATAACTAGAGATAGATTGCATAAGAAAATTCAGTTATCTCAAGAAGCATACTTAGATAGTGTTCTAAAGAAATATAAAATGGAACATTGTGGTCCTGTTGATACACCCATATGTAGAGGGACCAAATTATCTAAGAAAATGGCTTTTGCAAATGAAAAAGAACGAATTGAAATGAATTCAAAACCATATGCACAGGTAGTTGGAAGTTTAATGTATGCCATGTTGTGTACCCGTCCTGATTTGAGTTTTGCTGTAGGATTGGTAAGTAGATTTCAAAGTAATCCCGGTATTGCTCACTGGATAGCAGTAAAGCGCATACTGCGGTATATCCAGAAGACAAGGGGATATAAATTGACTTACTGTACTGACTCTTTACTTGTTCAAGGGTATTGTGATGCAGATTTTTCAGGAGACGTAGACGGATTAAAGTCTACCAGTGGGTACGTATTTACCCTAGGTGGTGCTGCAATATCATGGTCCAACAAGAAACAATCATGTGTAGCGAAGTCTACAATGGAAGCTGAGTATATTGCTTGTAACCATGCATCCAGCGAAGCTGTATGGATCAAAGGTTTCTTGCTTAATTTGAAATTAATTCCTGATAAACAAATTAACATTTTTTGTGACAATCAAGCAGCGTTATGCACCAATTCCAATGGAGAGCTCAGTGGTGATCCGGTAAAGAAGCATATTGAGAGAAAATATTGCTATGTGCTTGATATTGTGAAGAACAAGAAAATAACAGTGAGTTATTTGAGAACAGAGGATATGATTGCTGATCCTTTGACAAAAGCTATAGCTACAGAAGATTTCAAAAGACATGTTATCTCCATGGGTCTCATTGAACACCAGTCGAATGGCCAAGTGGGAGATGTTGGACTGAATGGCCAATCGGCCTAACGGTAGATAACCATGGTGTTGACGGACAAAGCCTCTTATTAATGTCAAGCCTCACACCATCGGGTAAAGTACCACAATTAATTGTCGACACTTCTCTGCACACACCACTTGCATTATTCTTACTACTATATAATATATAAAAATAATACTTGCATTACTTTCTTATTAAAGTCATTTGGCACGTGCAATTAGTGGTACAATATGTATATGATTTCAATGGTCATTATTTGATCATAGGATGCTTCCAAGTTAGTTTACATGGGACTTAGCTTGGGTGCATCAAGTGAATGAGGGAAAGACGTGGTATTAGTTTTCCAACGGGCAAAAAACCCATTCACTATAACGTTGCTACTTTATTGGTGGATTGGTTAGGAAGTGCTCCACTACCATAGGAAGTGGGAGAAAGAATAGGTTGAGAGAATACGTGGGTTCTCTTGAAATTTAGATTATAAATATAGTTGTTCCTATTCTCATTAACCATGCCTTGTAAAAAAGATCCGATCAATCCACTCAATAATAAAATCTCTATATTTTTTTCTTTTCTTAATATCTGTTTTGATATTATTTTCCTGATTAGAAAAGATCTTTGTGCCTACATGTAGTACTTATTATGTATAGTTTATTGAACAATGCATGGCCTTTGTACCGTAGTGGCACTTTCATGTGCGATATATATCAAAGAGGTAACAGTCCTATGTCTGAGTTTCACGTGGATATCAATACACCGGTATGTCAAGAGGAATCAAATTTTGACAACGCAAAAAAAAAGGTATTGACATGTGTTGAATAAGATTAATTTTCCCTCTTTTTACTTTGACAAAGTTATAATCAGTCAACTAAGTCAAGAATGGTGAATAATGTGGTTGGCTTTAGGGATAAGAAAAAGAAGACGCATTTGAATTTTGAAGCTTGTACCAGCATGGTTTTCGTTTCTTTTTTTGATCGATATGGAGAGAATTTTTATTAGAGCAAAGAGATTTTCCAATAAACTATCAGTAATAGCAAAAAAAAAAAAAAAAAAAAAACAGAAAAGTAAATTACATTACATGCAAGACAGTATCCCAGTTGTTACATCTAGCAACAATGTGATGACCACAAGCTCTTGCCCAAGCTATAACTAAAGACTTTGCTTCAATAAATAGATCATCGTCAGTTTTGAAAGTATGATTAGAATCAAAGATGTGAGCATTTCTTTCATCAGTTTTGTACTAACATGGTCAGTCTGACAATAAGTTGAGGATCTTGGAGATGTTGTCTATTGCGGTGAAAACTTGTTTGTGTATAAAAAGAACAATTAATTGGGGGATATAAAAAGTAATTGGGGATATTTTACTGTTCATGCCGGCATGGTTTTTCAATATCGGAAATCAAAACCGGCATGGTTTTTCCATGCCGGCATGAACAGTAAAATATCCCCCAATTACTTTTTATATCCCCCAATTAATCCTTCTATAAAAACTTGTTTGTTTTGTTGTCCCAATCAATCAATTTTACTCCTTGTTTTTGTGTCATAGTCTGAGTGTCAAAAAGAGATTTCATAGAGTACAAATATTCTTGATTGATTGAAGAATATAAGTATCGATCAACATATAACAGAGGAACGATAGCACTTTGGATCGTTTTTGATTGATTTCAAGTTCTGATGTAGGACATGTTCTTCGGTACTTCGCTAATTCGAGACGAATTCTTTTTAAGATGGCGGGCCTAATGTAGGACATCCGTTAGATTTAGGATTAATAATTTTATTATTATTTCTAGAGTTTAATTAATTTAATATAGTTATATCTTATTTTTAGAAGTTATTTAATTCTAGAATATTATTTATTTTAGGGTTTTCTTATGTTCCAAGTTTGAGTCTTAGAGTTATTTAAATAGGAGACTAGTCCTATGTAATCACATACAACATTATTATAAACCAATATTGAGATTTCTCAACTATTTTCCTACTTTTACTATCAAAATTCTTTATTCACGCTTCCGTTCTGCATTAAGTTCACATGTTGTTCTCCGTACTTCTATCTACCAAAGGTGTTTAGGGAAGAGCAAAACAAAAAAAAAAAAGAGAGAAAATAGCTATTCACGTGATTTGTTACACATCATCACTCCACATTAGCTTAGGCGCAGACTAGGGCATGGACCAGGACTCAGAATAGCATTCCCAAGCAATGTGAATTTGTTTTTAAAACGATTCTTAAAAAGTCCAGAAAATAATAACTGTAGTAAATAGTGAGTGTCACTGGGGTTCACAAAAAATTTCAACCAAAAACTTGAAGCCTTGTCATGTGTAAGTAACAAAACTGAATCAATTTAAGTCTTGACTTGAAGGGAAGGTCTAAGACCATCCCCGTCGAGAATAGTATTCCTGGTAGTTGTCTGTAAATTGGATCTTGTCACAGGCTTATTGTGCACCTAAGTTGGCAACACACTGAGCTGTTATCGAATAATTAGCTCCTTCTACTGAATTTTAAAATCTATCTGATAAGCCCTAAGGTTACATCCTATGTTGTTTGTAATTATACTCAACCATATAAAGTCTTGACATGTGTTACGTTGACCAAAATACAAAGATGTGTCCCCATCCAAGACCTCTTCCTGGATGAGGTTGCAGACTTTCAAAAATAAAATCCTCAGTTGACTGGAAATTAACAAAGTCTTTGGAATCAAACAACATAAGATTACAGAACATCCTGCAACTTATTAAGTGAAATCACCAGCCAATAACCAAATCTCTTCTTCTTTCAAAATGTCACAAAGAGTAAAAGTTTTCACTGATACTTTACTAGTGGCGGCATTGCTGTTAGCCAAAATCATTCTTCCACTCATAAAAAACTATTACAAGTAGTAGGTATAGAACAAGAGGTAAATGCACTTTTGAAATGGAAATCTACCCTTGTTAACCAAAATCATTCTATCCTCTTGTTTATGCGTAAAAATCGTTTCTGCCGATTTCGGTAAATTCGGTAGGTGAGTGAGAAACTGGTTCAAACCCTAAACAAATGTGCTGCACGTGAGCACTTTATAGATTCGAGAGATCAATCTGTACAAGTCCGGCATAAACCAAGAAATGGCCGTTCCAGACTTGCTTCGGTCACAAAGTGTAAGAGAAGGGTTGATTTGGGGAGGGAAGCAAAGAAAGGTGTTGAGACCAGAATAATTCTAGGAGAGTAGCGTCCCGACTTGTATCAGAAAGTGAAAGCTTCGGAAGCTTGCAAGAGTTGGAAGCTTTTGGGAGAGCTTGCAAAGTTGCCTTTCTGAGAGTGTAGTATTTTTCTCCTGACCGAGACTTGTTGTCTGGTGGAAATAGGTAAGACCTATTTATACAAGTCGATATTGAAACGTACCCTGGCCTCATGAAGGAAGAGATTAAAGGGTGAAATAATGGGAGGAGGTGGTGACCGCATGGTGTTAATGGGTGAAAACGTTTTCACCATTATTTCCTCTTTTATTTGACCGCTTTATTCCTTTTCACGCTTTCTTAATGTGAGCGTAGTGTACACTGCATGCTGTGACCACCAAACCAAAACCCTAGAAAGCATCCCCCAGTTTGTGTTGATGTCTCGAGTGTTGGTTGCATCTTGAGTGCAAGTGGTGCTGCTAGGGACGCATGTGGCATGTGTCAATGGCATGTGCGGAATGCCTTCGTTGCAAGTTGCACCTCGAGCGTAAGTGGTAATGCCAGAGCTGCTAGTGGCGTGTGTGGCATGTGCCAACGGCATGTGCGGAATGCCTTGGTGGTAGGTTGCACGATTTGCAAGTTAGGCTACCAGCGTGTGTGTTTGGCATGTGCCAATGGCATGTGCGGAATGCCTTGGTGGTAGGTTGCACGATTCGCAAGTTAGTCTACCAGCGTGTGTGTTTGGCATGTGCCAATGGCATGTGCGGAATGCCTTGGTAGTAGGTTGCACGATTCGCAAGTTAGGCTACCAGCGTGTGTGTTTGGCATGTGCCAATGGCATGTGTGGCCGACTTGGCCTAGGTTGTATGATTTGCGAGCCTAGGGCGCTATATTTGGCGTGTGCCAATGGCATAGCGGTTTGGAAACATGGCTTGCGGTTCGTGTTGGCATGTGCCAATGGCACGTACGGCCATGTTGACCTAGTTGCAAGTCTTGCAAGCCTAGGGAGCTATATTTGGCGTGTGCCAAAGGCATAGCGGCTTGGAAACATGGCTTGCGGTACGTGTTGGCATGTGCCAATGGCACGTACGGCCATGTTGACCTAGTTTCAAGTCTTGCAAGCCTAGGGCGCTATATTTGGCGTGTGCCAAAGGCATAGCGGCTTGGAAATATGGCTTGCGGTACGTGTTGGCATGTGCCAATGGCACGTACGGCCATGTTGACCTAGTTGCAAGTCTTGCAAGCCTAGGGCGCTATATTTGGCGTGTGCCAAAGGCATAGCGGCTTGGAAATATGGCTTGCGGTACGTGTTGGCATGTGCCAATGGCACGTACGGCCATGTTGACCTAGTTGCAAGTTTTGCAAGCCTAGGGCGCTATATTTGGCGTGTGCCAAAGGCATAGCGGCTTGGAAACATGGCTTGCGGTACGTGTTGGCATGTGCCAATGGCACGTACGGCCATGTTGACCTAGTTGCAAGTCTTGCAAGCCTAGGGAGCTATATTTGGCGTGTGCCAAAGGCATAGCGGCTTGGAAACATGGCTTGCGGTACGTGTTGGCATGTGCCAATGGCACGTACGGCCATGTTGACCTAGTTACAAGTCTTGCAAGCCTAGGGCGCTATATTTGGCGTGGGCCAATGCCATAGCGGCTTGGAAATATGGCTTGTGGTACGTGTTGGCATGTGCCAATGGCACGTACGGCCATGTTGACCTAGTTGCAAGTATTGCAAGCCTAGGGCGCTATATTTGGCGTGGGCCAATGGCATAGCGGCTTGGAAATATGGCTTGCGGTACGTGTTGGCATGTGCCAATGGCACGTACGGCCATGTTGACCTAGTTGCAAGTCTTGCAAGCCTAGGGCGCTATATTTGGCGTGTGCCAAAGGCATAGCGGCTTGGAAATATGGCTTGCGGTACGTGTTGGCATGTGCCAATGGCACGTACGTCCATGTTGACCTAGTTGCAAGTCTTGCAAGCCTAGGGCGCTATATTTGGCGTGTGCCAAAGGCATAGCGGCTTGGAAACATGGCTTGCGGTACGTGTTGGCATGTGCCAATGGCACGTACGGCCATGTTGACCTAGTTGCAAGTCTTGCAAGCCTAGGGCGCTATATTTGGCGTGTGCCAAAGGCATAGCGGCTTGGAAACATGGCTTGCTTGTTGGCATGTGTTGGCATGTGCCAATGGCACGCCTACGGCCATATTTTGACCTAGTTGCAAGTCTTATGGCAAGCCCTAGTTGGGCGCTATATTTGGCGTGGGCCAATGGCATAGCGGCTTGGAAATATGGCTTGTGGTACGTGTTGGCATGTGCCAATGGCACGTACGTCCATGTTGACCTAGTTGCAAGTCTTGCAAGCCTAGGGCGCTATATTTGGCGTGGGCCAATGGCATAGCGGCTTAGTTTGTCATGGTTGCCAATGAGTGTGATATGTAGTTTGGTTTTGGTGTCGCTGCCGTGGTGCGCAGTGTGCGGCTTGGTTTTGGCGTTGTTGCCATGGTGCGCAGTGTGCGGCTTGGTTTGGCATTCTTTGCCATGGTGCGCGGTGTGCGGCTTGGTTTGGCATTGTTGCCATGGTGCGCAGTGTGCGGCTTGGTTTGGCATTGCTGCCATGGTGCGCAGTGTGCGGCTTGGTTTGGCATTGCTGCCATGGTGCGCAGTGTGCGTCTTGGTTTGGCATTGTTGCCATGGTGCGCATTATGCGGCTTGGTTTGGCATTGTTGCCATGGTGCGCAGTATGCGGCTTGGTTTGGCATTGTTGCCATGGTGCGCAGTATGTGGCTTGGTTTGGCATTGCTGCTATGGTGCGCAGTATGCGGCTTGGTTTGGCATTGTTTTCATGGTGCGCAGTATGCGGCTTGGTTTGGCATTGTTGCCATGGTGCCCAGTATGCGGCTTCGTTTTGGAATTAGGGTTCTGTGTTGAAAAAACCCTAATCTGGTATTTTGAAAAAATACCCCTATTAATTATTTACACCGAGTGAAATGCTCTTAGTTAATGTGTTGTGGGTAACACTAGGTCATGGGGTTTTACGATTTTACCCCTTGTTTAAAAACCACCATCAACATTAAGTCCCCGCTTAGCTCGGAGCGGGGGCTTTGTTCGAGGTAAGCATAAGATGGTGACAAACTATTAACAAAGAAACCGTAAAGAAAATTGAAGGAGGCTTGTCGACCTTTTATAAATAGGATTTGGAATCCTTGCCTCTGGTAGTTTTGCACAAATCGGGAGGCTGGCCCAATTGGTGGGGCCGGTGCAGCTTGGGCGACGTTGGGAAGTTGGTGTGAATTGGGAAACTGAGTGTGCTAGCTGGTGGGACCGGCGCAAAGTGTAGAAACCGTGCGTGCTTGCAGGCGTGACTTGGGCGACATTGGGAAGTCGGCTCAATTGGTTGGGCCGGTGCAACTTGGAAACCGTGCTTGCAGGCGTGACTTGGGCGACATTGGGAAGTCGCACCCTTTGTGGGCCCGTTTCTTACACGCGTGATTTTGGTAAAAAGGGAAATCCTTCCCTATTTCAAAGTCTTCACGCCTATATATATATAAAGCCCCTTTCTCCCCATCCTGCACCTCTTTTCATACTAGCGGCAAAGAGAAACCGGCTTCCAGGTATGTCTTCCGGTACTTTTTTTTTTTTTTGTTTACGTAGGTGTAAACCTTAAGAGTAGGCGCTTCCACAATCCTTGCATATGATTTCTTGGCGTGCCTCTTGTAGAAAATATTGTATGTATGCAACCAAGGGAAATACTGCATATATTGTTTGAACCCGTAGGAAATATTGCATATACGAATTTTCGGTCCTGAAAGAAATATTTGAACCCTGAATAAAATACTGCGTGTGTATTTTGAACCCGTAGAGAATGCTTCGTATATAATTCTGAACCCGAAGAACGATACTGTAGGCGTATTTGAGCCCGTACGAAATACTGCGTGTGTATTTCGAACCCGTAGAGAATGCTCCGTATATAATTCTGAACCCGAAGAACGATACTGTAGGCGTATTTGAGCCCTTACGAAATACTGCGTGTGTATTTCGAACCCGTAGAGAACACTGTATGAATCCCGAAGAAGAATACTGTGCATACGCTTCATATGACTTCGAACCCGCAGGAAATATTGTATATATGATTTTTGCTTCTCGAAAGAAGTACCACGCGTGCAGTTTTTTGAACCAATAGAAAAATGCTCCATATATAATTTTGAACCCGAAGAAGGATACTGTAGACACTCTTGAATTCGTATAAAATACCGCGTACATAGTTTTGAACCCGAAGAAAATACTGCGTATATAGTCTTGAACCCGAAGAAAATACCGTGTGTGCAGTTTTGAACCCGTAGAAAATACGCCCTCCCCCTTTTTTTTTTTGTATTTCCGGTTTTCCTTTTGTCGGGCGCGGTTATGTGTCAGGGAGGTAATTTTGTTTTTTTTTTTTTTTCTTTTTGTGTGCAGATATCTTGCTACTAAGTTGTTATTAAGAAATCCGACAAGATGTTACCTGAACAAAATTTCGCCTCATCGAAGGATGTCCATAATTCCAAACCAAACACGGATGACGACTTCTTCGCCAAAAAACTTGTCTCTGCTCGGAAAAATCACCCAGGTTTCGTGCCGACTTTGTTAACCAGTGGTGAAGATGAAAAGAAGACACGTTCGGTTTGCCCAGAGAACACCATACGGTTCTGTCTTCATAAAGGGGTATATTCCTCTTCCAACATTGATTTCAGGATGTGCCAAAGCCCATTGCGTTCTTTTCATAGATGGGTTGAGTTCATGGTGAGCAAGGAGCATATAAATACCAACTTGACTCGAGCGCAGGTCATTGATGCTGTCAAGACTTCAGTAAATCTCCAGATTAGGAAGGATATCCCAGGCTTGGTTGCTTTCATCTCCAGATGGTGTTTGGACACCCATACAATCATATGTATATGGGGCGAGATAACTTTCTCCTTGGAGAGTGTGGCTCTCTTCTTTGAATCTTCAGAATCGGGAATCTTAAAATCCAATTATCTGAAAGTGAGGTGAAGATGCGGGATGACCTGGCCGCTAAGTTGGGGGATTTTGCTCGGAAAGACTCCATTGTGAAGTCAAAGGATTCTGCCCGGAAAGAGGATGAAAGGTGCCCTTACGGTTGGTGGATATCTCAATGGTTTCCGGACGAGCTGGAGCCTGAACAGAAAAGCAGTGATCTTCATGTCGCATCATTTTTGGCTCTCTGGTTGTCCGAGAGACATTTTTGATGACGGTTACGGCAAGAAAGGAATAAGACCGGAGTTGTTAGCGATTTCTGTGAAGTTGGCAAAGGGTGAAGTTCTTCCCATTGGCAAGCTGTTCCTTGGTTCCCTGTATGTGCATCTGGATCACCTAGTTGCGAACATGCAAGTTTCGAATGGTTTCATGAAAGTGGATTCATATGTGCACGTTGCTTTTCTGCAAGTCTGACTATGGGAGTACTTCGAGAAGTATGCTCCGAAACCGCTACCTTCGCTTCCCGTGAGTTGGGGGGGCTCTCGAATTCTTCGATGGGTGAACAGGCGTCCAAGAGTTGGCGTGAGCTTGGTTAGTCTTCTTGATAAGTTGCATGAAATCAATTTTTGTCCATGGGGGCCGGTCCATAGGTCAGTGACTCAAATTGACACCTTTGCTTCTGCTCCGCTCATGTCTTTGTCTTCTGATGACGATTTGAGCGTTGGTGAAAACTTGTTCATTCAAAGCTGTTTTCCCGGTTATATACCGTCTTTCTTCGTGGGGTCTTTCCAGATAGCTGCTTATAATATTGACCGTGCTGCTCGTCACATGGGTTTCGATCAAGGGGTGCCTCTTGTTTACCGGCCGGTGATCCCTAAGGATTCATTGCGTGTCGCCCTTGACGCCAGTTCCCTTGAGCCGAGTATCCGTCTACCCTTCTTTCAAATGGGAAGAGTAACTTCGACGACCTTCGGCTATAATGAGTTTTGGTGCGACGAGTTTATTATGATCCGAGATTTATTGAATAACGTGGTGGAGAACGTTCGTTGCAAACCTTCCCCAGCAGTTTTGAAGAAGTATCCAATGTTGAGAAATCCCAAGCGAAAGTTGCCTAGCAATTCGGAAAGTCCCCAGGCCAAGGAACGGAGAACGAAGAATCGTGCTGGCGGGTTCCGGACGGTTTCACAAGATCCCCCACGGCTCTTGTGTCTTTCGGTTCTTCCAATAACCAGTGTGTGTGTCGTCTCTTCATTGGTTTGTCTCAAAACACGTGAATTTCGGCTGAGAACATGTGTCTTGTTTCCTTCAGGGCTTCGGTAGTGTTAATGCTTTCGCTGCCCTTGCACGTTGCCAGGAGACGGCAATTTCTTCAAAGAATTCCAGCAGCATTGAGCCTTCTCATAGCGGTGATGAGTCGGAGAAAGAAGAAAGTTCGACAAGTGAGAGTGATTCCTCTGGCAGCACTGGCTCTTTTTCGGGAAGTGGTTCGGTGAGTTTCGCGTTTATTTTCTTTCTTCTTCTGTTTCTTCTTTTGAAAAATGTCTAACTCAAGTTCGCAGGAGGAATCCGGTTCGGAGGATGATTCTGGGGTAGAGTCACATGAAAACTTGCCTTTGATGACCACCGCTGGTGACTTGGAGATGGGCGTTAGCCAATTTCCGGGCACAGATGTGGTTCAAACGGTGGATGATTCTCTGATGGTTGCTGTCGTAGACATGGAAGAAGACCCTCTGCGAGTAGTGAGGCCAAGTGAAGGCGCCATTTTTGATCCCCCGTACTTGGTTCCTTATCCAGGTCATGTCTTTGGTTGGCGGCTTCGGCGTGGCGGCTAAGCATGAGGCGTTGTACACGAGAATGGGAGAAGCACGGACATATGGCTACAACCAAGAAAGTCACTAGTCTATTTTGGCCGGTTAAGCGTGTGGAAGAGGCTTTATCTTCCATCGAGGATATGCGTGAGGTATTTGGTCACATCGTTTACGAAGACGTTATTGCCGACTGGGAGCACCATCACGACGTGTGCGTAGAAAAGGAGTTCAACACTTCGTGGTTTGTCGAAGGCCTTGCTGAGATCCAAAAGTTGAAAGATGCAGCAATCGAAAGCCTTTCCGCCGAGGAGATTGCACGACAGGAGATGGAACTTGAAAAGCTTTCCAAGATGTTGACTATGAAGAGGGCGGCTCTTGAAGATGCGAAGTTGACTTTCTCCAAGAAGAGCAGACTTCTGTTGGATGATTTTCCTTGAACGTTTCTCCGTTAGACTTTCATTTAGGTTTTTTTTTTTTTTGAAAGACATATTGGATGTCTGGTTCAAAACTTGACCTTTGATAGGCAGTGGTAGCTTTTTAGGGTATTGGATTATTTCTGGCATGAATGGTTTTGATAATATGACTCTGATTATGTTTTGGGAAAGGAATATTGCTTTTATGAAAGTGTGTGCTAGCAATAGGCACAAGACTCAGTAGTATGACGGTTTTACTAAGAACCTAAAAATAGATTGTATATCTTTCCAGTCTGAATTTACTCACTTCATAGGTTTTGCGAACACGCCCCTCTCCATGTAAAAAGCGGTTTTTTGCTGGCGGTTTTGCTGGTAGCATCGTCAGCAAGTCCCCAATCGCTGGTAGCATCTTTGGCGAGTCCCCAGGATTGAGTAATAGCATCTTTGGCGGTTTTGCTGGTAGCATCGTCAGCAAGTCCCCAATCGCTGGTAGCATCTTCGGCGAGTCCCCAGGATTGAGTAATAGCATCTTCAGCAAGTCCCCAGTTTTCTTGTCGTCTGGCAGTTGAGTCGGATTGAGTCGCCTTCCCCTACCATCTTGACATCTGGGTCGAAGAACGAGATCGACAGTCTGATATTGTAGCCGATAGATCAATCCTCCCACTGTGGTCGCCAATTGTTTATAGGTAAAAATCGTTTCTGCCGATTTCGGTAAATTCGGTAGGTGAGTGAGAAACCTGGTTCAAACCCTAAACAAATGTGCTGCACGTGAGCACTTTATAGATTCGAGAGATCAATCTGTACAAGTCCGGCCTAAACCAAGAAATGGCCGTTCCAGACTTGCTTCGGTCACAAAGTGGAGGAGAAGGGTTGATTTGGGAGGGAAGCAAAGAAAGGTGTTAAGACCAGAATAATTTTAGGAGAGTAGCGTCCCGACTTGTATCAGAAAGTGAAAGCTTCGGAAGCTTGCAAGAGGTGGAAGCTTTTGGGAGAGCTTGCAAAGTTGCCTTTCTGAGAGTGTAGTATTTTTCTCATGACCGAGACTTGTTGTCTGGTGGAAATAAGTAAGACCTATTTATACAAGTCGAGATTGAAACGTACCCTGGCCTCATGAAGGAAGAGAGTAAAGGGTGAAATAATGGGAGGAGGTGGGAACCGCATGGTGTTAATGGGTGAAAACGTTTTCACCATTATTTCCTCTTTTATTTGACCGCTTTATTCCTTTTCACGCTTTCTTAATGTGAGCGTAGTGTACGCTGCATGCTGTGACCGCCAAACCAAAACCCTAGAAAGCATCCCCCAGTTTGTGTTGATATCTCGAATGTTGGTTGCATCTTGAGTGCAAGTGGTGCTGCTAGGGACGTATGTGGCATGTGCCAATGGCATGTGCGGAATGCCTTCGTTGCGAGTTGCACCTTGAGCGTAAGTGGTAATGCCAGAGCTTCTAGTGGCGTGTGTGGCATGTGCCAACGGCATGTGCGGAATGCCTTGGTGGTAGGTTGCACGATTTGCAAGTTAGGCTACCAGCGTGTGTGTTTGGCATGTGCCAATGGCATGTGCGGAATGCCTTGGTGGTAGGTTGCACGATTCGCAAGTTAGGCTACCAGCGTGTGTGTTTGGCATGTGCCAATGGCATGTGCGGAATGCCTTGGTGGTAGGTTGCACGATTCGCAAGTTAGGCTACCAGCGTGTGTGTTTGGCATGTGCCAATGGCATGCGTGGCCGACTTGGCCTAGGTTGTATGATTTGCGAGCCTAGGGCGCTATATTTGGCGTGTGCCAATGGCATAGCGGTTTGGAAACATGGCTTGCGGTTCGTGTTGGCATGTGTCAATGGCACGTACGGCCATGTTGACCTAGTTGCAAGTCTTGCAAGCCTAGGGCGCTATATTTGGCATGTGCCAATGGCATAGTGGCTTGGAAATATGGCTTGCGGTACGTGTTGGCATGTGCCAATGGCACGTACGGCCATGTTGACCTAGTTGCAAGTCTTGAAAGCCTAGGGCGCTATATTTGGCGTGTGCAAAAGGCATAGCGGCTTGGAAACATGGCTTGCGGTACGTGTTGGCATGTGCCAATGGCACATACGGCCATGTTGACCTAGTTGCAAGTCTTGCAAGCCTAGGGCGCTATATTTGGCGTGTGCCAAAGGCATAGCGGCTTGGAAACATGGCTTGCGGTACGTGTTGGCATGTGCCAATGGCACGTCCATGTTGACCTAGTTGCAAGTCTTGCAAGCCTATGGCGCTATATTTGGCGTGGGCCAATGGCATAGCGGCTTGGAAATATGGCTTTTGGTACGTGTTGGCATGTGCCAATGGCACGTACGGCCATGTTGACCTAGTTGCAAGTATTGCAAGCCTAGGGCGCTATATTTGGCGTGGGCCAATGGCATAGCGGCTTGGAAATATGGCTTGCGGTACGTGTTGGCATGTGCCAATGGCACGTACGGCCATGTTGACCTAGTTGCAAGTCTTGCAAGCCTAGGGAGCTATATTTGGCGTGGGCCAATGGCATAGTGGCTTAGTTTGGCATGGTTGCCAATGAGTGTGATATGTAGTTTGGTTTTGGTGTCGCTGCCGTGGTGCTCAGTGTGCGGTTGGTTTTGGCGTTGTTGCCATGGTGCGCAATGTGCGGCTTGGTTTGGCATTGCTGCCATGGTGCGCAGTGTGCGGATTGGTTTGGCATTGTTGCCATGGTGCGCAGTGTGTGGCTTGGTTTGGCATTGTTGCCATGGTGCGCAGTGTGCGGCTTGGTTTGGCATTCTTTGCTATGGTGCGCGGTGTGCGGCTTGGTTTGGCATTGTTGCCATGGTGCGTGATATGGGGCTTGGTTTGGCATTGTTGCCATGGTGCGCGATATGCGGCTTGGTTTGGCATTGGTGCCATGGTGCGCTTGATATGCGGCTTGGTTTGGCATTCTGCTATGGTGCGCGATATGCGGCTTGGTTTGGCATTCTTTGCCATGGTGCGTGATATGCGGCTTGGTTTGGCATTGTTGCCATGGTGTGATATGCGGCTTGGTTTTGGAATTAGGGTTATGTGTTGAAAAAACCCTAATCTGGTATTTTGAAAAAATACCCCTATTAATTATTTACACCTGAGTTAAATGCTCTTAGTTAATGTGTTGCGGGTAACACTAGGTCATGGGGTTTTACGATTTTACCCCTTGTTTAAAAACCACCATCAACACCTCTTTTCTTGGAAGTTGAATGCTACTTCTAATTCCATGAGTCCATGCAAGTGGTATGGAATCACCTGTAACAATGAGGGAAGCATCATTGAAGTAAATATAGCAGGTTTGGGTTTACAAGGTACGCTCAGTAGTTTCGATTTCTCATGTTTCACCAACTTCGTTAGTCTTAACTTGAGTCGGAACGAACTCTTCGGAGACATTCCGCCCCAAATTAGTAATCTTCGGAAACTCACCCACCTTGATCTTTCCGTTAATAAATTTTCTGGACAAATTTCATCAGAAGTAACCTCTCTCATAAATCTGTTATATCTAGACCTTTCTCAAAATCAGGTTAGTGGATCCATCCCTCAACATATTGGTAATTTATATTATCTCACTCATTTAAGGTTGTCCGCAAACCGTCTGTCTTATTCAATCCCTAATACAATATCATTTTTGGCTAGATTGGAAACTCTTTACCTAAATGATAACCAACTATAAGATGTCGTTCCTGAATATATCGGAAGGCTAAATTCTCTTACCATCTTAGATTTGTCTGCGAACAATCTCATTGGTTCAATTCCCACTTTTTTAACCAGTTTGACTAACTTGAGAATTCTTGACCTATCAGTTAACCAACTTTCTGGCAACATCCCTCGTGATATAGGAAAGTTGGGATCTCTAACTACATTAGATTTGTCTCAGAACCAACTCACTAGTTCAATCCCTGCTTCTATAGGTAACATGAGAAATTTAACGATCTTATACCTTTTTCAAAATCAGTTAAGTGGTTCATTGCCAAGAGAATTCAACAGTCTAACGCATTTGAAAGCAGTGTCTTTGAGTGAAAATAAGTTTTACGGTTATTTACCTCAAAATGTATGTCGGAAGCGAGAAAACTTGAACAATTTTTGGCAGGTAGTAACCATTTCACGGGTCCTATACCAAGAAACTTTAGAAATTGCACCGACTGAGAAATCTCGGGCTTGAGAATAATGAATCGGTAGATAACGTAACCGAGGCGTTTCACGTCTATTCGTTTGTAGTTAGGTTTCTTGTAAGTAACAATATGTTGTTTGGTGAACTCTCGGAGGATTGGGCAAGCGTCGAAATTTAACGTTGCTATCTTTCTCAAAGAACAATATCACGGGTAGAATACCATCCGAAATTGGAAGGTTGAAGATTTTAAGTGCACTTAATCTTGGTTCAAATAACTTAGAAGGGGAAATTCCTAAGGAGTTGTTTAATCTGTCTTCATTGATCCAGTTAGATTTGAGCAACAATCGCCTTTAGGTAGCTTGTCTTCTGCGGTTGGAATGTTATGCAACCTGCAATTTCTCGATTTATCAGCAAATAAACTCATCAGATCAATACCCACACAGTTGGGGGAGTGTTCAAAGCTATTATCTTTGAATTTGAGCAAAAACAAATTTAATGAAAGCATCCCACCCCAGATTGGAAACTTGGATTCATTACGGATACTGTTGGACCTTGGTTACAATGAGTTGAGCGGAGAGATACCAACAGCTCTTGGAAAACTAAGAAAACTAGAAACACTAAATGTATCTCATAATAAGCTCTCCGGCTCAATTCCATCTTCATTTGATCAAATGGTTAGCATCACCACTGTTAATATTTCATACAATGAATTGAGTGGTCCTCTTCCTAACACCAAGGCCTTTGAGGATGCTTCTATTGATCCTTTGAAGAACAACACAGGGTTATGTAGTAACAACTTTAGAGCTTTAAAACCATGTAATTTGGTACAGGACAAGCATAAGCTTTTGCTTGTAATCCTACTTCCTTTGATTGGTTTGTTGTTTCTTTTATCTCTACTTTTTGGCATCTTGTTTCGCCTTCAAAAGAGATCACTAGGAAATGTCGCGTTTATTGATCAAGATAGAGCTATTGAAACCAGAAGGAATTTATTTTCAATTTGGAACTACGATGGGAAAATAGTGTTTGAAGATATAATTGAAGCCACCGAGAATTTTGATATTAAATATTGCATTGGAGCTGGAGGGTGTGGGAGCGTTTACAAAGCAGAGTTGTCAACAGGTCAGGTTGTTAATGTGAAGAAACTTCACCCATCAGATGAAGATTCTGAGATATTAGATCTGAAGTCATTCGAAAGTGAAGTTCATGCACTAAGTAAATCCGACATCGAAACATTGTGAAACTTTTGGGTTTTTGTTCTAATCCTGAAAGGAGGATCTCATTTTTGGTTTATGAGTTTGTGGAAAGTGGAAGTTTGAAAAATATTTTATCGGATGGGGAACGAGCAATGGAGTTTGATTGGATAAAGAGAATAAGATTCATCAAGGGAACAGCTGATGCACTTGCTTACATGCACCATGATTGCATTCCGGCAATAGTACACAGAGACATATCTAGCAAGAATATTTTGTTAAACTCTGAATACGATGCTCGAGTTTCTGATTTTGGTACAGCGAGGATTTTAAAGCCAGATTCATCCAATTGGACTTCACTTGCAGAAACCTATGGATATGTTTCTCCGGGTATATAATTCAATTTAAACTCTTAATCTGTTCTTATTGGTACCCTTTTTCTAGGGTTAGTAAATAAATTTTGCATCCATTTTCTTTGTTGTGACAGAGTTTGCCTATACAATGAAGGTTACTGAGAAGTGTGATGTTTATAGCTTTGGGGTGATCGTATTGGAAGTTCTAATGGGAAGGCATCCTTCTGAAATCATCACAGTACTCTCATAAAATCTTCTCTCATCTCCGTCTTCCAGTAAGATGGGGCAAAACGTAAGGTTGAGAGACATCCTGGATCAATGCATTAGATCACCAACTGATACCGTGAAGAAGGAAATAATGTACATTGTGAAAGTTGGATTATCATGCTTAAAAGGTGATCCATATACTCGGCCAACTATGCAAGAAGTAGCAGTAGAGTTATCATTATCAGCTCATAGCAGGGCAAGTTTAGCAAAGCCTTTTGAAATGATTACACTAGGGGACATTCTGTTGCCATAATAACTTTTGTAAGGCCTCTTCCTATGCACATGCCAAAAAAATGGTGTTTGGCATGCCAGGTGGCATGCCAAACCATTTGCGCCACTATGGGGAAACCGCTGAGCGATCGAATCCCTAGCGAGCGATATTGACAATATCGCCAGCGATAAAGACTTTATCGCTGACGATACTGTCTAAATCGCTGGCGATATTCACTCTAGCGGTAACGGCTATTTCTTCATCGCTATAAATAGGTAACTTTTAAACTCAACACTTACCTCAAATTTTTTACACAAAAAATTTCTCTTCTTCTCAATCTATTATTCTCTTTTCTCAATCTAATTTATTTCTTCTATTTGATCCAAATGGCACAATTAACCCAACTTGATTCGGCAACACAACTTGATTTTTCTGGAGTAGTACTTGAAGGTGCCGTTGAGAAGATATGTGATAGATTCAAAGAAATAAGTAAGAAGCAAAGAAGTCTCCAAGTTTTGGATATCAACCAAGTCAAAACCGCAACCAAGAGAAGGCCAAGAAAGGTTAAAGGCAAGGAAAATCAAGGCAAAACAAATTTGAAGCCAAAGAAGAAGATAAACAAAGGAGACTCCGTTCATGAGCGCATTGATTGGAAGTTTAGTGAAATGAAGAAGATGAACAAGATGAAGAACATTGTTCCAAAAAAAAATTTTTAGAGTCTTTACAATTATTGTCTAGTTTTATGTCTTGTAAAATGACTATTTTAATTATATTGAAGTTTTTAATTTTGTGAAGTTTAATGAATTTGAAAATTTGACGAATATTGTTGAAAATTAATATTAATTATATTCTTAAACATTAAAAGTATTACAAATATTTAAACTTAAAACACAAAATTAATATTAATTACAAATATTGAAATTACAACACAAATGTTGGACAATATTGGGGCAAATATCTTAAAACCTCGAAACAACTTTCAAAATGGAATTTTTGCCCGTAGATGCGGCGATATTCCACACGACACCTTTCCTGAAATTCCACCGTGGTTTCACCACTTCTCAAGGTTGGACCTTCTCGCTGAAGTAAAGCAACATACCTAGTAACTTCCTGCTTAATTATACCGAAGCGTCGAACCAAATCTGAAACACTACGACCGCGTAGGTTCATTGTTTGTTCTTGAAATTTAAAAAAAATCCTTTCCCACAATAGTTGGTGATCAAATACTGGCTCCATTGTCAAATCAATATAATTCCTGCAAATACATTCATCTTCTGCAGTTTTGAATTTTAGGTTTCTCCTCACTTGACATCTCCTAATTTGACTTCTCCTAGTTTCACTGTCTACAATTGCACGACAAGCGGCTCTTCGATTTTGGATAATACAGTGGTTTGCCATGCACTCAGCCGGATTCATATTATCAGCCATGCTCTCTAAGGAACTGGAAGAGTGATGAAAAGAATTGGAGATTAAGAAATATAGAGAGATTGAGAAATTCTCAAGAGATTAAGAAATTCTGGTGTGAGTTGAAATGAGATTAAAATTAGGTATTTATAGAGGGGAGAAATATTAGCCGTTGGATGAAGATCTGATGAGCGATTATCAAAGTACCGAGCGACAGCTTGACTGTCGTTGTTGATTGAATGACCATCGAACGACTGTTTGACCATCGAGCGATGAAGACTCTATCGCTCGCTGGAAACTCCGTCGTGTATGCCTATATGCCAGAAATAACATATTGGCATATGAGTTTGGCAGTTTGGCATACCCATAGTGGGTGCATATATGCCAAATACCATGTTTTGGCATGTGCATAGGAAGAGGCCTAACCAAGTGATCTTCTTATTTTTCTTTTCATTTGATTTTTTTTGTTGAAGCATGAATATTATTAAATCAATTAATAATATTCATGGGGAAGCTTACATCCACCAGTACTACTCTTCTTAGAATAAAACTCAACTGTAGAGTTGCATACACAAGCCGCACAACTGACCTATTTATCTGTTTTCCCCGTATAACATATCAATTTATCTTGGGCAATTATTGATTTTTATTAACTGTATAATCTTTTTTTTTTTTGTGTGTATTTTTGTTAAAGTTTAATTACAGGTTTTGCCTTGGGCAATTATTGATTTTTATTAACTGTATAATTTTTTTTTTTTTTTTTTTTGCATGATCGCTAAGAAGGGTACTTCTAGAAATCTAGCTGTCAGGATTATTTTATTTTATATGGATTTGTACCCATCCCGCTAATACCGGTACCCACTTTTATCGGTGACCTAATTTTTTAATTTTTTTTGAAGCAACCACAACACTCTTATAATCATGGACAAAGGTCGGTGGCGGAGTTAAAGGTCGACTAATCCTGGCTCTAGCCCACCTAAAAATCTTCAATTATGGATAAATACCCTTAATTTTATCCTCCGTTTAGTTCTTAGTCCATAAATATTAGCATTTAGTCCCCCAAATTTATGTAATTTATTAGCCCCTTCATAGTACTTTCTGGCTCCGCCACTGGCTAGGGTATAAGAATGCACTCAGTTCCTGAAAATTCTTAGTTGAGGTTTTATAGAATAGTTTTTGAAATACACTACACAAGAGGAAAGCTTTGTACCGCAGTTAATTATGGACATTACAGTGAGTAAACCAATAAATGGAGGAGAAAATGATTACTACGACGTAGCACCTTTAGCCCTACAGTTCGTTGGCACTGGATCCGTATTTTGTATTACTCCCTCCGTCCCTAATTAGATGAGCTATTTGGTTTTTAGTTTTTTCCACAAATAGATGAGCTATTTCACCAACCAAGGGGATATTTCTAAAACTACCCTTTTGATTGATTATTTTTTCTATAAGAAATATGTATAATTTGATAGTCATGTATATATTCGTTGCGTAGGTGTTTTAAAATGCTTTTCAACGGTATAAAGTTTATAAAAAACCGTGGTATAGTTTAAGAGATAAAATGTTTCTAAATTTTACTAATTATTGCCCATAAGGGTATAATTGTAAAAAATACTTAAATATACTCCACTTTCCTCCTTGCCTTAAAATTTGTGCAAACTACAAGTAGCTCATCTAATTAGGGACGGAGGGAGTATTATTCTGTGGCATATATCATTTTCGGAAATAAGAAAACCGGGTGGATTACTAATGTTAAACTTGTAATGTTGATGTGCCAGACGATTACATTCAACTCCATTGAGTTCAATTTCCCTAAACATCTCACTTCTAAGATGTTTTTCTTCGATTTATTTTCATATATAAACAGAGATAATTGAATTTTTAGGAAGGAAAAATAATGATTAATCACATTATACGTATCAGACAAGCGAGCAACAAGCTGCGCAAGTTAAACAACAAGAAATGAAGATTGGATCATTCATTATATCAACAACCTAAACACCCAATCACATCTCTCACACCACGTCGAGAGTTGCATTTACCTCCCCTCCTATTGGCCGGTGAACGGAACCCTCGCTCCTGATTGGCCGAAATCAAAGTTAGCCACCTACATTTCGTGGCCGTTAATTACAATTCAATCTAATGCTCCAAATTGAACGATACAATATTTTCCTATATTTTCGATACGAAATAATATTTTAATACGGAATATTTTAAAAAAAATATTATTAATTTCCATGTAACTAGGGTTTTCTCTATTTTATTACCATATTGGGAAGTTAAATTCCATAGCAATAAAACGATAAATGTGAGAATAGTAAATAAATAAAAGGAAAATCTTATTAACACGAAAAAAGATTTCGGATTTATTTTTAGAATTTCCATTTATTAATTTCCATAAAAAAATGATTTTTATACTGAAAATCTTTCTGTGTTTTAATTTTTATACCAAAAATCTTTAATCTAAAAAGATAACAAAAATGGAAAAATACTTTTACCAATTTCCGTATTTTTATACCAAAATCATTATATTCTGCCCGTTTCCTATTATAATTGTGTTTTCATTTCTTTAAAACAATTTCCGCATAAATTCCTCCTCCAAGTATTACTCTCTCACGCTAAACCCTATAATGTTTTTTTTAGGTTCTTCCTTGGTGTAATTCCTGATTATATTGTTTGTTGAATTCGTTCGGGTTTTTACTGTGTACTTCAGGGGAATAGAAGAAGAAGATATACATGCAGAAACCCTAAAATTATATTTTTTTTTTTTTTTTTTTTTTTTTTTTTTTTTTTTTTTTGCTTTTTCTGATTGTTTGATTCAAGTTTATACGGTATTCATTATTTGGGTTATTGGTTTGATTATTATTAGGGCTTTCTTAGTTGGTGTTTACAGGTTTTTGGTCAGTACGAATTGTAGTGTTTTGATTTTGTATTTTTCTTTTGTGAGTTGATTCTTGCTATTGTTCCTTCTTCTCATCACTTTGGTCAGTGTTTTATTTTGATTGCAGGTGTCTTAATTTTCTGTATTTCAAAGCTGAAGGTACTGTTTATGACAAGCTTTCAAACTAAGGTTCTACAAGATACCGTGCAGCTGATATCTACTAAAACCAGTACAACCCATAAGAGGATCTTGAATTTGGTTTTAATTATTACTTCCTTTGTATTGATTTTTGGCCTTACAAAAAACTCAATGATCTAATGAATTCCAGTCATCTCTGAAGGCTATATTTACTAGCATCAAATTTTAAAATTTTCCTCCTCCACATTGTCTCACAAATTGTTATTCTTATTCACTTCCTCTAAAATTATAGCTTATACACATGACAACATTTGAAATATTTACGGGTTTTATATTTGGCTTCTCCCCATTCAATTAGGGATCTTCATGTGTTCAGTTCAGAAATGTTTCTCCTACTTCATCAAAGCTAGCAACTTATTTATAAAGCGGAGCAGATGAAATGCCAACCAAGTTATTATTCAATTTAGATATTTCTACAGCTCATCAGTCGCTTAGGTTTATCTATGTACCTCCAATTTTTGCCCTTGATACCAGTATTTCCTCTCTTGCTCAAGACGCCTCGATTTTTGCTTTTTGTGCTTCTTATTTAGGTTTTTTCATTGCTTCTCTGTTGTAATTCCTGACTACAATTTATTGATCTTTTTCATGGTTTTACTGATCGTTTGTGGATTAAAACCGATCGTTTGTAGGTATGTAATGTCAAATTATTTGTATTGTTCTTATAACAGGAATGTCCATTTATTAATAACTGCCGAAAATTTGTGTGAAAATCTTTGGGATTTCTTTACTTCCATATCTTTGTAAATTGATGGAGAAATTATTTTAAGAAACGACTTAAAGGTTGATATACTTACTTAATTAACGAAGAAATATTCCTTAATTATGATGACTGTAATATCTTAGCTTTCATCGCACTACCAACAATAGCCTACAATATATCCTTTTATGGAAAATAACTATAATATGGTAGCTTTCTTTGTGCTCAAGTATCAGGTGTCTAAATTAAGAAACACGAATGGTTCGTTGGCATCTTATGCCAATGTTAGAGAAAGATCCAAAAGAATTTCGTAATGACCGAGCTACAGAGGTGTGTATAAACAATACAAGGCTACTAGGTTTGCTTTGCAGCTTCAGTTATAGTCACATCTGGTAGGTGAGAAGAAAAATCAGAGAGCAATGGAGATCAATGACCAAGGTTTGTCTACCCCAATGTATTCCCTTTTGATTTGAAATTGAATCTGTATTTGGTTGGTCTTACATTGATTTTGTGATACAATACACCAATATTCAAACTATATTGACATTTTGCAGTGATATTTTACATGCCATTTATCAAAATCAATCCGGACAACACAACTCAAAAGTGGACAAATCAGTGACCATGATGTGAGTAGTGTTTTACTCTTACAGATACTTTGGATTTGACTTTTATGATCAGATGTGATCGATTTTATATCTGATTTAAAGTTTTTAATTTGCACCCCATGAATTATTAGTAATACTGGATTGGATTTATTTGGATGAATAATCTGTATGATTAACCAAGCCGTGGATTTTGGTACGTTAATTGGAAAATATTTTTGGTGTAGCTCCATTTTCAATGTTATACCCAACTGTTTGCTTTATAAGGACAGTGATTGAACTTTTTTCTTGGACATGTATTTTTGTTGGGTCTGCAAATTTTGACAGATGTTATTTGAGTGATTATAAGGAGTGAAGATTAATATTTTGTGTTCCATTCTCTTTAGTTGAGATGTTAGTATGCTGTTCTAACTGTTTTAATCGTTTAGTTTGAAGGTTGCTTTTTATTCTCTTCTTAAATATATATTTTTTTTACCTTATGTATGCTAATGCTTCTTTTGGCAACTGTTTTTTTTTTTGGGTTGTTGACTCCATTCGGCTAACTGTTTTTTCGCATATATCAACTGCAGATTGCAGGGAACTCAGATGCATGCTAGGCTGGGAAAGGATCATGTGAAGTTGATCTATCAAAAAACTGGGGAAGGGCATGTGTATTCTATTCGGAGGTTTAATGTTGCCAAACCAACAACTGGATACATAATAGTCTCCTCTAAGTATGTGATGTGGCTAAATACTTGGTTTAATTGTTAGTGACTCCAATCTTCGAATCTCTTATTTAAATTTTTTTCGCGCGTTATAATTACTTGGTTTCCCATTGTTCAGTTACGTACGAAAATAAGTGGTTTATTGGACGACAGATTCATCAACCTAGCGAGACCATAGTTAATCTCTCAGGTTCAAATGAAGTATTTAGCACTTTTCATCCGGTGAGATTTCAAAACCTCAACATATTTATTTGGAATATGAACATTTATTTTTGCTAATTTTTTAGGTTATTCTACTCACAGTAATTTGTGTTAGGTATTAGTGCGCACATTTTTCCCACTCCTACATGATAGATATTATTATAGTTGAGATCCCCAACTGGGACGAGTTTAGATATGCCATGAAAGGTTATGATAATGGATTTTTAATGTAAACGATTCGTGTTAGGTATTAGTGCGCACATTTTTCCCACTCTTACATGATATCTATATTCTCGCGCTAAGTTGTCTAGATATTATTATAGTTGAGAGCCAAACTGGGACGAGTTTAGATATGCCATGAAAGGTTATGAGAATGGATTTTTAATGTAAATAAAACAGCCAGGGTGCCTGTTTTAAGAGGTTCAGATAATTGTCAATAACGATATCTATGTTTTTATAGTATAACAGTGCTATGACTTCTGCGAAAAATTTACAATATAATATCGCTCTGTCTCAATTAACCCGCATTCTTATTTTCATGTCTTCAGCTTGATTATTTTATATTTCTAATTATATGCATATGGAATCACTTAAACGTCACGAATACAGAGCCTTTCTGCATGGGAACTTGGCATTCCTCTAGGGAGCCACAAAAAAAAGTTTAAGCTCAAAGACTGGCCCCTAATTATGTATGTCATTTTGTGTTCATGGTATTTCTAATTATATGTAGGTGACTATTTTGCTTGAAATCACATGTACTGGACAAGTTGAGCACCCACAAAAGGCCTTATAAATGCTATGTTGTCGCTCTTGGTCTGAACTACCATCTTCTTTTCATGCTGCAAGGTCTTTTACTTTCTCTAAACCACAGATCTGTGGCGCAATGGTAGTGCATCTAACTCCATATGTGTGTTCGATTCACGTCAGGTCCAATTTTCGGTATTTAATCGTGTATGGAATTAATGATGTCCCTTTACTTGCGCTATACCTACATCCTTAACATAAAAATAACTACAGTCCATAGCAAGGTACAAAGTTGTACCAATGCGTTCATGTTGCGAAATATTCTCTTCCCTATCGTTATTAACATATGTCTGAAATTCAAAGTTCTATAGATCTATTGTTTCGTCTTTGATATTCATGACTTAGCTGAATGGGGCATGATTCATCTTTGATATTCATGACTTAGCTGAATGGGGCATGATGGAGCAGAACTGTAGTAGGTTGTTTGCATGTTTGCTTTATATCTTTTAACTAGGCTTGGCCAGGTAAAATAAGTTTTTCCAACTTAGTTGAAGCCTTGATTTATTGTTAGTATCAACTCCATAGTTTGAAGTATTTAATCTCTTGGACCTCTTGAAATATTATTAGGTCCATAAAAATATCAGGAGGACCAAAATTTGAAGTCAACCACCACCATTGGAATATCACAAAGAGTTGAATTTCTTTGAAAGATTTTAGATTTGGATGCATTAGATTTCCTAACTGTAACATGAAGGTTACCGTCTTCTTTAATCTCAGCTCATGTCTCTGATAAGTCATGCCAATGTGTACCTATTACTTTGCCGAGTGTAAGATTCTTGTAATAGCTTAATATAATAGATGTTGTGCATATGTTGTTACTATTTTGTAAGTTCGTTTGGATAATATAAATTTTGAGCAATTGATAAATTCGTTTGGATAATATAAATTTTGAGCAAGTGGAAGGTCATTGATGTCTTTTAAGTGGATGGCGTAAAAGCATTAGACAATTGATGCCTTATGATATGTCTTTTAAGTTTTTAAGTGGATGGCTGAAAAGCATTATACAATTGATTCCTTATGCTATTAATGTGGAAGTTAGGAAAATGTGACATCTAGGGAAAGAATGGGCGATACATTGATTGTTTAGTGAACTTGAAGGGGTTCAAATTAGCGTTATCAACTAAATCTCACTCTCAACCTGCCATGTAAGATTAACTTTTGGCTTAGAAACCGCGGATAATTCATAGGTAGGGTTTATATATAATAATCACTAATATAGTAAAATATATGTGCTTTTGCCTTAAGAAAAAACTGTTAAAGAGAAAAATGAAAACTAATGAAGAGTAGCTTTCAAGGTGTGCGATAATGTTACGTGAACACAAGTTTTTGAGAGTTCATAAGTATATATCAGTACGATTAATAAAAAGTATTACATCCAGATGTACTGTTTGGTAATGACATGCGTGAAGTGAGTGTGTCACCTAATTTATGTACACTCATCCTTTTAGACCAAGATGCCAAAACGCTTACTTTCACCATTGCAATTCCTTAATTTCACCACTGCCATGTCAGGTAACTAAAAAAACAAAAAAAATCGTGACCATTGAATATGTTCGGTAACTCAAAGTAACTAAAAAATTAATCTCCAAATCATTGAAGAACTCCTTTTACTTATTATTTATAATAGTTTAAGACTCATATTTACAGAGAAGAACTTAAAAACGTTGTGTACATGAATAGTAATTAGTCAATCTTTTTTCATCAGATGATTATTACTATTAAGAGCATACCAAAAAACAACCATGCCGGCATAATACTAATTAGCGTCGGTTGGTTGAGAAAATGATTTGTTTTAAAAATATTATTGATAAATTGCACCCAACTCAAATGATATAAGTACGCCGACTTTTTTCAAAGAATATAGTCGAGTTGTCGAGCAATTATTGCAACCTGTTGTTTTGGGTAAGAAATTTGATCAATATCTAACATTATCCTTCCTTACGATGCCAAATGATTTTCTTTGGGACCTTACTGGACTTGATCTTCCCTATTTTGGTGCCTAGGGTAGTTACTCCTTTTTTGTGTACAACAATTCTCTGTATAATTACACCAGAAATTTTTATGTGCACAATTTTTGACCTTTTACTTTTGGTTTGTTTTCCGCAATCGAAATGTTACATAAAACACATCTATGTACATGAATACCTGTCACTTTTACCCGCATTAATATTTATTATTTATTTACTTACTTAAATTCGTCACTAAACCTTACGGTTGTTACCGTTCCTTGACATACTCGGCTCTCTCATGTATCTTCTAGTGCGGTAAGTTTGTATCAAGACATACTCAACTCTTTCAAACACATGAAGAGACATTGCGTACTTATAACTTATGCGTCTAGCCTGTCCTTTCACCTAGACAGAAAATTGATAAATTTTAAGTCTATTAATCACGACAGCTGTAACCTTTGTGCCGACACTGACCATAGGAAATCATTGACATGATGCATCCTTTTAAATGTTACAATGATACTTTCCCTAGAATATGGAAGATTAGGATAGAAGTAGGTATATATTGCAGCAAAATATAAAAAATATCATTTTCGATTTATTAGGTATCTTTCGGCATTGGTTGAGGTGAAATATCTGACGGTTTGTGCAGCAAGTTTAAAACAACAACATTGTTTGTTTTCGTAACTGGTAATTTTCACAACAGATTGACTGATGCAGCGCGATAAAAACAGTTCCAGTTAGGCGATTTGGGCTTTCTTAAAGCTGGTTTGAGGGGAATATATTCGAATAATTCTCATTGGGGATTGTGATTAATTCTTTTCTATTTTTTGATCCATTAATATGTTTTGATGTTCAAATGACGTGTCTTATTGCTTATGCATGTGTGGCTGGACAAGTCTGCAGTTGAATATGAGAGGAAATAACATGCACGAAATTTCGAGCATGGGCAGGGAACGAAAATAAATCATAAGAATTATGCATTTTTTATTTTTCCATGATAGCTCCACCCCTAATTCAAATCTTCGTGTAGTCAGTTTGTAGTTAAACTTATCAGAAGTGTTTAATTAGAATTTTCTTAATAAGCGTGCATATTTTTGTTTTTATATGATTTATGTTGATTATAAAATGAGTTTATGGATTGAAAGTTGATAAAATTTGTTTACAGTAAAACTTATGTCTGACTTAGAGCTCCGGATCACTAATATCGTCTACCAAGAAGCATCAGATTCTCAAAAGGGATTGTAGGACCCTGTGCTAATTATGAACATGATGGCTTTAAAATGATATGTTTTTTTTTTAGACTTACCATCTGCAATTAAAATGATATAGTTTTTTTTTTGTAGTTATGTTCTCAACACAATATAATACTAATACATATGCAAACACGTACAATTTTTTGCAATCACATTTTTTAAGTTGGGATTATTTGACCACAAAGCAGGTCTGCATGTGAAGCAGGGCAAAGAATTCAAAGAATTAAAGGGTTTAGGAAGCTGAAGCACTTGGACTTGGGGGATGTCGTTAGCTGTGCAATTAGTTGGGGGCGACCTCAGAAGTGCTTTTTGTTGGCTATCAATAAAGAGATTTTGGACAATGTTAATAATGTTAGTGTGTTAGTAGGATGGAGCGCATTGAAGATCGTTAATGAGAGAAACATTGCTTTTAAAGGTTTATAGATTGTACGTATCATTTCACCAGCAGGAAGGGCATTGTAATGGTTATAAGGTTCGCTAAAGACTGTAGAATGTTCAAGTTTAATACTTAGTCCATGGAAGAAAAATCCATCTATTTCTTACTACATGTTATTGAAAAAATGTTACAAAACTAACACATATTTTGCGATAGTTATACTCTCCAACTAAAAGTACATGACTATGACAAAAGTAGTGTATTCACAACACTGGGACAATATGTTTAGATCCAACCCACTTTTGAGTAATATTCCTTCTCTAAATCGCTTCATCCACGCAGTCCAGAAGGTTTCTAATCTGTAATGTCAGAAAATGACACTGTTAAACTAATCAGTAAAATTAAATTAAATACTAAGCAGGGTGTGTAACGCGAAGTAAAATAATTAATAACGATCGGATAAATTATTGACAATTCATAACGCTCAAATAAATTATTGGCAAGATTGGGCCTGTAATTTGGATGTTTTGTATGGTGCATATCATGGGGTTTGCAGCCATAACTTAGTATATCTACTACATGGCCATTAACTAAAATATGTCTATGGTTAACTAAATGTCAAGCTCCAGGATTGTTCGAAGCCACACCCATTCGAAAGAGTATGCAATCCAAACGCATTTCAAGTAATTATAATAAAACTGACAAGCTGACTCTTTCGCTTTTCAATAATGAATCAATTCATTGGTTTATCTTAATATCGTTCGGTAAAGCTAATACATGAATTTGGGTTTATCATACAAAATTTCATACCTAAAGGGTATCAGAGTTTCATATCCCTTTAAAATATCAAAATAATGAAAGACTATTCAGAAAAAATCTAAGGCATTGACCACGGGTGCGGGGCGAAGCCCCGCCACACTAAATTGGATGATTCCATCAGTCCCGGTGCGTAGCACGGGTTACATACTAGTACAAATATAAAAAATGGTGAAGCTTCTTGATTGTTTACTCTCACGGATCAGTTCATTGCATATTTCTCAGTAGTGGTCTAGTGCAACGGGTCACAAAAGGGTTGGGCTTCTTATAGTTTACCGTTGGGAGTATCCATGGATATCATTTTGAGTTATTTTGTAATATATTTATTATCTAATTAGGATCTGGGTCATAGAAGATGCAGTTGATGCATTAGAGTTGTAGACTAACTTTGACCGTTTAATATTTTACCAAAATACCCTTAGGAAATTGTTAAAAGGCACAAGGCTTTACAGGTTTGAATACTGGGTGAGCACTTTTCACAAACACTTGATGGGGCGACAAACAAGCTATACAGAGGTGAGTTTGTTGTAGATTTCTCCCCCCTTTTTATCGCTCCTTCACTGCAACACTATTGAATTCGAAAATAACACTAGTTTCCTTATCCTTCTTACACACCGAAGCTCATCAATTCATAATTCATCACCTAAAATCATTCATAACCATTCATCACCTAAAATCAATTCATAACCATTCATCCTTCTTGCACACAAATTCTAACCATTTTTCTGTACAGTACCCATTTCTGACCCTAGAGATTATGAGTTTGTTAGAAATTGTTGTTGTTGTTTCTCTTGACCCAAAGTATAAACGGAAGGGGACTGTGCTTTGTTATGCTTAATCTAACCCAAATCTCCTTTTACTTATACTTGTTTTTCCTCCCGTACCAAAAACACCGTTGCTTTCAACAAAAAACACTACCGCAGGGCCGGTCCTGAGTTGTTTTTGCCCTAAAGCGTACTGTTTTTTTGTTGCCCCCATAATTACATCAATGATCATTTTTTTCTACAATGATCGAACAATAACAAGAGCGAACTATCTAGAGAATAAACATATACAAGCATACAAAAGAAGAATGATGGATTGAACATGAGAATTAGAAAACCTTTATAACTTCAATCATAAATCCTAAAAGCTCTGATCTTTTTTTTTCTTTTGTAATCCCGCCGGTAATGATTATCTGATGGAATGGGTGGAACACTTCCATTTTAGGAGTGACTATTCAATACTTTGTCCGGTATACAACATAATTATGGCTAAGCCCCTAAAATATTTTAATTTTTAACAAAAACCTAAATTGCATAACAACTAATTTGTTGCCCCCTAGGCCTTGTTGCCCTGAAGTGGGGCTTTCCCTGCTTCCCCTATTGGCCCGGCCCTGACTACCGTTGTCATTTTCATTATCATCGTTAATAGTTCCTTGATTTTTAGCCATTAAATCATCTCTATACATGAGTTTATTGATTTTAGACGAAAGAAAGCAAAATAGTTTTAGGTTTTCACCATGTTTATAGTCAACGTCAGTCAACATATGGTAAGGGTGTGTTGCAACATAGTAAAGGTCAGACTAACGAATCTTTCATGGTCAACGGTTAGTCTACGACCCTAACGCATCAACTGCATCTTCCAGGACCCAGACCCTAATTAGACAAAAACATATGACCCTTTTACAAAATATCTCTATCATTTTCTAGCCCAGTCTCGTGTTTCCATGAAACGCCGAGACTGGTTAGCATTTTATGAGGGGGCTTCGTACATGATGTATTGTCACAGTCAAACTGGCATGCTTGAACGAGCATTATCTTCAATAGCCATTAGAATTTGGAACGGATACGATCATACATGCCAAAACAACCGGCATTTTAAATGTTGGAAACAAAAATAAAAAATTATCAGAAAATGATAACGATGAATTATGTTTCTAATTAAAGATACTCCCGTGTTTAATTTTGAATAGGCCAATAGCTGACACCAAGGAGATTGGAGTTGCCCTGAGTTTCCCTTCTGTGTAATTTTGAATAAACTCCACTCTGAACTTGTACAGTGTTGTCTACCCCTGGTGGAAGTTGCCTGAGCTCTAGCACAGTTGCAAACATAGTCTCGGCCTTCAGGTACAATGTGATAAGGGAAGTTCCCCACCATTACTCTACCTCCCAGAAGTGGACTATGAATATAACTCTTGACTGTAAGCCATCCATTAAACTTCAAGTGCTCGAGAATCTCAACAAATCTCATCATTACATGTGTGAATACCAGTACCTCATTGAGCTGAGCATCACCAGTTGACGCAAAATTCCATATATAAGGGTAACAATGAAGATAATAATCACTCGAATTCAATCTGGATTAAGCTATTAGGTCTGTGCAGCAACGAGGACAATACTATGCAGGGTAAAACGATTGCAAAGAACTACAAAGGGAATGTGAAACTTGCAATATAATTCTCTCGTGAGGCGCCAGTCTTACACATACTTCAGATGAAAACCAAATGAAAACAAGTATATACCACTAATATTGTTATCCCCAGCTTCAACAAACAATTGCACAAATAAAAACATAACCAAGGCTGCCCATAACAAATCAAGTTGGTACCTGATAGACACATTTTTTGTGTCTGAATTGTCCTCAGTGCTGGTATTGTTGGAACTCGATTTTTGTACTAATATTGTGTTTTTATGTATTTTTAGGTATTTTTGGAAATAAATATTTTTTGGAAAATTCGGCTCGAAAAGTTGTGCGGAACACCCCCGGAGGACATTTGATATTCGGACTCCCACTTTGGATAAGGGGTAACCCAATTACTAAGGGGCACCCAATTGATATTCGCACCCCCAGCTGTTGGATAAGGGGTGACCTTCTTCTCCATTTCAAATCCTGGTTTTGACGGGAAAATTTGGTTTCAAAGAACCAGAATTAGGGATGCGATTTTGAAGCCTTTCCCGTGAGACTAAATGGCTGATATTGTCTGGGTAGCTTCCATTGGACCTAACAGGGCTGGTATAGGCCTTTTGTTCGACCAGTTTTGGCTGGAATTTTCGCGAGAAGAAAAACAGGGCAGCACGGACGGGAGGAGAGATACTCGGGATTTCAGCGTGGTTAAACGAGTTCTGCTCGTGTTGGATAGATATTTGTCTCTGAATAAGCGTGGAGGGATCAAATAAGGAAGACTCGACAGCTGCAGACGCGTGAAGAATCAAGAAAAGGAAATTATCCCGTGAAAAATATTTTTTATTAATACGGAGATATTTTGGAATTATGAGGAAATATTCTCGTCACTATTGAGTATAAAAAGGTTCTTAGGGTAGCAGAGAGACGGACAGAGAGATTGGGAGGTGTTAGAATGCTAGAAGAGCCAAAAAATCGAAGTTGCAGAGACTACCTTTTCTGCTGCTGCTTCTCTGAAGAACGTGAAGAATAGACCATTGAAGACAGTCGTTTTTCAACAGTGAAAAACGACTACCAAACGTGGGTCGCAGCTACAAGACAGAAGCACTTATTCTCTATCGTAGTTTGTAACAGTGTTTGCAACAGTTATAGATGTTGCAAACCCGATTTTCATCTTATTCTCCTTTGTTCATCATTTGTAAACCATTTTTGAGCAATAATAATGAATTTTGAGCGTGTTTCCAACATGATGAGCGGCTAATTCTCCCACAACCAAGGCAATGAGGAAGCTATTTACGCATGAATAAGCGGTAACCATTTTATTTGCTCTAATTTATAATTTATAATTCACTCAATCACTGCTTTTGCAGAGTTTTAAATTGTTCGCAAAATTCTTTTCATTAGTTGTGATTCAATTAGATAGGTTATGCTTTGTATTAAGATAATCTATGCTTAGGGATACAATTAATTTTTGAGAATTTTTCTGATTATTTGTGAATTAAGAAACAAGGAATTTAAAAAGTAATTAGAGTTTTGGGTTATTTATTGTTATTCATTCATGTGTAATAGTGGAATCAGTGTCTTGGTTATTTTCTCATATCTTGAATCAATTTTGTGTTAAATTTTATTTATTATTAATTTTTATTTAAGTCTAAAAATCCATTGCTTTCACAAGTCTCAACGAACCTTATTACTACAACATTATTGAGTCTCATCAGTACCCATGGTCTAAATCAATTTCATGAACATATGTACCACTGAAAGAATGCATGAAAATATACCCATCAAACAGCTTTTTCCTTGCCATTTGTAATATCAAAAAAGACCAAAGAACATAAACTTGTCGCAGAGTTTCATTAATCAACTGACGAGCATCACACCTTTCTCCATTTATAACAAACTCAAACACATTCAAGGCTCATAGGAACAGAAATAAATTGTACCCAAACTCCAAAATCAGCTCATGAGCAGATTTGCCAGCACAAGCATCCGTGAAAATCAACCTATTGCTGACTATCAAACAAGAAGTAAGGTAGAATTTGGAAATATGTCTATAAAAAACAGAACCTCTCGCAACAGGTGCAATTTCTTTACCACGATCAAATGGGAGGAAAATATACGCCACAGTAGGTAAACTGGCACATATAAAAGCAATCAGAATTATGTATTTGAAGAAGTATACCTTGCTGAAATCGATTGTGTAGGCATTCCTGCAGCTTACCACCTACACCACTGTCACCCTTGCCAACTAACACAAACATGATCGGATATAAAAATGGACATTTTGTTTTGTACCCCAGCTTATGGACCAGTTCAAGAACGAATCCTCGATAGTTAAAGCCTCTATCCACCAAGATTGTGAAAGTATTGAATGGATGTGGCTGTGAATACTGCGTGCTAACTATGAAGACTGCAGAGCAACCAGAACACAAACATTGGACCATCCTTGCTTCTATGTTATACCATTTACAGAATATGTCTCTTGTAGCATAAAGCAAACCAGTTGGAAGTCTAAGAGAAGGATCTTGAATCCAAGCAGAAATATCTTCGGGACTGAACCTCAGAATCGCTTGTGAAAGCTCTGCTCTAAAAGAAGTATAATATGCTCTAATAATTCGAGCAAACCAGCTACCATGGGCTGCAGAAACCACCAACCTATGAAGAAGAATATACTATAGTTGTAGTACAAGGAACCCATGATGAATAACAGTTGAGGTATCACAAGGAGTAAGCCAGTGGCCACATTTAAAAATCTCTAGGTGAACACCTAATGAACCGAGAGAATGAACTGTAAGCTCATGAAGTAACCCACACTCCAGCTTCCGCATCACAAGCATTTGGAGACACCACAGTAAACATCACCAATATCACTAGTGTTGAACACTAATAAGATATAATTCATAGAGGATGAATGTAATCGAAACCCATTGTTTCCATTCCTTACAATTGATGAGAAAACATCCAGGACAAACAATCAAGAATCAATTAAATCTCGACTGAGCTCATAGTCATTAGTAAAACAAGAGTATCTATTAAGGGTTCCAATTTCTTTTCCGCGATCGAATACTCTATCATCAAATAAGGATTTCGCACTGGAAAATTGGTGATTAAGAAAACCTTTGCGCTTGACATAAAACATATCTATTTGAAATAGTCTACCAAGCATTTGTGTACTAGAAACACTACAACACCCTGAGTCTGACCAGTAACCCTGTTCATGAATCAATTCTGCTGGAACAGAAACTCTATAGTATTCAGCCAACAATTTCAAGAACACAACAATTTTAGACACAATTTCAGCACATTGAGTAAAATAAGAAGTTCTTAAACCAAGCTCAATCTGTCTTCCTCGATCGAATAATGAACGAGCAGAAATAAAAATAAGAGTAACACAGTTCTCACGGTTCAATTTTCTGTCGAGAATGATTAAATCTTTTGAGCTGGCAAGTTGTTCATAGCTATTCTCAATAGTAATAACTCTAGCAAACAAGAGTAACAAAAATCTACCCCGCGCAGGCATTTGAACAAGCATATTCTTCTCATCATGAATTTTAATAGAATTAGCACAAGAAGGAGGAATCAAACTGATAAACCTCAAATCTGAGGCAGTACACTTACCTCGATCAAACAAGGAGCAAGTATAATCAGTAATAACATAAGAACAAGCTTTACCCATGTTGAAGTGATTATTCCTATCAAAATCAAGTACCGCAGCTTCATCGATTTCTCTAATTTCGAAATTCACAACATCCGTGGAAGCATCAGCTTCGTTTTCAACAAGGGAAAATTGAGGGATAGACACCAATTCGAGAGAATCCTTTTCTTCATCGACAATAGGAGGAGTTGATTTGATTTCCGCAGATGGAGAGATAGTGAAATCCCCAAGTGACTTAGTAGACTCTTCCATGTTTGATGGCTTATGTGGATTGATTCCAAGCGGATTTAAAAGAAGATTCATTTGGGTATTCAAATTATTCACAGCTAACTTCAGATTGGCAACATTAGATTTCAATTCAGTGATCGATGCATCTTATTGATGAACTGTGTTTGAGAGATCTGTAATTTGTTGTGTGGTAGCCATGGATACAGGTTCCGGGAAAGGAGTCTGATACCAATTATCATGTACCTAGAGGTATAGTGACAGGATAAACACTTGATTCAGAGAACCAAGTTTCTCTTCTCTTGCGAAAAGCCTAAAATCTAATAAACGATTTGTTTTTATTAATAATTTTGGATAAGAGTTTGTTTACAGGTTCAGTAGATTATATAGCTCTCACTCACTACCTAGCATCCAATGGTTAAACAGCCCCCAGGTGGTTACATCATCCCACACCCTTAAAACTTATAAAGACACCCACTAATAATCTAATTACTACTAAAGAGCCTAATACTAAGTAATGACACTGTATGTGATAAGGGACACCCTCTTCTCATCATGCCGGTACATGAAATCTTTTGGACGAGGTGACCGAAGGTCATGAACATCATGAGAATTACATGCCGTGGTACTTGGGTTTTGCTCGTCCTACTGTGATTAGGGAACAGACTACTAAACAATTGGCTCGTAAGAGGAAGATGGCAGCGAAAGACCCAACAACAAGTCTTAAGTTCTTTGTAAGTATTTTAGAGTTGCTCTTACTATTTTAAGATTACATTATCGAATCATTTTATTAATTGTTTGTTGTTTAATTGAAAATAGAAGGAGCATTTGAAGACCCTTGTGAAGGTGATGTGTTGCGTGAGAGACAGAGGAAAGCCATTGTCGATTAAAGATCAAACCAAGCACATTGACTATTCTAGAAATGTTGACAATGAGGATGCCACCGAATTGTTCCAGCAAGCTAATGCTGAAGTAAATAGGGAAGCACAAGCCAATATGAATGCTGACAAAAAGAGGGATTGTACCCGTGGTGGTGGTAGTGGTAATGGTGGTAGTCGTGAAAATGATAAACGGGGCCGTGGTTGTGGTCATGAATGAATGCATTCCTAGTTTATTTCTTTATGTTGTGGTATGCAAATGTTAAGGTTAATGGTTGGACAAATGTTTTCTTTAAGGTTTATGGGACATGTTTTCGTATTTTGGACAAAAAATGTTGGATTTCTAGTTGTTGAATGAATGGTTTGTCTAGCTATGTAAAGTTTCAATAATTCTCCGCCGGTAGGGTTAAGGATTCGTTAATTGTTAATTACAGTGCCGACTAAAATAGGGCCGACAAGGTTGTTGTTAGAGCACTGCTTGGTCGAACTCGCAAGCGTTTCTATCTCTAGCTTGTTTGTCAAGTTTAGTTTCCAAAACTATAAGTCTTGATTTCTAGTCTACTTATAGCCAAGTCTCAGACTAGGATAGAAAGTGTAGTTAAGCTCTAGACTCCACGGCGTTCATCATATAAGACGAAGAACTACTCAAGGAACTGGTGGAACTTCATCGACTAAAAGGTATGTGGAGACTTGAACTTATCTATCACTCAAAAGTCTATTTACTCTATCTCCTATCTTGAGACAAAATTCGTATTGCTATATAGACTTCGATTATACACATTTGCTATTTCGAGCTGAGTTTATCTCGCTTATCTATTTCTCGAAATATTTGTTGGTAATTAAGCTTCCGCTTTGGCCAAGTTCATCTTTACAAGTGACGAAAGTCTTGTTGATTATTTCAATATCTTGAAAATTGCTTTGATGAAAAATAATGTGTAAATAACCTCTATTTAACATCCTCTGAGAATGTTTCAATGATTGAAATGAGATTTTAGAATATATAACCATGAATGGATATAAACATTGTATGTGAACTCATGCTTGTGTAAGTCCAAAATCCTTGAACCAAAGTATGTGTACTTTGCTGCTCAAGATAACCGGAACTAAAGTTCGCGTACCTGTACGCGTACTGCCGGAAGTTCACGTCCCGTGAATTTCTGCTGGAGTTTGTGAACTGAAAACAAACTCAACCCGGGTACTTAAGTATGGGTACATGTATGCGTACTTAAGTGGGTTATTTTCTAAAAACGGCTTATTCGTGAACTAAGACATATATAAACTAAGGAATGCATATATGCAAACCGTGTCTATAATGTTCATGAATCGATTCAAGTGAATCAAAATCGTTTTTGCTTCGATTGTGTCTTATATACTTTTATGAGATCTAAGAAATTGAACAACTTTCTGACTAGTTCTTTTGAGTCATTTGAACAAGTTATGGTGAAGATGAATAAAGTTGATATAAAAGTGCTCATATGGCTAATCATTCGGTTAACTACTGTTGAACCAACTAGGTGTACACGTTTAGGTACGGTTACACAAACCTAAATGAACGTGCATTTCATTTGTGTATAACAAGCTAAGTTCGATCTAACGGTTGAAAGATATTAGCTTGAATCTAATCAATTTTTCATCTAACGGTGAATATTCACTACACCAAATTCCCGGATTAGTAACAACAATTCGTAACGGCTTATGGGCCGTTACAAAATTCCCGTTACAAATGCACGTTACAAAAAAATTGTAACAGGCAGAGGCCGTTACGAAATTTTTAAAAATTTGTAACATGGGTAAGCCGTTACAAAATTTTTTTTAGGCGTGCCAATCACACGCTTGGTCACACTGTGGTCGTAACAGCTTAAGTTTTCGCGTGTGCCGTTCACATGCGTGACACATTTTTTCCACCCC
This sequence comes from Papaver armeniacum, assembly GCA_023531295.1. Classification (NCBI taxonomy): domain Eukaryota; kingdom Viridiplantae; phylum Streptophyta; class Magnoliopsida; order Ranunculales; family Papaveraceae; genus Papaver; species Papaver armeniacum. Next base: position 593,979 of record JAJJWW010010444.1, read on the forward strand.
ACACACATTGAACTAGAGGATGTTTCCTCCCCTGCGTGTGACATTCACACTATGTTTCTCCCCTGCTCTCGAATTTCACCTCATTCTTCATTTTCCATTCTCTTTCTCTTTTTTCTCCTCCTGCCTCTCTTCTCTTCCCCTCTTTTCCCCACATTCGTTAATCATCTGACCTTTGAAGAACTGTGTAAGATTACCGAGTTTAGGGTTTCGATCTGTGTTACTGTGTAATTCATCATCGATTTTTTGATTTTAGAGTTTTAGTATCTGGTAAATCAGATTTTAGGGTTTCATCTAATACCTTTTTTTTTTCGATTTTATTTTAGGGTTCGTCGGAGTTGGAGCTTTGAAGAACTGATCTTGAATCTCAGCTTAGAAGGTATATGATTCTACTTTTTGTCTGTTAGATCTCCACTTTACGCCTCTCCTCTCCCTTTTTTGTTCTTCACTGAAGATTCACATCTGTTAATCCATCCCAGAATTTCGATTTCATCTTATTTTAATCGAGTTAAGGGTTTCGATTTCATCATCTGTGTTTAATCATCTGCGTAACTTTTTCGTCATCTGTTTTAAGATTTGGGTTTTTTGGATTTTAGGGTTTCCATTGATGAACCCTGTCCTATTTTCACTTACAGATACTTTGTCTATCTATGGCCTCATCTATCGTTCCTGGTAATCAATTTTGAAACCCATCTATTTTTTGATTGAATTTATCATAAATGTTTGTCTATTGATTAAAATATGATTTTTTTTTTCACTTGGGTTTTGTTTTGTTTGTTTATGTAGGAGTTTTATTAAGGAAATTGTGTAGGAAAAATTGTTTGCAGTATGGGTGAACATGGGAATACTATCAGAGGCTCCTGCTAAGATCCTTTGGAGGACCATCCGTGGGTAAGTTTCTCACAAAAACACTAACACTAGCTTTATTTTCATTTTCAGATTTGATTTAATGGTTGTTTCTTTAATTTGTTTGCTTCTAGTATGATTCCACACAAGACCAAGCGTGGTGCTGCTGCACTTGCTAGATTTAAGGCTTATGAGGGTATCCCACCTCCCTATGACAAGATCAAGAGGATGGTTATCCCCGATGCTCTTAAGTAAGATATGGTTCCTGATTTTAGCATGATTTTTGGGTTTTATGTCGAGTTTTCAGAAAGAAGTGTTTTTGTGTTTTTAATTTAGGGTTTTGAGACTTCAACCTGGACACAAGTACTGCCTGTTGGGAAGACTTTCATCTGAGGTTGGATGGAGTCACACTGATACAATCAAGGTGAGATTTTGTGTTACATTTGATTATTTTCATTTGTTTTTATGTTTTAGAAGATCCGATCGTTAGAGTTCTTATGAAACTTGCTTTGAATATGGGTTGTTAATGCAATTGACTGATTGATCACGGAATCCGATGAGACGCCCACATACTCTCTATAAGACAAGACAGACAAAACCCAAACTTTACAAGTTCTTCTTGCCTATTTCACTTGCACGGTGTTGCAATCTTGTTGCGGTGTTGATGCGATTAAAGGTATTTGTTCTACTGCTCAAAATCTTCATTTCCATTTTCTTGTTCTTTCTGAACACTTCCATAATTCTTTTTTTTTTTCTTGCATGTTTCTATAACAAAATCCACTCAAAATCCTTAATATCAAAAGCAGAAATTTATGACTGAAAACTGAAAAATTATCGTCAGAAATTCATGACTGAAAGCAGAAATGCATGTTTCTTTGGACACTAAACAGTCTAACAGAAAAGAAAACACGTGTTCAAATGCAGTAGATGGTTAAACCTTGTTACCATCGACCCCTTGAAACCACTTCTTGTTAAAGTTAATCCTACCTAACAGGAGAAAGAAAGTATACTTAATCGCTCATCTCAAGTAACACTGAATTTGTGTTTTGGAATTGTAGAGAAGGTAAGAAAATTCAGTTCATCTCGCCGCTTTGCCCAGTGCCTCCAAAAGGTATGGTAGCTTATTTACTCTATTTTGATATTTGGTGTTGTCTCTTAAAGTTTGTTTGATTATCTTGGAGGGGTTGGGTTGTGAATCATATGATGAATATATCATTAATGTTTGTGTGTGTTCTTGGGGATGCTGTGGTTTTATTATGATTCAGAACATTACAAAAGTTCTATAGATTAGGTGGAGGCTGTTAAGACAACAAAAAAGAACATACGCCTAGTGAAATTTTGGTAGCATTTTTTTGCTCTCATTGGTCATATGAATCTGAGAGCATCACTGGTTTTGGTCTGTTCTGCTTACCTAATTTTTTATTTGCATTATGCTATTGAAGCAATGTATTTTTATTTATCACTGGATGATCATCTGCTGCTCATGGTCCTTCGTTGCCTCCTTATGGTCATTTTTTTCTTTCTTAAAGGACTACAGGCTAGAGCATCCAGAAGTGACAGTCCTCGACCCTCCGGATTGCATACAACATGTACACAATCGACAGTCTATGCTTCAAGATGTGGCTGATCTGAACTTATCTGATTGTTATGGTAATTCTATTAGCATTTAGCACAAAATTTCTGTTTTTGATACCAGTCAAGTATACGGAATTAAGGCACTTAGCTTATTTAAAAGGTTAGAAGGGTTGTATTGTTCTTTACTGCTACATTTGCGCTTTAGCAACCTTTCATGACTCGGTGTGTATGCAGGCACAGTTGATGTCCCAAAACAGGTTGTTATTACTAAAGATCCTTTATCCATTCCAGCTGCAGTTAGGAGAGCAGGCTTAATGCTACCCTTAGGTGAGTTTGTGCATCTATATATTTGACTAGTGAGTCCGTCTTGGATCCCACTTCAGTCCAGGAAAGAGCATGAATTGGTTTTTGCTGTTTAGATGCAAAGCGGCTATTAAATGTAGATCATAAATAGTCTGAACAATTAAAGGCTCCTTGTATAACCATTAGATACACAATCTAAGATCTAATGTTGTCAGCACCAAGTCCAACCTGTTCAACTAATGGCAAGTTCTTGGTGTTGAGAACCACAACACGCCCTCCATTCTTGATATCGACATCAAGGGGTGCTTCTAAGCAGTTCAAAGCCATTCCTTTTCTGTCTTCTTCAGAAGGCTCAGGCATCTTAAAACCATCTTTCACCTTAATGATTCCAGTGCTCTTTTGGCTTCCAACAAGCTCCTTAACTTTATCTTCTTCCAAATCCCAAGCTCGACTAACAAACTCAGTAGTAAATCCAGTGAAAATACCATTAGCACCAGTAAGAGCGAATTCAGTGAATTCACCAGCTTTGTGACCTTTTGAGGTATCCCCATGAACTGAATAACAAGTTCAGTTTCTTCTTTGTTGAACCACCAAGTGACAACACCAAAAGGTAAGGCAATTGCATCACCCCCTTTCACTGCAATCACCTCCTCCTTCTCAGCTTCATAAAGGATTATACCAGCAGTACCGCTTCCTTGAAGAACATAAACATGCATTTTCGAATAGATTTACATTTGCAAAAATCCGCCAATTAGTTTCTTTCCAGCGTAATTTAACTATTTTGGTAAAACATGCCTGAATCATTTTCGCATTCGCTTTTGCTTCCTAATGTAGTTAGTATTGTTTGCCTTTATGCAAGCACATATGCTCAAAATGTCTTCTCGAGGGATGCTTTTGGTTGCGCTAGTCTTTGGTTCCTTTAGAATGGTGGATCCCATTGCGTTCACCCTTTGTGACTTTCTGTTATCTTTGTCTTCTAATTTTAATCCAGATTAAGAATGTTTACATCATCTTATTGTTGCTTAAATTTTTGTCAAAAAAATAACTAGTTTAATCGCTTTTATTTTGTTCTATCTTGGAATAGATTATTGCAGGTGATCCAGAGAGTGTAACAGAAACATGGATGAGCAATGTATATAGTTTCGGAATGGTAGTATGGGAGATGGTTACAGGGGAAGCAGCATATTCCTCTTATTTACCAGTTCAGGCAGCAGTCGGAATTGCAGCATGTGGTTTAAGACCCGAAATCCCAGCGGGTTATTTGAATGATGCATTTTTTGATCGAAAGGCTGGAGAATAAAGCAGCGCAAAGTTTTGTAAGTTTCTATGTATGAAGTTAGTAGTTTCTATGTATTCCCTTAGAAATTTAGAACAGTTAACAAAAAAATTGGTACTTAGAAGAATTTGTGTACTTAACAAAAAAAAATGTACTTAGAAGAATTTGTGTTCTTTTTTTGACATGAATTGGTTGAATGTGATGTGAATTGATTGTTGAATGTAATATGAATTGATTTTTGAATGTGGATGATGGATGGCATGAAAGGTGATACAGGGTAATAGAAATTCCGGCTTATTTCCGGCAGAAAATGAACTGCCGGTCAGCCTTGACCTGGTCAAAATTGGTCAATATTGACCAATTTTGACCAGGTCAAGGTTGACTGGCAGTAATTTTTTTGCTGTTACAAAAAAGTTCGTAACGGCTTGAGAACGTTACGACTACGTTGTTACAAAAAAATTCGTAACGGCCGGGAGCTGTTACCACGTGGCATATTAGTAACGGCTCATAGCTGTTACGAGAGCCGTTACAAAAAAAAATCGTAACGGCCACAAAGCCGTTACAAAAAAAATGTAACACCCACTTTTGCAACAGGCAAGAGCCGTTACAACCCCTTTTTGTAACGGTTCAGTTCTGTTTCTAATCCCAAAATTTGGTGTAGTGATTGAATGTTTTGTTACCAAGGTAACTTAGATTGCAAACCCTGATTTAGAGACTATATAAAGGAGAACTCTAGCAACTGGGAAACCTAATCCCCACACCTCCGAGACTAGTTGTATAAGTTAGAGTCGATTCTCCTTTAACCTTAGGTTTCTACCGAGACCTTATAGGTTAATGACTTGAAGACTTCATTGGGATTGTGAAGCCAGACCCAACTATTTTCTCTATAGTTGCGTGATCCGATCTTGTTATTTCTATCGTATTGAGTACAATTGTAAAATTGGCTCGAGATTAATTTCTCCGATAGTCAAGATAGAAAATTAGTCACAAACATCTTCATCTCATCGTTTGTGAATCCACAATATCTTGTTTCGCTAGTCAATTAAGATTATTGTGAGGTGATTGATATTTCTAGGATGCTTTTCGGGAATATAAGTCTGGTATATCAATTGGTTCATGTTCACCTTGATTTATCATAAGACGGAATAAAAATCGTAGGTATTTCTGCGGGAGACAGATTTATCTATTCTTGTGATTTTTCTGTGTGATACAGATTTGTTTATTAAAGTCTTCGACTTTGGGTCGTAGCAACTCTTAGTTGTGGGTGAGATCAGCTAAGGGAATCAAGTGCGTAGTATCCTGCTTGGATCAGATACATAAGGAGCGCAACTTTACTTGGATCAGTGTGAGATTGATTGGGGTTCAACTACAGTCCAGACCGAAGTTAGTTTGTAGTAGGCTAGTGTCTATAGCGTCTTAATACAATATGTGTTCAATTTGGACTAGGTCCCGGGGTTTTTCTGAACTTGCGGTTTCCTCGTTAACAAAACTTCTGGTTCTGTGTTTTTTTTTTCCGCATTATATTTTGTTATATAATTGAAATATCACAGGTTGTGCGTTGAATCAATCAATTGGTAAATACGACCTTCGGTTGTTGATTGAAATTGATTGATCCTTGAACATTGGTCTTTGGTACCGTTCAAGTTAATTTCTCTTGTATTCAATTAGACTCGCATATTGATATTTGCTTGAGTAAGTATTAAATCGAGAAATTGAGAAATAACTCTTTGATATACGTTTCTTAAGATTGAGTTTAACTGTCGAGTTGATTCTCTTGAAAGTGTATTGGAGTTAGTCCATACATATTGCTAAGTGAAATATTGGGTGAGGTTGTTGTACCCCTACTGTTTTAGTTGTGAACTGGCAGACTGTCGGCCCTGACAGCAGAAGAAGAAATTTACCAGGGTCCGCAAGGTAAGAAAATACATACCTTTCCGGCTATTTAATGGCTGGAATGGTGATGAAAACATTATGTGCCGACTAAACAGAGCAGAAAATGACCTTCTCCTGTGTTACAAAATTTTT